>OX621243.1:15000000-16250000 GCA_951640165.1 Pseudoips prasinana | reverse complement strand
AAAATCTTTTGTCCCTTTTTGTCTACCCAAATGAGAAACAGCAACCATAAACGCACAATGTTCTCATTTTGGTCTCATTTGATTGGAACTGACTGTTCCAACCTGTGAATTCTATTACGCAAATCGGACCTGTTTATTTGCATTGGGGAATCAAATCGAGAAAATTTACAAAAGGTCGATTAGATTCAATGTTGTCACTTGACTCAACGTTCGTGATTCCATTTCGAACTTAAATATCCGTGTAGGCAATTCGTTACGCAAATCCCACGCTTGTCCGACATGTGACGAATATGTACCAAATAATTATTCTATACTATCATCAATTTCAATATGAATGATGGAACTAATCCAATTTTCACTTTCTGAGTATTGCCAGGGATTCAATGAATTTTCAATTCAATAAAATTTTCATTGGACGCGCGCATGCTACCGTACCATCGTTGAACTATAAAGGTATTTATGAATATACCAGATAACAAGAGCTTATTTAATTTTGCTGCTACGAAAAATGTTTCGTTGTTTCGAATTGTTAACATTTTATCAAATGTATTCTTTTCGAATATTGCGCAAACGCTGCATATTTCTGGAAGTAGACGTAGAATGGGATATTTTACTGTCCATCTTTAATGTAAAGTCGTAAATATATCCTTCTGGATAGCGCTAATAAGGCTTTTTTAAATGATACCGCGCTTGAACTAGTATTGATAAATTTTAAAAGTACAAATCGATTAAACACTTGTAACTTAACAAGCAGACAAACACTTCAATTGAAAATACCCTATGCACATTAAAATAGAAAAGTCGAAGTAAAATTAGAAAAAAAAAATACAATGTTCATTTTATAAATCATCAAAATGAATACACAACACAATACCGTTAAATAAAGCTACAATTCCGTATACGGCCTTTTGCATAACGAGTGTATCCAGTTTATTTATAAAAATATTTTAATAAGAAATTGATTTATCTTCAGCGATATTTTATTTAAGATTATATGTGCCATGCACAATATGCTGGCTCGGAGGAGTTGCATTTTGGATGATAAATGACGTGTGCTTTATAGTGCTTTCTCGACGGCTTCCAGCTGGGTAGGTTTCAAAATGGCCCTTATTATTTTAACGCATATAAATAATAATAAGTATATGCTGGGACATTATTCACACACGGCCATTTGATGCCAAACTAAGCAGAGCTTGTACTATGGAAACCAGATTACTGATATACTACTTTTCTTTTTATAAATACTTACTTAAGTATATATATTACGTAGATAATTAAACCCAGACTCAGGACAAACAGAAATGTTCATGCACACAAATATCTGTCCTGGGTGGGAATCGCACCCACGACCTGCGGCGTGAAAGGCAAGCATTTACCAACCACGTCAACCAGCCCGTCAACTTCCCAATAGGTAAAATTACCACTTCACTTATAAAAGCTGATTGATGGCACTATTACATAAAGTGATGCCCAATTTAACAAAATCATCTTTACAGGAATCCCTCTTAGTAAGTCGACGGCAAGCACAGCAGTTTTTGAGCCTTTATAAATTTAATCCTTGTTTGTTGATAAGCCCCAAAATATGATTCAAAATTCCAGTACATATCCGTAGTGAGCAGAATTCGTGATGCGAATTGCGTACACGAAAATTTAATTTAGAAATGGAGTCACGAACGTTGAGTCAAGTGACAACATAGAATCTATTCAACCTTTTGTAAATTAGTAAATTTAACAGCAGTAGTAACTGTTAAATTTACTAATTGACTTAGTTTATAAAAGACAAAATTATTATTTATATAACTTTTTACATATACTGTCTAAGTTTAGTTTTCGTTTAAGTGTTCTCAATTGTTTCTCTCAAGAATATGATCGTGGAGACTTTTATTCGCTGAACAAGACGCGTTCATTCGCAGCGTGCCATCAAACTCACCTAACAAGTAATACGAGAAGCCAATATGTTCCAGTATATCAACCTCATTAAATGGATACGGGACGTTTTCTTCTTTATACTTCTTCAAAGCCACAATCATCCATACGCAAGCGTTTTTGAAATCTTTCTCGTTGTACAAAGCGCGGCCCAGTTCATAGCAGTCGCCTGCCGACATTGGAGAACTGCAAGTAAGAAACGAATAGCATGAAAATATACATTAAGAAGTAGCAGTACCTAAGTCATATCTATGTAAATAAATAGTATTGAAGTGTCAATTTTTTATGTAAAAATAACAGTGTTTTACTAAATGAATATTAAAGTACTTATAACAAAAATCCCATTTTTGTGTTTGTGTATAGAGCGAAGTCAGTAGAATAAATTAAGTATATAACTTTTACATATAATTACTGTCTATAAATGTCGTTTACATTTAAATGTGTTATCAATTGATACTCCGAAGAAATTGGTTTACGGTACTTTACTCAGTACTTATAACAAAAATCCCATTTTAAGTGTTTGTATATAGAGCGAAGTTAATATAATAGGTGCTCTTAAAGACAAGCCTTGTTGAAGACTCTTAGCTTATGGATGACACCAGGCAAATTGATGTATTTCCGCAAGATTTAAATACTTCGAGGTTTAACGTGTCAAAAACCAAATAAACCAAATTTGCCTACATTCTAAAGAAAATCAGTGATTCCAAAACACTTATTGTGTAAGATATGTAGGTGCGAAGATTATATAAGCCCATACTAAATGTTAGCTAAATTCGATAAAAAGAAGTGATAATTATTAAAACATGCAAATCGTTACTTAGTTACATATCCGCGAAATTTATACTTAGCACTGACTATAAGCAACATGGTAATTACATACGTATATCAGCCGTGAGATTTCTGACCCAGGAAGGATAGCTGGTAGTGCTCCTGCCTACGAAGCTGGTGGTCCTGGGTTCGAATCCCGGTAAGTGCAAATATTTGTGTGATGAGCACGAATATTTGTTTCTGAGTTATGGATGTTTTCTATGTATTTATCTATCTATTTAAGTATGTATATTGTATATCGTCGCCTAGTACTCATAGTACAAGCTTTGCTTAGTTTGGGGCTAGGATGATCTGTGTGACATTGTCCCTAGATGTTATTATTATAATATCATCCAGTAGGTGTCGTACGAGGCAACTAAGGGTTACACCAGGTAGTCGGGTAGTAGCGCCATCTGTGTACTAGCTACCATCTAACTGCGGTCGCCAACTCACATGCCAACTCCGGTGACTATAGCAAACCCCTTCAAATGGCAACGTTATAAAATCTTTCGGGAAGGCCTATCTCCAACAGCGGACAATACCAGCCTGATGATATAATTATAATTACGTTATAACAGCACAATTCTCCATTTGTAGAATCATTATCTAAGTAACAAAATATAAATAATAATATTCCGTTATAGATAGTGAACAAAAACAAGATAGTAGATTCTGACCTACTTGCTAATACCTACCGGCACTTGATAAAATACATATTCATGTACTTATAAACTGGTATTTCAACAGATATTTACCCATAAACAAGATGCCCAGAAAGTGCCTTAATGCCGGTGAAATGTCAATATCTATTACTATTAAAACTGAGATGACTAACATAGTGATAGGTAAATCACATAATTAATTGTAAGTTGGACTCGGCGAGACAGGACTCCATATCATGCGGGTCGCATTCGCCCTGAAGATGATCCTCGGAATAGATCGAAACGGTTTATATAAGTATAAAATTAATTATAGTTAGTACCAACTCTTCACCGTCCACAATTCGATAAGTCTAGACAGCTCACAGACAAATCGTGTCTGTTTATCACACATCAGGATTTTAACCGTCACAGTTTGACTTATTTACTCTACTAACAAGCGGGTTAAATGATAAAGCCCTTGTAATAGAAAAAACATAATAGAACATTCTCTGACCAAATCGGAGACGTTCTCAAGAAAGACCAGGTCAGAAGTACCTCTTAACCGGCGAGCATGTATTAAGGATATAATGACAGTTAATAAGGCGAAAGAGGTGTGCAAGGATCGTGACAAATGGAAGTCTGTTTCTCTGTCTACCCCTCTGGGAAATAGGCATGAGTCTATGTATGTATTTAAGAGAATAATATTACCTGTACGAGACGCCGTTAAGCTTTCCTTCGGAAAGTTCAGTAATATCCAAATGGTAGGTGTCCTGTAATCTAGTAAGCGCTTGTGCTGCGCCTCTCAGGTCCTCCAGAGCTGGGTACTTGTAGTCTTCATGGTTCATCGTCACATTCTTTATGTACTCTACGAAGAATAGAAAAATATTTGAAAGTAATATTTACAATGGTAGGTGAAAAAACAGGCCTTACTGACTGCGCTCTCTTAAAACTATTGTGGGAGTACTAGGTGGTATTTAAGAACAAAGGGCACGTGGAGTGTCTCAAGCCGTATAGCAAACAAAACAAAATTAAACACCGTATAGAACATCATCTTGAAAAATATATGAAATAGGTGAGTCTAAAACAATCGTGGCTTAGTTTCTGAAAGACACACTGCTAATCATAAGATCGCTTATAAAGGCTAAATCAGTAACTTAGAATCCTTAAACTTAAACTTAATAATTAGATAAATATTAATAAGATCGCTTATTCAACAATTAAACCTAAACATAATCTCCTTGACAATAACTTAATACAAGCTAGCTAAATATCACTACCATTATAAAATAAATTGTATAAATGTTTTAACATAACGTGTACCTAAATATCTGTAATAAGTAACTAGAAATAATAACTGTATTACTACAAACATGTTCTGACTATTTAAAAGCGCTTTTTTAAAGTCTACGTGAATAAAAACCTTTTTTATTTATTTTAGGCGATATACAAACTTTAGAGGCGAATTTACCGGTCCGTAAGGCAAGCGCATGGTTTTGCACCTAGGCGCGCAGTCAGTATATAGATTACTGATAGCTTAATTGAGTTACTTTCTAAATGTCTCCCGCTAAACTTTGAATCCCCGACCGGTAGTCATACTACAGTCATTAAGCCATACCAGATGGCTACAAGCGTTTGAACAACTCGTGACACTAGGAACCGTGCATTGGTTATCCTAATGTCGTACTCCTTCCACTCGAGAAAGAAAGTCAAAAATTAAAAATTACGACACTATAAAATCAAAAATTAACTCAACGCAGGTCTTCTTTCAAGCTCTTACTGCATTAATAATATTCAGCTGAAAAACAATAGTTTATTAAAACTTATAGAACAATAATAGTCAATCATAGTTCCCAAGCATTACCAAAAAACACAGCATTATTGAATAGTCAAGAGGTCGAGACATTGTCATTCTTCCTATGGGAATATAATCAACAATTTAATTAAGGTGAATACTTTGCTCAATTCTCTTGATACTTAGAACGCTATTGTTTTATTAATAAGGCTTTATCTTTTTTGTCGTGCTTACCTTGCTACATTCTACACAATCTATATTCATACATTCATTTTTTTTTATATCAGAAGGCGACAATCGAGCAAGTGGTCACCTGATGGTAAATGATCACCCCCGCTCAAGGAATGTGTTCTGTAATTGAAGGTGGAGGTACTTCCCCAGTCGGGCTGCTCTTTAAACGTCTTCAGTTTTTGTTCACATAAGACTTTAAAAAGTGTCGGTACTTTAATTAGTGAGACCATGGTTCATGCAATCCAATGGTTGTGTGGTAGAAATCGGTCCTATGCGAATAATGCGATAAGACCGTCAGTCAATTGTACATCAATTTAAATTGTAGGACCTATTTTACAGTTAAGTTAATAATATTCTTATTTATTTTACTGACTTGTTCATTTTAAGTTTACTTAGCCTTTTTTCAACCCACTTCAAGTGACAAGGAGCTTGTTTTCCTCAAATATATCAACAAGAAATATTTGCAATACGATTTACATTTCAATGTGAAGTAACTGTTCTTGGGACAAACCCCGCCTTTTTTGTTAAATCATATATAAAAAATATATATTACTTAATTAGTGTATACACACGCAAGCTTAAAAATAGTTTTAGAGAACCGTTATTTCATCATAAAAACAAAGATGCGAGTAGAAAGATCGTGAACTTTTTCTACTAGGTTTGTCTACGTTAGCAAAAAAACGACAATTTTAGAAATAAACGTAACATTTTATTGTATGTCTTATTTATATATTTATCTTATAATGATTTTCAAAACAAAGTTAAATATTTACTTAGAAGTATAAGAAACAACGTTAAAAATATTAAACGAACCTACGTGACTCATTTAGGGAAAGATTCATATCTGTGGGCGACTTTGAAAAACTTGTTTTTAAGCAAAATTATTCATATTGCGGATTCCCATTGCGTGAGTGATATTAATTTGCATAAAGCGGCGCTAAAATTTTCAATAGCGACCCCGCCACTTAAATATTTTGTGTTGATATGATAGTGTTAATGGCAACGTCGAGGTAAATAACTTCATTTCAATAATCCAAATTTTTTGTAAACGAATATGAATAACACTCGACTAATTAACTAGTCAAAAAGTAAATAGTTAATAGAAACTATCAACGTCGTTATTACTAGTTATATTATGTCCTATTTAAATTAACCCCTCGTTTATATTAAATTTTATGAACAAAGGGGATAGAAAACTATTACTGAATACAAATAAACTATAATGGAAATTGCGGCATTTTCCAGACTTAAAAAACGTCCTCTGGTTGTATTTCAGTCATGGCGGCCGGTTTCAATCAAGACTAGCCATTTGCTTTTGACGGTCACCGTAGCCTAGTTGGTAGTGCTCCTGCCTACGAAGCTGGTGGTACTGGGTTCGAATCCCGGTAAGTGAAAATATTTGTGTGATGAGCACGAATATTTGTTTCTGAGTCATGGATGTTTTCTATGTATATAAGAATTTATCTATCTATATAAGTATGTATATCGTCGCCTGGTACCCATAGTACAAGCTTTTGCTTAGTTTGGGGCTAGGATGATCTGTGTGACATTGTCCCTAGATTATTATAGTATGCGTGCACAAGCTTAGTTGCACTTTCTATTCCCTCACTCTTACACTCTCTTGAACCAACGGGACAGCTAGCCAGTTCCACGCTTACTGTAATGGCATATTATTGAAGATTTTCTAAGGCCTTTTTTTCAATAACATTGAAGCCTTTATTTTCTTCTGCACTTGTAATTCAACTTCGCTGCATATTGTATTGATTCTTCTGCAGTTTAATTATTGCTGAATTAGGGGAATAAGTCCGGAAATAAAATAGAACAAGATCTTACCTGTTCCTATTTTAATACTATCTTCTATATGATCTAGATCAGTAGTCAGTCTTTTTATTAGAGTGAAGGCATTGATGGGATTGCCCAAGTAATTGGGAATATCTTCCATCGCGATCGCATGTTCTCTTTTATAAATGTCCAGATGCCTGAAAATAAAATGTAATATTATGTATAGAAAATAATAACTTTAGAAGAATCCTTCCCAGCCTTTTCGTTCATGCACGTGTGAAAAAGAAAATAATAATAAATCGTAGTACCGTATTCTACTACTCACTATGCCAAAACTCAAAAGATTTTTTTCAGTATTTAATCGATAACAAATTATGCTATGTCCAAATGTTATATACCTATTTTGTTTTAAATCGGAAAAATTGTTTATGTTTAGTAGTATAAAATTGTTTTTTTTTTTTTATTAACAAATACTATTTCTAAAATATAAAACCGGCATGTACAATTCCAATTGAACAATTCCAAATCCGACAATTTTACCAAGAATTTTCAAAATCGTTTCATAAATAACGGAGAATCGTATAACAGAGTCTTTAAAACCAGGTCGAACTATGAGGAATACGTTTGTATCGTAAAATGGCAGCTAGGAATGGCTGTTAAACCTATACTCGAATAGTTATTCCAAAATTAGACTCATGTTTAAATAAGTAACGCTACTATTTAGGTAGGAAACAGGTTCAGTAGAAAACAATTTTAATCATGGTTATATGGTTACCTAGCTCTTAAGTTATCGAATAAATTACGTGACGGTAGTGGCATAAATGTTATATCTTTTACAAAGTTGAATAGACTTCTACGGATAAGAACTTTATCAGTCATCATCATCAGCATATCAACCAAAAGACGTCCACTGCTGGACAAAAGCTTCCCCCAAGTATCTCTACAAATTCCGGTCTTCCGCTATCCGCATTCAACGATTCTAGCGACCCGCACAAGATCATCGGTCCATCTTGTAGAGGGCCTGTCCACGCACGCTGCGTCTTCACGTTCGTGGTCGCCACTCGAGAACTTTTCTGTCCCAACTTTATCAGTATGCCTGGCTTACTGAAAGCTTACCTCTTTAGCGTCGATAGTCTATCCTCTTCCTTTTCAATATAATAATCTAAATCATCTATTATCCTCTTGTGCGTTTCCAGTAAATATTCTACTTCCGCGATCGCCGTAAATAGCTCCGCCTTCGTCCACACACACAAGTTGACCAGCAGTGTGAAACATATTAGACGCAGCCAGCTTACCCCGATCATTTTCCCGTCTTTCCGGGATCTGGGAATAGAAAACCAGTGCTGTATTGAACTAAATTAAAGTAACTAATACTCGGTATTTACCCAGTATTAGTTACTTTAATTTAGTTAAGTTATAAATAATAATATACAAGGTGTAACGTCAAAGTGCTGGAAACGTATGGAGCGGTATCTAGCCATGAATATGAACAAATTAAACAAACCAATTAGTGAAATACGAAGGATAGTTTTTGGCCCCTCTTACAAAAAGAAATGCAGATAATCGTTATTCTTGTATGGGAGGTTATTTTTTGCGTATTTTGCTTGTTAGTAAAGTAAACTTGTTAAAAAAGTATGACATAAATAAATATTCTTTACCATATGGACGAGGCAACGGACGGAAACTAGTTTCTTTAATAAATTATTAACAAGTAAAAAAAATTTAAAGTGTGATCGGAATTTAATTTATTGCAGGAAAATATTAATCTTTAGCAAAAATAAAAACGGAAGCCAATAACTAGTTTATGATGTATTTTTGTATATAAACTCCGGTCGCTTAAATTTCTTTTACCTATTTTAGTAGGTTTTTTAGGTGTCACCGTCGAGGTGTCGTAGCCAAATCTATTAGACCGAGCGGTAAAACTTCTCGGACTATCCATAAACTATTGCCCGGTTAAGCAGTGAAAGCCTACTAAGCTCACTGTAAATGTCAGGTTACCAAAATTGCACAAATCTTTGAGCTTTTTCAGGGATGAAAAGAAAAGCTCGTTTTCGCACAAGTTTCTATCCTTAGTTTTCTAAATATAACACTCGTAAGTGACATAAAAGTAACGCAAATAAACGCGCATACATATATTATTAAATGTACGGTGATGAAGATACTAAAAAAGTATCGACCCTAATTAAAGGCAATAAAACCCTCTAAAGTTACGTACAGTCGCTTAAGTTTTATTATGGTTACGTACCGACGCCAGCACATCAAGCTACCCCAGTCTGTCAAATTTCCCCAATTGAAAGTGAACCTAATGCTTTTGTGATATAGTTGAATATCTATAAATGAAATTTGACAGATTGGGGTAGCTGGATGAGCTGGCGTCTGTAACTGGAAGGTACATCCTGAGGAACATGCCACCAATTTTAGATCTTTAAACTATCCGTAAGAATCTTTTTATACATTTTGTTTGTGTAAGGTGCTATATAATAGGGAAACTGATCAGTATTTCAATAATGTGCGGTCGATGTAACAATGCTCTCATAATACCTGTCCGTACAGAACATATATTATTTGGTAAATTTATTATTTCAAAACTGACAGGTGTCAGGTGTCATTCTTACAAAGGCCGCATACATGTGATATTTATCTCTGTATTCAATTGGTATCTGTAAGTTTTTGTATGTATGTTACGCGATTTTTCCGTTGTCTGTGAACAGACTTTTAAAACTTCTTATGTTTATCCTTAAGGAATGATTTCGTAACGGTCCTATATAATTAGGTTCCAATCGGTTGGCCAAATAAAAGTTGAAGTCGGTTTTATGTTTTTAACAGCAATTATTGGCGGTTACGTTACGGAAGGATAGCTTACATTCTCGTCACTTTTTATGACGTATATTTTTATAAACAAGTGACAATCTATAGCGGACAGTAATTTTCCACGCCGGTTCCCGCAAAAAGAATATAACTGGATATACAGAGAAATATATGACTATTATCAGCCACACAACAATAACGTTATGTGAATCGATGTGTGTATTTTCAGTGATTACTGGTCGGTCAATAACTTCTTACGGTATTGCCGGACCATTCATTGTACGCGGCGGGTACTCATAAAATTTATTGTTGTTGTTTGTTCTTAGAAATATATGTTCATATATAAACTAGTAGAGGTTATATATAGAACGTGTCACGCTACTGCGTATCTAGATGTTTGTCGTCAGTATTTCGGCACTGTTGCAAGCGCCATGATCACAGATGAACTGAAGAGCAGTTGTACAGACGCCAGCACATCAAGCTACCCATCTGTCAAATTTCTCCAATTGATAGTGAACCTTATGCTTATGTGATAAAGTTGAAAATCTATAAAAGAAATTGGACGGATGTGCTGGCGTCTGTACACGGGTTTTGTAAATGAGCCGTCACAATTCTTTTCAAGTGGTGGTAATTTCAATTTTCTCTCAAGGATCCTATATTCTAAGAGACATTCAAATGGAAAAAATATTATTAATAAAATATTACTTTTATAGAAAATGAATAATTTTCAATAAAAAGTCTTTAGTAGAAGTAAATTCAATAAAAATGAAAAATCTAAAAATTTGTAATCCATGGAGTTGGATATGCAATATTTATGGTCATGCCATAATCGCCACGCTTGGCATACGGGTTGGCGATCGCAGTTTGATAGTCATAGTTCACAGAAAAACTCTGCTACTCGTTCTCTGGTAGGTATTCCCTCGGTCGATTTCTACGCCCCGGTCGCGATGAGATGGGGTGATGATATTCTATGGTGACGAACATAGCAAATATTTATACTTGCTCTATATTTCAAATGATATTACTACTTTTAGTATAGATTATTATCTTTGCGACTGCTAATGCTCCATATTAGCAGTCGCAAAGATCTGTATGATAAACACCTAATAGTACTAAAAGAGAGATCCACCCTAAAGTTCCTTGTCATTTTTCGCTACGGCTCCCAAATGTATCACATTGTCGTTTCCTGTATCTTAATTGTATATGCCACTGGAGTGAAGATGTAATCAGATCAAGCAAAAACAAGTACTTGCTTCTGTCAAAGCAGGAACTTGATACAATCTTAGCAAGCATATTTTGATAATAATATGCATTATTTGCAGAATATAATATAAGTAGGTATGTGGTGGTGGACGTGATGATTTGTTCGTACGCTGCCCGGCCAGTGACTGGGTTTTATTATTACTTTGTAGTTTATTAACGATAATAAATGGCCCGTCATATTTAGGGTTGGCAAAAATATATGGCGGAATATAGCACAATTACTTATCTACAAATTTGTAACATTAGCTTTACTTAGTAAACCTTTAAATAAATATCTATTGTTATATAATATGTAATGCGTAGTGAAAATAGACATTTAGGTACTTATGATCAGTAATAATTGTAGCGTGTTAAACAAGTTAAGTATACACGCTCTCACAGATACACAACTTGCCTGCCAGTCCAAAAAGGCCATGTTCGACATTCTGCAAACTAAACACGGTTCCTTTGAAATGTATTCAGCCGACTGCCAACATTTATATTAAACAGTTAAAATTACGAACCGGTTCGCCAGAAAACCCGGAGTAGGATCAATTAGCTTTATGATGAAAATCTGAATAGAACTGCCGTGAATCGTGTGTAGATCTTGTATTTCATTCCTTCAGTTACTTCAGGACATTCTGTATTAGTATGTGTATAAGCTGCCTTGTATAATGACAGGACAGGACAAACGAAGGACAAGTTCAACAATTAAATTTTATCTACAGTAGCAGTAATATTTTGAGGCGTTTTTAAAGATTCACAATGTCTATGTAACATATAGATACATAGAAAAATACGTAAGTAATTGTAACTTCTACATAAATGGAGTTAATTTGAATAATAGCAGTTTATTTTTTAGTTTAACATCTAAATTAAACTTCTTTAAATAATAAATGTCGGTATTGAATTAATAATTTCATTTTCATGCAAACGCGGCCTTAGCAGCTATTACGAAACGGGAACACAAATATGTACGTAGGAGAGAGATTAGGTCCTTTTAAGAAAATCACCGTTTTAAATATTTTATAAAACATGTAATTACAACATAAAATATTATATCATAATATGGGTTGGAAGCTCTTCGTGGGATATCATGTATATATCTACTAGCAATGGAACTCAATTGCTCTACATAAGATTCTCGAATTATCAAACAACTCATAATCATATTCAAGCGGCATTTGAATTAAATGACGAGTATGGTAGAAAGTAGGTGCGGTAAGTGTGTTGACTCTATAATATGAATTTTGATATCAGTTTAGTTTGGAAGTAAAGTAGGACAATTACATATTGTTAGTTGAAAATGTGTGAATAAATTTATCTAACTTAGACGGTCATTCATTATATAAAACTGGAGTAAAAAGAAGGACTTAGTCTGAAAATTATATTTCATAATTTATTCAATCTCATTAAAATTTTTTATAGAGGGATGTGTCCAGTTCAAGTAGTGGAATGCATACTTTTAGTTTAACAAGATGCTGTGTTCTCGTTTCTATAAGGATCTATTCAACAGCTAAAAGCTTATATCCGGTAAAACTGAATATAGCATGCTAAATCAAATCTCAAAACATCACTTTACTTTTTTTTAAGGCCTACTACCTGCCTGGGTGAGAGGAAAGCTTATTTTTATATACTTATATATACGATGCATTATTTTAAACTTAATATAATTCAATGACATATTAAGATTTAAATTTTAAGTAATTACTCACTAATTTAATTATTTATGAGACTAAAATAGACCTTTTTCATAAATAAATAAAGTTTCAGTTGTTAAGACCTCGTGGTTCTTGGCTAGTTTGTATCCGTCATATATTATAGAATGTTCTGGAGCGAAAATTTGGAAGATGTACCGTATATCTATCGGAGCGCAGCGTAGACACATCGTAGATAAAGTAATGTATGTAATAATGTACCTAACATGATATTTAGGAAAAGAAAGACATTAAAACAGTATATGCGTAGGCGTAACACAGGTTTCCAATTTTATTTCCCCTACTTCCCATCGAAAATGTTTGCCAATTTATAAAATATATAATTGACATGCTATATACCTGTATTATTTATGTAATTTTTAAATTACCCGATGAATTTATTTAATTGTGAGACCTACCGACACGCTGGCTACTTACCCAAAAATAAGAAACAATGAATTACACGCAACTGCCAAAAATTAAACAATGAAAAATCACAAAACCAAAGATATCTATCTCTCTGCACTTTAAAAAAAATAATGTAAAACAAGGGCGTCAGATTTGGTACACGTCCGGATTGCGTCCGCACAACCGCTCTCGGGTCAACGAACAAAATACTGCCATTGAACATCAGCTAGCGAGCCGGTGACCTTATCTAACTACCGCTGCTATGACCAGATGACGTTATATTAATGTGCCATTTACATTAGGGGAATGCTTCCAACTTTTACATTGATTGAGATCGGGCAGCGTGCATTATTGTTACTATGTCGTACCACTCGCTATTATTGAAAACAGTCAGCCAACATCCAGATGATTGATATAACCAAGAGATATAACCGCCTAGAATACGGAGGTTATGAATTCGTCTGTATGTTCTTTTCGGCTTTATATGAACGCAATTATATTTAATTAAATATGGGAATTCATTCAGGATGATTCGATAAAATTTTAATCAAATTAGTTCTTATAAAGACGAGTTGAAGTCAGTTGTATGTTAATTAACTGTACTTAAGCCGCAAAAAGATTGGACTCAAGAAAGCATCACTTTATAGTCGACAGATTCGAGTTTGAGAAAAGTGTTTAATTTAACTTATAGGTAGAGTTAATAACGAAATTCTAATTATTGAATTGTACAATGTTGATAGTGTTTGGGGTAACATAAATGGAACTAATAAGCATTAAAAAAATACTTGCGGGGCAGTCTTTGGGGACTGCCCATAGAAGTCTATTCAACGGTTTGTGAAAACTATTAGACGGCTGACTGATGTTGACACATCTAGAATGGTTTATTTCAGTTATATTCATAGTGTAATGTCCTATGGAATTATTTTCTGGGGTAGCTCTGCTGACATTAACACCATATTTATATTGCAAAAAAGAACTGTAAGAGCTATTATATCTATAATCTTGGCCCGAGAGTGTCTCTAAGAGAAAAGTTCAAAGAGGTTAACGTTAACGTCATCGCAGTATATATATGAAAACCTACTGTATGTGCATAAATTCTGTAAAAGGAGCGATACACATAATGTAAATACTAGATAATAATATGAAAATAATCTCATATCTACACAAAATAAATAACTATGTAAATGCAATGTATAAGATTCTATAACAAACTTTTTTAGAGAATTGTCTACGAATAAGTTTAAAAGACTTATTAAAGCCAAATAGTGTAGCAGGGCATATAACAAAATTTCTGATTATTTAAGTGACAAAAGTTGAGTTGTTCTGAGTCAACACACATGATTGTAATTAATCTTATGTATATTTTATTTGCAATTGTGGAGATCTTTGGGGGAGGCCTTTGTCCAGCAGTGGACGTCTTTCGGCTGATATGATGATGTGATATTTTATTTTAAAAAAGGATTCCTACTGAGTTTTCTGGCAGTGTTTCTCAGTAGCTGCCACGTCATGCACTGCACGGTAGGGTAAAAAAATGACGTTTCCACATAAAAGTAAAATTTTTACGGAGTAAATGATTTGTGACTTTGAAAATGAAAACTATATTTGAATTTCTCATACTCCGAAAGTAGTGTTCATTTGATCCGAGTAGCGAGAGGAAGATGCTACTTCCCACCTTCCGGTGGTAAACACTAATAGTAATTGCTTCCCACCCTATGCTGGGAATACATTTAAAAAATAAATCAAATATTGGCTAGACAGTCAGCTGTAAAAAATCTAACGTAAATAAGAAAAAATGCTGCGGTCATGTGAGTGTATAAACGGCCAGTGCGAATTAAAAACGACCTTCCGTCTTACGAATATTCGATCAGGTTACGTGTCCTGACGCGAGTTGTAACATTTTTTACCCATCCCAAAAAAATACACAACGCCACTAGAGAAGTGTCCACTTCAAAAACAAAATAATTAACGATCAGCTCTGCAGAAATGTAGTACTAGCTGATATAGGGCCATTTTTCATAACAGCACGTATAAAATTAATAATGTTTAAAATGTATAGGGACCGCAATTGAATGTATTTTCCGTATATGTTGTGAAAATAAAATTCTTTCTTTCTTTCTTTATCAGGAGCATGTAAGGCACGGTTAGGTTTCCGTAGCTATACAGTTCCTAACCTAGATAAAACTATTAGATATCCAGAAGGAGTTATTATTTGTTTTATCTTGCAGAACTATTACCAGCAACATCCTACGTAAAAGCTTCGTACGTTACTCCTTCATTTTCGTCCTATTTAAAACCGACTTCAAAAAGGACGAAGGGTCTCAAGTTGCTCCGTATCTTTTTTCATGTATGTCCTTCGATTACACCGGCATTTATGAGCCGGATTTTATTATTATGTTTATTCGAATTGACATGCTTGCGAAGTGGTCTCATTAAATTATGGACCTGAATTCTTAAGAAAAAAAAACAAGTTTAAGTAAGTAATAATTAAAGAGATAAAAATAAAAAAATAGATATGAAATGACAAAACACCAACTCCAAAGGCATTTGAAGCATTAAACTAATGCCGTTTGCATTTAAAGTTGCCGCCAATAATTATTTTGTTATATTCGTTGTCTATTCAAGTTTCGAATGTGTGAATTCAGAATCGTGAAGGGGTTACTGGTTCAATGTGGAATTTGTGTAAGAGATCTTTATTTGAAGCTATCTGTGCCTCTAGCACGAGTTCCTGCAGTTTACTTACTCGATCACACGTACAGTTTCGTCCCATACATTGAGCACCAGAGTTTTAGTTCTTAATAGTTTCCGCGAGAGGCGCTGGTGCTCAATGTATGGGAGAAACTGTACGTGTGATCGAGTAAGTAAACTGCAGGAACTCTTGCTAGAGGCACTGCAGTTTACTTACTCGATCACACGTACAGTTTCGTCCCATACAATGAGCACCAGAGTTTTAGTTCTTAATAGTTTCCGCGAGAGGCGCTGGTGCTCAATGTATGGGAGGAAACTGTACGTGTGATCGAGTAAGTAAACTGCAGGAAGTCGTGCTAGAGGCACTGCTCTTAAATTTTTAATAATTAATATTTGTTTAAATCATCCTAACACTACAACATAGATTCGCAAACCCAAAAATGTTGCTAAATTTAATAATTTAGCTTGTAAATTTACGTCGCAGGTAGGTAAATGAAATCTTTTTTGTTGAGACTAATTTACAATATTAGCTTAACTTCAACATGACTGGCCTTTTGGTCTTGTGATTCATGTGATTGGTAAGCCAAAGGTTGTAGGTTCGATGTCCACCAAGGACAAATTTTTGTGTGATGAGCGTGATTATTTTTCCTATGTCTGGGTGTAATTTATCTATTACATATATGTATGTACTAACTATATTCATCAGTTGCCTGGTTGCCGTAATACATGCTCTACCTAGTTTGGATCACTACCATCTGATCCAGTGTAAGTAGTCCCAAGATATTAATCCAAATTATTTATTTAATATCTTATTTTTAACATATTATGTATTTATATTTATAAAATTGATATAAAAAAGAAAACAATAATATATAAATAAATATGGAATAAATAAGAGTTCCTCCAGGTGGCGAGGTTTGAAGCCCTAGGCCGCCGGTGGTCAGGCCGAAAGAGTTTGGAACCTCCTCACAATGCGTACCGTTCCCATTATTGCCGCCTTTTGTATCCGACCCTTGAACCATTACAATATAATAAACTACGCGTTCACATCATAATTATGAGCCTGATTTACTTATACATATGTATATTAATATGTGCATGTATTCCGTATACCGTTAACTAATTCGAACTGAGCTTATGTGCAGCTCACTGACCCTATTAATAAAGCCCAATTGGCCCAATCTAAAATCGTCGTTTGGTAAATGTTTATTATAATATTCTTAGAATATCACTCTCTGATGAAACCCTTGTTACATCACAGAGCGATGACGTCAGCATCATAAAGACTGTAAAAAATGTAAGTAATTAGGATTAGGTAAATAATTACTAATAAGAACAAAGCTAACATAATCATCATACGGTTGACTAAGAAGAGTCAACAGACGGCAAATATTTATTTTTTTGGCCCACATTTATGAAGTACCTACATGACCTCTGCCGATGTTATGTTTGGAGTTTACATTAGTTACCATAATTGACCAACTTTTTCTATGTAACATGTAACTTAAGTTTGTAGCACCAATGCTAGCGCACTTTGCACATTAGATGCAGATCTACAAATCATGATACTCGATCACTATTTTACAAAACGAAAGTCTTCTTGCACATTGAGATGTCAGGGTTCGTGCTTTTGTCAGAAGATTTCATTACAGGTCGACGCATCTACGCGCGTAGTTGCGGGAGTGCAGATCTGCATCATCGTGCCGATTTTTTACGGACTCACGCGCTATGTTGTATTTTGTGGATTCATGGCGGCTCTGACTCATTTAATTTAAAGCTGTTCGCTGTGGTGAAAAATACACGTCAAGCCTTCCAAAATCACGCACGGCACTGCGGGGCTTGGTTTGCCATACCTTGCGTCTCGCCCCGCACCAACGCGCGGGGTTGCATGTTTCTCCGCATGTAGGCGCGTGATCTGCGTTTTTGTGTATGCAACAACGCGTGTTTTCTATACAAACACAGATACTTGCAAACAACGTAAGAACACGCACTCCAGCGCTACGCTGCATGGTGCGGTGCAGTGTGCGAATCGCCTTAGGGCCTATGCTCACCACGTTTTTTAAACGCCCGTTTCTAAAACGCGCGTCGACGGCGCGCTTTTATCCTACAGAGCAGTTTGTTTTTGTTTGTATCGATACAAACGCGTTGCTAACGCGCGTGTATCGCTACAAACGCACGTCAACGGCGCGCTTAAAAACGTGGTGGGCATAGCCCCTTAGGCTGAGATCTATAGAGCGTACTTAGACTTTGCTCAGACTTTACTTTCGACTTAAGTCAAAGTCGGTACTTATAAAGCAATCTTCGAATCCCTCTGAGTGCATACTTAGCAAATGCTAAGTCCACAAAATCGACGACTTAATAAAAACTTACACTATAAGCCAAATAAAAATAAAGTAGTCAAAAATATACTTCACCATCATAACTTACATGACTTTTTAATTTTTCCGTATTATCAGAGACAGTGATGTCACATTGTATAGGATTTCCAGAGAAATTGGAAATCACGGAATTTGTATTCAAAGGAATACTACACATATTATATTGATAAATATTTCAAAAAATACAGAAAGAAAAACTACTCATGTTATGGGCTGCACAGTGTATAATAAACTACCAATGAGCATATCAAGTACCCCAACCTTAATGAGTTTTAAAACTCGGTTAAAATGGTGGCTTATCGAGCAATCATTCTATTCCTTTGATGAATTCATGCATTTCAAATCTATTATTTGTTACTTTGTTTTTGTATTAATTATTTTATTTGACTTAAGTTTCGTTTTAGTATATTTTTGATTTATTGACATTGTTTAGACTTTTAATTTTTTTTTTTATAATTTTTATGACATGTAAGAAATCTTACCAATAAATGACTATTTGACTATTTCAGGTTCATCCCTAAAAAAATTGTTAAATAAAAAATTACACTTGGTTTTGGGTCTAGACAATATATCTCCAACTTATTATACCTAAGAACAGGAAACCCCTTTGACATATAAACTTTTGAATGCCTTGACCCATAAGTTCAGCTGTTTTTTAGAGATACAGAAATTGACAAATTCCCTAAATTAAGAAAATCCAGAAGGTTGATACACCATCTATATTTATTTTTATTAAAACCATGGGGTTTGGTTAGTTTATTTAATACAATACAACACAGACTTGAAGGAATTCTGAAACTTTGTAAAATCTATAACTCTCTGGTGAGGAGTGAGGAGGCACTCTCCTCTCTTTCTTAACCTATTAAAGCAGTAGGTTTTAAAAACCATACAAGGATCCATGTCTATCCAGAAGTAGTAGTATTCCCTCTCCTCCAACTGATCAATAATTTATAGATTGGCCCCGTCTCTAAAGTTAAACCTGGTGTATGGAGCCATGAAATATTTTTGGTGCAACTTACAACAAGCCACTTCAATAAAATATTTATATTAATGTTTTTTTCAGCTATGTCATCATATCAAAAACACATTCTTGTAATTGTAAAATGAAATGCACACAGAAATCATAAATTTATTAATCATATTTTTAACTATTTAAAAAGAAAAATGCAAACTAAATTTAAATCCCATTAAAGTTTAATTTGAGAGTAAGTACAGAATTTAAAATAGGTTAAAATCCATAATGTAATGTTGAAGAAGTAAATATTTATTAATGTTGTTGTCTATTGACTACACATACTTTGTAACTAATTGAGGAATTACCAAATTGAATGTCAATAATACATATTTTATTTAAAATACATTCGGAATTTCAAATGAAATATTATTGATGTTATTGGCACACAATAAAAATACAAAAGAGAAAGAATGGCGCGTGCCATATAATCCCGGTTTGTCAATTCTAAGTAAGTAATGGTAACAAAATATTAATTTAGATTCACAATACTATCACCAGTTCCATCATACAATAGAATACATACATGCCTCAAACCTTGTAAAAAAAGAGCAGATTTGAGGATAATAGTTATAGGTCCTTAATTAAGATCTAATAGGTAAGTACTTTTACCTAAAACGATGTAATAATATTATTTATTGCCACTAAAATGCAGAATACTATTGACTTCGTTTATAATTATAATCTTATTATAGTACCATCTATCTTACATTTGAGCTTACATTAATGAGAAATGTCTTTGCACTGAATAAGCTTTTAATAAGAGCCTATGACATTAAATAATATTTTCATGCAGTAACAGCGATACTAGAATGTAATATTTAATGCAATCTACCTTGTAAACTGTGGGTGTTATTTCAGATGTGACACTGCGTTTTCTCGATATAATTTCCTTATTTACTTTCGAATCTCTCGATACAAAAAAAACGGTTTACTTACCGCACTGCCAATCAAAGAGAATATTAAACAAACGAATAACAAACTACATTTACTCAAATTTACTGCCAATTGCCAAACATTCAATAAAAAAATTATAATGAAAAGGTAATGTGACCATACATGAACAATTTTTTCTACCAGATTAGAAGTTATATTGTAGTATAGTTCATGTTTGAAACGAAAATTATTAACATTTTCCTCAAACTCGACTGGACGACGGAGGTGTCTCACCCCTACGGCTCCTACCTATCACTTGGTGTAGGTGTTCTCTGCCCGAAATCCGCATTGCGCAACGTGCGTTTAGGCGGGAGTTTAAGCTTCTACACATCCACAAGTCGTACGTGATGTTAAAGACGTGCACCACTGAGTTGACCCCTGTTTTAACGCGCCTTTACCGTCTCTCTTAGAGATATATTTTTTTAAATGACAATTACATTACAGTTGATCTAGGAGGCTTTCACTGCTTCACCGGTCTATAGAGGCGTGTGAGGGCTCCAGCCGTCTAGCTAAACAGTACAAACTAAGTACCTATTGGCGCCGGAGGGCACTGGGTGGTTACTAGCGGGGAGATGCAAGAGAGGGCGTATGATATTAAGGATGTTATGTGCAACTTTCGAACTACGTTAATACGATTACGATTCCGATTTAGGGACTTCGCTGCTGCTTCGCGGACGCACGCGTCATACGCCCGCTCCGCGTGCTTGATTCATGTCATTTCAAGAGCAGCGCTGGCTGCGTGAGGCGGATAGCCGTCGCACGCGATGGAGCATACGAGTGGATCTGTTTCAACGAAATCATTGTGCACCACTACGTTACTGGATACCTTTTGTGCAACTACTCAATACGCAGATACCTTACTCAATGCCTTTTGAGCGACTGCTCAGTGGATCAGTGTGTAGCAGTAGTTTGCGAAATACTATTTAAAATCTTCATTATAGTGTTCCTTAAGTATTTACATTACTTACGTTAAACTATATTGTAGATTTATCATTATTTTTTTTTTAACAGTCATTTGGCCTAAATCGGTTTAATGATCTGTGTAGTTGAATATCAAAAGCCGGTAAGTCACACCCCTACTTAAAACAGAACTATGAATGCCGCCAAATTTGAAATACTCGTGATTCGTTTGTTTCAAATCAAGGTAAATCACTAAATACACAATAAAAATAACGGCCAAAATCGATATTCTTTTTCATATCCCGACACGTCCATAGACTGGTGTTTATCAAACTCAAGCGGGTCCGCGACAACCAATCAGGGTCAAGTATTGCGTCCAAGATGGTTGCCATTTCCATGTATTATCGGGAGTGAAGCACATTGCCGTCGTCGTTATTATTAAATATTAACGGAAAAATGAATGGAAATTGTTCGAATATATGTGTGGTGGATCCGGCGAAAGCAAGAAAGAAAACTATATCAAAAAATCAGACAAAACGCGCAAAGGAGCAAGTTAAATGGTAAATGAAATACCGACACAGTACACACACAGTGATATAGCCTGGACTCAGAAGTGCAGGGCTGTACTTAGATTTCAGAAAACCATTTATATTTATATATTACTAGCATCGCCCGCGGACTTCGTTCGTTTAATTATCATTACGCGTTCAAGAAATAAAATTCAGGTAACTGGTGAAATTTCATACCGAAACAGTATTGCTGTAAGTGCTTCACTATTAAAGAAAGGTAAAAATATGGTCACTATCGATCCGAAAATTTATGAAAACGTCCCTTCGGTTAAGCCAGAGAAACTAGTAGATGTGAAAAATTTACTACAAAAACATTATGAAATGAGTACTGAATGGCATCTCATTCCTCAACTTTAATATTATAAAAATATTTTACTTAATAACGTTGAATCGTTTGAAAAGACAGAAGAGGACGTACCTATTGATAATTCGGCAGCATATGCCATGGAGGAAGTGTTAGATTTTGTCTAATTCTGCGGCAGTGTTAAAAATTTAAATTTTCGTTTTTTTTTTATATTTTAATAAAGCATTTTGAATAAAAACCGCACTTGAATATTATTTGGTAATTTTTTGGTTTAATAAAATATTATTATGTAGCTGCCCTGAGTACATCCCTTAATATTGGGATTCGGCAAAACCAGGTAACTCCATTTGCTATTTTTCAAAATCCGGCAAGTCTACGGTGTTTTTTTTTCAGACTCCGGTACATTTCGCTAGTGTACAGCAAACACCGATATGTCCATATTTAAGACTGATTTTCTAGCTTATTAACCCTTCATTTATTTGTTTTTTTGTTACTATTCTAATTCTGCTCCGTTACCGTCAACAGTAACGGAGAGGAAGGGCAACCAAAATGGCGAAACGAAAATCATTAAAGGAAAGAATCTTAGATCATCCAGTAAAGATACGAGGAATGATCAGATCGTTGCTACCCAAACTCCCGAAAAATCTACCCGGTCAAACGAACCCGTTCCTGGAAAGGCTACATATCGAAACGATGCTAATAAAGATAGTACAGACGCCAGCACATCAAGCTACCCCAATCTGTCAAATTTCCCCAATTGAAAGTGTACCTTATGCTTATGTGATAAAGTTGAAAATCTATAAAAGAAATTTGACAGAAGCTGGATGTGCTGGCGTCTGTACATCGACGATAGAAATAGATGACTCAAATATAATAGACAAAGAACAAACAACAAATGAGGACTGGCAAATGCATATAAATCGAACGAAACGTATGAAAGCCAAGAGAACAGAAGTAATGAGCGGAATAAATAACAACATAAATGATTTAAAGGCGGTGGAAATAAAAAAATACTTACATGTATGGTCTCTTACCCGTGAAACAACAAAGGAAGCGGTGTTAGCCCACGTAGCAGGTATTTGTTGTGAAAATTTGGCGAACATCAGCGTAGAAAAAATATTACCTAAGAGAGAGAGGGATTATGCATCATTCAAAATAGGAGTCAGTGAGAGTCAGTTCGAGAAAATTGCTAAGTCTGAAGTTTGGCCACTAAATGTACGTTTTAGCGAATGGGTGTCGTTTCGCAACTTTCGCCAAACCGCCAAATATAACTAAGATTAGTAATTTGGAGCTGTATTACCAAAATGTCAGAGGTTTGCGGACAAAGCTGAAAAGTTTTTATACAAACTTATTGGGATCTACAGCGGACTTAATAGCCATCACAGAGAGCGGAATAAATGAGTCCATACACGATGGAGAAATTGCACCGAACGGCTTCGTGATACACCGATGCGATCGTGCAGATGGCCGTAAGCACGGAGGCGTATTGCTAGCAGCTACCCCACAAGGCGGTCTCGAGTTGAGAAGAGTGGCACTGCCTGATCAGGCAAATTTAGACGAACATCCGTTTGAGTTAGTGTGTGCGACTGTCTATCGTGAAAACAATCTATTGTTCCTGTGTTGTGTTGTGTATATACCACCAAAAACAATTGAAAGAGAATATATGTATATGTTTCACTTACTAGAACAATTATGTATTAGGTACGATAAAGTGATTCTTGTTGCAGACTTTAATATTTATTTATTTATTTATTATAATCCAGAGTTACAAACATCTTTACAGGCAAACCCAATACGATGTATTCTATCAATATGTATTCTACAAATCAGGATATCCAGTGTTACTATGAATATTTTGTCACTTATTGTGGATTTCGCCAATGTAATAATGTTAGGAACTGTAATGACCGTACTCTTGACTTAGTATTAACCACATTTTCTGAAGAGGAGGTAACTGTTGGTGAGGAGTGTGAGTGTTTGTCTTGTGTTGATCCGCAGCACCCACCGTTACGGGTAAATTTTAATCGTATAACCGCACAACTATCCAAATCCGACAGCCCTGAGTCTACACAGCCCACCTCCTTTCATCCTCGATGGAACTACGCCAAGGCTGATTTTCATTCATTGTACTTATCGTTGGCCAAAGTGGATTGGGCTGAGTTGTGCGAGACAAGTAATGTCGAAGATGCATACAATTTATTTTATAACATATTTTATAAATTACTGGATGATAGCGTTCCCAGGAAAAAGCCTAAGGCCAACAACTCTCGGTACCATTACCCTGAGTGGTATACGGCCGAGCTAATAGGCGACATAAAACTAAAGGCAGCTTGGCACAGAGCTTACAAAAAATCTGGTTCTAGAGATGATTATGAAAAGTTTTCTTACTATCGTTCCCAAGTTAAAAATAAGATCGATAAGGCATATTATGAATACCAACATCGTATTCAATCCCAATTTGTTACTGAGCCGCGATCTTTTTGGAACTTTATTGGTCATAAGCGCTCAAAGCGCAGTAAAACACGTATTGTTAGGAATGGGGTACCATTATTGGAAACTGAGTACGCACAGGCATTCGCTGACTACTTTCAGTCAGTCTATGGAAATATTGATCCATATCTGGATGCAAAAACTGCAGCTCAAGCGGTACCTGAGTGTGGTGCCCGTATACACGTGGGGCAACTGTCTTTACATGACGTGAGCACTGCACTGGCGCGTCTTAAACCTAAGCAATCGGTGGGTCCAGATGGGGTGCCTCCCTATATTGTCAAAGACTGCAGAATGGTCTTAGCGCGTCCTCTTATGCATCTTTTTAATTTGTGCTTAAAGGAACGATCTTATCCGAATGGATGGAAATTGACAAGAGTGACGCCAGTACCAAAAGGTGCTGCGAGTTCAGATGTAAGAGGATATAGGCCGGTTGCCGTGTTATCGACTTTTGCGAAGGTTTTTGAATCGGCACTATGCTCAACAATTTATTCTCAAGTGAGCCCGCAACTTAGTGACGCGCAGCATGGATTTAGGATAGGCCGCGGCACTGATTCTAATCTGATGTGTTTCATGAACATTGCAGCTCCTACACTTGACTCTGAAGCTCAGCTAGATGTTGCATACTTTGATTTTCAGAAAGCGTTCGATAGTGTCGACAATGATATTCTACTGTCGAAATTAGCAAAAGTAGGATTCACTCCGCACTTACTACAGTTCTTTGCAAGCTACCTTAAAGATCGAAAGCAATACGTGGAGTATGCTGGCAGCATGTCAGGCTCATATCGCACTCATACTGGAGTCAGTCAGGGGAGTAACTTGGGTCCGCTAGAATTCATTATAATGATCAATGACCTCCCAGAAGTGGTGAAAGAGGCTCGATGCTTACTGTTTGCAGACGATCTCAAGTTATTTACACAGATTGGGACCGATGACGATTGCAAGCGCCTACAAGAAGACATTGATCGCGTAGTGGAATGGAGCTTGAAAAATAAATTGTATTTTAACGTGTCAAAATGTAATTTAATGTCTTTTACACGTGCCGTGGTGCCAATACATCACAAGTATCTCATGCAAGGAGAGACGATTCCACGCGTTACGTCCGTGCGTGACCTCGGTGTCTTATTCTCCAGTGATTTGACGTTTCGCCATTTTGTTTTTCAACTATGTAAGAAAGCTTTTCAAAATCTAGGATTTGTTTTACGCGAAACCAGGAACTTCACAAGTATAGTAGCCCTAAAGTCACTTTACAATGCATTGGTAAGGAGTAGGCTAGAAACGAATGCTATCATCTGGAACCCCCATGAAGCTAAATATGGTCTCATGGTGGATAAGATACAAAATAAATTCACGCGGTTTCTATATTTCAAGCAGTACGGAGTATATCCATTCTATCCCCTAATGTATCCAACTCTCTTCGTTATAGGTATGGTTGGATACTATAAATTGGAGGTGAGGCGAAACTTAGCTCTAGCTAAATACAGCTTCTGTGTATTTCGCAGCAAGATAAATAATCCTGAGGTGTTGGAATCATTAAAATTGATGGTTCCAAATACCAGATTAAGACAGGGGCCGAGACGAAGACTGTTTAAAGTCCCATCAGCTAGGACTAATATCTTAAAATTTTCACCAATTAGTACCTCATTAAAGATACTTAATGAAGTGTCCCAAAGACTTGACATCTTTACTTGTACACTGGCGGAATTTATGAGAGTGACTCTGGATTATTTGACAAAATTGTAAGGATTTATGTTATTTAATAATTTTTATAATAATACCTAATTATAATGTATAAAAATAATGTATATTTAATGTAATAATGTGTAATTTAATTAATCTTCTTTTTTAATAATATGATATGTTTTAGATTAGTGATGTTATAAATAATTAACGCATTAGGTGTAAACCTGTCACGTTAATTATATGGTGTTAAATAAATAAATAAAAATAAATAAATAAATAAATATACAGAAACCCTTACCTGCGTGGTCGATTCAAATAAACAACTCATAAGTAAAGAAAATATACCCAAAAACATATTTCTTTCATTTCCCACTTTTCACTTAGAGCGGACGTACCGGGTTTTGATTTTTAACTACACATCTATAGCCGTTTTATAATTGTATTGGTCTTAAACTGTAATTGTTTCGGTACATTATATCTAGTTAATTTCAATTTTATTAAAACCTAAAAGTATCCTAAAAGAAAAGAATAAACCTGTCCTAGTATTTCATTTTCTAATCCACGTATTTTGCCAAGCTTTCTGCGTAACCGCGTAGAAGCTGTGAAAGTGACAAGTCCTATTGCTGTGAAATGCTTGCGAGGTGGAATTCAGTTTGATTCCGAGATTTACTTGCCCAGGATGGAAGAGGTTATTTATTAGCCTCGAGTGTAGTAGAACATAACAAATTACAGTAGTAGCACTAACATTAAATAGTTAAGTGTATTATCTATGCTTTAAATGTCATTGTCATGTGGTGTCACTTTTATTTTGAGGTTATGTTGTGTGGATATTTTGAACAGTGATGTATGTATTCTTTTTAGATATTTTATGTGCTTTTTAGATTACAACTGAGGATTAAATTCAAATTATTTTCTTTTTATTCAAGAACAATTAATAAAATGTCTAAACTGAAAATAAAAGTGATCAGTCGTAATCCGGACGACTATCTGCGTGCTACAAAAAGAGACATCCACAAACGTAAGTCTTAAGCTGACCGATGTTTGTATTCATTCTTATATTTATTGCAAATTATCTTTTGACTATAGATGTGTCTTATAACGGACTTATTACTAATGAATGTATTTTAAAACTATTATAAATGCATGTTGCAACTTTCAGTTCCACGAAATTATGATCCAAGTTTACATCCTCTTGAAGCGCCGCGTGAATATGTACGTGCTATGAATGCCGTTAAACTGGAAAGAGTTTTCGCTAAACCATTCCTTGGCAATCTTGATGGTCATAGAGATGGAGTTTCTAGTTTGGCCAAACATCCAAGCCGATTGGCGGTATTAGCTAGCGGAGCTTTTGATGGTGAGATTCGTCTATGGGATTTGGCTGTGAGGAAATGCACAAGGAATTTTGTTGCTCATGAAGGTTGGGTCCGTGCATTATGTTACACACCCAACGGAGAACGATTCACCAGTGTAGGTGATGACAAAACTATTAAGACATGGAAATCTGAAGCTCTAACAGAGGAGGACGAGGATCCAGTAAACACATTGCTAAGTATGTCAGTAGTATCAGGCATAACACATCATAGGAACAAACCTATATTTGCCACATGCGGTGAACACTGTCAGCTATGGGAAAATACTAGAAATGAACCTGTCAAAGTTTTCAAATGGGGTGTAGATAGTCTACACCATGTGTCATTTAATCAGGTATGTTTCAAGTATACATGGACTTCTAGTTAAAAAAAAGGGCAGGCTAGGCCCTTTTTCAAATCAAAGGTTTTGTTATGTTTACAGAATTAGAAGTTGTATAAAGTTTTAGTAATATCTTATTTAATTTCAATAAAAGTTCAAAAGCACTACCCTCAATTCCAAATAGGAACTCAAATACAAATTAATTTTCTTTGTCCTTCCTAAATACTTTTTTAGAATTTAAATAATATGCAAGAACCAACTTTAATTTTTAAGTATATAATATGCCAATATCTTTTGATATCAACAAATTATCCACTCTGGTTTCTATTGCATACCCTCTAGCCCTCTACACATCAGCAACAGCAACTAATAGTGTGATATCTGATGGTTAAAATCATAGAAGTAAAACTTCCAATAATAACACTTAGTAGGCTATGTTACAGACATCTTTTAAAATGAAGGCTGTATTGCCCACTATTCCATGACCATTGTCTTTTTAAAATAGTTCTGATGAAAAGAACAGGGCCATCTTTAGTTTTTGCACAAAATACCTACTTACTAAAATTAAGCAATGACAATTAATTATATGCTAAGTGTGTGTATAAGTGTGCAGTTTTAGTAGTTTGACAGTTCTTTGCATACCCTGTTCTTTAAATACCTGGTATATTAGAGGGAGATATAATGACATGACATGATCTGCGCTCAAAGTTGTAGAGAACTATATTTACCTAGGACAGACCATCCAACAAGGTAGGAGTAGTAGAGGTAGAGTAGGTCCAACTTCGAGAAGGAGGTCAATCGTAGAATCCAGCTTGGCTGGGCAGCGTTCGGGAAGCTATGTATTATCTTCTCGTCCCAAATACCGCAGTGTCTCAAGTCGAAAGTCTTCAACCAGTGTGTGTTGCCAGTGATGACTTACGGAACGGAGGCGTGGTCGCTCACTATGGGCCTTATCAGGCGGCTCAAGGTCACCCAAAGAGGAATGGAAAGTGCAATGCTTGGAGTTTCCCTGCGAGTTCGAATCAGAAATGATGAGATCGAAGGCGAACCAAAGTAACCGACATAGCCATAAGAATTGCCAAGCTGAAGTGGCAGTAGGCAGGGCACATAGCTCGTAGAGCCGACGACCGCTGGGGCAGAAAGGTTCTCGAGTGGCAACCACGAACCGCTTCCTCATTGTTGTAATCGAAATTCTAAGTATTCATATTTTAAAGCATAATTGACTTTAAGAATTACAATCAAATGTTTCAGTCATAAAATTGGAGCAAGCACAACTTCATTAGGTACTATGCTGACACATGCATTTGAGGCAAACCAGTGGTGTTAGGGGTTAACATCACTGGTTTGCCTCAACAATATGTGTCAGCTGGGGACATGTTTATCATTTTAACAGAATTTCGATTATATCTATGAGGAAGCTGGATACACACACATCACTATTATTACTATGGCTGTTTGCTGGTTACTGTTAATACTTCTGTATAATTGTTATCTCTAACAAAACTTATATATTTTATTTATCATTTATGATATTACAGGTAGAACATAATTTGTTAGCATCATGTGCAAGTGACAGGAGTATCATATTATATGATTGCCGTGAATCTGGTCCATTGCGGAAAGTGGTTATGGAATTGAGATCTAATTCACTGTCTTGGAATCCCATGGAAGCATTCATATTCACCGTAGCTAATGAAGATTACAAGTAAGGCAACATACATTGTTTTAAAAAAATATTCCATTTTAAAACAATATGTATTTAGAGTTGGGGTTTATGTCTGTAACTCTGTATATGTCATAGTTGTAATACTATAATGTTATTGTGACATTTAATGTACTTAAATCAATTTCAATTGACTCAGCTGTTTATCAATTAATTACAGCTTCATTATTGTTTGTATTTGTGATTTATGTTGGTTAGTTTCGATTATTTATGAGAAATGCTTGCTTGCTTATCATATGGGTAGCAGTAACCTTTGTGTCAGAGTTGCTAAAGCCATCCAGTAGGCCTCTGATATGGCTTAACAATTACTGTTGTCTAATGACTACAACCGGGACCAGCTTAACGCGCCGTCCGTAGCATGGAGATGCTCAGAAATTAAACCACTTTGGCGGTCACCCATCTATGGACTGACCACGAGCCTAGTTGTTTAACCTCGCCGAACTCTTACGGACAGCTGAGAAAATCTAGCTATTAAAATTTGAACACCATAATGAGGTAAATAGCTTGATAATATACTATTAAAATTATTAGGTATAACTATATTTTTCATTAATGTATATATTCTGCTTTACAGTCTATACACATTTGATGTTCGGAAACTAAAGCAACCAATCAACATCCACATGGGTCATACATCAGCTGTCATTGATGTGGACTATGCTCCTACTGGGAGAGAGTTTGTAGCTGGTAGTTATGATAAAACTGTCAGAATATTTGAAAGTCTAAAAGGAAACTCCAGGGATGTGTACCATACAAAGAGAATGCAAAGATTGACATGTGTTAAATGGACTTTAGACAATAAGTATATACTCTCAGGATCAGATGAGATGAATATCAGAATGTGGAAAGCAAGAGCATCTGAGAAGCTTGGTGTTGTAAGTAATATATTGCATAATAACTTCTTAATTTTATTTATGCAGGTATCAGTATTTAAATTACTCCATAACATAAACCTATGTATATACACTGATACCTGAATCTTTGGTATGCAGCATAATTTGTTTGTTATATTATGTGATGTGATCGCCTGTCATGGGCACAAAAGAAGAGTATATTTTATCTAATATGGCTTATACTCTTAAAGATACAATTATAATATTTATCTGATCTGTACTTGGTTCACCTGCCTACTTTTTAATCTCTGTACCTCGTAAAGGTAGACTGGGAGAAAATGCCTATGGCATTAAGTCCACCTTTGTACAACATTGTGCATAAAGTTTTAAAATAAAATCTCTACCATATTACCATCAGCAATAATAATGGAACTAAATATTTTCTTAAAATTACCATAAATGTGCAAGACAGCAATAATATTCATCAAAAATGTTGTTCCCTTCATATTTTATCCATCAGAAACAATAAATTTGCAAGATGAGTAGTAATGCTCACATTAGCTGATTTGTTCAGTTATCATTAGCAGATAGATATACACCTTATATATCTGTAATTTTACAGTAATAACATAGGTACTCAATATGATCTTTTTTCAGCTGAAACCTCGTGAGAGAACAGCATTAAATTATGCTGAATCATTGAAAGAAAAGTTTGCCAACCACCCTCAAGTGAAACGCATCGCCCGACACAGACATGTTCCTAAGCACATAATGAATGCACAGAAAGAAATTAGAACAATTAAAGAAAAAGTTAAGAGGAAGGACGCCAACCGCCGCGCTCACAGCAAACCTGGCTCAGTACCCTTTGTTCCTGAACGACAAAAGCATATAGTTAAGGAGAATGAATGAAAATACAGTGTTATTATTCGCAATAACTATTTCTGTTGGTATTGTTTCATTCACTACCTTATTCTATAGGGGCCCATTAAGTTACTAACCAAATATGGTTTGGATACCTTAAGTATAAATGTTATGGCTAAGAGCCTAACACATGGCTATTTCTGTTAACATAGTAGTGTAGACATAATCCTCTACTTAATTCGATTTGTTAATTTACAGCTTTGTCTATTTCATCATGATGAAATGATACTATAATTTCATAGGTACATGCAATGAAGAGAAAATATACTGCACAGCTATGCTACCAATGTAGGTGTGTAAGCATAAAGTCCAAGGTGTTAAATTAAACATTTAATAAATTTACCTTTGACCAATTGCAACCAGTCAAAGCTCCGGCATTAAACCACTACACATATATATTATAACATTTAAATATATTACTTTTAAGTACACAAATATTGTAACTAAAAAACTTAACATTTCAGGCAACTTTTTATTTGCCATAACCTTTTTTCTACATTATAAATGAGCTACCTTTGAATGAGATACATTCTTCAAGTCATGTGTTTTAATGAAATACAGAAATACTTACTAGTAAATTCCGTGAAGCCAATATATAACCATTGTATAATATGCACTAGTGTATCTTTATATAAATTCGGCTTCCGAAGTATCCTCCATAAACAGAGTTTAAATACTAGTGAATAATTGGTCTTTTTGCCTGTGCACAGCACCTCGTATACTATGCGCAAATTACAGAAACTTGGTGCTCGAAATGGAAAGTTACTTTTACGTACGCTATAGCTTGCCAACAGTATGATTTTTTTTCTATATATCAGGTCCATATTACAGCGTTAAAAGCTTTTAAACGATTGAGTAAACACCATGTATTCATAAGCATAAAGTATGATAAGAATAAAGATATGATATGCCATAAACAGGATTACTTGTAAAACATCAACAATCTCCCAGGACTAGATAGATAACACCATAAGCAACAACTTCTGATATTCTGTTAGATTTTATTTTTTTTCTTCTATTTTTTTTCCCGCTTGAATATTTATAACTCTACGCGCATCCAAATTTACCTACATCAAAGTGTTATTGTTATTAGCAGCGCAAGGGCGAACTAGCTGAGCGTCGTATGAATGAAACATAGACCTACAAATGTTACGACAGTTATTTTTTATTTTTCATGTAGTATGTCCGAATACGTATAACAAAATTGTTGCTTTTAATATTAGCTATCTAATCCTGCGAGGTTGTTGGTGTTTTACAAGTAACAAAGTAAGGGTTTCTTCTTAGAAATGTGGATATCCTAAGTTGGAGTTCTACACCAATTTCAATTTCTTTGCCAAATAAGGGTAAAGTCAAATAATACTAAAATTACAAAACAAATAGTCCAGATCCATATTTAGCCAATATTTGGTGTGCAAATCTCATTATGATATATTTTTGGCTTAAATTCGATAACATAATTACTTATTAGTCAGATATTAAAGTTCTAGAATTATTGGTAAGAAAGATAAAATATCAATTTATAACAATAGATAATATATTTGACCCTAATATAGGGTCTAGGTGAGCAATTCAGATCTATTCTTTAAGTCTGTACCTCAATAAAGTATTATACATATCATATCATATATAAATGAATTGCCTGCCATATATGTATAGATAAAAATTACATCCATAAAATATGTAATTAGTTGTTAATTTAAACAACAATAATAATAATTTGGCATGTTGGTACAGAATGCTAAACCTGAAGCTTTATAATTTTTTCAGTCTTATTTTCTAACTGGCAATTATGGACTTACTTTTAATAGCCCTTTTTATTAAGTAAAGGTTAAGTAAAACAGGGCTGCAATAATATCATTTTACAGAGTGTTCTGTCTGATGTTGGAGAGGAAAAAATTGGATTTATTTGGGGACACCGTATCATGACAATTTTTTATAAATACAATAATTTTCTATGATTTTTTAACATAACAAATAAGCAGTAAATGTAATAAAAATCGGTTTCGTTGGTCAACTAAACACCAAGTTGTGAGCTCTTTTCATTAACAGTTGTTGCAGTAGCAGTGCAGCAGTAGGAACCTATGACGTACCTAACCTAATAGTTTATAAAACAGGTTTTGTGTAAAAGTATTTTTAATCCACACAATACATGTCTAAGTTTTGCCTAATCATGCTATAAATTTAAGTGAATAAAATACAATTTTGATGGTAAACACTAATCACATAAAACACCGTTGAGGTTGGATTTCATTTTAATTAACAAATAAAATATCTTAAACCTGTGCAAAACAAAATCTTTTAAATTTGTAACCTACCTATATATATTTCATTCAATAGAAAAACTATTCACGACTTCTTATATGTTGCCTCTCAACCCTTACAATTCAATTTGTACCTAGTTAAGCATGTATGTCTGTCATACATGGTCATGGCTGCCATGTTAAGCTCGTATCTCTAGGTTAAGTAGTTTATTTTGAATAGTTACATTTGTTTGCCCTTTATTCTTAAATAAAAGGGGTGATGATAAGATTAGTTGATAAGAATCAGGAACATTACTATTTTAATTTTGCACTACATTCTTAGATTACAACTAGAGATATTTATCAACTTTTTATTAAAATTACTATGTACATATTCCTGCGGGAGTGAAGTCCAAACGCCACTGCGGGCGAGTACTCAATTTTTAGAATAGAACCAGAGATATTTAAAGTTATTATTTAATACATCTAGATATTTTCCCGCAGGAGTGAAGTCCAAACGCCACTGCAGACGAGCACTAGATTTTTGGATTAGAACTAACGATATTTATCCAATTGCTATTTAACACATCTAGATATTTTCGCGCGGGAGTAAAGTCCAAACACCACTGAGGCCGAGCACTACATTTTTAGATTAAAACCTGAGATATTCCATTTACTGTAAACTTGCGCATCTTTGAGGCACTGTGAACAGCCATTTAAAAGAAAGATAATCTATAACTTACAATTATAATATAAATAGGTATAGTTGAAATATCATAATGACTGAAATCTAAATAACGTATGCCTGCTTTCCAGCATATGGTTGAAGTAATAAACTGGTGCGAGATTTTAACCGGCCTGATTAATGGGTCTGCTAATACGATTTGGTGTCGTCATTGAGCGGATATCCAATCTGGAAAAATATAAACAAAAGCTTCAATTATTATCCACTGTTGCTATATATACAAAAAATATTATATGCGATAGTATATCTGGGGAATGGCAATGTCACATTGTTCTGGGTCAGACCTATCATCACAAATAAGACTATTATTTTTTGTTGTTATTAGCAACAATAGTCTTATCTGTGATGATCTTATTATAGTAGCCATTGAATGAATGCTTTAGTAATTTTTAATCTGCATCTATTTGAACGGCGAACACGATAATCGGTGAATTAGGCGTTAGGTGTACTTTTTATTCTAAGGTCCTCAGTTCCTTCATTCACAAATTTCATAATATTTTGTGTTTGATTGAATTGAATTTGAGAATGGTCTCTACAGAAGACGGTGGCGTTCATAAAGCTAAGGTGAGGATTTTTTTATTGCTTTTGGAGGCAGACGCTAGCGGCCCACCTGATGGTAAGTGGTAACCGCTGCTCATGGACATTCATCATGCAGTGCCAGGGGGCACAGCAAACCGTGAGATTAATACTCTTTTAGGCGCTCACAGCTAGATGCTCTCAACGGTCCGCAAGTGATCGGCGAGGTTAAGCAACTAGGCTCGCTGTCAGTCCATAGATGGGTGACCGCCAAGGTGGTTTAATATCTGAGCGTCTCCGTGCTTCGGAGGGCACGTTAAGCTGTCGGTCCCGGTTGTAGTCATTAGATAATAGTCGTTAAGCCATGTCGGAGGCCTACTGGGCGGCTTGAACAACTCTGACACTAGGGTAACCACTGCCCATACGATAAGTAAGTAAGTAATACTCTTTTTAAACATCGTTTAAAGGACATGTCATAGCGCTGAGGAAACACCGCAGCCGGTAATAAATTTATAACAACTTTGGATTTAATCACTTGATTAGTTTTAATTTTATGTGCTCTCTTTTATATATAAGAGAGAATTGTGATTTGTGTCCCTATCTACTCGAGTTTATTTTCCTAGCCTAGTAACTGAAGGAAATGCGGCTTATACTTACTATGTAAGGCTGGGTTTCCACAACACATTTCCATTTACCAGTATGGAGGGAGTATTGTATTCTATACCATAATATAAGTAAACATTTGTTAAGAAACTTACATAATGTCGCGAGGCAGAATAGTCTGATCAAGACTTTTATCCAACGCATAGAGGATGCAGAGAGTCTTAAGGCTTGGACAGTAGTCCAGCAAATGTAAATCACTGTTGTCAATCAATCTTTCTGGGTTAGTGTCAACATTTTCTTGTACTCGGTTACTTGCGTGAGGGCATGGACTGTGAATGAAATACAAAACAATAAATACTCGATAAACAGGTATTCAATGAACACGTCTCATTCCCACGTCGCGCATGCGCGTTTTCATTCAATTTTCGATAACAGACCTTCAGTGCCCGACGACGCGTCTTATTCTATTCTTTGTTTTTTGATATCTAGATGGTAGAACTAGGCTGAGAGGTGTGCGTCACGATTGCTCCGCCACGTTATCCAAACAGAAAAAGAAATCGCTATATTTTTTGTCAAAATTAGTCAAAATCGAAAGGTACAAACCAAAATTTTGTCAAAGAAGAAATAAAGAAGTTACAGGGGTTTTAAGTTGGCCGCGCGAACGTAACGTGCACGATTGCGCGGCCATGGAGATCTCAGTAACTACTTGGGATAGAGATCTAAATCTTTTTGTTAATTTAACATTTCATTTGTCAACAATTGTCAAAAAAAGAATTATAAGACTAGGATCAATATTTCACGAAATATTCACCTTGGAAGTTATGGCCGCGCAATCGTGCACTTGATGTTTCTTTAATCTCGATTATTTCTTCAAAACTTAAGATATCATACAGTAAAACTGTTACTAGAAGAAAGGTTTTAATATGTCAAAGGTACCGAAAGCATTTAATGCCACCAAAGTTTATTTAAACTGACGAAATCAAGGCAAAACAAAAGTTACGTGGCCGCGCAATCGTACCGTTACTTTGAACGCTGATATCTCATTATCTATAATTGTTATGATTTCGGTGTTAACATCCATTTATTCGTAATATTAACCTTATCAGATTGACGTAGCGTTTTAACCTCAGGACGATTTTCTACGCGTGTAATCTCAAAAATGATAATATCTCTTATAATGTTCGAGTAGAGTGACCATAATTTCTGTTAAATATGGGGATATCTTTTGCTCTACTAGACGAAAATGTACCTGTTAGGAATAATTGTTGGAGAATTGGCTAAAATAAAAGAGTTTAATGCACTTTCCTTTTTCCGTTTGTAAAACGACTTTTATGTTTTGTTATGTATTGACGAGTTATTATTTTGTCAATGAAACAGTAATGGTAATGGCAACAGTATTTCTTGAGCTGGAGTTTCGACCATTTACGTAAAATCGATAAAGTAACTATAATTATTACGAATTCGCTGTGTGGTGACGGCGTAGAATATCACCCCATCTCATCCCGTGGGGGGCCTAGAAATCATCCCGAAGGAAAACCTACTAGAGAACGGGCAGCAGCGTTTTTCTGTGAACTTTGCGGAGAATTTTGTCCAACAGTGGACGTAATTTGGCTGATATGGTGAAATTTTATGTTTTTACGGTCATAAATTATACGAAATATAAAGTGATTGGAACAATTTAACGTCCCACATTTGGTTGCTAATTTAATATGTATTTCAAATTAGGAGTAAAATTTTGGTGGTGTTAGAAATATAAAATAGAAATGTACATAATTCAAAATATAACTTTTCTCTCAAAATGAAAAATAGAATTGCTATTCCGCAGGTAGAGGCCCTCTGTTTGAGTCAGTTCTAAAATCATCACACGTAGCTTTGAGTTCATAATTGTTATATTACTGCCTATTAACCGAGCACATCTTAAATTCTTTTCTTTGCTTTTTAAAAAGACAACGCCCACACTTGGGAATCTAATCCCTGTGTCGCGGGCTACTTTACAAACTGAATAGACTAGCTGTGCCCCGCGGTTTTACCCGCGTTAAATAGCTGTGCCCCACGGTTTTACCCGCGTTAAATAGCAGTGCCCCGCGGTTTTACCCGCGTTAAATTTTATAAATTATCACAGCCCCTCCCCTGTAGGTGATAGCGTGATAATATGTAGCCTATATGTTGATCAGACCTTTTTGTAATATTCATGCAAAATTTGAAGTAAATCTATGCAGTACTTTTTGAGTTCAGCCCGGACATACATACAGACAAACAGATAAACAGACAAAAATTAAAAATATTTTTTTTGGCTTCGATGTTGATTGTAGGTCACGCCCCAAGTATCCTTTTTAAATAACATTCAATGTACAGTTTTGACATTTCTACGATTTTATTATATGTATAGATATAGATAAATTACTGGAGTACAAGCAGCAATGTCGCGTCATGTGGTGAAAACAGAACTAAGTTCCATTTTTTGGCCTTGTTTTGTATGGCATGATTTGAACATGTGTATAAAAGAAAAGAATATTGTATTGCACTGTCTTATCTTAGCCAATTCTACAATAATTATTCCTAACAGTACCTGTTCGTTTTTCCTTCTAAATTTCTGTATTTTCGTCTAGTAGAGCAAAAGATATCCCCATATTTAACAGAAATTATGGTCACTCTACTCGAACATTATCAAGAGATATTATCATTTTTGAGATTACACGCGTAGAAAATTGTCCTGAGGTTAAAACGCTATGTCAATCTGATAAGGTTAATATTGCGAATAAATGGATGTTAACACCGAAATCTTAACAATTATAGATAATGAGATATCAGCGTTCAAAGTAACGTTACGATTGCGCGGCCACGTAACTTTTGTTTTGCCTTGATTTCGTCAGTTTAAATAAACTTTGGTGGCATTAAATGCTTTCGGTACCTTTGACATATTAAAACCTTTCTTCTAGTAACAGTTTTACTGTATGATATCTTAAGTTTTGAAGAAATAATCGAGATTAAAGAAACATCAAGTGCACGATTGCGCGGCCATAACTTCCAAGGTGAATATTTCGTGAAATATTGATCCTAGTCTTATAATTCTTTTTTTGACAAAAGTTGACAAATGAAATGTTCAATTAACAAAAAGATTTAGATCTCTATCCCAAGTAGTTACTGAGATCTCCATGGCCGCGCAATCGTGCACGTTACGTTCGCGCGGCCAACTTAAAACCCCTGTAACTTCTTTATTTCTTCTTTGACAAAGTTTTGGTTTGTACCTTTCGATTTTGACTAATTTTGACAAAAAATATAGCGATTTCTTTTTCTGTTTGGATAACGTGGCGGAGCAATCGTGACGCACACGGCTGAGAGTCGACAAGCACACGGCTTAAGTACAAATGCCAGCACATAGATTTTCAACTTTATAACTTAAGCATAAGATTCTTTTTCAATTGGGGAAATTTGACAGATTGGCCTAACTTGATGTGCTGGCGTCTGTACTTAGGACGCGTTACTTAGTTATGGGCATACCGTACCGTAGTGAAACCGACTCGTATACGCGTTTAGGGCATGGAGATATAGTTGGGAATTTGTGCACCCAGGTATGCCAGCTGGGCACCGAATGTTCTCATCAATCTGTAAATGATCTGCGAGTTTAAGGATCTACTTATGTCTATAGATACGAATCTATAAACTCGACCCCTATAGTGGTTCAATTTCTGAGCGTTAGGAGGGCAGGTTAATCTGTTGGTCTCGATTATAAGACAACAGTTGTTAATCCCTAACATTTGAAAGAAGGTCACGCAAAGCCCATTATTCAAATGAAAACTAAATGGTTGTTATATAATTAGTACACTTATATGCATGAAGTATGACGTCACATTTGGCCTTCTGGACACACTACATATTTATATGTAAGTAATATAGTAAACTAACCTTGTTCCTCCAAATAAATAGACTTTATGTTTATACATTAAACATGCTTGGCGGCGACGCTTACAGGGTATTGAGCCACTCACATTGATGTACTCCCAGTTATTATCTTTGATAGAATATCTATAGAGATCGTTGAAATGAGTCTTTGAGTTTCCATTGAACCCACCAAAAATGTACATGTGATCACAATAGAGCCCTGAAAAAAATAATGGTGTTAGAATCTTAACTGGAATCATGACCTATTAGTAAGAGCAATTTTAATATTAAAATCTGAATATACGGTCTTGTTACATAGTTTAAGTGCAATATATTAAGCGGAAGAGAAAATTGTTGGTGTGAGTAAAACTAAAACCTATATAATTTTTTGCCAAATAAATCGTGCGTGCCTCTTTCTTGACAGAATTGACCACCACGCGTAAGTGATGCCATGCATGTTGGATATCATAAGCTATGGTGACTGCTTACGATCAGGAAGCACTAGTTTGTTATTGCATAAAAATTACTTACAAGCAGAGTGGCTGCGTCTACCCTCCGGCCAAGTTCCACTTGGATTTACACTAACCCAAGTTTCAGTCACTGTATCGAAATAATAAACATGCGGACAATATATCTCCTCTTGAGAATTGTAAGGGCTATTCAAATCTCCACGACCACCAAATATGTACATTCTAGTGCCCACTGCCACAGCTGTGTGGAAATCTCGATGTGAAGGTGGTGTTCCTTGTGCCTCAATGAGGGTCCATTTCATTGTATCTAAGTCCAGGCAATGCACTTCCTGTGAATATTGATCCGTGAGATATTCAAATCCTCCAAAGGTATACATTTTGTTTCCAATTACACATGCAGAGTGTCCATCTTTGGCATAAGGTACTGTGCCTGTAACTGCCGGGGAAGTCCAAAGTAAGCGATTGGTATCAAAGCAGGACAGGGTGTCACATGCAACTGCATTGTTTCGACCTCCCCACATATATACCTGAAAAAAAAATATTTTTCTTTATTCTTGAGTAATTATAATAATATCCTCCTGAACAAAATTGGCCGTGTGGTTTCCAGCCCAGAAAGTATAACATGGCCTCCCGCGGGTGTCGTAAAAAGCGACTGAGGGATACACCAGGTAGTCAGGCAGTAGCGCATCCTGTGTTCTAACTACCGCCTAACTGTGATGACAAGATCGCATGCCAAGCGCGCTGACTACGGCATACTTCTCCAAATGGCAACGTGTTAGAAAACTTTGGGGGAGGCAAATATCAGGCTGATTATGTATGACCAAAATTCGGACATGGCGGACAGTTCCAATGGAGCCATCTGCGGGGATATATTGTAGTATCCTGGGACATTGTTTTCCCAAAATGGAAACCAAGTTCTGATATACTACATATTATTATACTATTTTTATTTTGTAAATACATACTTATATAGATAATTTCACCTAGACTCAGGACAAACAGACATGTTCATGCACGCTGTCCTGGGAATCAAACCCACAACCTCTGTCGTGGCAAGCATTTGCCAACCACGCCAACAGGCCTGTCATACAAGTGCACCTTCTATTCCCTCACTATCATGACCCAATGGGATGGCTAGGCATTATGACCCGAAACAGGTACAGGACAGAAAGCTTTCATCAGCAGGTACCAATATTAATTTGTTGTCCGGCCTGGTAACTGAATCCAGAACCTCATTATCTGCGGTTGAAGATGCTGCCTCTAGACCAATGAGGCAGTCAAACTGACTATTTATATTACATAATTAAGTTTCTCTTTAGGAGATTATTTGGCTGATTTTACATACCATCTTTTATCTTGTTCATAAATTCTTTTAAACTATTTAATTTATTTTAGTAATTTGAAAATAAAAGGCACAAAACAAATGTGATCTCTATAATAATAATAAATCACAAACAAAATCAGTTTACCTTATCAATTAAAACCCACTGGAATAATAGCTATATGTTCTTTTGACGAGATAAATCGTCAATAGTATGATAATCGTCAATATTACGGGAAGGGATTTTCCTGGCGAGGTAACATGTCAAACGTATAATTTTTTCAGGCGACATATTTCGTCGGCATTACATATATGTAGATTTGGTTACATTACAGGCCTACAGGGCAGCCATTTGTGATTTTATCACACCTCATTGAAAGGGTGTTTAACCCTTTCAATGAGGTGTTTAACCCTTTCAATGAGGTGTGGATATTGTCTGTTGTTGCATATTAGTAATTTGCTAGTAGAAAGGTTCCTTCCTTGTGGTATAACCAACTACAATTAGAGATCACATAGCATGGATTAAGCCACTATTAATTTGGTATAAATTAAAATATTTTGAAGCAATTCCATATTTTGGCAATGGTTTATTGTCTGTTGCAAATCATCAGATGTTTCCCTCTACATTCTTTCACACCTCTGATGTGCATTGTAGACATATGTGGTACACCACCAATAGGGTCTTTGTGATATTCCCAATCTTAAACACCTTTCGGGAAAAGTGTTTAGAATAAATAGCCTTCACTAATTGAATTACATTATTATTAAATATAATTATCATTTATTGTTGTTAATTTCTTATAATAAAGTTCTGGTCCACTTTGACTGGGTAAATACATAGAAAGATAAATCAGTACTTTCAATATAACATATTTAATTATTTATGTCTTTAATATTGTGCTTTCTGTAGGAATTTCTAAAAATACAATATGGCCCATGTTAGTAGTTAATAATGTAGCTGTTAATAAGTAAACTTTTAAAATCAGTTAAGTAGTGATCTTGCCAGTTGACAGAATATCTAATATTTCCTCTAAGTAATATTTAATAATTGCTATTATAATACAGACATAATTAAAAAACAATACCTAGTATTCTAATTTGTTGAATCAAATATCCATATAGGAAACTATTATTTTGTCAAATGTATGTTATGTATAGTAGTACAGATTGCAAAAACAACAATTATTTTAAAATAGTAATAATAAAATAAAATATACTTATAATAATAATGTCCTCCTAGCCAAAATTTGGTCATGGCAGCCAGTCTCAATGGACACAAGCCATCTGCCTGGGACATATTACAGTGCACAAGTGACTGTGCAAACACAGGGACACTTACTATTTCCACTCTCACAATGGGTCAGCTAGAATGGGATGGGACAGCTAGCAACATAACTGGAAACAGATGAGGTATAGGAATGATGGCTTTACTTGCACTCAAAGGAACGGGGATGTAATACCACCAAGTCCCAGCCTTTGGGCTGATACTAAGAAATTTTCTTAATGGGATAATTTAAAAACAATTTTTGATCTGACCCAGGATTTCAAGCCAAATTTGAGGGTGTCAGTATACATGCTGATTAGCTCAAAATCATATAATATGAAGTGCCATAGGTTCTCGTTTTTTTGTTCTTCTTTTATCAGCATCCAGTCAGTAGACTATGAGTTGGTGGTGTGTCATAATGTTTATCATGTCATGTGTGCTCTCCAGTGAGAGCAACTACTTATCATTGAGGCTTAGAGCTAATGTCTATCTTGTAGCTCTAGGATGTTGTGGTGCTTCAGTCTCTGTCGGCTAATTGATTGGGATGAGGTGCCATAGGTGATATAATTATCTTGACTTGACTGCACATGTAGTGCAAGCTTTAAGGTAGTGGCCTTGGTACTAACTTGCACTCTCCTGTTTCCAGTTTAGTTTTTAGTTACAGGACAATTATTTGTGTTATAAATTAGTAATAATAAGAAATAATATAATTTATGTTTTTAAAAAGGAATTTCACTGTACATACTGTGAAGTATGGTTTATATAATGACAGGAAAACATAATACTACATGGAAATAACATCAAGGAAGGTCAAGTGTGGCACAGCGGTTAAAACAGTTACTTCGCCACTTAAGTATCCCAGATTTGTTTACTGCACAGAACAACTATTTGAGTGACCAATATGCAGATCAACAACTCTAGACTGAGTGAAGTGTGCCCATCAATTAAGCATTTGTAAAGTACACTTCAACAGTGGGATAGATTTCCTTGGCATTGTCTTTTATTTTAACAAAAGTTGTATTGGTCTCTAAAACATTTAAGTTACTAGCCAGCCCATCTGGGCATTCTACTACTGGAGTATTTGAATTCACATGATAGTAATCTTACTATCATGTGAATTAAAAAACTACAGTAGAAGAATGCCCAGAAATGGAAATGTCAGTTTGTGTGCGGCACTCGCACGGGATACCCGCGTGCAGTTCGTCTCATAAAGTTGTTTACTTAATAGCTAATTAGTGAGTCACCCGTGTACTATTCGAGCTGCGGTCGGCGGCCGGCCGGAACCGGTTTGTTATTTTGTATTTAACTACGCTTTGTGTAGATAAATGAATACAAAAGAATGGATGGCAACGAGCAATCTATTTCGAGCTCGGAAGATGATAATATAATTGATGAATTAGTGGAGATGGAGTTGCAGATACCTCAAGAAGAACTAACAACAAGCAGGGAAGAGACAAATTTGGTCGGGAAATTTGATGAAATAACACCAGACAGAGAGGAAAGGAGACATTTAAAACCGATTAAAAGAAAAGAAATGGAGGACGGAAATATATCGGGGATAGAAGAAAAAAAATGTAAAGAGGAGAATATTATTGTTTATATATCGTGTAAGGATAAAATGCCAAAGCAATTTGCACTAGCCAAGTTATTTTTGGCAAATAATATTGAGGACATTTCACAAGTCAAATATGTTAGCCCTTACAAAGTCAGACTTGAACTAGAATCTGAAAAAAGTGTCCAAAAATTAGAACAAAGTGAGGTCTTCGTAAAGAATGAATGGAGGATTCATAGAGCTTCGGAGAAGTATACCTCGTATGGAGTTATTCGTAACGTTGAGCTTGACATTTCGGATGAGGAGATAGTTCAAAGCGTGACGTGTCCTGGCGCTGGTAAATTGATTTCGGCACGACGGCTAAAGCGACGTGACACGGACAAGTCAAAGTCAGAGTGGTGTCCGAGCGAGACAGTCCGTTTATGCTTTGCTGGTTCCTATATACCGCCATATATTTTAGTGGACAAGCTCAGAATTCCAGTGGAGCCATATATATTTCCAGTGACGCAATGTTCGCGTTGTTGGAAGTTCGGTCACACATCAAAGTTTTGCCCATTCCGAAAAATCGTATGTCCTAAATGTGGTAAAAACCACGCCAACTGTACTGTCACTATACTAAAATGTGTTAATTGTTCAGGCCAGCATATGGCGTTAGACAGGAAGTGCCCACTTTATTTGAAGGAAAAGAAAGTCAGGGAGCTAATGGCCGAGTTTAACTGTACCTACCCAAAGGCGTTAGAAATGTATGTGCCTGTATCTTCACCCATACCTAAAAGAACCACCCAAAATGACATAACGGATAATCAAATAAGTGGCCCAGCATATTTTGGTAATCTGTTGGTAGAAGAAATTACGCCCGAGCAGGGCAAACAGGAACATCTGTCACCATCTTATGCTCAAGTTGCAAAGTCCAATCTTATCCCTAGACCTCAAATTTCCAAGAGGTATAATAAGATAGAGCGTCCTTCTACACCACATGTTTATATGAGAGCTGATGTTGATATGGAGCATGAAACAAACATTTCGGACACGTCAGCGCCACCTTCTTCTGAGGAGACTAGTAGCAGTAGTAGTGTTAAATTTGATGAACTCGTAAATAGACTAAAAGAAATTTTTTTTTTGAAGAAGTGTAGTTTACAAACAAAGTTTAAAAGTATAATTAAATGTTGCTTAGAATGGTTGATCTTAGTAGTTGTTGGGAATATTTCGGACTGGCCTATGTTAAAAAATATTTTAGATTTCTTCAATGGCTAACGATAAGGGTATAACGCAGATTAATATACTCCAGTGGAATTCACAAAGCATTAAAAATAAATTAACAGAATTCGAATGTCTATTAGCTCAAGAAAAAATTCATATTGCTGCTATCAGTGAGACTTGGTTAGTAACGGAGGAGCTGATTAAATTAAATTCATACAATATTTATAGAAAGGATAGATGGGATGGTTATGGTGGTGTAGCCATTTTTACACACAAGTCCGTTAAATGCCACGTGTATCCCGTGTTTTGCACCAACGCCAGTATTGAAATATTATGTGTTAAGCTTTATAATTGCGATCAATTGGAGTACTTAGTATCAGTGTACTGTCCTCCGTCTGTGCATACATCCCGGAATGACTGGGATCAATTATTTTCAGTACTTAAAAAGAAAACATTAATATTAGGTGATATTAATTGTCATCATACTAACTGGTCTTGCAAAAGGGATCAGAGAGGTACACACGTATTCGACTCTTTGGTAGATAATGCATTTATTACTTTAAATGACGGTCAGCATACACGTGTCAAATTAGTAAGTGGAAATCTTCAGCAGTCCTCACCGGACGTGTCATTAGCTTCCACGGATATAGGTTTAAAGTTTAATTGGAAAGTTTTAAATGAGTCTTTAGGAAGTGATCACTTGTTCATTAAAATTACTTATAATATGAAATTAAATAATAACTTAGAGGGATATATTTTAAGAAGAAATTTTAAAAAGGCTGATTGGTATTCATATCAGCAAGTACTAGAAAATATTTACAGTAATTTCGAGTTCTCCCAAAACCTACAACATTGTTACGATACATTCATAAATTATATCTATCTGGCTGCTGACTTACACATTCCTTTTATAAAAAATAGTACGAACCCCGAGACTAAGTTTCGCCCTAAACCATACTGGAGCCCAGAGTTATCGAGGTTGGTTGCTGAACGCCGTCTTGCTCTTTCAAAATTCAGAAGTAATCCTACACCTAATAATTTAATTTTCTTACAATCTAAGCTTCGATTTGCACAAAAGAACATCCGTTTGGCTAAGTGCAAGGGCTGGCAACAATTTTGTTCTAGCTTGGATCACTCTGCATCTTCGAAAGAGGTATGGGATAAGATGAAATGGCTCAAAGGCTATAAATTTAACAGAGAATTTGTCAGTCCACAAAAAGCTAAGGATCTCCTCAACAGTTTAACACCAGATTTTGCTTCGCCGGAAGATTTGATATTCTATTCGACTAATGATAAATTAGAATCGCCGATTTCATTGCATGAATTACAAAAATGCATTCGAGCTAAAGACACGTGCCCGGGACAAGATAACATATCATATTCGATGATTAAAAATTTGCCGCTTAATGGGAAACAAATATTAATTACATTATACAACAAATTTCTTTTGAATGGTTTTGTACCTAGTCAATGGAGGGTAATATCTATTGTTCCGATCCCGAAGCCTGGTAGAGATTCACAGGATATGTCTTCCCTCAGACCTATTTCTATGATATCCTGTTTATGTAAAGTTTTTCATTGCATTTTACTCAATAGAATAGAATGGTATATAGAAAGTAATAATTTCCTCTCCAATAGTACAACCGGTTTTAGAAAATGTCGGTCCACTATGGACAATCTTACCCGCTTAGTTACTAGCATACAATTAGGTTTTGCAAGGAAACTAACAACTGTGGGTTGTTTTTTAGACATAGACAGTGCATATAATAATGTTGATGTCCCTAGTTTATTAAATAAAATGGACAGCGTAGGAGTAGGTTCTGGGATTTGTACATATTTGTGGAAATTTCTCAAAGAAAGGATTCTCAGCATTAGGGTAAGCGATCACGGAATAAACTCAAGAACTACAGGACGTGGATTAGCACAGGGGGACCCTTTGTCACCTCTTTTATTTAATATAGTAACAAGTGATATTGCGAAATCTGCTAATAATATTAGTGGTATTTATATTTCTCAATTTGCGGATGATTTTGTGATATATTCAGCAGGAAAGAGACTTCATGAACTTTCGTTGACAATGCAATCATCTCTAGACATAATTAGTAAATTACTTAACGACATAGGGCTAGATACTTCTCCCATTAAAAGTAAAGTGTGTATTTTTAAATCAGGTTATTCAACAGATGCTGTAGATCTTAAAATTAACAATATACAATTACAAATAATCGAAAATGTCAAGTACCTGGGTGTTTGGCTTGATCGCTCGCTTAGATGGACCAAACACGTTAATGAGACTAAAGACAAGATCTGTAGGTTTGTAAACATCTTTAAAGTGTTATCAGGAACAGAATGGGGTGTGCATCCATCGCATCTAAGGCGATTATATCTGAGTTTAGTGAGAAGCCGAATTGATTATGCTAGTATTTTATATGGTAGTTGCTGCAAAACACGGTTGAATAAGTTAGATATGGTACAGAACCAATTTTTACGGATTTTGGGTGGTTTTGTGAGAAGTACCCCGGTGCATGCAATGGAGAGTGAACTATGTGTTCAACCGTTGCATGTACGCAGATACTTTTTGGCCGCAAAATATTGGTTGAAGATCAAATCTGTTAAGGATAATGATATTTTAAAATTAATTGATAAGCTTTATGAAATGAATCGAAATTTAAATTTGGGACGTAGAAATAAGCCTATATTGACAGTTGTTCATGATTTTGGCAGTAACATAGGTAGCATTTATGCCAGTGATAAAATTGAAATGTTTTCCCTCGACACTTGGGTTACTAATATCGATGTATCCAGTGTAGTGAGACCTTTCATACCACTAGTAGATTTACCTAAACAAAATTTTTCCAATTCAAAATTATTTGATCTATGTTCAGAATTTTTAATAAATAGTTACAATAACTATTATTCATTGTACACCGATGCCTCTAAAGACGGGTGTAAAGTTGGTGCAGCCTTCTTTGACCCGCAAACTAACAGTTCTTTAACTATTAAAATCAATACTTCTAATGTGTCTATTATGGTTGCAGAATTAATCGCTATACAGGAGGCCATTTCATATATTGATTCTTTTCAAAAAGGAAATTACATAATTTTTACGGATTCTAGGAGTGCACTTCAACATATTATTCGATGTACATCTAATTACAGAGGAGTGCCTTTAGCATATAGTATCATACAGTCTATAAGAAAATTATTAAAAGATAAGAAAAATATTATTTTACAGTGGGTTCCATCTCACGTTGGTTTAAGGGGTAATGAGAAAGCTGATAGGCTTGCAAAATTTGCAGCAGAGGATGGGCTTGAATACTTTCACGTACCATACTGCTCTGGTTTGGTATACTCGGTTAAAGAAAAGTGCATAGAACTATGGAATGAATACTTTGATGAAAGGTCTCGTACAAAGGGTATATGGTACAAAACTATCCAACCACACCCCTGTCGTTTATTATGGTTTGGTAACTCCAATATGCCAAGGAAAAGCATTATAATGGCCCTGAGGCTCCGTTCTGGACATATTCCTCTGAATAGCTTTATCCATATGATGGGTAAGATCCCTTCTCCTAATTGTGTGAGATGTAATATGAGAGAAGATGTATTTCATATTTTAGTGGAGTGTGCCCTGAACGGGGCTGAAAGGAAAAAGCTTGAGAGGGAGAGTAACATTTCCCTCAATGCTATTGGGACATGTAATATAATTTTGGCTTCTCCGTTATCAGTGGAAGCCAAGAAGCTCTACGAAATTGTTAGTATTGGTATTAGTAATAGATCGTAAGATTCTTTTATTGTGTTATTTAAGAAAGTACTTTTTAATTTGTATGTTTTACTGTTGTAATTACGAGGGTTACATCATCACTATGTGATAAAACCCTTCTTTTCTAATAAAGATTAAAAAAAAAAAAAAAAATGGAAATGTTTATAATGATTAAATATAACATATTGGTAATGTAAAGTCTGTTTATAGCATTTTAACAATTGTCAGGAAACCAGTTATTGAAATTTTAATGCATTAATTAGACAAGTATTTCGAATTCATGGTCACTTACTTTATGGCCGTAGGCTACCGTTGTGTGGCCGTACCGTTGAAATGGCAATACGTCTGTTTTCTGGTAATTCACAGGAGCCCATCTTAGAGACGTAGTATCCAGTACATGGACTGATATTGGCTCCCAGTCTTTATATTCTTCAGTTGAGCAGTATCCTCCAAAAGAATATATTTTGTCTTTGATGCACACAGCTGCATGATTTACGCGCATAGGCCCACCCTCAATGTGCACCGTCCATCTCATGGTAGCCAAATTATTTGTAACGTTTAATATTTATAAAAGCAGACTGACGGATAAGGTTTAAAAATAAATATTGGACTAATTTGCCTGAATTCCCAAGCTTGATTGATAAATTGGTATCGACTATTTTTCGACAGCTGTAGCCGATTGTTTTTTAACTGTCAGATTGACATTAATCGGGCTACCAATCTAAAATTTTCTGATTGCCGCAATTCTTAATATTAAATCTTACGTAGTAACCTACTAAATATAGCTTGTTAATTTTCTTTGTTACCTAATAAGTAACATATCCGCAAACTTACTTGAAATTTAGTATTAATAAGCCATGTAAGCATTATTCCTATATAAAAAGAAAACAACAAATGATAATATATTAATAATAAATATCGTTTATTTTTACAAATGTGGAGACTGGAGCCGGTACTAGGTTAGTGTGTCACGCGCTGTCTTTAGGTGTAAATTCATAACAATGTTATAAAAATGAAAAAATCGAGATAAATATGAGCAAGAAAAGTTACAACTACCTTTAATAAATATAAAATGCCAAAAGTATAACAGTGCTTTCTTTTCCCGGAATCCAAGGAATTTTCTCCCTCTTGGTATCGTCTAAATCATTGTATTTTGGTGCAGTTTTGGCGCCAAAGCGGAAAAAGACGCATCGAGGCTATGTTTTATTTTCAAAAACTGGTGTAAATTCGAGTTTTTATGTTTAAATATGGTGGATTTTTAGACATAACATCTTCGACAACGTACACAAGTGGAGGAAAGTGCGATATTGCCGTGAATTGTGATTTTCCGTGTTGTAACCAAAACTCCATAAAAGCCTCTAGTAAAGTCTCCACTGCTTTACTGGGGTTGGACAAGGACTATGTCTGACTTCACTGTGACGGACTTTACTTGACAATGACGGAAATAAGTGTAAAAATATATTTACTGAAGGCTCATAAAGCCAAAGAAGCCAGAGCCGTAAAACGGAATAAAAAAAAAAATAAAAAATGTATTTTGGTGTGATCCTTGACTGTAAGAAACTCCAGCAAACATCTGCGTATAGTGCGTAGTCGCGCTGCAATTTCTTTCAGTCAATCCACTGCTTTCATTCCTTTGTTCCAGAAGGTGGCGATAATGTGAGAATTTACACGACCTGCATTTGACCCATTATGAACCGGGCGAATCAGGTGTTCGCATAAGCCGCTACTATCTTGCTATACCCAGTGGTAGATTCACAATAAAAACCTTCATGCTGATATCCAAATGCCTACTATCAATCAATAGATGACGCAAGCGGCTAAACATTTTTCGATTCAGCCTCACACCATCTAAATCCCTTGGTTGTCGCGGCAACCTTATTAGTCCTTTCTCGTAAGTAACAACGTCTTTAACTCTCCGTGGGACGAGAAAATTCAATAGGGTCTGGCTCTTCTATCGAAGCTACCATCATATGGAATCCCCGAGGGACTCTACACTGGGATCACCAGCTTTTTGGACCGTCGGAGCACCATTAACGCTGGCGTATTTATTATAAATTATGGCTATTAATTCTGAATATATAAGATATAGAAAACATGCATTGCTATGCGGATGACAGCACGGGTGATGTGCGGTATAGCGGCCACCAGAATGTCTCTCGAAGCTCGGTACAAGAGAAACGGTAGCAACTTGTGTCTGAAGTCGAAGGCTCTCTCGGGCGGTCCTATGAATGGGGTGTAGAGAACCTAGTCAAGTTTAACCCCAATAAGAAAGTGTGCGCGTTCACTGCGAAGAAGGACCCATTTGTCGTAGCATAGCGCCCCGATTCCAAGGGGTTGATTTCCGTGTATTCGAGAGTATTGGGATCCTTGGAATCGAAATATCGAGCACCTGCCAATTTAGGGGTCATTTGGAGGACAAAGGCAAACTGGCAAGCAAGAAGTTGGGCGTCCTGAATAGAGCTAGGCGGTACTTCACTCCAAGACAGCGGCTTGCGCTATATGAAGCACAAGTCCGTCCGCACATGGAGTATTGCTCACATATCTGGGCAGGAGCCCCTAAATATCAGCTCGACCCATATTAGAATCGTTGGCGATTCCAATCTTACGGACAGATTGGAGTCGTTAGAGCAGCGGAGAGACTTTGAGAGACGGTAGAACACGCAGAGAGATCTCTGCGTGTTCTACCGTCTCTTTCACAGGGAATGCTCTGAAGAACTGTTTGAGCTGGTGCCATTGTCTCTTTTTTATCATTGCACCACGCGCACTCGTAGTAAGGTTCATCCGTACCACCTGGAAGCGATCTCGTCCAGCACAGTACGCTACGGTACATACATCCCACGTAAGTGCAGGCTCTGGAATGAATTACCAGCTGCGGTGTTTCCCCAGCGCTACGACATGTCCTTCTTCAAACCAGGTTGAAAAAGAGTATTAATATCATGGTAGGCAGCGGTTGCTGTGCCCCCTGGCACTGCGAATGTCCATGAGCAGCGGTTACCCGTTACCATCTGGTGTGCTGCTAGCTAGTATGCTTCCAAAAGCAATTAAAAAAAAGATTTATCGAGACAAAGACAAGGGTATTAGCAACTCTTGTGTTGCTGTACACAATCCTGTACATCATACTCGTCAACCGTGAGTACGCGCTGCACTTTTATCATATTGGATATGGAATGCCGTTACCGATCCCCAATCCAACATGGGCCGAAGTGGCCCGTGCGTCAGATATGTCAGTAAACACCCAGAACCGAGGTTCGAGGATGCTCTCTGGCGCGGGTAACTTAGTTTTTAGTTTTATTTGCTAGACGCTCGCCTGTATTGCTTAATGAAACAGTAAAAGCCTCTTAGGCATACTGTAAAAATAATGAAAAAAAAAGAAAGACTAAGTGGATGTCTGACAAATTGAAATGTGAATGTCAATTTATTACTTTGTAAACTGCTACTGGATTTAATATGTACGCGACTGTACCTATTGATGGTCAGATAATTTACTCAAACAAACCTATTGATGGGTATAGCACAGATTACAGTTCTATAGTCAAATGTTAAATTAGCTGAACTGTTCCATGTCGATTGCGTGAAATTGCGTCGTTGGTATAGCGGTAGCGTGTTTAACCTCAATATCGGCCAGGCTAAAAGAGTTAGCTGGCGGAATTATACGCCATAGCATTAGAGAGCACGTAAAACTAGGTATCGGTCTTTCGTCTGATCTTGTTTCTTTTTGTATCGGATAACTGTCACGTTGCGCACTTACCTACTTGTGTCCTATAACATGTCCTACGTCGCTCGCTAATCAATCACCGTTGAGAATTAAATAGGCCAAGAGTTCTATGATATACAGTACCTAGGTACTTAATTTGGCCTTAAAATAACGTTTCATTTATTTTTAAACTTTGTGCATAAACCATGTACAGATGTGGATTTAAAGCCTTAAAGGTTTAAAGTCTGCCTGTCAATCATTGATGGTTTTGTGCAAACTTTAATGCAAAAAGGATGACCACGATGACCTTACAAACGTGATCATATTATTATATACCTATACATACATGATGAAATTACGAGGAAAACTTAAATATTTATAGTATCCATTTCCATCTGCCATAGAGTATAGCTCCGTACTCGACTCTACGTAAACCTTCGTACCCGTTGTATAACGACTTTCAAAGTTAATGTATCTTAGTGAGTAATATTGTATACTTTTTTCATCAGCTGGAGAGCAATAGGCGTGATCTCTCAACGCCAGGCGGCGTTAGGGCGTGAATCATTTGTTATTATTTCTCTCACGCGTCGAGTTTCCAAACAAATTGTATTGTAACTGACAATATGAGCGATTATTGTTCGATTTGATACAAATGTTCAGTTCGTGCCGAGATATATTTTGACGAAGCTCTTGTGATGTCAAACCTTTTGTGAAATGCTATTTTTCATCAGTGAATGAAAATGGTGGAAACAAATCTCATTTTTCCACATGTTTGTTATGATTTATGCCGTTTTTTTATTTCTGCGTTTTTATGGGTCAGTGTAGTTTTATCATGGATTGAATAGGTAGGTACCCAAGTAGATACCTATTTTAAAAGTTTTCGATTAAAAATGTAAATAGCAAAACTAGTTAGGACTGAGTCGCTGTATACGCAACAGTGAAATATAGAAATTTAATAAATCTTGGGTGTGTTTTAAAGGATTCCTGCTGAATTTTTAATATCTCTCTAAGCAGGTGCCAAGTTTTGCTGGGTCGGTAAGGGGGCTTTCCAGTTCCCGTGTCCTTTTCGTTTTATTAGTTTAAGACCGTATAGATACACTTGATTCTTCGTGGCCATGGTAGTTTGACACGTCCATTATTCCGTAGTTATCGTGACGTAGCCTCATGTTTCTCTGCAATGTTCGGCCAATTTCGTCGTTCTGTCTTGTGTGTCTTTCTGTGATTTCATTGGTCGGAGTCTGTAAAGAGATAGTGTGTAGATGAGTGTTCGTCACCCTACTTTACGCTGTTATTATAGTAGACACATTGCATATATTGACTGTCAGTTAATTACAAATGTGATAAAATTTTATGGGTCACACAACTATTTGTGTGACCCATAAAATGTTGTTCTGAGTCTGGATGTAATTTGTGTCCGTCTATTATATGTTTGTAAAGTACCCCGCGACACAGAGATTATATTCCCTAATGCGCGAGTTGTCTTTTTAAACAAAAAAAATAACGTCCAACTCTACAGTCTAATCGTGTATGTCCCTATGTATGTATCCACTTGAGGCGCTGAAATCAACAATTTGGTGTTTAACTATGTACCTAGTTAAATATAGCTTATGTAGTAAAATATAGCTAAAACTATAAATATCGATAATTAAACCTAAAATTAATCTCCTTGACAATAACTTAATACAAGCTACCCTACCCTTTTGTACCCTTTTTTTACCCTACCGTGCAGTGCATGACGTGGTTACCCATCTATGGATTGACCGCGAGCCTAGTTGCTTAACCTCGCCGATCACTTACGGACCGGTGCGGTGAGAGCATCTGGAATGAGCGCTCACTCAAAGTACCTAGTGAGTGATGCTACTGAAGTAGTTACTGTTGTGTTGTGAGTTATTATGCTCAAAATATGCGGAAGTATATCGAACCAAATACGGGTTGGATTATAATATTTATATTGACACAAAATATACGCGACGCAGTTTCCTTCGTCGCGGGGAGGCGTTGACACGTCCTGTGACGTATAGAAAGCGCATTGGCGGTGACATCCGATCTATAAATCATATTTCGGGGCCGGCAATCGTTCGTCCACCCTGCTCGGTGAGTTTCCTCGTTTTTTGTCTGACTCCAAAACCGTTAGCGTATGTGATAGAAGGGTGGCGACATATGCTGTTCGCGGACGTTGGGTACCAAACGATGACTGTCTTGATAAATTAGCAAATTCTTAGAGAAAAATGTCGATCCTGCTAGACAGTTCTGTAAACGTCAAACTCTACAGTCTAATCGAGTATGTAACTTGTTTAGAAGAAAAGTCCACTTGACACGCTGACATCAATTTCCCCCTGTTCTTTTACGTATTTTGATAGTTTTCTGTTCACTGTACTACAAACAGTACTTTGTAGCTTAGGTATATCTAGACTATTGTCATACGAAAAATTTGGATGTAGTCAGCCTCTTAACATAAGAATGGACATAAGCTAGCAAAAGGTTTCCACAATGGAGTTGTGTCTTGTGTCCATCGTTTGGAGGGATATATGCCATAATCGCCCCACTTGGGATACGGGTTGGCGATCGCAGTATGATAGTCTCTCTCAGAGACACTCCTGCCTGTTCTCTGGGAGTTATTCCCTCGGATCAAATTCTGTGCCCCCCAAGCGATGAAATGGGGTGGTATATTCTTTGCCGTCCACCGCACAGCACCAGCAGCTACACATCATTATTTATTTAAAACTACATATATTATTGATAAAAATTGACATGACTTTAAAGGGCAATATTAACTTTTATTAATGGTCACAGTCAGAGCCATCAAATCTTTCCTAAGGGGTTGCAAATCATTCGAGTCAACATCCATACGTTACCGTACGTTACACTAAGCAGACCATCAATTGCTTGAATGCATATAATAAGGCATTTGAAAAGCTTATTTGGATACGTTACACGCACCACCCGTTAGCCTATCCAATAGTACATTTATCATCGGAATCCTATAAAAAGTAAACCGGAACTAATCCCGGGACCCCCGTCACCCTATATAATCTGCATACGCCAAGAAAATAATTTCACGCCCTAACCACATCGAGATGGTGCTCCATTGTTGAGATTTTAGGAATATATTGATACGTGGGTGTTGTTGTGTGCTGATAAAATTGCCTACTTTTGAATGGTGTATCTAATACGTATTGATAAGTCTTGAAATCATAAGAATAATAATTTTCATTTAATCTTTTGTGTGGGCCGTGTGGTTCTCAGTCTAGAAAGAAAAAAAGTCCACTTCATAGCATCCCGTGGGTATCGTAAAAGGCGACTAAGAGATACACCAGGTAGTTGGGCAGTGGCAGGGCATATTACAAAATTTCTGATTATTTAAGTGATAAAAGTGCTTGGGATTGAGTTGTTCTGAGTCAACACACAATGACATGATTGTAATTAATCTTAAGTATATTTTATTTTAAAAAAGGATTCCTACTGAGTTTTCTGGCAGTGTTTCTCAGTAGCTGCCACGTCATGCACTGCACGGTAGGTAAAAAAAAATATGACGATTCCACATAAATGTAAAATTTTTACGGAATAAAGTACCTTTGACTTTGACTTTGAGTGGCGCCACCTGTGTACTACAGCTACTAACTGCGGTCGCCAACTCGTATGCCAAGCGCGGTGACTAGAGCAAACCCCTCCAAATGGTAACGTTATAGAAACGTTTGGAGGAGGCCTATGTCCAGCTGTGGACGATATCAGGCTGATGATGTACAGACGACAGCACATCCAGTTACCCCAATCTGTCAAATTTCTTTTTTAGATTTTCAACTTTATCACAAAACCATAAGGTTCACTTTCAATTGTCTGTAGCAATGTGTCTATAGCCGGGATGGAAAATTTAATATGCCCTCCGAAGCATGAAGAGACCAAGTGGTGGTTATCCTTACACTCATCGCGCCACTAGCGGATTAGGGCACAGGGCTAGGAGAGCCTTAAGGGCCTCCTGTAAATAAATCGTTATTAAATGAAAATTATTGACTTAATCTTGGGAATTAAAGGCTATAGGAGGAAGAGCATATCCAGTAAGTTTACCTGCTTAACCATTTAATTGGTAAGACGAATGTTTCTTATTTATTGATTAAGAATCTTATTACAGACTGATAGAGTTCACAATTATCTGTAAAGTTGTTTAGAACTCACAAGGCGCTGTCATCAACCAATTTGGTGGTTTTCTGCAAGTTTTTAGCTATTATAAATGACCCTAGCGTTTGAACTAGCTGGGTTCATAAAAAAACATACGCTAAATTTGTTTACCCAAATTTTATTAGTATCAAAATATAAACCATTTAATAAGTTAGTACCAATGTTTTTTTATTAATTAGTTTAGAATCTTATTACAGACTGATAAAGTCCACAATATATACGGCCACTACTAGTTAGACGGACAATAAAAAGTTTAAGTCGAAATCCTCTCTGCCAGTGGCGTAGGGTCCTTATAACACGACTTCATTTGCTTTCACCAATTTATAAGCGATTTTGAAGATTGATGAAGAGTTGATGATGATAGTTTCATCAGCATAGGTACCCTCCCTCGGTGATACTGAGAGTTACCACTTTGGTGACGTCCCTTGGAATTTTATTGTGGTTCACATGTAGGTGTGCCCAATTTCTTTGATATGCTAGCAAATGTCGAAAGAACTTACATATATTCATGCTACTGACTACTACGAGTCTTGGCTAAATACATGTTTCACCTCGGACTCATTATATACACTTCATGGTTTTGAACTCATCAAGATAGTAGAGATATATATATCAAGAGAGTATATCCTCACAATAATCCCCGCTGACGAGCATCTATTTGACGGTCACCGTAGCCTAGTTGGTAGTGCTCCTGCCTACGAAGCTGGTGGTCCTGGGTTCGAATCCCGGTAAGTGCAAATATTTGTGTGATGAGCACGAATATTTGTTTCTGAGTCATGGATGTTTTCTATGTATTTAAGTATTTATCTATCTATATAAGTATGTATTTCGTTGCCTGGTTCCCATAGTACAAGCTTTGCTTAGTTTGGGGCTAGGATGATCTGTGTGACATTGTCCCCAGATATTATTATTATTATTTATTGAAGAAATTAAAATAAAATAAATTAATAAAATTTTGCTTGGTATAAAAACAAAGATACACTCAGTATTCGGGTCGGCCTAATGATGTCAATTATGAGAAATCTCATCATCATCATGTCAGATAAAGTACGACCACTGCTGGACAAAAGTCTCCCCAAAGAATGCTTAGCAGGCGGGTTGGCGATCACAGTTTGATGGTCATAGTTCAAAGAAAAACGCTGCTGCCCGTTCTCTGGTAGGTTTTCCCTAGGTCGATTTCTACGCCCCCCACGGGATGAGATGGGGTGATGATATGCCGTCACCACACAGCAAAGACCGAGAGAAATATAGGTCTAGAAGATCATTCTAATAAGGTGTGCAGGAGTGCATATTAACAGCTGCGTTGTAGCTGTGCGTCGTGTGTTAGAGATCCTGTAAAACTATCAAGGTTTTTACGATCATTGGCAATTGGAAAAGCTTGAGCTTGTTCACTAAAATGCAAATTTTTTTTTTGTATGTCAGAGGTCGACAAACGAGCAAGTGGGTCACCTGATGGTAAGTGATCACCGCCGCCCATGGACACTCGCAACACCAGAGGAGTCGCGGGTGCGTTGCCGGCCTTTACGAGTCAGCAAACAAGTGTTGCCGACCCTTCCCCCCACCCCGATGAGCTCCCGAGTACTGCGTACCTTGTACTCAGTACACCTACTTTTATTACTTCTACCCTTATCTAAAAAAACGTGTTGGTGATTCAATCACCCGCCGCCACTGCCCACTGGTGTACCGTCTTTCTTGGAAAGTAAAATGAAAAATCTTCCATAATCCGTTTCGGTTTATAGATGATTTCTTAGAATCTTCACAAAATACCAGCTTATTTGAAGATTATTGATATCAGTATTTTATTACGCTACAAATATTCAAAAAATATCAACGAGAAGTAACGAAAGTATACCTATGCCATGGCTAGCTATAATGTAAGGACATAAAGCGACGCAATGTGTCTAGTCGCCCGGCGTTATTGATACACGGAAAAGATTTCTCTTTGATAGTTGTGATCGTGCGTTTTGACGCCTCACGTCTTCATCTAGGGAAGGACTGCTTTAATATCGATATTTCAATTCATGGCGATTATTCAATTTATTCATGATCCTGATACATTCATGGATCACATGTGAGAAATTCCTTTAAAAATGCAACCTGTCGATTAATAATGGATTCAATATAATTATCTACAAAAATGTTTCTTTTTTTAATTATTATTTATTATTGTACTATATTTATTTGTACTGGCCTTTTGGCCTAGTGGTTAGCGATTCTAACTGCTAAGTCAGAGGTGGGTTCGATGTCCACCCAGTACAAATGTTGGTGGGATAAGCACGATTATTTTTTCCGCGTTTGCGTCTGCGTGAAAGTTATTAAGGATTATATAAATGTGTTTATCAAGACAAACGTCTCCCCAAAAGATTTTCACAGTGTCTATCATTTGGAGGAATATGTCACAATCGCCATACGTGGCGGATTGATGGTCATAGTACACTTAGAGACCCTGATGCCCGTTTTCTGTAAGGTATAGGGAATACCTTACAGAAAACGGTCAATTTCTACGTCCCTCATGGGATTAAACGGGGTGTTGATATTCTTTGCCGTCACAAAATTTAATACTAAGGTAAATGTAACTTTAGACTAACAGACATACATACGAGATACCTTTTACATTCTGACATTATAAAAATACCTGCTCATAAAACATCTTCTTACTTATCGTATAATTTATGTAATTAACTAGGTTTTTATAGAGGTTTTAAATTTAAGTACATTAACATTTGTTAGAATATAGTTAGTTATTTCTAAACGATATCTAAAGGCATTAGTTCTGGATTCATGAAATATCGATACAACAATGGATTATAGAATCGCATCTCTAATGCCAGGAGACTTCGTAACGTTCCCCACGCAGCGCCACATTTATTGATGGACTTTGGAAGTTTTCAATATTATGGCTACTTTACATATCATATGGAGAGTTTTATTACGAATTCGCATTTGCCGCCTGATGGGAAAAACGATTTTCGTCATCTTTACGAAAAAAGAGGGTTTGTTTACTCTGTTATCAGACCCCAATATCAATAACTTTCCCAAATAACTATTATTTGTCTTAAAGAAAATAACTTGGTTATATTCTAGTAAGAGGGTTATTAAAAATATTGTAAGTATCCATATTTTTATCTTCTCCATATCGCTGGACGTTTATTCCTGCTATTTTTTCGCCATCCAAACCTACGCGGCAACCGTATGTCATTTTTATGTGACCACTTTTCGACATTATATTCCTTTCTATTGTGGCAAAGGTGCTTGTAAGGATAAGGGCCTTAATATACGATTATCGGTGGCACTCACTATTGTGCTTGACCTATTCTTTGAGTTATAGGCCTTATCGACAAAGATAGCTCAATTTACAGATTCTTTTAAAGGTTTAATATGGAATAAAGTATCTGAGTACATAAAAGCTTCCAATAGGATCTTCCAATACTTTTGTTAGTTGTACTTGTCACGCTGGGGGTGAAAAATAAACTTGAATACTTTATCTAACTTTCATTTAATACGGCCTAATAATTTGTGGTGTGTCTTTAATATTTTTTTATATAACTCAGTCAGCAATTAAGTTTAAGGGCCATTTGAAAATAAGCAGTTCCCATACGCTCCAGGTCCTCACTCCTGTATGGCAGACAGTCCATAAACCTTATTTGAAGGGCGTCGCACTGTAGACTTTAGACTCAACCGCAACGAGAGCTCATTTTACCACCTCAGCATACGTAGACGTAAGTTATTGTTAATTTATCGTGACATATTTATGACGGTACAAAATAGGGTCAAGATCAAAAATTACTGTTCGGCTACAACTAAAGTTTAGCCGAAGGTCGGACATCAAGAGCAGAATGGAGACAAAAACACAGAGTATCGCCCATTTCGAACAAGCAACTCGCAACTTCTTAAAACATCCTTATCCAAAGAACACATAAAAAGCAGACATCGTTTTTCTTTTAAAAAACTCTCTCATTTGCCTATCAATAGTGGTTGAGGCAGATCTGACCGTAATAAATGTCATACTTTATGGCACTTAGGAAAAAATGCAAGGGAGCCATTTTACATTTTAGCCGGTGACCGGGGATCGCTATGTCGAATTACGCATTTCGAGTAGCCATTTCCTTGGGGAATTTTAAATATTTTTTCGTTTGGAAACATTGTGTTCTTGTTGTTGATTTACGATGTTGGCTATTTACGATATTTGGAGATGTGCCCACATAAAATGTAGTTTATTTCTTTATCTCCCATGGAAACTTCGTGCACATCTAAGGTACTACATTTTCTTTAAACGAAATGTGGGCACAATATATCTTACTCATGCCTTATAATAATTAAACCCTATACCTGAATGACGATGATCAATATTTTTGTCAACTAAGAGTATAACTTTATTATTGTAATATAATATCTTGGGACATATTCACACACGGCCGTCAGATCCCAATCTAAGCAGAGCTATGGAAACCAGATAACCAATATAGGTACTATTTCCTTTTGTAAATACATACTTATATAGATAATTACACCCAGACTCATGAGAAACAGATATGTTCATGCACACACATATATCTCCTGGGCTGCAAAAACTTAAAATTTTAGTTTTGTATAAATAAATAGTCCTATTAAAACAAAATGTACATCTTAGAATCCATTCAATAAAAAAGAAATATTGAAATTGTTTCACAAACAGCGAAGAACACTCAACAATTGTATTCTAAAAAGGTGACGGTCAGTATACGACTGTATGTATTTTAAACTGTATGTTTTTTTACTAAGAATTCAATTTCTTTATTTCCAAATTTTGCACAAAACTATGTAAAGACAGGCTGAATGCCAATAGCATTCTCCACACCTTTCGGTGACAATATAGTAGGAGCACTAAGCGATTTCATACAATAGTAAATTCCATACATTTAGAAGACCATCTAAATTTATATTTGTTGTAAATTGTGCAGGCATTGCGTATCGCATTAGATTATCCTGCGTTGTGGCTCTACCATTGTTCCGCTAATGAGATTATTCACGTATGATACAAAATATAGCTGTGACACTCCGAAATGCACTTACATTGCAGTTTTACGAGATTACTTGTAGTACTAGAGTACGTTCGTAAATCATCTATGAATTTAGGACCTACATATGCATATTATGCTGCTGTGTGGTGACGGCGACAAATATCGTAATCAGAATATCATCACCCCATCTCATCCCGTGGGGGGCGTAGAAGTCGACCCGAGGGAATATTTACCAGAGGACGGGCAGCAGCTTCCTTCTGAGTACTATGACCATCTTACTGCGATCGCCAACCCGCCAGCCAAGCGTGGCGATTATGGCATATCCCCCCAAGACGATTCTTGAGGGAGGCTTGTCCAGCAGTGGACTTATTTAGCTGTAATGATGATGATGATGATGATGATATGCATATTATATACTATTAAGACCTATGCATATAATATAGTTACTATTTACTATTAAAAACGATGTTGGGACACTTGATACGACACTACCTTTATAAAGCAATAAGAAGTCACTTGGATCAAATACTTGGATCAAAAGGTAAGTGGAAGAATGATCGTATCAAGTAGAGAAAGTGCTTGCCAAAGATATTGAGGAAAGGGAGAAGCTCCACTGACAATTACAGGATAGCTTAAATTGGATAGAATTATAAACTCGATATGGATATGGACAGTTATATCTGCCCATGATAAGTAGCTAATTGGGCGATTGGTGTCCGCACTTAGCAGTCAGTCTCCTAATTAGGCCATTGTGCGTGAAATTATTTGGCTACGCGAACCATTTCAACATTTCAAGTCAAGGAGTCCACGAAAGTTGGTTCAAGGTGTATCAATGACTATTATGAAATCTCATAGTTTCACAGCCATGCGATTTCTTATAACATTTTTGCACTGTTTTGGTTCTCAGCAACAAATAATAATGTCCTCCTAGCCGAATTTCAGCCAGGGCGGTCAGTCTCAATAGAGATTAGCCATCTGCGCGGGATATATTAGGTCTTTACCTATGAAATTGCCGTTCTGCAGTACTGGCCATTTCAAATCAAAATAATTTTTGTTTGGCTAAGAATTCTAATTTCAAATTAATTTTATTTTAAAAACATGGATTCTTTTTTCCAAAAGTAGTCATTTCTTTATTGATTAGTGTTACATTTTCATCGCATTTCAATCTTTTTCGTCATCATGGATACGTTAAAAATTCGAGTAATTATGGAATATGAGTACCGTCGTGGCAGCAACGCGGCACAAGCGGCACGCAACATCAACGACGTTTACGGAGCTAACACTACAAACCAACGCACCACCTGTTATTGGTTTGCTCGCTTCCGTTCTGGAAATTTCGACCTGAAAAATGAACCTCGCGGTCGTCCGAAGACTTTGGTCGACAATGACGAATTAAAGGCGGTTGTGGAAGCTGATGATACACAATCTACGGCTGAATTAGCAGCAGCTTTCGACGTTAGCGTCAAAACAATATTGGTCCATTTGCGTCAAATTGGCAAGGTAAAAAAGCTTGACAAATGGGTGCCCCACGAACTCAATGATCGCCAGCGCGAAGTACGCGTCGAGACGTGCCTTGCACTGCTCAACAGACACACAAATGAAGGAATTTTGAACCGCATTGTTACCTGCGATGAAAAATGGATTCTGTTTGATAACCGCAAGCGCTCAGCAAGTTGGTTGGATCCTGGTTCAGCACCTAAACAATGCCCTAAACGAAAACTTACCCCTAGAAAAGTGATGGTCACTGTTTGGTGGTCTAGCGCCGGTGTGATTCATCACAGCTTCTTACCAAACGGGGTGAGCATTACTGCAGATGTGTACTGTGAAGAACTGAGCACAATGATGGAGAAGCTGGCGCATCTCCAACCAGCATTGGTCAATCGCTCGTCTCCGCTGCTCCTGCACGACAACGCGCGACCTCATACTGCACAGCAGACGGTCTCCAAGTTACAAGAACTGGGGTTGGAAGCTCTCCGTCATCCGCCCTACTCACCAGACCTTGCGCCTACAGACTACTACTTTTTCCAGAATTTGGATAACTTCTTGGCGGGAAAAAAATTCAATACCCGAGAGGCAGTACAAAATGCCTTTGAAGAATTTGTTGCCTCCCGTCCAGCTGATTTCTTTAAGAAGGGCATCAATAAACTGCCACTGCGATGGCAAAGATGCATTGATTGCATGGGTGATTACTTCGATTAATACAAATAAAAAAATTCATGAAAAAAATTCGTTTAAATTTTTTCATACAAAACGGCAATTTCATAGGTAAAGACCTATTATTATACTTACTGCACAAGTGTGTGCGGAAACACAGGAGCACTTTCTATACCATTAAGATCCAATGGGATGCCTAGCGACAAGACCGGAAAGAGGTCAGGTACAGGACCGACGGCTTTATATTAACACGTATAAAAAACCCACGAAATCATTTAATGTTGTGGGACACAGGGTATGTGTGATGGGGTACAGGACCGACGGCTATACATGTTTTCCGAGGCACGGGCGTAAGTATACCTCCAACTCCCATACTTCAGTCTTATGTTGAAAACTTTATTATTTTACAGAACTGTCCCAAATCACTTTTGGTCCGATCCGGGATTTGAACCCAGGACCTCTGCGGGTGAACACGCAACCGCTAGACCAACAATAAATAAAAAAATAGATTGTTTGTGATCTGTTTTGTGACATTAGTACGTACGTAGTCGAAAGAAAAATATTTTTGGCCATACAAGATTAAGTTGTAAATCACTCAATCCATCAGATGACACTGGGTGCCAACTGCATGTGATCAATCAAAGATTTAAGCCCTCCCAAACAGAAAGTGGTGCAAAAATTTAAATTAAATCTAAGCGCTACGTGTTTATCGGCAAGGCTCCGGTATTATAACTCAACCGTAAACCGAACCGTATTCGATGAGTTAGAATTGCTGGACAAAAGAATATTACATCTGAAAAATCTGCAGAGCCCACATAATTCTATGTATTTAGATTTTTTTTGTATTGGAGCAGATGGGATTTTTGCGGTGCTAGGTACTGTGTTTTTATGGTAAAAGAACATCTCAACTAAGAAATACAGCTAAACATCTCTGCTGAAAACAAACTAATTTATTTTCTTCAGCAAGTCCTTACATACTATGTAGTAGGTATAACCGGATTTGTAAATCAGTCAATTTTGGATATATTTTAAAGAAAATCTGGCGAATCATTGCTTTCCCTAAAATCTTAAAACCAGAGTATTTCAATATACCAATCTAATCTTTTATGTTATGCATATTATGGTAGGAAAACTTTGTTTTCTGAGATTGGTGATAAAGTTTCTATTGAAACCTCCTGCAAATAATAATCCTTGTTTACGTCGCTCGAATAAAATATCTACTTACAAGACGAACGTTATAAATTTATAATGGAGCCTTGTCAACCTCTAACTACCTTTTTTATTTTAATATTGAACTTACCTTTTGTAACTTAACTTTGCGTGAATAAGGTTTCTAGGTCTCATTGTGGAGTCGTTGCACTGATGGCGGTGGAAAAGGTCTGCAATGCTTAATTGTTGCCCAAGATATTCTAAGTATCCATAGGCCTCGGTGACCGCTAATAATCAGGTAGCCTCACATATGTGTATGCTGAAGTTGTTCTACAAAACAAAATATTAAGATGATGTGAACGATGTGAACATTATATTAACTAAAGAGCTACCCACATTTAGTTCCTTACCCAATGTACTCTCTATTATATCAGGTATATGACAGCCTTTCCTAGCAACAGAATTATATTAATGTATTATAATAATAATAATAATAATAATAATATCTGGGGACAATGTCACACAGATCATCCTAGACCCAAATTAAGCAAAGCTTGTACTATGGGTACCAGGCGACGATATACATACTTATATAGATAGATAAATACTTAAATACATAGAAAACATCCATGACTCAGAAACAAATATTCGTGCTCATCACACAAATATTTGCACTTACCGGGATTCGAACCCAGGACCACCAGCTTCGTAGGCAGGAGCACTACCAACTAGGCTACGGTGACCGTCTAAATTATATTGTGTGATAGGCTTATGACTAAAACTATATTTACATTACATATATTTATCACTTTTACATTTTATATTAAGAGTCGGACTAGTAGATACCTTATACATAGTACTAACTTAGGTCTGGCGGTAGCATTTTCAACCTCATATCACGAGGTTCTGTGACCTCCGGATAGGGCCTAAAAGTGTTAACTGTAAATTCAAGTAACACTTACAGCTAACACACAAAAAGTGTTACAATAAGTGTTATTTCTAACATGAAAAACACCCAATAGTAGCATAGTCTAGAACTTGGTTGTGCCGCTAGTGTCTCAGAGAAAATGGAGATAATCTTCACGGTCATGTCTTATAGTATTTCATCGGATTATGAGCATCTTTATTTCATTCACACTCGTGCATTATAATGTCTAGTTGCCTAGTTGAAATAGGCTATCGTAGCAAGAATTTTACTAGAAGCATTATCAATGTATGGACTAAGTATATATGGCAGATCAAAGACTAAAACATGGAAACGTGTGTAAAATACTATGGTTGTTATTTCCTTAATCCTAAGCAAAAGCAAAGGCGACAAAAGACGGAATCATGGATGACACTTATTGGCAAGGGTTCATAGATTGATGGATGGGCTTTATGATGAAACTTGCACTATTAAATTAAACTAACGGGAGATGTGAGGCTTTTGTAATCGAACTGAACATTTGGGTTTAATGAATACGATAATGCTTTATTCTATATGTAGAATAGCTTAATAAAGAAATAAAACTATCTTAAAAAATAGTATTGAGGGAAACTAGGGAAACTTTTAGTATCCTATCCTATCCTTTTTAAGGTTTGTGTGTTATGAGACTATGAAACACATTTATTACAAAATCTCGCATCACTTTTTGTTCTAAACTTGCATAAGTTTTTATTTGCCGGCTCTGCATGGTAGCGGTGTAAAAGTGGCCAGACAGAATTTTAGGGCGCCTCATGCATATCTAGAGGAAATAATATACATATAATAAAAACAATTTTAAGTTTATAATAATAGTTTTAGTTTGTACTTAATTTTAAACCATTTCCAATTTTTATATATATGTACTACAATATTTTATTTATTACAATAGCTTTTTTAATGTTGTTTGAGATTTTCGTGCTGCATTGTGAGCTTGATAAGTTAAAGTGTGTGTTAATAACCTAGTCCTAGATAAATTACAATAATAACAATTATCTAGTTTTACGTCCATATACTCGTAATTTAAGATCTGAACATCCGGATACAAAAAAGGCAAAAATATTGAAGTATCTTTACACACTTATACAGAATGCTCGTTAAGTTAATAATAGGGACTAAAGCAACGAGTGAACCCTTGATTTGATTCCTCATTATTGTGATTTAATGTTCTACCACTAGACCAACGAGGAAGGTATCATTATATCACAAACAAGCTTAATCTGGTAAAAAATCAGAATCCGAAAAAGACCCTCGTATTTATATTTCAGTTAAGCTTTCGATCACTGACTCACGTAGTGAAGCATCTTGAAATTTAAGTAGATGAGTTGAGCTGAGTTGAGTCGAGATTACGATGACACAATATTTGCAGGCGGCGAGTGCGTGTGCCCGATAAAAATATTCTATTTATTACGAACCGCGGGTACATTCAAAACGCGTCACGCGTTGACATCCGACTTGTACGCGATTTCAAACATGAACACTTGCAATAGGGTTGTCCTGTTATATCGATGAACTTTAATATGGTAGAAGGTACTTCTACAAAATTTAAAACTAACTATTTGCTTTTTCGTTTTACTAAACTAAACTTTCTCTTTTTAATTGTTACTCCGTTTTATTACCCTTTTGCCGAAGTCGCAAAGAGCGGTTAAAATCGTACATGAGGGTATATAAATTGGGGTCAAATGCTACCGCGTCCGAAGGCTTTAGCTCTAGTGACCCTACACGTGACCACAGGCTATTTAACTGAGGCATGTATGTGCGTAAAACTAGCCCTTGCCATCAGGTATGATAATGTGCAGATTCGATAGTATAAAAAATCTAAGATCTCACATGTGAGATGGAAATGGTTCCATCTCACATGTAACACCCATGACCCCAAATTATTATCTAAATATAGAACTAGCCACGCAAAACATAGATTAATAATTTAAATAATTGTTGTTTTATACATACTCAAACATACAGGTGACATCAACTTTCTGCATAACAATTGATTTGAAAAATGGCTAAACATGGCGAAGTCTGTTAAAAAAGCTTTTATTATTACATTATAGAATCACAACTACGGTGTGCTACGGTGCTACGTAAATGCTACGATACAATAACTACTTTTACGAGCGCCCACTAAATTAATTTACGTGCAATTTTTACGCTTATAATAAGTAATTGTCATCCCTGTGTCATATCCGCCGGATAAGGTATCCGCCCCTGCTCTGTATTATAATAGTGGGAATAAAATTAATCTGTGGCGATGCTGTAGTTACCATTCGTCAGGCATATTTTCACTTTTATAATTGAATAAGTAGTTTTAAGAAGGTTTGTGAAGGACCATTGTCATTTTGAGATCTAGTTATTAATTATTAACTAGTTAAATTCAGTAATATTAGTTAAATTAAATATCGTAAATATATATCAATAAATATGAATTCAACATCATTATTATTATCATCTTACGTCGATAAAAAGAAAATGCAATTAAATGATTCAATTTATTTGGTAGTTAAGTATCCCTATAACCACAGTTTGACATTCTCCTTGTTTATTTGCCGAGTTGCGAATCTATCTATGTATGTTGCAGTAACACTTTCAATTTGCTCCAGGGAATGCAAAAATAGAGTACCGCGTAAAGTACACAAAGCCATGGGGAAAAAGGAAACTAGTAAGCAACTAAAAAAAATCACACGAGACTATTCAGCGTAAAAAGTATCATTCATACTGTACTGCGGTCAGCGGCGACTAAGCCGCCTCTCAAAGTCAAAAGAGCTTTGACTTCAAAGCGTCGGGGAATAACTGGCAACACCAAGAGAATGCAAAATAAACTGGCAACATTCTAACACTAAGGTAAGAGTGCAAAATAAATGCAGCAACAGCACATTACACACCCATTGAATCAAAAGACAGACCGAGCGTGAAGTGATGAAAACTGGAAAAATAATAAAGTAGCCCCTTACGAGTGTATGAGGGAGGACTATTCTGGGATCTTGAGGTTGGCAGGCATCGTTGCGTCATTGGACAACTCACCTGCACTATATAAGATATATTTTTATCTAGCTGGTTAAGCTCACATAGCTACGGTGATTAAGAGTTATACCACACTTAATAGTTAGTGTACAAGAAATAAAGTTTAAGATTTGTCCTCATTAGATGTAACTTTGATTAGATGACATCTTTTGGTATAGATTAAAATCCAATTAACCAGGCTTTTTTTTCCCACTCTTTTTTTGATGTCCTCATATTTATATTTTTGTTATTTTATCAAAATTGCTGTTACCATTCTGAAGAACCAACTTACATAAATCGACTGTCAATATCTACTAGAGACTGCTAATAGAATATTGAGCTTGAAAGTAGTACATATCTACCGGTGAAAGCTCTGTGAACACAAGACTTCATAGAGATGAGACTTAACCAACTATTCAATTAACTTTTCATCCACAAGAATCTCCAGAAACAGTGTTGTGAAATTCATCTAATTCGTTAAATATATGCTACCGAATGTCATTACATATACCTTTAATACTTAACAAACAATATTATAATAATAAATATTAATGACACGTGTTAAGGTTAAGGTAGTCGCCTAGTTTATACCTCAGCAGCGCCCTCGTATTTCATGTTCGATCCCCGTACAGGGCAAAATTTATGAGGCCAAAAATAGTTGTTCTTGGACTGGATGTGGTTTGTGTCGGTTGATAGTTGATTCACGTTTAAAATCTGTCGGAATACAATAATGTTGTATTTAAAAAAATATATAAAATATTAGAAGTTAGCTTTCGTGTATGTTTGCAAAACATATACGAAATGATGATTCGTTGTCAAGATAAAGGTAAATCATTAATAAACACTGCGTGTACTTTATCTATAAAATGGATTGTATAAATTGGAGTCTGAGCACCACGGTGCGCTGACGGAACGGTTAAGGCACATGGGGCCAGATACCCCGGAGTTCGTGGGTTCGATTCCCACCCGCATTTAAATTTATAAAACTCATTTTAAAAGATGTCTGAAATTGTTTATCAGTCGTGTGCTTGTCACAGTACAGGCTCTGCCTAGTTTGAGATCAGATGGCAGTGTGGTAGCTGTCCGGAAAAATGTAAGTCCTTAAGAACAACACCAGTTTGAAAAAATAATTTTATATTTTTTATTGGCTTTGAATTTGGTTAAAATAAATTCACCAGTTGTGAATATTATTTAGTACAAATAATTTCAGAAAGAGTGCCCAAATTTATTTTACAGAAGCCACTTTTATTAAATCAGTCGTACTGTATTCTAGAAAAAAAGGTATATATAAATAAAATCAGTCTCAGCTGAATAATGATTCCGTGTTCCAGTAGGTACCATCACTGCACCGCAAGCAGCCGTGTCAATATTGGCAGACACTTGAAGGGAGAGACGTATGATTTTTACATCAAAAGCAAAACGAACCACTCAAAGTACAGCCGAGATGAATTTACATTTGATGAGTTAGAGGTGCTGTAATTTTTAGGGTTCGAAGCGGTGCAAATATAAGCTTTGTGATGAGTCTTCTACATCAGTCTAAATCTACGAGGACTACAAAGTTGACTCACTATGTATGTATCTTTGTAGTGGTAAGTAGATTTTTTTTAAAACACAACCTACGCCCTAGGTTATTGGATCCCTGTGTCGCGGGGTACTTCACAAATATCATAATAGACGGACACAAATTACATCCAGACTCAGAACAACTATCTATTGACGGTCACCGTAGCCTAGTTGGTAGTGCTCCTGCCTACAAAGCTGGTGGTCCTGGGTTCGAATCCCGGTAAGTGCAAATATTTGTGTGATGAGCATGAATATTTGTTTCTGAGTCATGGATGTTTTCTATGTATTTAAGTATTTTCTATCTATATAAGTATGTATATCGTCGCCTGGTACCCATAGTACAAGCTTTGCTTAGTTTGGGGCTAGGAAGATCTGTGTGACATTGTCCCCAGATATTATATTATTTATGGGTCACACAAATACTTGCCCGACGCGGAACTTATACCCGCGACGCTTCGTGTCGCGGGTAGGCGCGAGGAGACTGTCATAGCCGCTGCACCACGTGCAGTTTATTTTATATAAGAGATAAATTGATTGTTCGTTCATATTAGATATAACTATATACATAAAATTAATAACTACATTAAACCTTTACAAATATAGAATAAACTAAATCTAAACAGCGTCAGTAAATTATTCATCGTTGTCGGGGAACTCTTACTTATTCTTTGAACAAAATAAAGGCCTGCCTTATAGTCACGTGAAGCATCAACTATCAATTTTGCGACATTGAACTACTCAAAAGAGATTGGAAGTAACTGTTTTAAGTACTTCAAAAATTGTGTAGAATCACCCCTCTTAATAAATTGTCTCGACGTTGTACAACATGAATGTGACCGTCCTTTATTCTTTAAGCGTTCTCCACAAAGCGGCGCCCAAACTAAATTAGCAAAATCATAAATTATCGAAAGCGCAGCAGTGGTAGCGGTGGCACCTCACATTGTGCACAAATTTAATTTCCTAGTTCGAAGGTAATGCATGAACCCGGGTACCTATCGCAATATTTACTGCACTTTCGACCCATGCGGTGAAAAGCATTGTAATTAATTGGTTTATAGTCTGTGGTATTCTCGTTGTTTGGTATAAATGTTCTACCTTTCACTATGTACGTTGTTCACAAATAATGATATCCTAGGTTTATTCTTGGTTCGGGCCATAGAATCTATAATTTTTTCTGGCAATGAAATGGTTTGTATATAAAACCTTTATATCACCATGTTTACCTGGTACAAGCTTGCACTGCTTTACCGGACGATATTAAAATCTAGTAGTAGATCAGACTCTGGACGTCATAAGTGTTAAACCCCGTACCCCGAACAGGTCGTAAAGCCACCTGTGCTGTGTCTGATTCCTTCCCGGTCGTGTTTGGTGGGATTGAGGAAATACTTAGATAATGTAATTATGTATTCACACACTATCGTGCATACTAATGCGCTGTGAAGTTTTCTAGTCTCCATTGAGATTGTCCGCCAGAAGCTCTATTATTATTAAGTTCCACTTCTATTTTAGAAATCGTATGCTTTTGTAATAGATATAACTTCCTACTTGAATACTAAATACACACTGCCGTTTGATCCCAAACTGAGCAGAACCTCGCGCCTAGTTGCCTACCCTCACCGATCAATTACGGACCTGTGAGAACACCGTTATGAGTGTCTATTTGGTATGGTGGGCTATATTTAATATAGTTTTAGGTACCTAATTTATAATTATAGCAATACGTCTCATTATGTAATTAAAGTACAACAATTAACGGGCCTGTTGGCGTGGTTGGCAAATGCTTGATTTTCGCGCCGGAGGTCGTGGGTTGGATTCCCACCCAGGACAGCTTGCCTGTTTGTCCTGAGTCTGGGTGTAATTATCTGTTTACATAAGTATGTATTTACAAAAAGAAATATAGTATATCAGTTATCTGGTTTCCATAGTACAAGCTCTGCTTAGTTTGGGATCAGATGGCCGTGTGTGAATAATGTCCCAGGATATTATTAATTTGGCGACAATTTAATTCAATAAGTCCAAAATACTTTATTAAACGTGTAGGTGGGTGGCATTCGATTTAATATTAATATCTATGCAAAATTTCGCAGCGGGGATTACAGTTGTTGGGCGTCGCATCCAAAAGTTACGGCTTTAATATAAAAATAAAGTTTAACGAGTGGACGCAGCCTGCAGCTACCAATGTTGAGCCCGATTTATTGCTCGACAAAGACCATTTGTTTTCGATAGTTTTTTGTGGGCAAATCCCTTATATCTCTTCATTTTTTCCACGGGAAATTGGCTGAAAGTTCTGGCCGTAAATTAATACTTACGATTAATAAACGAATTTATAATGTTGCGGGATTCAATTTTAGTGATGACACTATCAAATATGAAAGAGTATGATTGAGAAATAGAGTAATAAATTGAATTAAACCAATGTATTTCATATATTTATTCCAGTAGATTAATTAAATAGAAGGTAGGTAAAAGGTAGCTAAAATGAATTTGTGCACTCTGTGTAACTTTTGTTGTATGATGAGGGCGGCGAATATAAAAATATCATCACCTTATCTCATCCCGTGGGGGGCGTGAAAGTCAACCCGAGGGAATATCTACCAGAGGACGGGTAGCAGCTTCCTTCTGAGTACTATGACCATCTTACTGCGATCGCCAACCTGTCTACCAAGCGTTGCGATTATAGCATATCGCCACAAGATGATTCTTGGTGGAGGTTTGGTCCAGCAGTGGACTTTTTACAGCTGTTATGATGACTCCAACTGAAATAAAATACCAACATACTTATACGGGGGAATTTGCAAGTAGGTATTTTATGTCATTTTCGAGAATTTCAATTCTTTACAATTTATAACTATGTTTTGTTAGCTTCTCACGTCGCGTCAGTTTAATTATAATATGCGTGATATTTCCATGCAATTTGTATTTAAAAGTTTGAAGAAGCTTTTTGTGGTTTCAAATAGACTTTATAAACTTCTAAGGATTCTCAAACTCGCATCCTCGTCAAGGTAGGCAGGTATCTTACAGAGAATATCGTCGTTCTGATCAAGCAGTACATACCTAGTAGAATTCAACCCCAGACAATATTATAAATATGCTTATGATTATGGAAATTTTGAAACTATAATATGAACATGAAACATGGGTACAATACTAAAATATTACTACATAATACTAATAATGATAAAATAGTACTTATAAGAAATTTAATATGAACATCAAACATGCATACCTAGACATAATTATGATAAAAATAATTAAAATTATAATCGAAATAATACTTTATTTCTCTTAAGTATTTACAGTAATTCACTTACCTACATTTAAAAACATACAAACAAATACCTAATAATCTTGTGCTTGGCGTAGGTGCATATACTATAATATCGAATACTTTAATTTAAAACGTTCTATTACAACTCATACAATTACAACTTTAGACTAATTGGTTCCGAGATTAACAAAATACAATAATTATAAGGGTATTTGTACAAATTAAATACTAAACTTGCTTAAACAAGAAGCAAACAGTGCTAAGTTGCACACGTGTACCTAATTAATAAATATACCATCATAATAATCATTATTGATAATCTGTAAGTCTGTAGAGTAGAGACATCGTAGTTTATATAATAGCTCCAAATTGCAATACATCAAATGTTTCATATAAAATATTTTTATTAATGATCGTCTTTTAAAAATATGACCTAAATTACTCTAGCAAGGCCATTGTATAAGGTATAAGATGTATCTGTTCGACAATTTTTTAGGGTTCCATACTTCAAAAGGAAGATATTAATTCATACGGTCTACTTACGTCTGCTTATCAAGGCTCTTTTTCTCTGAAATATATAGAACTATCAAGTTGAAAATTATATTAAACAGGTCAGGTCTACGGTCCATTGTGGCTGTTGAAAAGCCAAACTCCTAATTCAATGCAATAAAAGTTGGGTCAATTTTGCCGCATATTTTTGTACTTGTTAAGAAATCAATAGTGAAAAAATAATTTAGGGGAAAGAAAAATAGACTGAAATCGATCATTTTTAATTTGGTACTTTCATCATAAAAAAATACATTTCTTTTGGGATCGCGAGTTGCAACGAAGTTGCCACAATTATTTTTTATCTCTGCAAGTTAATAACCAAATGGTTTTAAATTACCTAGTAATGATTTTACTATAGGCTGACAAAACATAAAATCAATTACGTGAGTAAGGCACTCGTTACAATTTGTCACTACGAAAAATGACAGTATTTTCAAATATTTTTATGGTTAACAATACCTATAGGTGTTTTATCCTAAAATATTTAGTATAATAAAATCTGGTAAATTCACTCTAACTTTAATATATAAGAGAAGAGCCTAATCATGAAAATGGACCTCAGTAGTACCAATTTAATTATGATTTGACTAGTCTTGATTTTGGCTTTAGACGTCACAACCTGGAGCACCGTAATAAGTAATTAGTGTATTTCCTTGAATATTTTCTTATATCTATTATAAGCAAATATAAATCAGTTTATATAAATATAAGTATTATCGGTTATGTAAGTCGTGCTTAAAAAAAACCAACTTTATACTTAGAAAACGATGAGTAAGAAATAACGCCTGATAAAATTGTATAAGCAACGCGTGTGCCGTTTGGTTATCTTTGCTAAATAGTCATTAGCTATATACTAAAATATATGTTCTACGAACTTTATTGAACTACCACTCGTATTGCATTTCATTATTAAAAAAGCAAACTAAAACTTATAAAGGGATTAGTGTTGCCAGTTTAAATAAGAATAATAACGATGATACAAAAAACCTTTTTACATGATAAATAAGAAACCTCTGTAAACCTGAAATTGCAAATAGCATAATCTGCTTACATTAAAAATAATCTTTAAAAATTATTCAGGTTACAGTGCGTTAACAAGCATCTGTTAATTTTTCGCATACCCTCACTAGATAAACGTTAACTTACCGAAAGATAATTTGATGAGAAATCCGAGAATCAGTCTACAGAAGCCCGTGGCGCCCAAAAGGTCAAGAACCGAAAATAAAAAATGTTAACATAATCTTGCCAAACTTGACAAGGTAAGCGTATATGTAGTGACATAAATATCTACGATTCATATTTTTGGCCGTTGCCGCGTTGTCAATATTTAAATTATTTACTAATTTAACGATTCCAAGGTGTCCGAGAATGGATTCCGTTTGACAAAACTTTAAACTTCGATATTTTGAAAATAGAATAAGTAAATTTTTGTATTTAATCATTTTCTTTCTCAAGTTTTTATTTTCGAATTTGTTAAGCTACTGAAACATTCCGGTTGCTATACAAGTAGGTACACAATTCATGGAATATAAACTATATTCCATATTCTTTGTGGAATATAACCAGTACAATAAGGCGTTATAATACTATATCATAGTTAAATTCTCCGTGTGTAGAGTTGTAAAAGAGTTACCTAGATTAAACCTCTAAACTCAAATGTTTTATGGATATTTGCAATCAATATGGAAAACTTTCGGAATATACCAAGCAAATATTAAAGGGAGCAAAATTCCGCGAATGATGTAAATTTCATTTCTAGAATGGTTTCAGCGATTGTTTTTGTTACTTAGATTATGCACATACATCACCATTTATTCATTTTATGTTCTACTAGCTGCGCCCCGCAGTGCTTACCTAGATTGAGATATTTCCGAGTATGTCTTAATTCAAAGTATAGCGTAAATTAATCTCAATCCATTAAACTGGTTTTGCTTAATCAAGCAAAATCCATTAAACTGATTTTGCTTAATCAAGCAAAACCAGTTTAATGGATTTAGATTAATTTTAGGCTATACTTTTAATTAAGACATACTCGGAAATATCTTGTCGCCACTCGAGAACCTTTCTGCCTCAGCGGCCATCGGCTCTACGAGCTATGTGCCCTGCCCACTGCTACTTCAGCTTGGCAATTCTTCGGGCTATGTCGGTTATTTGAGGGACTACGTCTCCGTTCATAAGAAAACATTCATCATTCATTTTTAATCCTAGTTTTTTTGTATGTAGATTTTTGTTACTCAATCGAGTCACAAAAATCTACATAAAAAAACTAGCTTTTTCGAAATTCGAAAATTAATTTTTTGGTATGTAGATTTTAGTTTAGATTTATGTTTTGAGTTAAGAGTCTCACATGGTTTTTCTCAGAGGCATGCTGTCTTTGGTAAAACATGATTGAACAAAAATATAGTTTAAACTTGAAAGTAATTAATTAATCAGTTATACGAATACATTAAAAATATAGATATAGTGTTATTTGGCTGACAAGTACACGGATAAAATATATGTTCTACGAAAGTACGTATCTACAGGACAACCACCTATTTCGGTAGAAAATATGTTTTAGGATAAGTATAAAATAATATATATATATTTGTTTATATATTTTTATAAATTATATATTTATTTGATATATTAAATGTGAAAGTGTATAAGTCAATCATCTTGTGGTGGTGTAAAAATCCACTAGCACAATAATTAATATAATTCTTATTTATATAATGGCGAATCTATCACTTTGTTAGGCATTATTCACGCATGATTTGTCAATGATATGTAAGTGAGAATTGGGATTCTCTCTTATTAATGCCGATTAATTTCAAGACCGATTTCAAGAAAATAAATGTACCTACTATAAATAGAGGTAGTGATCATAATGGTATACCTGAATTAGAAAACTATTACAATAATGAAATTATATATGGTTTCCTAATATGCCAAAGTTCACTTCAATAACAGGGTAATTTATGGTAGGTCCCTAAATCGTAAAACAATGGCTCGGAATCATGTGTCAATTAAAACTAAAATACACTCATAAAAACGAGTATTTTACATAGACCCAACCAGAATGCCAAAATTGGTGCACAAGACGAATAATAGACACGGTAATGCAAAGTTGGTTTACAACTCATCACGAGAGCAATGAGTTGTTCGTCTTGTAGAGACTAGATGGCGTTAGTAGAATCGAATGAGTTATCCCTAGGGATAATGCTTTCGATTCTACTAGTAAAGTAATGATTCTTGACTTCGTTCTCGATCTCTATTACTTCCAAAATTACCAATCAGCCTATGACTATTATAATAAGAAAACAGTGTTGAAAATAGTCGTATTTATCTATACCGTTTTCGAACTTTCATTCTAAAGTAGAATGAATCGAGCGTGAGTAAATTTTCTTCGATATAGATCAGCTGATTGTTGAAACCAGACGTGATCAAAAAGTGAAAATATTTGTGTGCATTTAGGGGAGAGTGGGGGAATCACGGACGGCGGGTAATGGCGAACACTAAGGTATTAGACGTTAGAAAGAGATAGTAGATATCTCGAATGACGCATTCGCCAGTCGGACCCGACCTTAGTGCCGAACAGCAACTGGTGAGGTGAGGCTGCGTTTGGTGTCAAAGGTAAGTGATTTTTTATGTTTTCTAGATATTTCATCTAATTTCGCAAGATAAATTGAATGCGTGTATAATGCTCCATGCAAAACGTAGGAATCTGACATTTTTGTTGTGAAGTAATGACTAAACATGTAACTTATTTCAATAATCACCACGTGCATTGCCAGTTTTTAACCTCGAAAATTTAAATAATTTTACTTTTTGGTCCGTTTCGGGTAATCGCGAACGATTTGAGTGGGGCAATCTCGGACGTTCGTGATTACCCCGTGTTATAATTTACTATTCTTTTGCTGGTTATAGCTAAGGGTTTACCAATTTTAAAACTCCAAAAATATTTCAGATGCCGCGTAACTACAAAAGGAAGACTGAGACCAAATATAAATTAGAAGATCTTGAAAAAGCCGTTCAAGAAGTTAGAAACAAGACGCTGTCGTTAGGAAAAGCAGCCACTGCATATGCTGTTCCAAAGAGCACTATTCACGACTATCTCAATAAAGACGTTGTGAAGATGCCACAAACTGGAAGGAAGGCCATTTTTACGGAAGAGCAAGAAACGGAATTAGAAGATCACATATTAAAATGCAGCAAACTATTTTATGGTCTAACTATAGAGATAGTGCAAAAAATAGCTTTCAAATTTGCTGAAGTAAATAAATTAAAGCATAATTTTGATAAAAATACTGCAATGGCGGGAAAAGATTGGTATAATACCAATCTTTTCCCTTGGGTTCATAAAAAGACATCCCAATATTTCTCTTCGGAAACCCGAAGCCACTTCTATCAATAGAATAACAGCATTTAATCGAAATGGAGTAAAGATATTCTTCGATAACCTCGAAGCGTTACAAAAAAAACATCAGTTTATAATATTGACGAAACCGGTGTTTTAAATGTACAAAGAAATTCGAAGATATTAGCTCGAAAAGGACAAAAACAAGTCGGCATGGCCACAAGTAGTGAGAGAGGCATCACAACAACTGTCGTTTGCGCATTCAGTGCTTCAGGGAAGTACGTCCCGCCATTTTTAATTTTCAAGAGAAAGCGAATGAATGCTCTGCTGCTTTCTCTTGAAAATAAAAAACGGCGGGATGTACTGCTCTGCTGCTGCGTGGAGGCAACGCTGATATGGTAGCGACAGTTAGTGATTCGGGTTGGATCAATGAAAACCTATTCATAGATTGGTTACATCATTTTATCTCATTTGCAAAACCAACTGTTGAAGAACCTACTCTACTCGTGTTAGACAATCACGAAAGCCATGTAAGTCTTGCTTGCTATCTGCTTTGTCTCCAAAATGGAATAGTGCTGTTATCCCTTCCGCCACATACATCGCATCGTATGCAGCCTCTGGACTTGACATATTTTGGACCTCTCAAGACTGCGTATAACAAGGAATGCGACTTGTACATGGCTACAAGTGGACGTAAAATTACACAGTTTGAAGTTGTGGAAATTTTTACTAAAGCTTTTAATCGCATCAGCAAGATAGAGAAAGCCGCAAATGGCTTCAAAGCAGCCGGTATTTTTCCATTAGATACTAATAAATTTGACGAAATGTTTTCCGACTTGAGATTGCCTGACATTCAGATAGCATCGACATCAAATGTGCAAGGGGCAATAACATCTAATGCCCAAATTGCTCCGTCTCCATCTATTGCGCGAAACGCAATGACATCTGATGCTCACATGCAACTGTCACCATCTATACTAGAATCAGCGACACTTGAAACTCAGATAGCACCGATGGAGCCTTATATGCATGAAATAGTGGCCTCTGATGATCAGCTAGCATCGTCACCATCTTTTCAAAGGGTGGTAACACCCGAAGCGCAGATTGTTCAGCGCAAATCAGTATCCCCTTCAGCTTTACCAGTATTTAATACATCAACTCCTCTTCAAAATATCGTCAGTATTCCACAGCTACAACAACCAAAGAATATGCGAAAGTCCAGAAAGAAACATTCAATTATTATAACCAGTACCCCAATAAAAGATGCTTTAGAAGAAAAAGAGGAAAAAAGGAGTAAGAAAGCAGAACAAAAAGAAAACCTAAAAACTGAAAATACAAATAAAAAAAAGAAAGTTGTTATAAATCTTAAAGAAGAGGAAAAAGGAAAAAATAAGACTGACCGTACCAATAAAAGGAAGAAAGGTGTAAAAAATTTAAAGGATTTCGAACATCATCATGTTTCACATAAGAAAAAGAAATCCACCGATCAATCCCCGGAGGACGAAGAAGAATATTTTTGTTTGATTTGTAATGAAAAATATGAAACTCCAATAATCGAAGACTGGATAATATGCTATAATTGTAAACGCTGGGTCCACGAAAGTTGTACCAGTGGTGAAAGTATATCTAGAGGATTTGTCTGTGATTTGTGTGCCAATTAGGCTATGTTCGTGATTACCCCATAAGCCGTCCGCAATTACCCGACATGCTTCGGGTAAACCCGGACACTAAACCTTTTGTTTTTCCTTTAAATTTTGATTTTATACTAAAAATTTATCAAAGTTAATTATGAGAGTATAAGAATGATAAGTTGACATTTATCAATAAATGACTTATGTGACTTTGTATTTTTTTGTTTTATTACAATTTTCCCTTAGGGGTTCGCGATTACCCTACTCAATATTATTATTCGTAGATCATGTACTTACTGCAAATTCAATTGTATTAAATGGTCAAATGGTTTAGCTATGTAAAGTAAAATATTTATTTAGCTTATAACAAGTGTCAAAATTATTTCTGTAAGACAAATCAATTCTGCAGAAATAGCAGTGAAGCAGGTTGGAAGGCAAAGAAAATCGTTACTTATAAATATAAAATAATGTGCAGACATCGCCAGCGTTGGAGAATTGTTTCGCCAATCGTGAAACAGATAGGAATATACGGAGGTGACATTTTTTTTCGGAAGTAGGAATTATAGTGGTGAGTAAGAGGCAGACCTCTTACTCACCACTATAATTCCTGTAAACCAAGATCTACATTGCACACATTTTAATGACATTGAGTGGTGAGGCTCAGGCCCCGTAAGGAATTTAATCAGAAAGAAACAAGGAGGAGTAAGAAAATTCCTCTATCATACCATACTACACTCCTGCCATAGTTACACACAATACGGAGCTGACAGCCAACCCTAAATGGTGTTAAGGAAGAGAAAGACCAAAATATGAAGATATTGATATAAATACTTATCTTCACAATTAGCTGGCAATTTCATAAACCTCGACAGAATACTTATAGTAAACCTACTTGGCACCAGACTAGTAGGTAGTTTTGCGGTGTTACCCAGGCGGATTGTTAAATCCGACGATGACTTAAACACGTGTATTCCACGAGTATGAAAGCAAGTACCTATAGCTTTGCACTCCGAATAAAAAGTTTACCGGAGTTAAAACCGTAGAATAGTCTCTGAATGCGAATTCAGTCACATGGAAGTTTATGCAAATAGGATGGAAGTGTATGACGTCCAAATAGTCGCAAAAGATCTAGCCTCCACCTGAGCTATCTTTGATTTAGCAGTTTTACCGAGTTCTGCCGTATATAGGTAGGAGCCAGTACAGCTATCTACTGTGATATATCAGAGGAGTAAATTTCACATTGAACCGGCTTTAATCGTATTGTAATATCTTATGAAATTCCTTAGCATGCCGTAGTACTACGTAATGCTAGTAAGTCTACTTTCAGTAGTAATACGTAGTATTTACTACGTAATAAGGTAGTAATTTGTAACAAGCCGTAGTAGGTATTAAACAATATAACATGATTTTCTATAAAAATAAACGTAGTACTACTTCATCTCGATGTATTTTGTAGCTTACCGTATTATTTGAACGAAATTACATCCTACTAATATTATAAAAACGAAAGTTTGTGAGTGTGTATACCTAATTTATAAACTTTAAAGTGGGTAAAACCGCGGGGCACAGTTAGTAAGTAATATACTATCTATCATTTCTATGTACCTAGAATAGTTATATATTACACAAACATATTCTGACTATTTACAAGCGCTTTTTTAAAGTCTACGTGAATCAAAACCTTTTTTATTTTATTTTATAAAAGCTACTAAGATATTATACCTAGTACTACGTTATCACGAAGTCTTTTCACAGTAATAAGGTATTCGCTTATTTTTTTTAACATGACGTTTACCTTTATTTTATTTTCATCTTTATTGTAGAAGCCACGTTACTTTTCACGATACTTCTACTCCTACTGTATTGCTAGAGCTATTGTCATATATTATAGGTAAACACGTGTCACAATATGTTGTGAAACCTCAGTATGAGTTGATAACGAGTGGCTAAGAGCTGTTAATTTGTTTGTCAGTTGATAATGAGAACTGAAGATTATCCGGCAGCTAAAAATATTCCACCTTTTCTATCTAGATAACGTATTAAGGCTAACGCTGTTGCTGTTAATGGTTTTATTTGTCGGAATAACGGATGTTGTATGTTTAGGTTTTAGATGAAGCTAATTTTAAATAATATGTAGCTGTTGTGTGCGGTATCAGTAGTGGGAAGGCTTCCTACACGACCTTACCCGTATACCGGTAATATCCCTATTTGATGAAATATACTTACCTAATATCATCTTAAGCAATATGCTTACGATGACATTTTAGACCCGCTTGAAGGATTCAGTTCCCTCAGATTGAAATATCTGGATTGTCAAATAAGGCCTATTGCTGTTTGTAATTTTTTTTTATACGACTAAGTTGGCAAACAAGCATACGGCCCACATGATGGTAAGTGGTCACCGTAGCCTATGAACGCTTGCAACACCAGGGGCATCATTAGCGCGTTGCCGACTCTTTAGAACTCCCTTTTTGAAGGGCCCCATGCTGTAGTCTCTTGGGAAAACCGTAACAGAGTTCATTCCACAACCTCAATGTACGTGGGAGGAAGTTTCGCTGAAAGCGAACCGTACGTGATCGAAAAGGTTCGAGGATGTGAGGATGAATACCCTGTCTGCGGCGAGAAGTGCGATGGAGAAGGTGGCCGTAGGCATCAAATCAAATAATTTCTCTGAACACATCCCATTATATAGACGGTAGAACACACAGAGAGAGGCAAAGTCTCTCCTTAGACTTAAGGGTTCAATGTGTCTATATAGCTTAGAATCGTCGATAATCCTCACAGCGCGTCTTTTGACAAAGGCAAGAGGCCCAAGCTGGTAAGCTGGTGCTCCCGCCCACAGGTGACAACAGTACCCCATATGGGGCCGGCCTTGTGCTTTATACAGCAATAGCCTTTGCCTCGGAGTGAAATACTGTTTCGCCCTGTTAAGCACAAACCCTGTTAAAGGAATTGGAACTAATTACACAATTAGCATCATCTCAAAAGAAATAACCAAATAAAATGCCAAACAAGAACAGAGTGTAGGTATTTCAGAATGAAATGCATCTAATATAATAATTAGGACATAAGTTTATTTCGACGAGTAAGACACTGCCATCTGATCCTATATTAGTAGTATAGTATCTATAGTCTGCTGTAGTATGGAAATCAGACTAATGATAAACATACTACTAATATATTTCTAAATTCAAACCTACATATTAAAGATATATTACATCCAGATACAGAACAAATAATCGCGCACAGCACACAAAGATCTGTCCTGGGTGGGGATCGAACCCCCGAGCTCTGGGTTAGCAGTCAGGGTCACTAAACACGACACCAACAGGCCAGTCAATCGACCGTGCAAAAGGTAATGGCTCTCATCTGTGGGATAAATTATCAAATATGCACTTGAATTTTTGGACTCGTTAGAGAACTGCTGCTCAAAAGGTATTTTACGATCGTCTTAACATAGCCGTATTTCACCGGTAGAAGGATAAGATGCTAGTTGTGTTCCGCTGGGTCTTCTTAACTAGGAGGCGTTGGATGCGTTACCTAGTAGTCGTATCTGGTAGTCATACCTGTTAGTAATAGTCTATGCTCGCCTCCCATTACGTTAACTATAATAATAACGAACTAATGATAAGACCAAACGCTATATTAAAATGTGTTTTCAGACCGGTGGGACTCTCCCCCTTTACACAGGTGGGTAAGAGTCCAGACACCCTTAATATAATTGATACTAACATTAGGCTAAGTTATACTAACATTATATGGATATTTTTCCGAAATAAATTATTTGAATTGAATTGAATTGAAAAGCTTTGACTACAACAAATAATTTTAAATAACTTTAATAAAAATACATTAAATTCATCATCATTATGCCAGCTGAAAGATATCGGCTATCGAAGTCCATATATTGTCTAATTGATAAGGCATCGGCTGATAATTATTAAGTTATTTGACATATCAATTTTGTTATGTTCATAATGTTAACTTAGTGTACAGTAATATATCATCATCATCATCATATCAGCCGAAAGACGTCCACCGCCGCCGGACAAGGCCTCCCCCAAAGATCTACACAATTGCCGGTCTTGCGCTACTCGCATCCAGCATTTTCCAGCGACCCGCACAAGATTATCAGTCCATCTTGTAGGGGGCCTTCCCACGCTGCGTCTTCCGGTTCGTGGTCGCCACTCGAGAATCTTTCTGCCCCAACGGCCGTCGGTTCTACGAGCTATGTGCCCCGCCGAGCCGTGTGTACAGTAATTAATACTCGTACTAAATTAACGTTATGGACATAACAAACAAATAAATAAATATTATCCTGGGACCTTATTCCCACACGGCTATCTGATCCCAAACTAAGCAGAGCTTATTTCGTTTGTAAATTTATTCTTATACGGATAATTACACCCAGACTCAGCACAAACAGACATGTTCATGCACCAAATATCTGTCCTGGGTGAGAATCGAACGTCGTGAGTTCGATTTCCACCCAGGACTGATATCAAGTATGCTCCGGCGTGAAAACCAAGCATTTGCCAACCACACCAACAGGCCTGTCAACGAAAAATTTCAAGCTAATCAAAAATTTATTCATATTTCAATAAACTTAAGCATTATCAGCCGATGTTCATCAATTAGACAACGTATGGATGGACGTTATAGCAGATCAATGTTACCGTAACTTTTAATAGACTCTCAAAGCGCCACCTGTCGAATCATTTAGAACACCGCTTGATTGATATATTTATTCTTTTATGTCAAACACCATGATAATGCCTTCCAAAAATTATATATAAAATTACTCTAATTTATTTTTTTGAAAACTCAACTCCCGCACTAGGTAATCTTATCCCTGTGTCGCGGGGTACTTTACAAACATATAATAGACGGACACAAATTACATCCAGACTCAGAACAACTATTTATGGGTCACACAAATAGTTGTCCGGCGCGAGACCCGCGACACAAAGCGGCGAGGCGACTGTCTTACCCGCTGCGTCACACGTGCAAACAATTCTGCGAGATAGATCGAAAGTAAATAATGCTAGAATCTCATATCACCTAGCAACTCAATTTCTAACATAAAGTTTTTAAATTCGTCACTTTAGGTATAGTTTAAAAGTCCTACCACCGAGAGCAACTAAAAAGAAAGGAGTACTTAACTAAAAATTATTTAAAGTTATTTAAAAGTATTTAAAACGGACAAATTGCCTCACTTTTATAAAACTTTCTTAAAACCATTAGAGGTTTATTCGCCTTAACACATAAAGATTTTAATGTTCTACAATTTTCAAGCCGTTAAGAGTCTCAGTGTTTCAGTGTAAATATAGATAACATTGTTCTTTGTTTTCAACCACTGATGACATCCCATTATCTTTGATATATGATTGATAATCTCAAGAAAAATATATTTTTGCTCCACTCATATACTTGCGAAGGATGTGAGTTTCTTAGAGGTAGGTGGTTATTATTATAAGGACATTATATGATAAAAAATCTACTTTACTACTGGCACTGGCTCGGCAAGTATTTTTACTAAAATATGAATAAGGATACCTACGCCTTGGCAACCGTCTTTCATTCTTTTGAAAATGTATAATAGGTATCTAAACTTTTTCGAATTAGTTTTTGTAATAGTATTAAACTCCTCAGACAGGTGAGTCCTATTGTTAATAATAACAATATCCTAGGACATTATTCACACACGGCCATCTGATCCCAAACTAAGCAAATCTTGTACTATGGAAACCAGATAACTGATATAGGTACTACTTTTCTTTTGTACATTCATAGTTGTTTATACAATGACGGGCCTGTTGGCGTGGGTGGCAAATGATTGCGTTTCACGCCGGAGGTCGTGGGTTCGATTCCCACCCAGGACAAATATTTGTCTGCATGAACATGTCTGTTTGTCCTGTGTCTGGTTGTAATTATCTATATAAGTATGTATTTACAAAAGAAAAGTAGTATATCAGGTATCTAGTTTCCATAGTACAAGCTCTGCTTAGTTTGGGATCAGATAGCAGTGTGTGAATAATATCCCAGGATATTATTATTATTACATCCAGACTCAGGCCAAACAGACATGTTCATGCACACAAGTAATTGTCCTGGGTGGGAATCGAACCCATGACCAGCGGCGTGAAAGGCCAAACACGCCAACGTCAAAAATCGTTTTTTTTAGCAGTATTAAACACAGGCAGGTGAAGTCCTGTTGCTAATACGACACCATTAGTTCTCTCTCGATTATATCGTTGCTTTTTGTATACGTAGTGTTCAATTTTGTACTGAATATGATTGATTATTGACACTACTGTGACTATTAATAAAAGTGTAATAATGTTTGATTACCAAATAGATGAAATAAAAAAAGAACTGTACAAGTCATCAATAGGAACATCCAAGTTAGGTATTAGATAGGTACTTATTATGACGTAGGCTATTAAAAAGTATGTAATGAAATTCAGCCTTAGAATAAAGAGGAACTTTGGGAATCGTCTGTCAAAGTTAATTGCGTAATTTTTTTGTAGTTAAATATATACATATAATAAAATCGTAGCAAAGTCAAAACTGTACATTAAATTTGTTTAAAAAAGGATACTTGGGGTGTGATTACATTTGATATCAAAGCCAAAAATATAGATTATAGAATTTTTGTCTGTTTATCTGTATGTATGTCCGGGCTAAACTTAAAAAGTACTGCATGGATATACTTCAAATTTTGCATGAATATTACTAAAAGGTCGGGTCAACACATAGGCTACATATTATCACGCTATCACGTACGGGGTAGGAGCTGTGATAATTTATAAAATTTAACGCGGGTATAACTGCGGGGGACATCTAGTATAAAATATATATTTTTGGACTATTGATTCAGACAAAATTTCATAATTTAGGTATGTGATTTTCCTAATGTTATAAAACATACACTTAATTAAGTTATAAGGTAGGTGATAAAGGCTTTATTGAGATTTGTATGACATTTCGTTACCACTGCAGCTAAGAAGGCTAAACTACTAGATACTAGCTAGATGCTTACGTTTGTAAAATTTCGATTATTTGAAAATAAGAGGACAATGACTGCACGTGTGGCGCAGCGGTTCAGTCAGTCGCCTCGCCACTTCGTGTCCCAAGATCGAGTCCCGCGTGGGACAACTATTATTGTAATCCATAAATAGTTATTCTGAGTCTGGATGTACTTTTAGTTCCGTTTTTTTTAAGACAACGCCCGCACTAGGGAATCTAATCCCTGTGACGCGGGGCACTTTACAAACATACAATAGACGACAAATTATATCCAGACTCAGAACAACTATTTATGGATTACACGAATAGTTGTCCTACGTGGGACTCGAACTCGGGACACGAAGTGGCGAGGCGACTGAATGTTTGTAAAGTACCCGCGACACAGAGATTAATTACCTTAATACGGGCGTTGTATTTTTAAAAAAGAAGAGAAAAAGAAAGTTGTTCAAAATAAGAGCTAGTATTTGTATAGCCACTCCTCAATAGAATAGCTAAGTAGACGCCTTGAGCCAAGGCATAAACCCCCAACGGGATGCCCTCTGTGGTGTCTTAGTATTTTGTGGTGTTATTTGCGAGACTGCCTGTGTCTTAGCTCGCCTATATATATATATATATATATATATATATGGCGAAAGTTTGTGAGTGTGTATCTTTGTTACTTCTTCACGTCTAAACTGCTGGAGCGATTTTAATAAAATCTGGTATGGAGATACCCGATATACCAGATTTTATTAAAATCGCTCTAGCCGTTTAGACGTAAAGAAGTAACAAACATACATACTCACAAACTTTCGCCTTTATTATATGATGGTGGGGTTAAAACTCGCCGGCCGGATCAGAAGATCCTGAAACTTAGCATACTTGGTTACGTAGACGTGGTAAAGTCTGAGAAGTCGCGTGTAGTAGGTGTACCTACTACACGCGATTTTCCTAACGTTTCGTGAGGACGTGTTATATTATATTCTACCACCAAAGGGGTTAAAAAGGCAGGTTTCACTTCACAATGACTACCTACTTGTTTTTTAATTAACCAGCTGACACCGGTTGTAGTGACGTTAGACCTCGTAGGTTTGGGTTTAGCAGCAGCGTTTACAACCGCAATAAAGAGTACCGGGTGGAGCCCAGTGTTATTGCGATATTTCTAGCAAAAGCACTCAGTAGTAGACTGGAGTCTGGAAGTTGGTGGTGTTAGGTGCCTGTGCCTAGAGATAATACATACATAGACTCACGCCTGTTTCCCAGAGGGGTAGGCAGAGACAACGGATTTCCATTTGTCACGATCTTTGCATACTTCTTTTGCCTCGATTACTGTCATTATATTCTTCATACATGCTCGCCGGTTTAGGGTACTTCTGACCTGCCCTTTCTTGAGAACATCTCCAATTTGGTCAGAGAATGTTCGACGTGGTCTTCCCCTTCCGGTTGTCCCATTCACACAGGCCAGGTATACTTCTTTTGTCAATCTTCTTTCATTCATCCTTTCTAAATGGCCAGGTGCCTGTGCCTAGAGATAATAATAATAATATAATAATAATAATCATTTATTCATAACCCAAACAAGCTTTTTACAAAATCATCGGTATGTACGGGTTACACTGGAAGGTTTACACAAAATTAATGGACCCCTGACTCTGAAACTAGGTTAACTGTGCTATCAGAGTCAGTGATTCCATCAGAGAGCACGTAAAGTTGTCAATCCCTCTCATAATATTTCCCCACTCGGGTCAGACAGCTGATCAATAGGATTATGGGAGTGCGGGAAAAGAGAACAAAGAACAACCTGAGTTGTTGAACTGTACATGCGTAGTTAGGTAGTATCCGTTAGGATTGCTCACCTAACTGGTATTAAAGTACGATTAAAGCAGTTTCATCATCATCATATCAGCCAAAAGCCGCTCACCGCTGGACAAAGGCCGGTCTTCATAATTGCCGGTCTTGCGCTATCCGCATCCAGCGACTCCAGCACCTCACAAGATTATCGGTCCATCTTGTAAGGTGCCTGCCCACGCTGCGTCTTCCGATTCGTGGCCGCCACTCGAGAACCATTCCTTAAACCAGTTGAATCGCAATTATGTAGGAACTATGGTAGGAACCATAGATCGGCGATAGGTACTTGGCATTGGATTAAATTGGCTTATTAGACCTGGAAAACCTTGCAGGACCCGTTATTGTGAAAATCTTTTGGGGAGACCTTTGTCCAGCAGTGGGCGTCTTTCGGCTGATATGATGATGATAGAAAACAATAGTATTTAGATGTATTCATAAAAATATATTTAAAATTCATGCCATATGGTAACTTAGAAGTTTGAAGCTCTCACTTAATCTAGCCAAATCTCTATCTCTTCTCTTCTCTTTCTTCTTTCTCTTCGAGCCTCTTAGCCAAGTAAGAACTGAATGAGGGAGGCGTCTTAACCTTTTCAAAAATGCAATTTTGGATTGTCTTTACAACACAATAGTTTTATTAGAGTTTTTTAATTGTGAGAAGCATCGCTATAGTTGACGCAATATCACTTAAATATAGATAAGATTTGTTGGTTAATACCTACTTAATATTTGCTGAGAGTATACCTAATATTTAAATTTTAGGAAGCTATAGTTTTTAGAACAGCCTAACCCAGGTACAGTCGACGCCATGTCTGTGTTCCAATCTGATATTACGGCAGCAATAAGAACTGTAGTTTACCTAGAGCAAGTGACCGCAGTTTAACTAGCGATAACCTTTTGTACAGACGCCAGCACATCAAGCTACCCCAATCTGTCAGGTTTCCCCAATTGAAAGTGAACCTTATGCTTTTATGATAAAGTTGAAAATCTATAAAAGAAAATTGACAGATTGGGGTTGCTGGATGTGCTGTTGTCTGTACGGAATTGAAAGTACTGTTTAGTAATTGATTTGTTATTTATGGTATAGGTACAGTAAAGAGTTTATAATAGTATTGTGTAATTACAGTCAATTGTAATTATCCTGACACTGTATTCCTGATTGCTGTCGGGCCGATTGGCGTGGTTGGTAAATACTTGCCTTTCACGCCGCAGGTCGTGGGTTCCATTCCCACCCAGGACAAATATTTTTGTACTTGAACATGTCTGTTTCTCCGGAGTCTGAAGTAATTATCTAGTAAGTAGGTAGGTAGGTATGTACCTATGTGTTTGCAAAAGAAAAATAGTATATGTATTATATCAGCTATCTGGTTTCCATAGTACAAGCACTGTGTGTGAATAATGTCCCAGAATATTATTATTAATTACAAACTTGAGGTATAATTCTTTTATATGTTGGTATTAAATAGATAATGTCTACAGAATTAAAGGTAGTTCTATTAAACTCTACATTGTCTCAAGTTGTACTCTTTTATACTTCATTGTGCATTGGTACTCGAAGTACAGACGCCAGCACATCCAGCTACCCCAATCTGTTAAATTTCTTTTATAGATTTTCAACTTTATCACATTAACATAAGGTTCTCTTTCAATTGGGGAAATTTGACAGATTGGGGTAGCTTGATGTGCTGGCGTCTATACCTAAAGACATTATTCATAAAACAGGAACCTAAAACAATAGTTTCAAGTTTAGTACAAACAGAAAGGAATAAAACAATAACATACCACAAGTGTCTATGCTACTACAATATGTATACGTTGATTTTGATACCAATATAAAGAATAATCATTGAAAAACATCCTGAACAAAGAACTTTACAAAACAACATTATTTATATATCCCTTTAAATAATACAAGGCTTTATTTTTATGTGTATAGAGGTGAAATATGCTTGTATTCTTGTTTTAAGGGTGTATATATTTGTGTGGTTTTTAGACGGGGTCTATAGAAGTGGCTTTCGGGAGTTTCGCTAAGTTGTCGAACGTTAAGATCGCTATTGTTTCGACACTTCCAACCCCTTTGTATTGTAATCAGCCTCGAATATGTACTAAAGATTACCTATTTATGTTTCTTACAACTAAAAATAAACATTAATAATATTATGGCATTGATTATTTTAAATTTAAGTTTCTTTTTCAAAAATGTTAAATGTTTTTTTAAAAATGTTATAGTGGATATTTAAAATATAAATGAAACAAATAAATTATGCTTTCTTTGAATTAATATACCTATCTAGCTTTAAATTTTAGATTTACCATTCAACACATTTACGGCTATTTGACCCCGAACTAAGCAGAACTTGTATCTACTATGGAAACCAGATAGGTAACTGATATATTACATATACTACTTTTATTTTGATAATACATAGTTATATAGATAATTACAACCAGACTCAGGACTTGATCGGAATCGAACCCACTACCTGCGGCGTGAAAGGTAAGCATCTAGGTACCGACCACGCCAACCGAAACCGGAAAAGAATTATGACGTTATATTGTGTAACATATACAATATACCTAGGTAATGGTATATTTTTATATATTTTGGTGGAGTAATAATATAATTACATACATTGTTCGTTATTCTCAATAAAAAGGCATCCTTAAATTTCTTACTTGTTGTATCAGCGTATATGTCTATATGGTAGCTTCGCATGTGAGCCTTTTTTGTAAGTCACAATTACTCCATGACAATCAGCGTGATAACTTATATCTACCCTATATCCGTGATCCGGTTTTCATTAATATACAAACTAATTTCGATATCTATTAATAGGTACCAAAAGAACTCTTGATATTTATTTTATCAAATGTTTTTTATTTGCACAGGGTATTTTGAAAATGCTTTCCATAGCACAAGCACTGATTAGTTTGGGATGGCCGTTTGTGAATAATGTCGAATGTCTCGGGATATGAATGTCTTTTATCTGAAATAATTAATAACAAATAGTTTTATAGCCTAAGGAGATTAAATCAGATTAGTTAAAACATTAAAGAGTAGGTATACCTACATAAATCTTTATTGAAATTGTATCTACTATAAATATGAGAGCTACTAATTTGTTTGGTTTTAATTTATAATAGGTACTACTTTGCCATATTATCCAGAACCAAAGTAATAAAAACTTATGTATATGAAGATTTTAATTGGAGTGAAGTATCAAGATTTACAGGAAAATAATATTCATGACTGTAGGTTTTTATTCATAATATTTAATATTAAGAGTTTCATTAATCACCAAAGGGCATAGAGTAGTAGTAGGTGGCGAGTGGCGAGTGTTGGCCGCGGCGGCATCTAGGCTCATATTGATTGCCGGTGACATTGTTATCAATCCACCCCCGGCGTAGCCGACGCGGCCGCGCGACACAACACCCAAAAGAAACAGGAACGTTTCTTCGCGCGTTCGTAACGCAGCGCTACGAAAAAAGAGGCGGAGACCCGACGGCGACGTAGGCGCCAATGGAGCAGCGGAGCGAGCGCGGTGCGGCCAATGGCGCGGCGCTGCCGGGGCGGGCGCGCGCACGCGGCCGCGCCCTCGCCCGCTCGGCCTTTTTATTTATTGTTGCGCGGCACGGCGCGCGCGACGGGCGTGTGATGCGTGCGTAGTCAGTCGCGACGAGCATGGAGTCCGCCGTGGACTCAGCGTCAACCGCGAGCGAGGTGTCTGGCTCCTCCGGGGGCTCACCCAGGGTGAAGGCGGTATCTCCGGCGCGCGGGCTCAGCCCGCCGCAGCTGCTGGCGCCACGTATGGCGCTGCCGCCGCCGGGACTGGGCCTGCTGGGTTCGCTGCAGATGATGCACCACTCGCCGCTGGAGTTGATGGCGGCGGCGCATCATCATGGCCCACCACGCTACGGCAGCCCACCACCCATCTCGACGTCCGACCCGTCAGCTAACGAGTGCAAGCTGGTTGACTACCGTGGACAGAAGGTGGCCGCGTTCATCATCCAAGGCGACACGATGCTGTGCCTGCCACAGGCATTTGAGCTGTTCCTCAAACATCTAGTGGGTGGGCTGCACACGGTGTACACCAAGCTAAAAAGACTGGACATAGTGCCGCTCGTGTGCAATGTGGAACAGGTGCGCATTCTGCGAGGGCTCGGCGCCATTCAGCCCGGTGTCAACCGCTGCAAGCTGCTCTCCTGCAAGGACTTCGACGTGCTCTACCGGGACTGCACCACCGCAAGGTACGTCTCACCCGCCAACCCTCTTGTTTACCGTTACCGTGCTACTCGTTGTCATGTGTTGTTCTACATGTTACACCACTCCTACCACATATCTACGAAGGTAGTGTGTACCCGTTACATTTTTGGATTTATTTTGTTTTAGTTCAACTGTGATTGGCTTGGTTTATGCCTCATTTTAGGTTATTTTTTATTATTATTATTATTTTTGTGATAAGTATGTGCTCTATATCCGCTTTAATCCAAAATCACTTGTTAGAATTCAATATACTTTCTATGCAAAAGTACATGGATGCATGGATATCATGGATTCACGTGATTGTTGAGTTATCGGTTGTATGAAATAATAAAATTTTTATATCTTCAAGATGTATTGCGATATAGGCCTATTTATAGCTATAGCAATAAAATTATATTCATACAAGAAGGGATGCCCAAAATTAATTGTAACATTCGCTAATGTTAATGATATATGAATATTGTAGGAATAACACAGGAAGTGTCGCCAAGGTCATTGGTCTAAAACACAAATTGCGTCGGTTAGCCGCGCTACAACTGCACCGTGGGGAGAGAAGCGCTATACATTAATTTTTCACATTTTAATACGTGCAAAATATTTCCACCGGGTTAAATATTAAGTGAGCTTCGGCCGGCGACGGAAGGGTTAAATCTCAGTTAATTAGTGGCCGCGGCTTAAATATTTAAATAGTAATTTTTACAAACGGTAAAGTTAGATTAAAAAATCTTGTTTTGTTGTGGTAGCGCGGGCCGGGTAGGCCTAACTCGACATTTTCCCCGAATGTGTTTTTAAAAATGTAATGTTCGTTGGAAGTGTGCATCTGGGAGGTGTAAAGTTTAATTTTTTCGCTCGTATTGGTGCTTTGTGCAGTAATATTTAATGTTTGTTTATTTATTGGAAGCGGAAACGTTTGGGCGCGGCGCGGCCCGCTGAACCACTCTGACTCACATTTTGTTTGACTTTATGAAGTCATAATCAACTTGTTCATATGACATGATGTCATTTCATGTTTTTAGGTTAATTCATTGGGGCCTGATTTAGTTTTAAGAATAAAATAAAATAATTCGGACTAATTTGCTATAATTGTATAGTAGGTATCTAATAAACAGTTGATAAGTTTACGGAAGTGAGTAGTCAACATATTTTATTAAATATAATCATATCATAATCATAAATCTTTATTTGTATAAATGTAAAAAATGTAAATGTAAAAATTGCTACCAACTTTCTTACAAAGATATTTTTAAGGAAAAGAAAACAATTAATTTTTATCACGTCCCTTACAAAGAAAGTGTCAAATCACAACGAGCTCTAGAAACAAAAAATAAAATGTTTAAAAGAAATATCATAAGAAATACTAATCAGAATTCAAATAAAAAAAAATGGTCCATTCGCCTGCGCCCGCGCTGGTGGCCATTGAATCATACTAATTTGTATTGACACGTTTCCACCATTACGATTCCACTGATGCTGTCGACAAAGAAATCTTGTTGCTAACATAAATAGCGTTTTTTAATCTTGAAAAAATAAAATGTACATTTTTGCTCTACCGCTTGGTTATAAATATAGAGTAAACTAAACTGGTAACATTTTAGTGAGACCAATATTAGGTTGGTATTTAAATATTTTGGTCACATTGAATTACACTTTTTGTTCAACTAATGGTCTAAAAAATTGTTTCACAATGTTTAGTCGTGACATTTTAATTTGTTACTTGATTCTGCCTTACTCAATTTTACAACGATTATACAATGCTATTTTTATAGTAAATTTTTATTTCTATTTTGCGTTGGATAGAGGACACGATTAATGAATGAGGTAATAGTGTCTATTGTAATTTCAAATTCATCTTAATATTATAATTTACACAGACCTAATGGATGTCACTGATTGCAGTTTGAAATGCGATATTTTAAAAATAAAAACGGAACGCCCGCATCACAAAACGCAGTGTAAATAATAGGAGGACGCTCCTTTACACGCTTCAATAATTGCTCGACAGCAGATAAACGAGTGGGTATCGAGTTACTGCCAAGGAACTGCAGGGGTGTTCGATCACTTCACTCCTCTAACTCTTTTATGTGATTTAATGTCCTACACAAAGCACAATGACTTCTAGTCTTACTGGTAGTATTAATGGTAAAGGGTCCTTACAATACGATTTCTCTCGGGCTGCCATAAAAAATATCGCAGTTCCTTGATTCCGATACATTATTGGCTCTAGTAAAATAAAGAGGGAGAAACACTTATTACTTGTGTGATCCCTTGCTATGTAAGTATATTGGATTTCATCAAACTGGCATACCACCTAGGCTCTTGCAGGCTATCGGTTACATTAATAAAATATATCACTATTCGTCGCTGAATGGTTTGAGTTTAATTCTGTATTCCTATCATTATTATTAGGTACTGTAGTTTTTTTTTATTTGCAATAAATGGTACAGTTTATTTGAAGTCCCTGGATCCTGTGCTAGGTTATAAAACCTGTGTTACAGAATACAGTGTCCTCCCCGCTTTTAGTATGACAACAATAATTTATGCAACAAAGTAAAATCAAAATTAATTAGATTAATAATTAACACGTAAAGAAAGTTACAATTAATATTAAAACATTATTACAATTAAATAAAGACCTTGTTCAAATAAAATTAAGACATGATTACAATAAAATTAAATATAAAATTGAATTAAGACATTATTATTATTATTTGGGTTAGTAAAAAGGAAGAATGTTATGTGTGTGTAATAAGCTCTGTGGTGTTGATCTGTGTACCTATGTATTGGATGTGTGTGGGTGTAAGTGTATTATGTACCTAATTATAAAACTAAATAGTAATATAAAGTTAGCTACAGACTGTTATGCGCTGCGTGTAGCTTATGCGCGTTTTTTGTTTCTATATTATATCACATTATTACCGAACCGTCAAAACTAATTAGTTATATTAAACACTAGGTTACGGTGTGCGTGGCCTTGTCTAATATTACTACGACTTTCGATCGAGGAAGTGCGTGTAGTCTCATTCAAAAGCTGTATCGACTTATTTTTTTCTAATCAATAGAATCAAAGCACAGGGTTCCGTCCATTGTCTCTGCTACAAAGAGCGAGGTTCAATTACGGAGGTCATCAACACGACTTTTTATGGAATTTTCAGCTTTACGACTCATTTTGATGCTCCGCCTTCAAACGGAGTGATATTTTGTAAATAAACAAAGGACTGAAATAACTACCTCATTACCTTTGTAGAGCCGGTAGGTAGGAGAGAAGTTCGGAAGTTTTGTTGCCAGGTTTAAAAAAACTTATAGATGTGTGTATGGTAATGGTTATGAAAAAGATGAAGGTCCTTTCTGCATTGTTTAAGTTGTATTTATGTTTAATTAAGCGGCTGACTTAAAGGCCAGCCAGTGTCAGATGTGACGCCGACGAATAGATCCAGATTGTTCGGTGTTTTTATAACCCTTGGTATTTATAGTACATTGAAAGTAGGATACCTTGCGATACTATGAAGTATTATGGGAACTGGAGTAATGGACGTGTAATTGTAAAAATAAAAACTTATTTAGTTTTATTGGATTCCGACATTCGTAGAATTGAATATTTTATTTACTTATTGCACGAAGGGCTGTGAAGTGTAGATGATATCATGATAATTAGTGGAAATTGGACGGCTATAGTTGGCATAGAAGCGGAGAATATATTTTTACCTTTAATAATATAAAGAGAGATTTAGAATTAGTGACTTTTAATTACATTAAAACTAAATAAAATTATTGTTTCCATTTAATATTTTTTATGGTATCGACGTTATAAAAAGTTATACTATAATAAAACTTCCTAGACGACCTGTCAAATCTCTATTTAAATATGCATGGTTATGAAATATGACAAACTAGATTTTATCATATTTGAGCAATTTACGTTTACAAATAAATAGACTATTAGTAAAAACAATTCCGCTGCGCTCTCGTATAAAATATGTATAGTCCAATAAAAATTATGGTTAGATAATTATTTAAACTTCGATATTTTCTTCTTAGCTTAATAAATAAATTTTAATCTTGATAATTAGTTTTAATCTTTATATTGCTTTTATAATAGATATTTACAATTGTACACGTGGGATAATTCTTTAAATACCTTCGTTAAATGTCATAAATAGGTTGTACAAAGTGTGGTCTTTTATTACTTGTTACGTTTCCTTAGAGTGGGTACTATATACTATACATCTAGCGTAGAATACATTATAATCAGGAATGTGGTCCGTACTCCGACTGGCGTTGGTCCAACTACTGATTCTCATTGAAATATTAAACCAAGACACTGCAATGCGGCGTCTCAGACACGTGCGTTGCCAAATTAATTCATTTCTATAGATTTTGATGAATAATGTTTTGTAATAAAATTTATTATAATTTGGGAACACAATGTATGCTTGTACTCTGAGACCACAATATAATCTTTAAATTTAAGATTTAAGTAGGCCTCATATTTGCTTTCAATATTATGTAGGTTATTTCTTTGAAATAACAGGGGCTCTACCGGCTAAGTTGCCGAACATCGATTTCTTAAATGGCGTTCAAATAAATAAAGGTCAAAAATGACCTAACCAATCGCTAAATCGGCTTCAACTACATCGAAATGTTCGGCGACTTAGCCGGTAGAAGCCCAGTTTAACCATTTTAATTTATTTTTAATAAAAAAAATATTTATTACAATTTATTTGTCAAAAGAGCATGTTTCGTTAGCCGGTAGAAGCCCAGTTTAACCATTTTAATTTATTTTTAATAAAAAAAATATTTATTACAATTTATTTGTCAAAAGAGCATGTTTCGGTGATGGTTCCATATGAATATTATTTAAATTGGATTACAACCTTAGGGTTTATAAAGTATCTAAATGACAAAAACGTTGATGGCAGTGTTAGGTATTATGTATAGTATAACAGTAATAATTAAAGCTTTAATGTATTTGTATGATTAAAAGAAGGTATAAATCTACTATATAAAAATAAGTCGGGTTTTCCTTCCTGACGCTATAACTCCAGAACGCACGAACCGATTTCCACGGTTTTGCATTCGTTGGAAAGGTCTCGGGCTCCGTGAGGTTTATAGCAAAGAAAATTTATAAAATTTAACGCGGGTAATACCGCGGGGCACAGCTAGTCTTCTACTATATAAAAATAAGTCGGGTTTTCCTTCCTGACGCTATAACTCCAGAACGCACGAACCGATTTCCACGGTTTTGCATTCGTTGGAAAGGTCTCGGGCTCCGTGAGATTTATAGCAAAGAAAATTTATAAAATTTAACGCGGGTAACACCGCGGGGCACAGCTAGTTTAATATAAAAACTTTCCTTCAGATTTTTAAACGATTAAACTTTGTATTTACTTATCGTATGGGCAGTGGTTACCGTAGTGTCAGAGTTGTTCAAGCCGCCCATTAAGGGTTCAGACATAGCTTTAAGTCTGTTGCCTAATGGCAATAGCCGTGACAGACAGATTACCATGTCCTCCTAAGCGTGGAGATGTTCAGTAATGAAACCACTTCAGCGGTCACCCATCTAAGTCTCTTATGTTATTGGCCAATGGTAGTTTACCTTTGTTTAAAAAAAGTGCTCGTATTTGAAGTCTTTTTATTTATTCAGTTATTCTATTATACAATTTTATTTTTATTACATTAATTATTATAATTATAATTCAAATTTATTATGAACACTGTTCCTAAATGTGTTTTTATTTGCGACCAAATATCAAAACCAATATTTTACTTAGATATTTCCAGTCATATTTAATAGAAATCTAATTGCGATGTCTTTAAAAGATATACCACCTAAATAATTGTGACATCACACAAAGATTTATTCTGGGTGACGACCTCTGGCTTAGCAGCCAGGGTCACTAACCACATGACCAAGCCAGTCATCATCAATCTAGTTCAGTTCAAGAGGAAATGGAATAAAGGAATTGCAATACTTTTCACTTTTTATTACACTAACAGCGTATCATAATTGTTTTATCTTAGTATTTATCTATTACTAGCTGTGCCCGGCGGTTTTACCCACGTTTAATTTTATAAATTGTCGCAGCTCCTCCCCCGTAGGTGATAGCGTGATAATATGTAGCCTATATGTTGACCCGACCTCTTAGTAATATTCATACAAAATTTGAAGTAAATCCATGCAGTACTTTTTGAGTTTAGCCTGGACATACATACAGACAAACAGACACACATACAAAAATTCTAAAAACTATATTTTTGGCTTCGATATCGATTGTAGAACACGGCCCAAGTATCCTTTTTAAAAATATTCAATGTACAGTTTTGACTTTCCTACCATTTTATTATATGTATAGATTTTACCGCAACAGATTAGAAATGTTGTAAAATCATTAAGAAGTCACTCTTTGCTTTTTTTTTAATTAAATTACAATTAAGTGTCTTCACCATTGCAATATTAATAATGACGGGTCTGTTGGCGCGGTTGATCAATGCAAACATAGCCTTTCACGCCGCAGGTCGTGAGTTCAATTCCCAACCAGGACAGATATTTGTGTGCATGAAATGTCTGCTTTTCCTGTGTCTAGTGTCTTTAGTTGTCTATTTAAATATATAGTATGTATTTACAAAAGACAAGTAGTATATCAGTTATCTGATTTCCACTGCTTAATTTGGATATTGTTATTATTATTTATCTTAAACGAGTTTTGTTTAGATAAGTTTACAATTATTCATTTGTTTATTATTCCTTTATTTTTCTTTTACTTCAACACTTTCGTAGATACTTTCAACGTTCACTAAAAGTTTAATTCTTAGTCATATTTTTTATTACATTCAAATGTACTAGCAAGAAATTGAATTTAGTGGTTATAGCCTATGGAGGATTGCAACACCGTGTCAATTTATTGTGGCAGTTCGAATAGTTGTATGCCGTATTATTTTGTTTATTTCTATAATTGTAATACATTAAATGTTTTCCAGTTTATTATTTTCACAACATGAAATAAACTTTTGTAAATGTTGATTTACAACAGTTTATTTCATGTGCTTACCTATGTCTTTAAGACTGTCTTAAAATGTTTAGATACATAGTTTTTTCTACTAATAATATCAAACACTTATGTGATTGTTCGCTTCTTATTTAATATTTATAATATTTTCATATCTTTAATGTTGATTCACAGAACCGATCCGCGTTGTGAATCTATGTAGGTATTTTATTTGACACAAATAACTCTTTACGTAATAAATTTATTGTTCTCCAATATTCTAATACTTTAATATTATCTGTGACTATTTAATTATTCGTAGGCATTATTTTGAAACCAAGTTGTAGGTATGTGTTAAACTTTTACTATTATTATTTGAATAAATTTGTATTAAAAATATAAATACATGTACATTAATAATTTTACTTTCATTATGTTAGCTATAAATATTTGTGCGATGTCGCGCGCATTTGCTTACGCTGCCGACGGTTCGGCGCGCGCGCAATGCTCTCTTCACGCCCGGATGCTCTTTTTATCTTCTATCAAAATACTATTCACGCGAATGGAACATTACAAATATTTTTACCTATTTCTACTTTCTATAATTCTGCATAGTGATCATTATCTTGCATTTCTTGTTGCCAACCAGTTGCATTACCTTTTCCTTATTCTCGTTTATAAGTAACACATTCGAATAATATTAACAAGAAACAAACGCTTCATGGTGTTCAGCAATCCACCCAATAACATTATACTCACAATTGAATGACAAATAAACTGAAGTGGCTCACGGAAACGCAATTTCCTTCGAGGCAGTAAAGCGACAAACTGTTCCACAATGGGAATATCATGGAGGCAATTTATTACGAATGATCAACAAGTAGCTGGGGAACTTCGGGCCACAGACGGAAAGTAAAGAATGAATGCGAGTGCCTCCGAATTGAAACAAACACCGATAAAGGACCCTCCAAGCGACGGCAGTGCACGAACGCACGCCGACACTCCAAATCCTCTTGTACAATTCGAAAAACGAACGCACACAAATGACACGAGGGAATCCCTCCCGGCTAGACAGAATTATCTCGACCTCTCTATTTCCGTTTCGCGTACTATTCAAATCGTATCCCACTCACTCGTCGTAGGATCGTATGGTGCCATCTCTTTCGCATTCGGTTCATTCATGACTGTATTTGAATGGATTCGGAATGTGCGCTTTCTTCCCGCAAGTCTCCAATTCGACGTCATTCAAGGACGCGAGTGGGTGACATTAGGACGCGTCGCTGAAAATATGCTCAAACGTTTTTCTTACTTCAACGGCTGACGCAATCTGTAAATATATTCGCGATGTCTGTACGCAGTGTTTGAGACTCATATGTCAAATAGGCGTTACGGTCATCTAACGAAACAAGATCGGTATATGTATAAAAAACGACAATGTAATAATGAGAGCGTTTAATTAGTATTCGCTTCCGTGTTAGGTAGATATTGAATGGTTGATAGAAATTATGGCATGGCGTGTACGAAGTGCGCCGGTAGCCGTTGTAACGTCTTATAATTGCAGCTCGCCATGTGTTGAGCTCTAATCATGTTTAATTATAGTAAGAAGAGGGAGTCATTGCTGTTTATCATGAGATGAACTGTTACAGACGTACAAACGCCGCGAGAAAATGATGGATTAAACGTTGCTCCACTTTATATAGGAAAGTAGCGTCTGCAAATTAATTAGGAAATGTTAACATCGGGCTTTATTAGTTCAGATATATTCTGTTGGTTAAACAAGTAAAGAACACTTTATTCTAATGCGAAATATCTATGAGTCTACTCATAATCTCATAATCTTCTCATAATCATAATTGTTCCATTTTAATTAGCATTCCAGAAATGAATATTAATTGAAATAATACATATTATCTGTAGCTATCTAAGGCACGTATTGAGAATTAATATAAAAGTTTTGCCTTGCACGAACAAACATTTTAGAGTTAAGCATCAGTAAATTAATTGTTTTATCTTATTAATTACAACTTACAACTTTTTTATTACATTTTTATGTTTATAATATATTGATTAGTAATAAATAGAAGACGGTATGTGAATAACGGGATATTGTTATTTAATTTCTGTCTGTACGATATATAGGTGGTTATTAATCCAATGCAGATTAGTATAGAGACAATGGGAGGCGGAAATGCAGTAAAATGACGTTTTTGTTTCACTCAGACACCATTGTCTCAAAGAGATGTGAGCGGTAATTACTAGCAAAAGTATTAGTTCTACCATACATGGTTCACTGTATCTTAATATTCGTACACAGGGCTACATATCAAGCTATACAATTCAATATAAGCTGACCTATCATTGTACGGAAATCCTATACAACGCGAGTTCAGCCTATACTGGAAATGTATATCTTGATGTGTAGCCGTGTGTACCATAACCAGTTACCATTGTGACAAATAAACGATATGAAAATAAATTTTCAATACTCAAATTCTAGAAATCTAAAGTTGAATTGTCCGGCAGGAATCGAACCGGCAGAGCGCCTACCCTGGATTAGTTTAAAGCGCCCTCTGCTAGGGTAAGCACTGTGCCGTTAAGCTACAAACGACACCCTACACACCGGTGAATCAAATTTACAAGTCCCTTGATAATACTTTTAAAGTGGATGTAGATGCCCTCTATCGGCCTCACAAAGCCGTTCCAAGACAACATGGCATCTGCTTAATATTTCTTAGTGTTGAGTTTAGATTATTGTTTTGCATTCCGAACCAAACATCACCAATATTAAACCAAAAAGAATAATAATAATAAGATAAGTCTTTTTTATTTCCATGACATAAAAAAGAACATGAAACAATTTAAAAACAATATATATAAAAAACATTGTGTTTATGTCATGTTTTCTCTCTAATAAGAATGTATTTCAAATCGATATCATGGCCTCTTTCGGGTAAAGGCCTCTATTTGCCTCCATTTTCCCCTGAAGTTAGCTGTTTTCATCCAGTCTCTGCCAATTAGAGTATATCAGCTATCCATCGAGCTTTTGGTCTGCCTCTTTGTCTTTTGCTTTCTGGACCTGTCCATTTTGTTACTTGGCCATCTTTCTTCGCCCGTTCCTGTGAACCAAAAAGCAAAATTATGTCATACTAGCTGTGCCCCGCGGTTTACCCGCGTTAAACTTTATAAATTATAGCCTATGTGTTAATCCAAGGTGTCACCTAACTCCATACCAAATTTTATTAAAATCGTTTCAGCCGTTTGGACGTAAAGAAGCAACAAACATGTGTATGTTTGTTACTTCTCACAAACTTTTGCCTTTATAATATTAGTGTGATCACTTCCTCCTAATTTGAGAGTATATATTTTTAGAATCATCAAAATACGAAGGTCATATTTAAAATTGAGTTGATGCTTACATATTAAGCACAAATAAACACCGTGGGATTTTAGTTGATTGATTAACACGGTTTTCAATAAAAAGTGCAGAAATTAAAGCGGCTTAATTTTAACACGCACGCAGTGTATTCTTCACAATTGTCTATTTTCTTAGGGGTTTTATGATATTGTTCATTGGTTTAAATTGATATTTACTTTTTAGTAGAACTATAAAATAGTAATTTTATGCCTGTAAGTTCTTTATTGCATTTAATGTACCGTTGAACGTTTGAACGTTTACATTTGTCGAATTAATTGTGAGGAAAATGTGAAATTGTAGATATGAACAATACGAAAATACCGCACAGAAAAGTTCCCAGTTAGAGACATATATTATGAAAATATTAGCTACCAAAGTTAGAAAATTACTAGGAAAATTAATCCCTGAATACCGGGGTACTTCAAAAACATATCATATAATTGATACATGCACACACACAGAGTACATCCAGACTTAGTATATAACCGTTTATGGGTCACACAAATAATTGTCCCGCGCATGAATCGAACCCGGGACACAAATTGGCGAGGCAACTGTCTTAACCGCTGCGCCACACGTGTAGTCACCTAGGTGTTGGTGTGTACTTACGCGTTGCCTAATCTTGAAAAACCTTTTTTATAGAGTCCCATGTTGTATTCTTTTGTGAAATCCGTGCTCGTATCACAGCTGCAAATTACGTGGGAGAAATTCTTAGCTCTAATTGTACCGTAGGAGATCGAAAAGGTTACATCGCAATATATTGGTGGTCTCTCCGCTGACTTAGACGTTCAATACGGCTCGGTTTTTAAGCAAAGGTCATCGATTTAAAAGAGAACAGATGAAGCGAGCTCTAAGAATTTATAGGCCTTGAATAACACGGTAAATAGCTTAAATTTCAGTATACCACCTAACTCTACACTAGTACCTTTATAAAAATTACATTCTCGGGTCGGGCCTCAAAAGTGTTCGTAGTAATTTTTCCGGCATAAAGGAGCCCTTGAGCTTGGACATTGGCGGCATTATATGTCAGGGCCTTGGAATGCAAGTATACCTGTCGATCTGCACCTGATCTCTTATTGGATGAGTCGACTAGCCGTCGTGTTGGATTGCAGACTCGTGTGTATTCTCTTGGCTATTCTCGGTTGAAACTGGCTGCCATAGCCAAAATCCAGCCAGTAGTGCTATATATGAACTTGTTGATTACCGGCCAGGAAAGTTTCTCTCATCATCTGGTTTTAACCTAGTATTCATTTGCTGAGATAAATGAAGTCATTATAGAGCGTTCGTAGAAATGCAACAAGAAAAGCATTCGCACAATTAGTCCATTATGAAGTATAGGTACTACTGCGCATCGGTTTTGCTTCTTTTTCTCATGATACCGTATCAATTTACTAGCTTTTGTACCTAATTGCAGTTTTTGCAAATTATTGGTTAGTACTCGAAAGCGTGAACGAAGAGTGTGAGGTGGAGGGAATATTATTGCAGTTTTACTTCAGTTTTACTGCGTTGGTGTAATGGTAGCGTGTAAGGTTAAATCTCGGGTTTGACCCAAAAATGCTATTTTGGGTTTCTCTGGTGACAAGATCTCCTAGCAGCAAGGAGTAGGTAGGCAGTATAACCTCATGCCTTGGAGAACACGTCAGCAATTGGTCATGCGCCTGATTTCTTAGGATAAGCGTCCTAACGGATTATATGAATAGAGGTATAGAGAATCCCATCTGGGTTTCCGCGGGTCTCGGTTAGTTCATTACCCTGTCGAATTCGGATATCATGAGACCATCGATGACAATCATAACGTAGCAGGAATCCTAAGACAGTCGCCTCACCTCTTCGTGTCGGGGGTTCGAGTCCCGCGCTGGACCCATAAATACTGGACTTTCTGTGACCCATAAATAGTTGTTCTGAGTCTGGATGTAATTTGTGTCCGTCTATTATATATATATATGTTTGTAAAGTACCCCGCGTCACAGGGATTAGATTCCCTAGTTTAAGTCTAAGTCTTAAAAAAGAAATCAAGAAGATGTATATATCTTTAGCTGTATGGTTTCCGGCCCAGAAAGAATAACAGTCGCTTTTTACGACAACCACGCGATGTAATTGGTAGGCTATTACATCCCGTGGGTGTCGAGAAAGGCAAATAAGGGATTCAGCAGGTAATCGGACAGCAGCGCCACCTGTGTATTACAGCTACCATCTGAATGCGGTCGCCAACTAGCATGTCAAGCGCGGTGCCTACGGCAAATACCTCTAAATGGTAAAGTTGTGGAAACCTTTGGGGGAGTTCTATGCCCGGCAGTGGACAGTATAAAGCTGATAATGAGGTGCTCTATAGGTTTGAGATCAGATGTTTCTTAGCCGCTACAGGTTAGAACGGGAGTTGTAGTCGAAATAGGAATGGAAAAGTGAGGGAGGAAGGAAGCGGAAAATAATGATAGTGAAACAAGGTACGGAAGACATTACTTACATAAATATATACTTATCTACCTACATACAATTTGTTTTGATCAAGATTAGCAAAATAAAAGCAAGCATTTTCCATATCACCGGGCAAAACAATGTTTAAGCGTCTGGCAGTAACGAACTACATTTATTACAGCTATTATAAATATATTATATTTAGGCGAGAAATTATTATAAAACATAACACTAAAAATGCAAATTGCATATTAGTGCTGGTATTTCTGTATTTTACAACACTGTACTAATTTGAATGTCATTACTGTCCGTTTAATAGATCTTTAGTCAGGACAAACTATCATCATCACCCAATAACAAAAAAAAATGTCATAATCGCCACGGGTCGGTGATCGCAGTATGATGGTCATAGTACTCAGAGAGACGCTGCTGCCCGTTCTCTGGTAGATATTCCTACGGGACGGCTTCTACCCCCCCCCCCCCCCCGCTCCACGGGATGACATAGATAGGGTGCTGATATTCTATACCGTCAGCCACACAGTACCAGGACATACTATTACCTAATTAATATAGATTCCTTTTATATAAGAGCGCGACAAAATACATATAGATACAAGTATAATAATGTCTTAGACCTTAGCTACCCCTGGTCTTTACAAGATAAGCAAATTTTACTTACTACCTACTTTACAGGACTTTTATTCTTTAACAAACTACCTAATGATATTCTGACCTTGTGGAGAATTCTCTGGAGTCCTCCGCAATTATGTATAAAACAACAAATCAAACCATCCTGTAGCGAGAAAAGATACAACATTTCTGCTAGTGATACAAATGTTTAGGATTGTAACTAGTAACTACCAGTTACTGAGAAAAACTTCCAAAAACGAACAGTAAGATTCTTTTAAAAAAGCAATTTTTCTTTATATGTGTTGACTTAGAGTTACTCAATCCTACTGCAGTTAGCAAGCATACTATCCTAGTACAGTTCTTCACGTGCACGGTAGGCATACAAATTACGATTACAGATAAGTGTAACATTTTATCATATCTATCTAAAATTCTATCTAATAACTAGTGTGGCGAACACTAGTCAATAAACAGTGTATCTTGTGATCATAGACAAAAGAACTTGTCACAGACCGAGACGTTTATTTTCTTTAGTATTAATAATAATATCCTGGGACATTATTTAGACACAGCCATCTGATCCCAAACTAAGCAGAGCTTGTACTACGGAAACCAGATAACTGATATACTACTTATTTTTTGAAAATACATATTTTAATTACACCCAGACTCAGGACAAACAGACATGTTCATGCACACAAATATCTGTTCTGGGTGGGAATCGAACCCGGCGTAAAAGCAAGCATTTGCCAACCGGCCCGTATAACGCGGTTTAATGAAAAAAGGCCAATCTTTTTCAAAAGAACGAAATTTTATGATATTATATTTATTTCTAATATAACTTTAAAAACAACATTAATGGGTTTTGATTTCAACAGGGCCTGTGTAAGTAAGTTCACCTTTACACTAACACATGGAGAAGATTCATAACAAAGAAACAAAATGAGATAAGGGCTACTTAAGTCGGTCTGGGCCTCGTTAAACCTTGATATACGATTTATAATAAAAATTAAATAAAAAAACATTCGCAACAATTTAAAGGGTTATCGATAAAAACTTAGTAGACGAGTACCGAATGCGTTGGAGGTTGCCAGTTAAAAGATAGTAAACTACGTTTTACAGCCGCCTTGTTATTTATTTTTAATCAAATCACGCCATAATAAATTTAACAATGTAGCAAAAGTACGTAGTTATATTTACAAAACAGGCACAAAAGAACCTTAAGTAGACTTGTTTGAAATGTGACTTTTTATTTGTGTTAGTTTTTATCATGTAGCTATTTTTGTACCTAATAGTAACTAATAGTAATAAGGGCAAGTCATTTCTTTTTCATAATCACTTAGCATCTACCATATATTATTCAAAGGTCTCATCATACTTGTAGTGTATTGTTAAATCAATGAGCGCGATTAGCGTGAAATATGTCTATACCTAGTAAGGTCAGCACATCAAGCTACCCCAATCTATCAAATTTCTTTTATAGAATTTTAACTTTCTCACCAGGAATATAAGGTTCACTTTCAATTGGCGAAATTTGACAGATATGGGTAGCTTGATGTGCTGGTGTCTGTACATACATACATATTTCACCGGAGCAACATACCCGCGTTCCCGGGCCTTCTCAGGTGTTAGGCGCCAAGAGATGTTTACGACGGTTTAGTTGGGTCGAGTCCGACATACTCACCTGCAGACACTTTGCGGGTGGCATGCGTAGAAGCATTCTCCCTTATTAAAAAAAAACAATAATGTCCTCCTAGCCGATATCCTGCCACGGTGGCCGGTTTTAAAGGAGACTAGCCATCTGCGCGGGACATATTATAGTGCTCAAGTGTGTGCGCCAACACAGGAGCACTTTCTATTCCATCACTCTCATGATCTGATGGGCCGACTAGGGACACGACCAGAAAGAGGTCAGGTACAGGACCGACTGCTTTACGTGCTCTCCGAACCACGGGGGTATAATACCGCCAATTCCCAGACTTCGGGCTGATATTTAGATTATTTAGTTTTACAGAAAAATCCCAAAATCATTTTCGAAAAAAAACAATAGTTATGCTACTGGTCGACTGGACTATAGGGGCAAATCAGCAGACACTGTAAACTACGTAGGACCAGCAATCTAGTCATAATAGCTAGTTTTTAAGAACTCCCTTTAAAAAGCTTATTAAAATGTATGTTATTACTATTTTCAAGTAACGATTAAAGCCTAATATTGTTTGTCCAATAAAGTTCAGCAACATTGTTAGCTACAAGAAAGGTACTAAAGCAACTACGCTGTTTATTTTAAAACACTCTTGTATGGAGAAATTATATTCTGGAAATAAGAGTCTCATAAACGATTACGAAGACTATTTTAAGTGAGTTTAATGTGTTTTTACCTTATACTTACAACGTACATAGTAATGTAGATTCCTGTATCACACTGCGATTAAAATAATTTACAACTGATATAAAAGTAGATATTTAATTTCGACGACAAACACATTTACTATAATAATTACCGTCGCGTCGGTGCACTTAAACAAACTTTGTTTTATGTATTTTATGGCCGCAAAATAATTAAAATAAGCGATATTAAGTTAGTGCGTCAAAGACAACCTAACGGAAAATTATATAAGGCAGTGTTTTTCAACCTTTTTCATCACGCGACCCCCCTACCCATTTTTTACCCGCTTTTTTTCATTTTGTGACACATCCAACATTTTTATTCATTTTCGTAAGGTTCGGATAAATACATCATTAAAATTTGTGAAGAATTGGAATAGAAAGCACTCCGCCAAAATTTACTTTATTATTCAGAGGTTAGTTGGTTGTCAAGAGACAAAGTGCTAGTCAGAGTTTTGGAACTTCCCACTAAACTGTTAATGTATTTGCAGCAGGACTAATAATAATACTCCAAATTCATTTGCGACTCTATGACAAGCTTTCCCAACTTTTTGCAACTTCGCTATAGAAATTTCGCGACCCCCCTATATATGCTTCGCGACCCCCCGGGGGGTCGCGACCCACAGGTTGAAAAACACTGATATAAGGAATTAATACATGTTTGTGGCCTTTAAAGGCGTCAATTTTGCGGCAAATTCTGTTAATATCGATATTTATTTTTAACATTAATAGAATTGTATTTATTTAACTAATATTTTTTTCAAGAAAGAATTTTCGTGTCGACTTTTTAGCTGAAAAGTGACTGTCTTGTTGTCTAGCGGTCGCTTGTTTGACCGCAGATGAATGACTTATGCTCCACACTCCCCAATGAGCTCTACCAAACTTACTTACAACTAGGACAGCAGGTTTAATATAATGATGGTACTACCTAGAGTGTACTGTATTGTAAGGGGGGAATGATCAAGGTCAATGGCTAAAATAACTCCATTCTTTATAAGCAACTGCCTTAAACTTGTAATTTTTTTAATGTATTTTTTTATTATGGTCATACTGGTATCTATACTTCCTGTTCTTACGTGAATTACAAGTAAAACAGATATACACACATCAACAAAGTCTAGGGATACGTTATTTTGATATCAAACATGGCTTTATTGTTTAAAACCTATTTAGTTTCCTTAAAAAGTTTATTTACAGATTTAAACCTTGTCTATTCTTTATTCAAAATTTAAAAATTAAAATGAGAAACAAATGAAAACACGCAAAGCACAGCGCAATCTTGAGTTGTATCTAATTTCAAGAAGTTGCATTAAAATTTTTTTTGCGTGTTAATTGAAGAAAACCTGATAAATTGTTTTATTTTCTTTTCTCAATTGGTTGTGTAAGCTTTTTAGCGTCATGCCACGCCATCATTTGAGTCGAGATGAAATGTTACGGGCAGTTGGCATGTTACAAAACGGTGCTATTCAACGCGTCGTTGCTGAGTCTCTGGGCACAAGCCAAAATGTGGTATCCAGGCTGTGGTCACGTTATCGCGCTACTGGAGATGTGGCAGAACGGCACACAGGTAGATATCGTGTTACCACTCAGAGACAGGATCGATTTCTCCAAATGACCGCCAGAAGACTACCCAATATCACAGCGATGCAACTAGTGCAAAGGCTCCAGGAGGGTCAGCAGCTGCTGGTGAGCGACCAAACCGTGCGAAGGAGGCTGCATGAAGTTGGTCTTCATGCTCGCAGACCGCTACGAGTCCCAGCGCTGCGACGTGGCAATCGCGGTAGGCGACTTTTATGGGCTCAAGAACATTTGACATGGAGTGATCAACAATGGTCATTGGTGCTGTTCACTGATGAGTCCCGCTATGGATTTCATCCAGATTCGAGACGAACACGCGTTTGGAGAACTCCAGGCAGGGTCAGCCGTCTCCGACATCCACAGGAGGTCCACTCTTACCAAGGCGGGACAATTATGGTGTGGGCAGGAATACGAATCGGCGGACGAACCCAACTCATTTGGATTCAGGGCAGCATGACTGCCCATAGATACCGTGAGGAGGTAGTAGAACGTGTCATTGTCCCGCTCAGGGCCCTAACGGGGCAAGAATTTCAGCTCATGTATGACAATGCACCTTCCCATACAGCGCGGCTGGTGAGGGCCGCCCTTCGAGAACACGATGTTCAGGTATTAGATTGGCCTCCACAGTCGCCAGACTTAAACCCAATTGAACACGCCTGGGACATGTTACAGCGAAGAGCATTGAGGGATTTTCCGCCCAACTTGACAACAGAAGAACAACTTTTCGAACATTTAAAAAGAACTTGGGACTGCATACCCCAGCAAGACATTGACACCTTAATTTTAAGTATGGAAAATCGTTGCCGCTGTGTGATTAATGTTAGAGGAGGAAATACCGATTACTGATTATCAGATTTGGTAAGATTTTTATTCATTTAATTCGATTGAATAATTTTATAAGAATAAAATGTTTTTGTTCACTCAGTAATTTTCTATGGCTTAATTAATTTAAGACTTTTATTAATTAGAAAAACAAAATCGCATCGTGTTGTTAATGTTTAAATATCGGCCATGAAATTATCTTTAATTCTTCCATTTACAGTCATAACAAAATGTTTATAGTTTTCTAGATAATCAATGAAATGTTCAATATCCCTAGATTGTGTTGATGTGTGTAATACTTCTAAATACAAGCTTAGTTAGTTCCATGTTTGTGAGAGTCAGTGCCTGAACCAGGAGTCAGGCATTATGTTGTTTTGCTTAAATAGCAACCCGACTGGGGAACTTATGTATTGCATTTTTTTACGCTTGCAATACAGTTTATGTATTGCAAGCGTAAAAAAACTAAAGTAACCTTCAAGCTGGTTAATTAGATATTGTTGGCTTGGTGTTATGAGAAAAATTGTGTTTAGAATACATATTTATACAAACAAAAAGAAAATAATGACATGTTGTCAACATCCCAGCATGCGTTTCCTTTCCTTTCGCCATACGCACGGCTAATAGTTGTGGAACACCCTCCCGAACGACGAGTTTGCAGACTCATATAGCATGGATTTACTCAAGGCTAGAGTGAACACGCATCTTATGAGTACGCGCGGTCCATCTTCGACCACATCTTCACTTACTATTAGGAGCGATTGTGGTTAATATAATAATAATATAATATTTGAATCGTGGACACTATTACGTAACACCCATGCACTTTAACACTAACTAACTTTGACATTCAGTGCCACTATCGATTGTTACAAACACGAGTTAAAATCGATACCGGTCCAGATGCACAAAAATGGGGCAGAGCAATCGATTTGTCCCACATTTTGGCGGTCTAGCGACGGCCGCCAGCGAGGGTAACGTTCGCGATAAGGGATAGTGCCCCCCTCCAGGGGCGGAGGTATCCCCCCGTCCCCCTGATAATATTTACCGCCCCCCGGCCATACTTACGCCCCTCAGTATTTACGGGTTAGAGAAAAACAAGGGTACTCGAGCTTCGGAAGGTGCAACGTAGATTTTAATCCTTTCTGATGTTTATGATTGATGGCGGATTTCGTGATCGGAGTTGCGCTCGTGTTGATGGATTCTTTATGATTCCCGTGGCAACTGGCACGTCAAGCCGGGGCAGCAGCCTCGTGCCCGCGAATTAGTTCACATAATTATCTAAACATTTGTATTTGTCGTTTTCAGTTTCATTTATGAAATTTGGAGGAAGTCTTAAATTTATACTTTTCCTACATCAACCTGGAATCGGCGCATTATATACATACTATAATATAGTTGAATACAGAAAAGTAAAAGTGATGGGAATAGTAAATGAAAAGAGGGCTGTTCCAAACACCATAGACAGTAGAAGAGGAATTATGTTGGGGTAATTAATAAAGCATGACACATCCTAAAGAAACGTCATGGAAGGAAAATTAGAGAGAAGGAAAAGTCATGATCAAATAAAAATACGTGGAATGAACTTGTATGAACTACCATACCAAGAAGTTTAAGCATGATAAGGAAGAATAGAAGAATTTCTGACAAGATTTTATTTTTCCAAAATATAGATAGAAATAGGGTAATGATTTTGGATGAGAGGTTATCTGCAACAATGTTTGTCTCATTTTATTGCATCACAAAACAAAATAACACGCTCCTAATACTGCTTATTTACCCTTACAAACCGTTCGCAAATTGAAGCACATTGTCTTTCTGATGCTAAAATAGTTAGGCCTAGCACTATAGCGCGACTTGATCCATACCTACTACTCTGCTATTGGTCTTTGAAGTCATTAAGGTCAAATATTCCAACAGAAATTAACATAAGCTCTTATTGTGCAGTCGGTGTTGTTAATAAAACACGTAACAAGGAGTTATTCTAAACTAACATTCTTTTAGTGGCGATTTTACTATAATATAGATTACAAATCTGAGTGTTTATTTACTACGTTTTGTCCCATTGTTACTCCAAAGGCTGTCAAAATCTTACAGCCCACACAACTTGAAAAAATATTATCTACTTGCATCAAAAATAATACGAGTAAGTGGACGTTCATATTTTAAACCATTTTGTACGAAACAATAGCTTAATAATCATATCCAGAGAAGTATTTTAAATAGCCGCTAGCGCCATATGTCAATCAATAATGAATTTCAATAGTCCTAAAAAACTTAATTAGACTGCTTTCGAAGGCAAAGTAACATCAATAACCAATGAAGATATCTTCAAAGATTAATCTTAAGTTCACAATGAGCTCTATTTTCATTGTAGCAAAGTTCTAAATAGTGAGGAATTTTCTTTTGACTAGCATGCTTATTTTGTTTTGATGTAATGTGACGATGGGTAAAGACGTCAGTATTGACGCGTGCTCGATAGGCCAGTGTGTCCACGCCGCCAGTCCAGCCCGAAAGACTAATTATTATTTTAGTTACTTTAATGGACAGCTGATCGGTTTCGAAACCAATAATCGTTTTCGTTTTGTAACACTTTAACCTTTGTTAGACATAATGAGTTTAAAGTTTAGTAAAAATACTTGCCAATCTAAAACAAGTAACTGCCAACTTACTCGTAGTAAGTATATTTTCTCACGCTAGATCAAATTGTGCAGATAGATATCAGTACTAGTCGGTATATATCTAAAAATAGTGCGGATACTAAACGATTTATTTAGGAAATATTACAGTGACACTAGTGCACAAGTGTTTGGGCAGACACAGGTTGTCTTTCTATGTAATATGGGTACGTTTAGTTAGCAGAATTTTTTGGACCCAGGATTTAATGTCGGATCGTCTTTATCTACGACCAACGAGGCAGTAACAGCAGAGACGTTGGTGTATATTTATTGTAGCAAATGTAATAACACAGAGGCTTTATATAATTAATACAGATTCATTGTTATTAATTATCTCGTTTCTCTCGGCGAATTTTATAGTCTAAAGTGGAAGAGAAGCGCCTGATACAATTACTTTTTTGGTATTTAATTACCGGATTAGCAATAAAATGTATTATCATTTTATTGCTAATCCGGTGATTAAATTCTAAAAATACTTATGTAGATACATACTTCTACCTCTACATTGCATTAATTGCAAAACTCTGTAAGTAATTTTTTTAACTCAAAATATGACTTATAGATATATGAATATCAATAATTCTGACGCTTATTAATATTGACCTGGTTTAATGCCCTGGTGGCACATTTTTGTCTTCTTTTTAATAATTTATCATTTCTTCTCTTAAAAGGTTACAAATATGATACACATTTTAGATGGTCTTATAACGCTTAGAGATTACCTTGTGCGAGCCTGGAGTCTGTTTAATACCTGTATTACATTTTAACTATTGTTACATCAACTATTTCCGATTTTGGCGCAAATTTCCTGTACTTTATTATAGCCAGCTCTATTGTTATTAGAAACTTTCAAATGTTTGAGCATTGATCATTTCTATCCTTTCTGGTTGCATAATATTTTCTAATGCTTACTAAGAAAGTAATATCAGGTAATTTTTACCCCACAATTCCAATCCACTGAAGCAAAGCGTATTAATTTATTTATAAATGCGTTTTTCGGTTAGTTACACGTTTGCGACGAAGGAAATTAAGTTTGGGGAATTGAAACTAGTCATTGTTCTTTTAATTGCGGTCAATTTGTGGCGTTCTAGACGAAATGTGCTGATCATCGTAGCAGGGCGAGGTGAGGCGGTACACTAGAGGCTTTGTGCTTCTGATCAGTATTGATTATATTATTTGAGACCTACATTAGATTTGTTAGATTGTTTGTTGGTGACTTATCTCCTCTTACAGAGTCGGCGCCACGTCGGGTTATACATTTGAAGTCTTTATTAAGCAGGCAGTTTTTGTAGAGCAAGTATATCTACTGACTTGATATTAAGGCTGGAGGTGTTTATTTAAAATAAGATTGATATTAATGTCAAGTTAGCTCCGAAACTTGAAAAACTAAATTAGAATAATAAAATATTATTTTAATTATTAACCTAAAATTACAATATTGTATGAATCTAGTAGAGTTAAGGATCTTTAAAATTAAGCAGAGACTTCCTGCAGGAAGCCTGCTGTTCTTTATATTTCATACCATATTTCATACCCTTTATAAGACGGATGTAAATACGGATACAAAGTTATCTACTCGAAAAGAAAAATAATAAATACAACGATATTTCAAATTCGCATGCCTCAACATTGTGCTACCCATATACATTGTCGATATTAACATTTATATAATCCTCGACTAGTTCCCATCCCTATCTCCACACTTTTTGGAACGTGTTTTTAATAATTTCATTCGTAATATCATACAGATATCAAAGAAAGGGTTGCACAGTGGGCCGACTGCGCGCTGACTCGCACAAAATGCTCTATCTGCATATGCCCTCTGATTGATGTTCCCTGTAATTATTTAGACGCGTTAATAACACCACCGACGACGGCCGCACTTTGTTTCTGACGACTTAAGACGAATGAAATGAGAAATTCTATCGGACTCTTAATAGAGCTTATTGCTTTCTGATGTTTTGTTGATTAAAGGAACGAAATCGTTATTAAATCCTGCCATTGTTTTGTTTCGTTTTGGGTTGCAAAACTTAATTATATAAATATGCTCATTCAACAGCGGTGGTAACAAAAATAACATTGTAGATGAAGTGATAGTCTGTAAATCCGTTGCGCATTTAACTAATTTAATTATTCAGTACACAAAACCACACCCAAATAAAATGGTAAACACAGTGGGCCACACCCGTCTCGTACATATTGTTATAATAATGCGGTATCGTAGATTTATTTACATAAATGGCCGCCACATACAATTTGTCTTTATGTTTTCTGTGCGTGCGACCCCAACTCCGTCGAATCAGAATATTAACGTAAATAGTAATGGCAGGAAAAAAAGCTATTATGCAAATGAAACATTTTGTGGTAAATAGAACTGACGTAATACGATGTTAGGAACGTTATAAATCGTTTTTTGTTGGTCGATTTATGCGATTTTTATACCATTAACTTTGTCAGATGGAATTTGACTTAAATTATAAACATAATATTGGTGGCATAGGTACCTCCTATCCGTTAATATATTCTGGATTAAATTTGATAAACAACTGCTAATGGTAAACGAGATCTGTTCATTTTGCTCATGTTAAAGCGAGCTTTCCGACAATACATATACTATCCATATAGAAGATTGGACTTTAAATTCTGTATATACAATCATTTATTACAGATATTCTCAAGCACCCAGGTCCATAAATATACATACAAATACTCACGCCTGTTTCGCAGAGCGGTAGGCAGAGACTGATTATCATTTGTCCATTAAAATATATTGCTTAAATTCTTTTTAAATACTATTTTGTGGTATTCACAAATAATTGAATAAAACTAAATCATTGGTATACCAATTCATTAATAAATCGCTTGTTTAATTAAAATTTGATATGTAACGAAGTTATAAATTTTAAAGCGATTGTGTGTTTTAAATGAACATCTGGTAAAAAATGTAAGTACTATTAATCTCGCACGGCAACGTACAATAATGGAATTGGCATATTCATTGAGATCATAGATATGAATACGCTATGATATACATTATTATATTTAATAACAAACGGCTGTTGAGAGCTGAATATGCTTACGTCACAACGGGAACCGAATAATAGAGTTCGCTACAAACGTTTAGCGAACCCTCGAAAATTGAAATAAAAAAAGAACCATTCGAGATGTAACAGCGGTATGATTTTGCACTTTTTACTATTTATATTACGTGTTTACATGTATTTGTACCACGGTGATGCGGTGGTGTTGCGAATCGATTGGTCACCTTAAAATTACGATTTAAAATCTATATATAGATATAATGATCTTTCATTGACCACTTCACGTTTATTTTTTTATACTCCAATCTTTAACATCTATTGACGTTCGTAAATATAGAAACCTATCTTTGCCCAGGGACTCCGTCTACGTTGACCTTATTTTTCTGTTTAAGAAAATTTAAAATATTTTTTTAGAATATTTCAAAATATCTGACTTATTCCTTATCTATAATATAATGAAGATCTCTGTGGCCAATTTCATCTTTTTAGGTCCAAACGCGGTGACATCAGTCAACCAGTGAGTTCAGAGTTTTTTTTTGTGTAGATATAAAATATAAATATGTATATTGATCTCAGGTGGAAAGTAGGCTCACGTTGGACTTTAATGAGTTGATATATAATCTCCTTTCAAAATTAATATATGTAATATATAGGTATATACATATATATATCACAGCTCTAATCTGGTATTCTTATTTGAGTTTGTTGATTAGGGTTGTTGGTTATATTGTTCTTTATGATATATTTTTTTATTAATGTTCTAATTAAGAGTAGACTTTCTCAAAAGTAGCGGATTTCACTTATTTATAAAAAGCCACTGTATAATTTCGAATGAAGTAACGATGAAGTAGATATTTATATTGAAATATTTCTAGTATAAGCTATTCTATATGTTTCTTGTTCCAAAAAAGGCACCCCTGTTTTTGTCAGGATAACGTAATTATAAGCGAGATTGTTGCGAAGTGACTTGTAATACGACCCCTTCTAAATAAATGTTTTAATTTTACAATTATGCAGCATTTATATTGGATAGTTCAGTCTAATTTCTCTAAAAAATTTACAATAATATCAAGTAGACTTATTATTTACTAAACTATGCCTGGAAAAGGTATTAGTAGTTACTTTTTGCAATATTCCTTTTTCAAATTAAATTATTAAACGAAACTTTAACAGAATACTATTAATAATATTTATTAATGTATTTAATCTCGTAATCTATTCATTTTAATGTACATAATAACTTAATACAAGCTAGCTAAATATGAACACTATTGTAAATAATTTTTATAAATGTTTTAACAATCTGTGTACCTAAATATTATAACAAGTAACTAGAAATAATAACTGTATTACTACAAGCATGTTCTGACTATTTACAAGCGTTTTTTTTAAAGTATATGTGAATAAAAACCTTTTTTATTTTATAATATATTTGTACATAATCTATTAATTGATGTGAAAACTTAGCAAGAGTATGTTTTATAATATTTTCGCAAGGCAAAGTATAAATTTAAACTTAAAACTTGGAAATCTACCAAAACAGGGTAGGTGCTCTGCCGTTGAGCTAGAAACAGGACAACAATATACCTCAGGTCAAACTTACGAGTTCTCTAATTAGCATCCTTATGAAGATCGTAAATGCCATCTATCGACTTTGTTCTAGAATAATTAGATTTGTATTATAATTTTTCATTAACAGCAATCAAACCCTTGTACTGTATCAGTGCCTTCGTTATTTTTACAATAAATTCTTTTTTTAGACGGTTTGTACTTTGTAAGAGTAAAGGCATTCCAAATATTCGGACATTCGGACTGAGGAGGGGCCCAGTTGTAAGAATGTGATTAATTAAACAAATGTACAGAACTGGAAAGAAATTCGCCAACCCTTAGCTCCCGATTTTTATAACAGACATACCTCATTCTGTTTGGGGCTGTAATTGACTCGTTGTTAATATAATTTTAATTTGCTGCTGGCAGGAATTTTTTAGTAAATTTCAATTGAATATTTTTAATTTGATACCCTTTTCTGCTGTGACTAAAACTTGCATAAAGTTTTCAGTTTGTTTTGTATCGAGACATGCTGATGTAATCTGATTATTATGAAGATTGCAACACTTAGATTATACGAAATAGTAGCGCTCGTATAAGGATCCAATGATATGAACCTTAAATATACATCAGTAAGAAAAATCTTTCAATTTGATTTTAATATCTTACCATTTAAACAATAGTAACAGACGGTGGATCACTACGTCAATCGGAAAGAAGTGCTCATATAATTCTTGTTTTCCTGTAAAACACCTCATTACATATGGAAATCATTCACACTCACATTGCATATGACCATAACAAATATGTGCATATCTTGGAAACAATCTAATGTAGACAGAATAGAAACTATGGCGCTAAATCAAAACATCACACATTGTAACATTGGCTTCTCATATTTCCAATTAAAATTCCTATACATATGCATTGTTGCGAATCAGATATCTCTATTGTCCACAGAATAGTTTTGTATATCGTACATACGACTGTATTATGCGATTCTAGCAATTGATCGTCGAGTTGCATGTAAACATAGTCACTATTATAGATGTGTGCAGGCGATGTAACAGGGTAGTCAGGTACCTGTCACATCTATCAGTTGATTATTATTATAGTATAAGATCCTACGACACTATTTCTACTTCTACGATCATAGATTTTTAAATAATATATATTTTTTCAAATAAATGCGTTTGAGCCAAGACATCAATAAATATGATCATATGTCAGCCGAAAAATATTCACTGCTGGAGAAACTGAAAACTAAAAATATGCCATAATCGCCGCGCTTGGCCAACGGGTTGGTGATTGTAGTATGATGGTCATAGTACACAAAGAACCCTGCAACCCGTTCTCTGGTAGATATTCCCTCGAAACGACTTCTACGCGGCCCTACATGATTAGAAGAGGTGGTGATATTCTTTACTATCAACCACACAAGTAATATGAGCGCCAAGTATTTATTATTGTATTAATTCAAGCTTATACATTTATATTCAATAAGTGTTAAAGCCAAAGTAAAAACATGTTGCTTTTTGCTTTGAGAGGTTTAATTGCAATGATATGAATCATGCAACTCTTGTAGGGTAACAACCAACTGATATACAAGATTATAATAATCTATTCCTCTGACAATAATTATCTAGTCAAAATACTTTTCTAATAAAAGTCAAATGGAGAGGAAATAGTATCATCGTATCTTTAACCCTATTGTGATGTGCGAACATTGTAAATCAACGAGCCTTATAGGAACACTCCTACACACAGCTTAGATAATCGGAGTATGTCTTCAGCATGAAGAGCAAGTTCAGCCTAGTTCTATCAAAATTAGTCAAAGAGCGGCACTGGGAAACGAATTCATCGAACGTTACACACTAGATTATTAAAAAAAAACTTGGCTCATACATTTACTTATCTGAATATAAAAAATAGAGTTAATTCCAAACAAAGCATAACAATGTAATAAGTTCATGTCCTCTTTAAAATGATATCAAGAGTAGTAATGGTGTAAACACATCATACTTCTCAGCAAACAAGATTACTGATACATCCTGCTATCCCGGTGGCCTAATCCATGTGTCGAGAGCCTTATCAGCTATAGGGAAAATTTATGAATAAGCCTACTGTTTCAGAATCATTGTTTGTCAGAATAAAGACACCGCTTACTGTAAAAAGTGATATGAGTTTTCTAATCTTGAACTATAAATTAGTTCAAGATTAGAAAACTCATATCACTTTTTGCACTGCACGTTAAGTAATTGACAGTGTTTGAATTTTTAAAGTTATATGAAATATGAAAAGTAAGGTCCCAAGACACTACCTTGCGGGCTCCCAAAATATATGATCTCTAACATTGTCACCATGTTTGGGTGAGTTTGAGATGAAAATGCTTGAGCTAATCTCTAATTGTAAAGTAGAATTTAGTAAAAAGTTTAATATTAACTATTCAGAGAATCAGAACAATGCTGCAAAAGAACGCCTTGCGTGTTGCAATAGGAAAAAATACGTAGCCAATCACAAATATCTTTATTTAATCGAAAATCTAGTTAACATTATCTAAATAACTAACATAACCATTAATTACAATACAATGTAACGCAGTCATAACAAAATACTACGAGTGCTTACTATACTTATATAATTACACTGAGAAAATAAATAAATGTTAAGACAAAATATCTTCATTCATGGTTTCATTTCACAGATAACTGTTACACAATAGAATCACAATTGGAACTGTTCCAACGTAACTCTCATTTGTGTTGTGTGAACCAAACATGCGTGGTGCGTACTTAATTAGAGCGACAAGGTTTTAAATGTTGGAGGTACTAAGTTGTTTGTATAAGAAATAGTTTGATACGGTAATTCAACTTCCGTAAGTCGAGTTGATAATGGGAGGGAGTCGTGTTGTCTACCGTGAATGCTTTGTGTATTTGAATGTATGAATGTAATATTTAGCTTTTAGCTTTATTGTTACCAGTTTATTCAATGATTACCTAGAATGTTTTATACAATAATACAACCAGCAAGCACTCATTGTTAACGACGGTAAAAACATCTGATCTAAAGATTAGAAAATATAACAAAAATATAAGATTATATTTAAGCTGTACAAAAGCATTAAAAAATTAGCACCTTGTAAGTCAGGCTAAAATGTCATCAGATTTATTCTGCAAATAAAATCTTCCATAGTACCATCGTACAAACATGCACATTCGAGTAAAAACAGTAATGAAAATCGTCAACGCCAGTGTAATCGATGTATGTATGTTCACGAAAATATACGCATTAAATTGAAATTGAATCGTTTAGAAAAAAATATGTAGTACTTACACAACTTCTAGTGAAATAAAGGTGTAGTTATTTATTTTATGTTTAATTACCTACAACAACGAGTGAGTAACCTGCAAATCAAACAAATAAGCAATTACATAGTAAAATAGCAATATTTCAAACTATCAAAAATTAAACAAGCTAAATAACTGCACTCGTTATGCACCAGTGTAGTAACTAGGTAGGAAATGCAATTAGCCAGTGTTCGCTCGCGATGCCTTCAACTCACTCAACCGTATAACTCCTTATCTCTGTTGCATGTTTTTTCAATATGCAATCCAAGACAATCGCTGCTTTATCTGGCAATCTCAATTCTCAGGTATTTTTTTCAACCTGTACTTCTAATTATTGTACTTTCGTAACTAGCCAGCTCTTCGTGTCAATCCGCTTGTTGGATATTGACTACACACTGTCATCACGCTATTCGAGCTGGTCAATTAACTTATTATTTATTTGCGTTACAGTCATAACAGTTTTATACGCCTATCAAATGATAGGGCATAGGTCCACCATGCTGGCCTATTACTGGTTAGAAGACTTCCTATGCCACAAAGAACATTTTTGGAGAGAGAGAATTTCTCACGCCTGCAGCTTTCCTCACAATGTATATCTCCAACGTGTTAAGGACGAAATTTTTTCGTCCTTAAAACGGTTTCAAATTTCTATGCCGCACATTAATTCGAAATGTCCTATGCTCCTAGGTCCAACGGTCTATCGATTAAGTTATTTCGAAATTTAAATACAACAGTGGAAACAATGTCAAACAACTTGGTCGAATTTTCTGTAAACCGAAGTGCATGTGCAGATTAATATATAATTGTTCTGAGTATAAATAGTTGTTCTGAGTCTGGATGTAATTTGTGTCCGTCTATTATATGTTTTTAAAGTACCCAGCGACACAGGGGATTAGATTACCCAGTTCGGGCGTTGTCTTAAAAAAAGATTAGTTAAGAGTTAAAATTGTAAATTAATTTAAGTCTTGTTTGTTTGCTACACAAAAATAATCCTATATTTAGATTTAAGACTATTACTTAGATGCAGGGTAATAAGGAGTCTATAGAACATTCTATCCTTATCTTTTCCATCGTTAAGATAAATGGCGTGTGCAATTTTTAAATGACTTCAATTATTATACAAAAACTGGCAGAGGGACTAGAATAACCCTATTACTTAAGATAATATATTCTGTATATCTCATTTAGTCTTAATTCTCAAATAATATTAATAAACATATGAGCGTTATTATAATATCGAAGTCGTGTGAACAGGTGGCCGGACCTTACAATAGTTATTATGTTAATCCAACCAGATACTTTAATGTAGATTACGTACCTAAGTTACTGGTTAGATAGGCCGCATTGATTGGATCCGCACGAGTGTTTTGCGTGTTTTCTAATTAACAATTTACATTAATTGAAGAATTTGATGTTAGCTTCAGGACTAATGCGGCAACGAATCGAGTTACTTAATTAGTGTAACAAATAAATTCATTGAATTTGGGCTTAATTAGGTGCTAATGTGACACTGGCTAATTTGGTTTATGATAGGCTAATTAATGAGTAATTAGGTTCTAAGTTATTGGGATTGAATAGTTTACTTGCGAGGGTTATCGACTTATGTTTATTCACCAGCGGCGTAGGGTTCATATAAGACGATTCTTCTATGCCACTAGGTATATAGCATGTCAAATACTTATATATAATCGAATATTCGTAGTCACAACTATTCGATTATATAGAACTATATTATACTTATAGAAAACTGATACAGTTCGTTTGCTATTAAATGTTTAAGTAGTATACAATTATACGCTATAAAGATTTCTACCCATCTACGAATTGTTGGCTCTGAACTTGTATTAGAACAAATTTTATCAAAAAGTTCCTGAGGGCCTTCTCAAAATCGGGTATGGGAACGCGGGTAAAACCGAAAGAACTAGAAACAAGTATTTGGATTTCATACTTACCGTAAGTAAGATGAAGAACGCCGAAGAACTGTGTAAAGACAACTTTCGAAGAATAAAGGAACAACGATATCTAATACAAATATTCTTCTTCATCATATCAGTCGAAAGACGTCCACTGGACAAAGCATTCTTTCAAACATCTCCACAATGGCTGGTCTTGCGCTATTAGAGTTCAGCGGTTTCCAGCGACACACACAAGAGTCCATCTTGTAGGCGACCTACCCACTGCGTCTTCGGGTCCTGGTTTCCCACCTGAGAACCTTTTTGCTCCAGTGGCCTAAGGTTCTATGAGCCATGTGCATTACCCACTGCCACTGCAGCTTGGCAGTCATTTCGGCTTATGTCAGTTCCTTTGGTTCCCCGTGATTTTACGAGTATAGCCTTCTATGAAAAATATCTTACTACAACATAATCAAGTATTAAGTCGGCGTTTTCCATATTCCCATAGAGGATATTACCAAAAATACTATTTCGTCTTATTTTCCTCAAAAATCATTATTCCCCATCAACTCCATTTACTCACTACATCACTTTAACTTAATACCAAATTATAGCTATACTTAAATAATCCACAACATTATTATGAAAACCTTTTACTAAAATAACCGAGTACGATTTCCTGAACCACACATAATAAGGTGTGTTTCCCCCTGGCATTTTGATGTCTTAATGATATTGTCCGAATGATGTATGCACTCCGGAAGAACGAGTAGCGTCTACTGGAAATAAATAGACCAATTTCGAAGAATCTCATGTTTAATATTTCTGTGCAACGTCTAAATAAACAAACCATATTCTTAAGTTATTAAAGTGTTACTTGACTGTTTTTGCATTCCAAACAAAAAATGGAACCTTTATGGATCTTTAGTCTTTTCTTTTAAGAATAATGAGAGTTCTTTTTTTAAATACTGGCATTTAGCATCAAACTGAAAGGTTTTAATACATGTAATAAAAAGTTTGATTAATATGTCATGGTATAAGTCATAAACCGGTTATTAACCTGAAGTTTAAAATCCGTACTAAAATTAACCTGTAAAATTTGAACCCAACTAATTTGATTTCACATTATAGCCTAGTATGTTAGACCGATGGACTTTGAAGTAACTGGACTAGAGTTCAATGTTCCCCACTGATCTTTCGAGTTTATATGTGTGTATATAATAATATATTTATCTAATACTAAAAGGGTGAAATAAAATCAACGGGAGGAATCCTGCATGCCTGAAAATTATCTAATATTTTCTCAAAGGCATATGAATACTGGCAAACTTGCACTAAGACAGCTAGGTAGACAAGGCTTATTCTCTTTCATTGAGAGCGGAGGCCCTGCAGTGGGACAGACTGCAGGGCAAGGCCGTCAATTATTATTGGCCTGCATTATTATTACATATAAACAATAATCTAATTTGTAGCCTCCATAATATTGAATAATGGCAAACTGTTTGATTAATCAGTTTCAATTAAGTTCAGTACCGATCAGAGTTTAATATTTAAACTAAGTGACTTCTCAATTTCCACCCACTTTATTCGGCTATACCGACCTTGTCATCATCCGTCAGTAACTGCTCTGTGTCAAGGTTCAAATCCAAAAGGAACTGACGTGGGTTCCTTAGTTTATAGTATTACTAGTTGTGCCCGCGACTTCTTCCATATTTTTTGTAATGACTCCTTATATGTTATATCAGAATATCTCTAATATTTTGTATTAATATAACCCTTACATTTTTCCATACAAACTTTCATCCCCAATTCGCTATCGTTATTTTACACCTTTAAGGGTAAAACTTCATCTTGATCAACAGCGTACAAAATAAATTTCAAGCATCTAGCTCTTAAAATGAGAATACTTCTCCTCAACTTTTCATCCTTCTCTTTCAAAATCTTTTTAACCCTTTTTCGCATGAAAAGCCTATGTCCTTTCTCAGGCTCTAGACTATCTGTGTACCAAATTTCATTTTAATTGGTTCAGTAGTTTTGGCTCCTCGCTTGGCTCTATTAAGCCTATTATGTGGCACAATCGCTTCTCGCAAAATCCTTTCCTAACTTATGTCTCCGATGACCTTTCGTCTTTAATCAAGGATTGGATGAATGACCTTTAATTTTATAAATAAAAGATATGGGCATAGGATTGTTAACTTATACCGCTGACTTTGTAACTCGTTTCATATGAATCTAAGCGATTGCTTTAAAAATGTGGGCTGTTTGTAAAAGTTATTTAAAACTGACATGGTTTGCGTGCTGCAACAAACTAAGTATTAAGAAAAATTGTTGCCAGTTGTTCTAACAACGTAATTCTCATTTATGAGGGCTGTTACGCTATCAGTTGTGACGGTTTAAAATTTGCTTATTGCACGATGGCGTTCATATAGTTAAGTGTAATAAGAAAAGAACAGCTGCCCTATTTACCACAAGTGGACAATGGTTATAAAAATAGATATAAAAACCCTTAGCAAGTTTGCGAGATATTTATAGAAATCTTATCTTTATTATGGTTTTTGTTCGTTCACGTTGTCGCTGCAGCACTATTTCTTATTCTGGATTATTTTATTAATATCATATCTTCCAAAATTCTATTTCTTTATTCTATAACTACCTTAGTATTTTATTTAGCAGTTAGGCATGTTTCGTTGCCAATCATTTGAGATAGAACTGGTTCTGAGGCTAGACAAGTATCTTCCTTAAACAGCTCAGACTTCACTGTGCTGAGGATTGGAACGACCAACTTATTATTGCGTTTAGCAAACAGTTGCTGGACTAATTTCAGCCATTTAGATCTGTAGAACATAGAGGAAGTTTGTTTATTTAAACTTTGTGACTGTAGAATTAATTTGGTTCTAGTCTATAATAAATCGTGACCACGCAGTCGGTGCCTGAGGCTAATCGCTCCCGTTGGCTTTTATTCTGACTATGTTGATGTCTTGAAGCTTTATACAAACAATTTTGTATTTTAATACTGACGCCGACGTTTAGGTTAAAATATATTATTAGTTACTAGAATAGTAATAAAATGGCTCTACCTGTTTTATTACTTGGCTTTCAATTAATTTGATTTGTCATACCTCATTTACGTGCATCTGTATATGAAATAGCTTTGTACTATTAAATGTGCTGTGAAGCATTAATTGTAACAGTTTTTATAGACATAATTAAGTCCCATGATTGCCACAGTAGCGCAAAATGGATGTGTTTGCGGATAGGGCGTCATCCATAACTCAAGGCGCCTGCTAACTATAGTTAGTCGACCGATAATTATCATAATTAATTTAGCGATTACTTAAACAATTACAATTATTACCCCTACTAGCATCAAGTTACGAGTGCTGACATTTTAAGCGTGTTTGAAATTTGTTTATTTTTTAATATATCTTATCAATAGAAATATAGACAACCTGTGTCTATAACATTGTTATTTAATGAATGCTATCACCACCACCATCCAATTATTGACATTAACCGATAAATTGGTATATGTAGATCAAAGGTTTATTTATACTTTGTATGATATAATAACGGCAGTAAAATGCTTTCGTAATTTTAAATGACTATGATATTTATCAATATGGTCTTTAATAAAGTTGCTTCTTGCTGACAGAAGATCCCCAGTTACTCACAAGGTCTAGAAATGTCACCGACCCATCAAAGTGACAGGTGTCACTAGGTCCTAGGTGAGACTGAAGCAAATTATGTCCTGGTAAAATACTTCAAGTTAATTCATCTTATAAGCTTGCTATTGAACAGTTAGTTACTATTAAACTTTTATTAGTTACCTTAATATCAAAAAGTAATCTAAATATTTAATGGTTTAATCACTATGTGGCACAGACAAGCGACCTGCTTATGAATGATCGGTGAGGTTAAGTCACCAGGCGTGCCATAAATCAGTAAGTAGATGACTGCAACAGTGGTTTCATTTCTGAGGGCCTCCATGCTTCGGAGATCATGCAAAAATGTCGGTCCAAGCTGTAGTCATTAGATAACAGTCGTTATGTCTTGTTAGAGATACATACACTGGGCGGCTTTAACCTCTGCTCATACGAGTAAATAAAAAAACGATTTATATAGTTCAAGTAGGAAATGCATTTATTTTTTCCTGTGACCAAATTTAGAATTAAAGACAAAATAAGATAAATTTTAACGTTCATAATTTTACGTGCTTCAAACTTAACAAGAATCATTTATTAAAATCGTGTTTTACTGCAACAGGAACACTTGTGTTCGATTAATCATTTAGTTAGGTAAAAAATTTACCCTTTTAATTACCGTTGGGCGAGCATTTTAATCATGGTTCGCGGGATTATAAGCACTGCGCAAGGACTAAAGTCTTAAACGATTCAGAAGTAATAATTCTTCCGAGTGTTATAAATAACAGAAATAAAAATCTTGTCCCACAGTCTCGAAAGGGTTAAGGTGACACCACACTTCATGCTATAAATGACGTGTTTGCCCTATTTTATAGCTAGGCCCATGTTTACTCGATTCATTTTTGCCTTACAAATCATGAGTTTTATGAAACTTATCTTTTAATCTTATATGTAAGTTGATGGTTTCTGACCTATTCTTAAATACATATCAGGGGACTTACTCTACTTTCAGGTAAGGAATTCAAGAATAAGCTAATTTTAAGGAACTGTCCGCTCTCAATTGGCATATCATGCATATTATTATGGCCAATTGAAAGAATGGAATTTAAATAAATTTGAGAAAAGTTAAGTAAACATATCATAGTAATGTAAACATTACTAAATCGAATTTAGTAACGAAGCAAATAACAAGGTTTATTTAAATATAAGAGGTGAAGATGAAGAAGTACCTAAGTTTATCTCATTTTCGCCATCCCGTCTGTCAAGCGTGTCGATTATTACATATCCCCAAGGTTATCCTTGGTTAGATATATAGAGTACACTTTATTGCACCAAAAGAAACAATATATGACTTACAAATAAGCAAATACAGGTACAATCGGCAGTGTTATTTCTTTGTAGCAATCTCTTCCAGACAGATTGGGTGATCATCAGTTTTGGTATTTTGTTGAGGAATCGAATCATTTAAGTTATTTTAGTAATTGTTAGGACGACAATCGTTGGCGCAATAATTAAAATGTATTATTTGTATTAATCATCGGATAAAAAGATAGGTGTCATAATTTAAAGTGGTCGCAAAATTAAGCCTTTAGATAAAGCCATATTTTCAGAGTAACAATGGATATGTTGTTACGTCCATTGAAATGCAAATCAATCTGTATTAGTTCAATATAAAGTAAAAATGTTTTAGAGAAATATATATTCAAAATGCACAGCAAAGAGATACTTTATATCTTGTATTGGGTTACAGTCTCAGCCGGAAACCAGATCCTCGCTTAAGTAAGAAGTAATGCACTAATTGGGCTGTTTCCTTTCCAGAATTGCGGTTGAAGGGAAATTAATGCCCTCTGGAGGATAAACGTGCAATTATTTTTCTCGAAAAATGCTCTCTACGGCCGTGTCAAAAGTTTGTTTAGGGAGCAGGTGGGTGAAAGAGTTGGCAGCATTCAACTTTGTTTACGATACTGGTTACATTTTATTACAACCACAGAATTGCCTCAGAATTGTGGAGTCACTAATTATTATATAATTCAGGCAACGCGTCTACGAATATGCAAAATTTTCGTTATTACAGATCTTAAAATATCGAATAAGGATACTTGTGATGGTTTCAAGGGGGACAGGTTCGCATTTACTTTAATAAATTGATTTACAAGTGGGGTGGATGTTTCCAAATAATTATTTCTGCGTTTTAATTGAGAGCTATGAAATTTCTAGTCCCTTGAGCAGATCATTGCTTGAGTGAGAGTTCTAATCTTATTTATCTTTTCATCTTTGTTTTCGTTGCCAGAATGTTTCTGTTATGGTGTTTTCAATCGATATATAATATGCAAATAATTATCAAACATTGGTAAATGTTCTAAGTTATAAAAAATTGTTTCTTTTTCTTTATTGTATGGGTAGTAGTTACCCTAGTGTTAGGGTTGTTCAGGTCACCCAATAGGTATCTAACATGGCTTAACGACTTCGTTTAATGATGAAATTGGACTACCTTGACGGTAACCAATACCTATATGCATAGGATGGCTGCGTGCCTAGGTGCTTAACTTCAACGACAAATGGCTATGAGCGACTAAAAACAGGTTTGTCCAGTGTATGACAACTGTATCTTACTGTATTAGATTTATTGAAGACTATTTGTACCCGCGGTGTGGTCCGCGTGTGATTTGGTTACTTATTGTAGCCTTAGTGTACATTTTGGGTATAACCTCTCTCCATTCCAAATGTTATAAAAATCCATTTAGCTGTTATTGTGTGATTGAGTAACTAAAAATATATTTTCAGGACATTGAAATCCGTAAATATGATCATTGTTTTACTTTACTGGCTCACCCTCTGGGCCAACATGAAGATTGTTTATAATTGTTTTAGGATTTTTTTTTATCATAATCGCTGTAGCCGTTTTGGTGTCCATAGGGAACATATGTACATTCAAACATCGATAGGAGATCGATTAGAACAACAATGTATCGAATTAATGTGAACTATTTTATCTGTAATTTGTTGCTCTACATATAGCGTCTCCAATAGAGCTGGTAGACCCCTACATCCCGGCGCATCAAAGTCAATTGAAAGCAGCCTCGTATCAATTTAATTCTGTGACCTGTCAAATGTAATTTATAGTGTGACTCTTCTGTAACTCGTTATAATCGGCTCTATCACACCACCCGCCTGTGAGGATTATGAGAAATTGTCTTAACGTATTGTCACAACCAACTTACAAATTCTCCACCCTGCAGAAATACCTGGTGGCACCGGTGGTAGAGAATTAGTAAGCTTATAACATTAATGGCATTTCAATAAAATTGTTACTTAACAAAGATATTGATATAGCTGAATTGGTGCCTATTCCAATGAAACTGAGAATGAATTTAATACAAGTAGAATGATTTATGGTAACAAGCGCCACAAATCAGCGCAGCCACAAATCTTCTGGATATTTACATCACTAATAAATTAATATGGAAGTGGTTTCTGGATGCTACATCAAAAGAAATGCTCCGAAATGTTTGTGGTCAATTTATTTACTAGTGATTCGTTACGGTTTGGGCGGTTACTTTACTCGATGATAAATTGTATACACTCGCTCATTTTCTTAAAGTTCTAATGGTACCAAAATATCCATAATAGACTTTAAAACAATGAAATACGATTTAAAATATACTGTCCACTGCCAAGCAGTTAGCTTTCGATAGTGTTCAGATAAAATATAATTTTGAGCTTTAAGTCTATAGGTTATAATAATATTTTGTATTGTACGTCGCTTAATGTTCAGCTCAGGGATTCTGAATGACACTTGGAATTGACAAATGATTACCAGTCACAGTTCAACAGTTAATTTGTATGTAAATAACTAAATATGATTTGATTTTGTTTTATTCTTTACACTGATTTAATTTATTTCTTATCTGTCATGAACTAGTAAGGTGTTTGTGATAAAAATATTTTTGATATTAATAAAAATAGATGTCGGTATAATTTTTGAAAGGGCACAATTAAATGCAGCTAACAATAACAAACATTCAATAGAATGGAAAATAAACGCTAAATTGCACTCATTTACTGGGTCGCAACGATCAATCATGGCGGCTAAGTCATCAGCCGGTTCAAATGTCAAACGAACCTAGGGTGGCTATAAAAAAGAAAAACTGTGTTGCCATTATTAAAAAAGTGACTGTGACTTTATTTCCATTGTCGATTGCCGATTCGGGATTATTAACTGACTTGCATATTTTTTGTGTTCTAATATTGATAGATTGGTTTTTTCGAGTAGGTGACTTTTAATTTTGTTGCGTGTATGAGTCGGTACGCGGTGAATGCCATCGATTACAATATCTACGAGAAAAGTAGTTGTGTCAAAATAGCACAAAACGATAGTCATCGGTCGGTGTTCACACGCGAAGTGAAATGTATTGTCTGAACGGCTTCTCAATACTTCACTTTATTTATAGCGAGTACTTCTTATTGTTTGATATTTTTCTGATGCCTCGATGAATTAATTTCTATCACTTTGACATTTTCATTAGCTAGTCTTACATTACAATAGTTTTATGTTTCATTTTTAGTGACTATTGATTATAGCTGAAGTCCCGGCTGATATCGTGTGTTATGCCCTCATAATGAAATGACGTTAAGGGAATTGATTCGATTTAATGGAATTGATTTCCTTTAATTTTACGATTCCATTTGCGTGATCTCGTGCGGTAATAATCTAATAAATTTGTCCATCGGGAGGAGGGTCCTGTATTGTAATGACTCAATATTAATCAGTTTTTATTGGTCAATTCGTATACAATTCTGCACTTAATTTGATTTGAAATAGAATTTACTCTTCACTAAAATCATTGATACACAGCAACTTAAGAGTTCTATCATCTTTTCTTTGTCTTCGCTCTAATATAAATAACATTTAAATGACTTTAATTGAAAAATAAGTTTTAATATGAAACTGCTTTAGATTATTAAAGTATTTTTCTAGCTTTAAAATATTTTATACAAAATTATAGTTCAAGTTTTGATAAAATTATATTTCAAGTTATATCCAGTCAACTGCTTGAACTAACGAAGTTGGTAGATATAACGGATTATCTAGATATGATTTGACTTGACAGACTTGTCAGTGGAACAGCCCGTTGGCTTGTAGGTGCATCAGTCTGCGAATGCAAACACGGGAGAGATCGCGTGCAAGCGCACAATAACATCGGAGCCGCGGAGTCAAGCCGCTTGCCGCTACCCCATATTTTAACAACTGTCCTAATACATCTTTCAATGTTGTTTTAAACTGTTTTTGCTATTATTGTTTATTCTTTTTACTATGTTTACTTTTAATTTCTATAATACATTTTTGTTACCCTTTGTACCGTTCTCTCTTTAGATAAAAAATTCTTTAGATAGATATTTCAAATTCATTTTCTAAAAAAATTTAATGTTATTGATGTAACAATATAATTAATACCTATACACGTCCTTGCATGTAAATTTATCTGTGTCAGTATCAAATGTAGTAGAAAATCAAAATTTAAAAATTTTCAACGAATTGGATCGATTTTTTTCTTCATTTCAGGTGCCTGTCAATGAAAGCGCCAGACAGGTATGTCGCTATCTCACTCGCACCTCGTGTTCGGTATCGGTCGGCCGGGTTCGGTTGCGTTCGGAAACGTTCGAGCGGGCTCGGCCGCTGAGCCGGTAGCTCGCAAGCCAAGGGGGTAGCCTGGAAGACCACACGTTACACCCGCAACGCAGGACATTTCCAAACAGTATAATATTCCAACAAAATTGCTTATTGGTGTGTTTTTTTATTGTTTTACTATTTTATTGTTTTTCGCAATTTTCATATCTCAACAGGTAGGTCCCATTTCATCTGTCATTGAAATTTCAAAGTTAAAGTACTTATATAATTTTGAGAATTGCTTGGTTTGTCCGTGAAACAGTCCTTATACATTCGATTGCATAATGTCTCAATGGTGTGATTATTTTACTGCATTTTAATGTAATTAAAATAATTGTGGGTGAAATGATAGCTGTCGTTCTTTTGGTTCCAGGTTACACCCTAGCTATTGAATTTTAACAGAAAATCACAGATAAATTTACATTGTAAATACTGGTTTAGTATTTATTGAATGCGTTAGTTTTTGTTTAGTTTTACAAGCATGATTGTGTTTGTGATCGTTTGTCTTTTTATTGTTATAATTATGTTGTCTTCTGTGCGGTTTTTGAGTGTGTATAAGTTAAATCTTTAGATTGCGTACTATTTATTAAGTATAAAACATACCATAACAACACTAAGATAGAAAAAACATCGTGGTGAATTGGACCAGATGAAAAACAGATAGCAGTTAAAAACATAAACTTAACAGTACAATAATCTCAATGACTGACGTGTCCATAGTAAATTATTCACTCAGTCGTTTGCAGATCAGTGGTGGCAATACGCTGTTGGGCGTTGTATATATTTGACGCCAATGATTAATTTTATAAAATTATTCTTGATATTTTTCTTTTTGTGATTTTTTTTTATATTAATATTAATTTAAATATTAATTAGCATTCAGTTGTGTTATTATACTATGTTATTTATCAATTTTAATTATTTTAATACGAGCTATCTTCAATATTGAAAACTCTGATTAATCCGACTTTTTATTAATTTGGTAGATATCTCGCTGAAAAAGGACTCCTCATTTTGCCACTTGTTTTCTATATGATCAGTAAAAGTTATACTACGCAGATTTTAATACAACATGTTTAAAATCAAATTATTTATACCATCTAAATGTATATTTTTGCTTTATCTCAAAAAATGTGATCCGAGTCACCCCGGTGCCGCGGTGTACTACTTATGAAAAAGTTCTCATAACAACAAATGTTTGAATACGCAAGTTTACGCATGAGCAGCACGGCGTAAATGCGGCCCAATGACAAACGAGTCGTCATCATCATCAAATCGTAAAGGATTTAACGCCTCTCTTGGCACACTTCTTTTGTTGGTCTCATAAAGGCCATTAAAATGTTTGATAAAACGTTGGTTGTACAAAAAGAGACTGGCGGCTACCGTAGTAGGCTCCCCACGGTGCGGACTGAATGAGGAACGATGCTGCGTGGTACCTACATACAATGCGATACAATACACCCAATGTTACTAGCTTCCATTTTAGTTGATCATTGCTTGTTGAGTGCATTTAATCTGTTTGAACTCGTAATTGAATGGGAAAATAAATAATCATGAGCTCAAATCACATCTACAAGCTTAGCTTCTTATATAAAAATATACTGTGAATGTTCAAAATCATTAAAACGTTAGACGTTTTCCAGAATTGCGTGTCATATATATAGGATTTAAGTAATTAGTGACGTGGAGGGTCGATTTTTAGGAATCACTTTTGGTCTTAGATTTTTTTTTATATATTAAATGTATTAGTTAAAAAAAAATATATATAAAGATTGCTGACGGGAAAAATTCCAACTTTTATCAACCTTCATATTTTTTTTTTAAACTAATGTAAACAACAACAATTCTTGACAAGAGATTTAGACCGTTACTAGTAATTATAACTAAAATCCTGTACATATAGGGTGGTTTATAAATCCCGTCTAAAGTCTTTTAAGCATGGTATATTAGGCTTCAAATGTGTGAAAACAGGAATAATCTTAATTATATAAACCTAAAATGTCTATGAAGGTAAAGGTACTAGTATCTGGTCGTCAGGTAGTGGACAGTATACTAACACCTGATAAATATCTACAAATCTTGCTTATAAATAGTGTTGGATTTGCATGCTGACACAGCTTGCAAATCTAATACTATGCTCCAAGCTTGTACTTTTCCTTGATCTCAGTGTCCACATGAATTAATTAAATTTATTAATACCATTTATATCCTTGTGTTGATAAAATCACAATTGAATCACGGTGCTTATTTTTAATCCTATGGAATTCCGAGCTACTTATTAAAAGTATCGTCATCAGCCCTATTATAATAATCCTGTCAGACTTTAGAGTATTAAGATAAAATGTTCTTAGAATTAACTTTATAGAGTACTTCTATTCGGTCACATTATTGATTTGAATACGAGTTTTTTGTAGGTTTTTTGTACTTGATTATTGATTATTTATTAGATATTGTATTTATATAATGTTGTGTATACTATGCTGTCCCCTACGGTGTTACCTGCGATATGTATAAATATTGTAGTCTATATAGTAATTCATCATATAACCTCTCTGTAACGTAAATTTCATCAAAATTCAAATCATGCTAGGACAAAATCTTTGAGTGTGATCCAAGCATGCTACACATCTATATTCCGTAAAAACGAATTCTCTTACACTAAATAGGAATGTAACAAGAGAGTCCCAACAAAATCTCTGCAAACGACAAAACAATAAACCGGAGCTTTCGGGACAAAACACACGGCAATCACAACAAAGGATCCGTTTACATTCTGACGCCTTTTAAACTAACAAAGGCGGAATTCAAATAAACACTAAATCGTTAACCCTTTGACCGTCGGTGGGCAATTTTCACTCCGGAAAACGGAATAGAAATGATTTTGTAAAGGGTCCCGTTCAACACCCCCGACGAGCTGTTGCCGACAATGGACTATTTTCAACATGTTTCTTCATTTTATTGCTATAATACTGATGATTTACGGGTTGAAAAGACGAAATAACAAAAAGTATTAGGGACTGTATCTTCTACTTATAAGACAATTTTAGGGTTTCATATTTCTTCATTTTATTGTGATAATACTGTCTGATTACACTTTATGTCTTGAAAGGCAAAATTGCACAAACATTTTGAAGGCAGTTTATCTTATTTTTTCACTTCTTATGGCTACAACAAACGCAATCAAAACATCTACTTATATCTTAGTACGGCTACCGAATCCCCAGCACGTAGACAAGTCAATATTATTTTAAACTTTTTTATTCAGTTCTGATTAACTAAATCCCGGTTCCATATTCAAAACAAACCTATGCCGTTGACAAATGACAAATGCATGAATAAGTATAGAATAAAACATGAAATAAATCATTCAATTTCAGAAAATTCTGTTTCCAAAAGTATAATATCGTCGATGTAAATAATTCTGCTTATAGCTAACATGATCTAGAGAATTGTATGTAAGTTATAATTTAACCAAAAAGTAAATAAATTCATGATAAAATGCCTTTTTCTGTCATATTAAAATTCTAAATGGTGTTTAATTTTATTTGTAAAATGTTCGATACTTGGCTTGACGATTATTGTATTCAAATATCCAATTAATGCACTCTTCCTCCTCTCTCCTAAATCTGTGCTGTACCTTTCAGGGTCCACAATTGAAACCTACCTTATTATGTCTAAGTAGTACCAACTTTAGTTTGTACAGACGCCAATACATCCAGCTACCCCAATCTGTCAAATTTCTTTTATAGATTTTCAACTTTATCACAAAAGCCTAAGGTTTACTTTCCATTGGGGAAATTTGACAGATTGGGTTAGCTTGATGTGCTGGCGTGTGTACAATGTAGAATGCAATAATGAATTGAATATCGAGTGATTTCAAGATAAGGGTAGGGAGTGTTCTCTGTGAGGTAAGAAGGTGTCCGACTGTGATGTGCGATGACGTGTGCCTTTGTGTGCAAATTATGCCCTTTACTATGACACTGTGTACCTCGCATATTCTACGACTCTGTTTACTACTAACGATTAAAAATATATTTTTTAAATTACTATTTCTAATATTATAGTAATTCGAATGGGTTAAAAAAACATGTTATGATATAATCAAGACTCATAGTAGCTTTGGTCTAATGCAAGAATCATAGTCGTAGTACCCTTGTTCGAATGGGTTTTTGTTATTTCTTGTGTAATTTCCAAACTTAATCTCATTCCTATGCATGATATTGTAATAGCGGTTTCATAGTCTCGCATCGCTCTTGTTAAGACCTAGAATTTATTTTACCATTTTAGTTATTATATAGACGAAGAGGCATACAGATTTAATAATATAAGAATAAATTAATACATATTTATATACTATATATATACATTAATATAGTTTCTGGACATCAGAAAATGTTATTTTCCTTATACTATACTATACTTACTTAGACCGCTTCGTGTCGCGGGTTCGAGGCTCGCGTCGGACAATTATTTGTGTGACCCATAAATGGTTGTTATGAGTCTGGTTGTAATTTGTGTCTCACAGTGTGTGACAGAGGGATTAGATTCCCTAGGGTGGGAATTGTCATTTAAAAAAAATCTTCAATAAAAATATACATATTGTACCTAAAAGGCTTATTAGCCCTTTGTCGGAGGCGGCAATTTTTTTTTTAAGTCGCATACTTATCGTGTGACTACAATAAGCCCATCAGATTTATTTTAAAGATCAAATTAATCTATCATTATTAAACCAGTTCCATTTGATATTGAATCATAAATAGACAATTGAAGATAACAAAACAGTGAATTGATTAAATCTGTTAAGTGAATATCTACTCGTAAGTTAACATAGGTGTGGTCACGTCTCAATGTCAATCGGACTCCAAAGCTTTGATGTAGCCGCGGCGCGCCCCTGCGCTCACGCCGATTTGAACAATAGGTATTCTCTTAACACCTTGTCTGACCACTCATTGTTATCTTACACCTACAAACATACTACTCGCTTCAACACTACCAATACTCTAAGACATAAAGTTAAAATTAACTTAGCTCAACACGAAAGGTATCAGTGGAAACTTGTAGTACCTATCAGCCAATAATTGAATAATAATCTCATACAGCCATTTGTTTATCTCCAAAGAGTTAGAGCTCAGTATACCGTAGCTGTTATCTATAATTATCAATGTATATGTAATTCGACACAGTCTCAATGCTGTGATATGATTGGTTGGAGGAATAATGGCCTATTCAATTGTTGATTTATTACAGTCACAGTTGAAACGTAATTGAAGGTTTCGTTTCGTTCAATTTGAGTTACTGGCTGGCAACCCAAAGCTTTTCTTACATAAGCAGCATTCTTATCATCTTTCATCTATTTATTAAATTGAGTAGTTGATGGTTTGGGCACTATGAAACTTGTTGTTAATAAGTCACAAATAATTCTTAAAACAGTGCAATTGTAACCGCACCTTAAGTAAGTAGGAAATCTATCGAATCTTCAAAGGTGTTAACATGTTCAGCATGTGAAAATACATGTGTTTAATGAACCCGATTGCCAATTATGTCATGAATGGCCGGTGCGTTGCTCTGGCCACTAACCACACTCACCCAGTTGCGCGCAGAGGCGTGATGAGAAACGGAACGTGAACTTTCCCTCTCATCACAATACCCTAACTGCTCGTATTACGTAACACTCGACATCCCTGTCCCGCTCGACCACTACTTCAAGTGAGAGTGCCTCATAAGGAATCTTAAACACTGCTATATTACTATACGGTAGGATCCAACGTGTTTGTAACTAAATCACCTCAACTTTCGGCTCTTTTAGTTAAATGGTACCATCATAAAAATAGCAAAATTTATTTAATAGTAGATGTAAAAATTAGTGGTAAATATATACTTTCAATGACGTTTTGTACTGTTACAAACTCATCTTGATAGATTTCAGTAAAGCTACTAAAAGTTCGAAATGGGCATTATATAAATAAACGTCCAATATTTACAGTGCATATTTCAAAGCGTCTAAGACAAATGAATCTATAAAATTAATTGGACAAGTAATCGAAAACTCAGAAAGAATTTCTTCATCTCTGCTGTAGGGGAGCGAGAAACAAATGAGGGGCGGACATTGAATAATTCGATTTCCTTATTTGCACCAATCAATATCTTATAAGGAAATTCGATATTGTAATATAAAAGACATTTGGATATTGACATTGGGAATTAATAAGAGAAAACATAGTGAGGTGGAGTTCATTTAGTCATAAGAAATCTTGTACCCGAATGGCTCACAGTTAATTAATAAATCATTAATATAATATTAACTCTTTAAAAACATCAGTTTATTAATAAATGTATTAAATAAACAAAACGAGGCGGTACTCCTAACTCAGGTACAAGCTATAATAACAAAATTGGAAGTGATCTTCATTGCTGCAAGCTACGCGAGACGAGCACCGCGTCGGTTGCAGACGGCATATTAGCAGTTGTAATTGCATTTACTGCCGAGATCGCTGACATTTCCTATACAACGTATACTGCTCAGTAATATAGACAATCAAATTATTAACACAAACCACCCTCCGAAACAAGTTGCACTGATGGAAATATTCCCATCTGGATTGACTTAACAACTTCTTCCTTTGACGGAAAAGATATAGTCGCTCGTGTCAGAAACAGAAAACGATATTGAAGTATTTCCAGAAATATTTAAATCCAATAAATATACAGAAAAGTATCTGATTAATTAAGGAAGATACTCCGTCAAAAATAAGCTCATATTAAATTTTGTTCGTAATACTGTTGGGTACTTATTTAATTCCGGATATAAAATTTCTGTGATTGAGTCCCAGCGGGTGGAGCTGAGGGGCGTGAATTCCAACAAAATTAGCACCAGGGGTCGAAATAAAAAAAGCGAAGGAAAAATTTAATGAACAGGAAAATGCTCCTTTTTGCAGCTATTCCATCTATTTATCTACATCGGGATGCCCATTACCTTGCTAAGAGAAAAGTTTACATTTTTAATTTAATGATTCCACTTTGTGGAAGTTGGGCGGGTTTCGGCGAGATCTTAATTTGGGGATTTCTGAGGCGTCTCGTTTTGTAAATATTATTCCTTTAATAAGACCTCACGTCGAGGGGGTGCTGGTGAACTCCGTGATTACGACTCGCTTTGCAAGCTTCATTTTAGACCTCGTCATTTTGATTGGCGCTAATGAAATTTTTCGTACTCTGCGTGCCATTTTCTTGTGCTTGACAGTATAATTTTCAAGGAACTGGAATCACTTCTGTTGCGTCACCAACACACCCTCTTAACATTTAAGGAAGGCAATTTCGAGACATCTAAAACATTATTGTTGTCATCTTCATTTATGTTTTTCACTTTGCTAATGCAATTTTTTACTTATATCTTTCCCGGAGTGGAGTGCGTGTCCCCATCTGTAACAAAATTTCTAAATCGTCAAGTCCCAGCTGTGTTTGTGGAGGCGATGACGTTTCGCTTTTAGCGGCTGTTTTAAAATTGAATATTTGATGCCTTATTCCCTTCTGACGAGTCCGCCTCGGGTGGAAGGTACTGGATTCCGTGGTAGATAATTTTTTGAATGTCGCTTAACGACCGCACACATTACCCTTAATTCCCTTTTACCACTTGGAGGAGTTCATTTATTTTTCAACAATTTATGTCGAATCTTTACCGCGGTGTAGAAAAGTAGCAATAAAAATATTTAAATATTTGAGCAACTGAGCAACTATCTATTTAAGGAATTTTTATAAATTATTAATAACTTATTATAATTATGTATATAATATGTAGTATTCAACTCTGAATACACAGATATGTGAGAGGTTTACTCCAATTGGTCAATTGTGACACTATTGGGTATAGGAAAAGGATTTATAGGAACACGTGGACGCTTCGACGATGGATAGACATTGACCTTGACGGCTTCTTTATTACGTATTCACTGAGGTGGTGTCGCTGCCAATTCTGAATCTATACATATAATAAAATCGTAGGCAAGTCAAAACTGTACATTGAATATTTTTTTAAAAGGATACTTGGGGCGTGATCTACAATCCATAACGAAGCCAAAAATATAGTTTTTAGAAATTTTGTCTGTTTGTCTGTATGTATGTCCGGGCTAAACTCAAAAAGTACTGCATGGATTTACTTAAAATTTTGCATGAATATTACTAAGAGGTCGGGTCAACATATAGGCTACATTTATAAAGTTTAACGCGGGTAAAACCGCGGGGCACAGCTAGTATATAATAAAAAGAAGTATTTCAGTACTTTTAAAATACAATAAAATGCCCTTTATGAAATCTAACCCGAGGAAATTCATTAGTAGTTAAATAATAAAAAAAATAGAAAAAATTTTTTTTTTGCTTTGCAATACCAAATTATTTTCGCCCGAATTAGCGGGTGGCGTGTGAGTGGCCATTTAGAAAATACCAGGTATTTTCTGAAATAGTTTAAGATTTTCGCTCATAGGTACCCCTATATTAATGATATTAATGAATATTTATTATTCGCGAAAGGTGAATTGATGATCTATTAGTGTAAAATCATAATATTAATTATAAGGAAATACTAAACAATTAAAGAAAAGTAAGCAGAGGAAATGCAGTTATTCGTATAAACTTATAACTGTTTCCTGTGCTTACTTATCTGTCAGAGAGCATACTACACAACACTCTAATATTCCCATAAACACAAATGGTTACAGCTTAGTTCCTTTCTAATTACATAGATAAGAAACTTCAATAACGGTTGCTTTATCACAATCATATGTTTGGAATCTAATTGGAATTTTGCATGTTGATATGGTAAACTCTGTAATGGTCGATATTATGTTTGCTTTCCGATATTGATGATTGTATTTCATATATATCGGTTTCATTAGTTACAAGTGATAACGTATTGCAGTATGCTTAAATAATGGAATTGTACAAACGCATATGTTAATTCCCACTTTGTTTATTGATTTATTATTGACTGTTTTTTTTTTCCCGGGACAATGTGACACAGATCATCCTAGCCGCAAACTAAGCAAAGCTTGTACTATGGGTACCAGGCGACGATATACATACTTATATAGATACTTAAATATATAGAAAACATCCATGACTCAGAAACAAATATTCGTGCTCATCACACAAATATTTGCACTTACCGGGATTCGAACCCAGGACCACCAGCTTCGTAGGCAGGCACTACCAACTAGGCTACTGTGTCATCAGTACAAATAAAATTTTTAAGTTAATTCAAAATATGATATTTTTATTAGTCGCGCAGTTGTCTGATAGACATTACACGACATTAAAACATTATCTACGGACCAAATAAAGGAATCAGATTTAATTCAAATTCATAACACTACTAGAAACTATTGAAGATTACTTACCCACGAACTCCATTACGAATTATTCATAAGTTAAAATTAAAACGTAAACACCTGTCAATATAGATGAGATAGTTTAAGAAATTTAATATCTACTTTACACGAGGCCTCCAATTTGTCAAAACTATGACCACATTAATACATCAGAATACGAAATTTGCATTTAAACGTTTACGATAGAAAGATAATTTGGGAAATTACAGTTATTTTAATAGAAATTATAGTCAACGTTTTATATTCAGGGGGTCGACAGGGGTCGGTTTTTTACGAAAGCATCTGTTGTGTGTAGCATATGAGTTTTTTTTGTTATTTTAAAAAGAGACATGATGGATCAGTTTCAACACGTATTCGTCGGTGCCTTTGTTGCTTGGTTTATGGCTTTGTAATGTGTTTCTTTGTTTGTTCAGAATGTGTTACAGTTGCTTCCGAAGTTTGTGAAAAAACCGGCAAGTGCGAGCTATGCACATAAACTATGTATGTCTCCAACTAATTAGTACATACATATATGTAGTTTAATAAATATAAACTAGATCCGTCATCCATTGGAATTATAATTAATCTTGTAAATTATTTATACCATAGACCCTTATTCAATAGACCCATAATACTTCTATAAAAAACTCGTTCAATTACAAGCGGATTAAAAGACAGCACTTATCGTCACTACAAAATGTGTTCGTGCACAAAAGAGTGCAAAAAACGCATCTTAGCCAAAATTGTTTTGTGCAAGTGTGGGAGTGTGTCTAGTCCGTGAAAGCACCCTTTAAAAGCCACCGTTGCGTGTTCTAAAATAGGATTTAGAGCAGATTGCCGTTCTTGACTAAAGATCGAATAATCTTATCTTTTAAGTAAAAAAGATCGGTTTGTCGCAGACCTTTCGAATGATATTGCAAAGTTCTGCTTTTTATGGGAATTTATGTCTATGAGAGCAGATTTTTTGCTTATCTTTTATCTCTGTGTAAACTGGGAGGGCTTTATGTTTACAGATCTGAAATGGAAACGTGCAAATGAATGAAACCAATGCTCGCTTTGAATACGGCACAGAGTTACTAAGCCATTCGTAAGGCAAATATGAAGGAAACTGATCTCGGATGATGACATGTCGACGACATGTTTTTGATATTTGTTTATTCTTGGAAATTGGACGGCCTTTCCTTGCTATGTAAATAATTTGGAGTAGAGACTACTTAGTTAATCTTTAGTTACTGATTGCAGAAACCTCACCCACAATTAGGAATATAAAATATTTTTTGACAATTTATGTAAGAAAATTAAAGAAAAAAATAATATTTGATGAAATTGGTAAATCAATCAAGCTACTAAAATGCAGTTATTTTTATACAATTAGCATTAGAATCATTTGTAAAACTAAAATAGCTAATTTAAATGGGCTAGGTTAAACGTGATTCAAATCAACTTATTAAAGAGACACCAAAAAGCGCTCAAGACTGTTCCGGTATAGTTGCCAAGAAAAGTCGTCGGAGCAATTAAAGTCCGTTGAATAAATCACGTGATCCCAACCTCGCCGGATGAGGCCGAATGATCACGAACGCGAAACGAATGCGAATGTTTATTTACACGCTACCTCCGAGAGCACTTTGCGAAGCTCGTTAGATCCCTCATGGTGCAATGAATGTAAACGATTCGGCACAGGATTATACGATTATACGAGCTTTGGACAAAAAATTGTGGTAATCAACGTTGTAGATAATATAATCAATATTAATGAGATGATGTATTTTAGCATTGATAAATATCGATGGTTATATTCTGTTGATTTGGTCAGGTATTTTGATTTCTACGATAGTATAAACTACCGAATTAGATTTAAATGTTATGGTAAAACTTGAGCATTAGGCTATTGGGAGTTATAACATTTAATGACCAACACGGCGTAGCTATTAGAGATGGCATTTCTATGTAGATAATAAGCTATCGTAGAATTAAGACTGTTACGAGTAAAATGTTGAATGCTTCCATTTGTGTAAGACAGTAAATGTTCAGGGATGCTTGAGGGATATGAATATTCAACAAAGTATCTACAATTTAAAGAGCAAAGCGTTACTGAGAGAGAAACTGTAGGACTGACAACTTTCTTAAAATAATTACTGTTTAAAACAACGTAGATCTGACTTCAAATCTTCTTAGCGACGACCGAATTGAACAAAATATATATGGGGCTCATTTGAAAGCGTTCCCAAATAAAAAAGAGCAAAGAATTATAAAAAATCGGTTAAGTAACGGCAGTTCGACAACACGTAACATACATACAGACCAATTGATAGCCTCCTTCTTGTGAAGTCGGTTACAAAATACATTACCGATCAATATTAGTACCTAATTACCTACAAGAATTTGTATGAAATTGTATAGCAAAAACACTCATTTGTAATGTAATTAATCTTTGACATCGGGACAAAATCCCTCAAACTAATTTAATTTAAAAGATACCCGTTTCCTTTATACAAACAAAATAATACAGGCACATTTATAGCGGTTACAGAGAGGCGAAAGTGTATTGCAATGAAGTATAGAAAAAAGAAACAAGCGGGAGTTTTGATTGATCACCGACTCGAAGCTATTTTTTGTGTGAAATTAAAAACACGGAGTGGGCATGCGTTGGATTAAAGAGGAATTTCACTCGGCCAATAAGTAGAGGTATAGTAGAGGGATGGCAGCCTTTGTTGTTGAAAACAAATTTTGGAATTAATTTATTTTTGTAAGACGTATTTTTGGACATCGATTTCGCAATAATGGACGTTTCCGTTTCGATCGATTTTGTTAATGAGTTTTTTTTTTAATAATCAAATTTCAAACAGATGTTTCAACCACGTACTACCCCAATACAGCTACATCTGTACACATATACCATGAACACCAACATAGCCGAATAGAAATGAACATCAACAGAGAAACCACAAGTGCACCGCAAACGAGTAATTAAAGCATCTATAATATATTAACATTATGCATACTAAATTCATGGGAGACTTAGTCAAAATGTTAACAGGAATGGTTGGGGAGATGTGTAACACCCAATACCGCAAAGGTAAAGCGTAATAATAGGAGCTATTCGGAGCTTTATGAACGATCAAAATTGCAAGAGCACGTGTATAAAATACACTTTGCAAAGTAGATTTAAATTTTAATACAAAGCTTTCAGCTGAGGGTCGTAAGTAATGTCTTGGCGTTGGAAAAGTGTGGAAGTGCTTCCGTGCCCATTTTCAGTACTATTTTACAAGCCGCAATTTACGCTTATAATATTTTGGAAATTCATGGAAAAAATAAACCATTTTAAAGATTTATTTCGTAGTAAACTTATATGTGTTTAAGGGTTTAATCATCCAAAATTACGTGATTTATTTTAAATGCATTACAATACTTGCATTTAATTTAAAGCGTCTATTTTTTGATAAATATTTAAATGAATGTTTTACAAGTTGTCTAGTATCCAAACGATTTATAAAATGCGTTGTGTAGGCTCAAGCTTGTGTACCACCCAAATAATGGTTTGAAAAGCTTTGGTTGTTGCGGTGACGCATGGCGAAGCGTACGGCGCGGCTGCGGGTTGCTCGTTATCCCGCGGCGCGGAATATCCACGCTAAGTGGTCGCGGCCCGTGTCTCAGGTGTCGACTGCGGCCGATTTCACAAGACAATGCTTAATAATTTCATTTCGCCATTACGGCGGCCATCTTTGCCAGTCGCACAGTTAGAGGGCATCGGCGCACCCCTCCACGGCAATTTGCATTGTAACTCGGACCACGTAGAAGGCTCTAACTGCCATACCACCACCTCCTAACTCTTGAATATATAATTTTGTTGCTTTTATTAACAGCAACTTTGCGTGGGAATTGGCGATAGCCTTTTGCAGTGACTGTTTATTGTGGAAGATAACTTGCTAGATTTATTTTATAGTTGAGCTGGAGACTTTGTCCCGATGGTAAGGGTTGATGCGCGGCCGCGTGGTTACGTGTTCGACGGACGACTTTATACGGCCTATAAAAAGGGTCGATGCATGGAGCCATTAAAATATTTGTTGGCTTTATTTGACAGCGAGCTCGTTGAAATGTTTATTGGAACCCATAATTACAATGTTGCAAATTGGACTCTCAATCCTAATTACGTTGTAATAGATTTACGAGTGTAGAGACGTATAAATCCATATATTTTATGAATATGAATCGTTGCCTAAAAGAGAATTGAAAATCAAATGTACTGAAAAAGTTTGTAATCACACAAACAGCGCGAAGTTATAGAAGTAACCATAATTACTTTCCCGACCAGGGACTTAATGCAAAAGTTCCACGACTGTTACAGACTTTAAAAGTTTGTTTTCGTGCCTATAAATTAATGTGTTTGCATGTCTCTGTTGGCCTTTAAAATCATTTAGAAGTTTCGGTTTGCTTGTCAATGTTTTGTGGGTGATTGTTTGTTACGGATCTGGGTGTTTGTTTATGAAACTTAGATTAAGTAATTTGGTTTTGATTATACTGTAAAGTATTTTTCCCTTACATGTGACGACATTGTAAAAATAAAAATGGGACATGTTTTAACATTTTTAATAACAAAGTAATTTGTGTCTCAATATATTAAAAACCACACAGCTTCTGCACAAAAAGAAAATCTCACACCCATGATATGGGTAATAAAAGTTATCTATGGAACCCATTCAATCATAAATACTAACCGAATGCCATTCTCTTAATATCCTGTAAGCTCTTCTCGATTAATTGTTCAATTCTATAGTGGATTCGTCTTAGTTATGAACAGATACAGGAAACACGGAAATATTGGGCCCCGGTGCGGAATAAATTGTGCCTCTAATTCTAATGGCAACTTTTAGGGGAATCCATAATTCCATTTCGTGTTGCCAACTCTTTAGGGGGTCGAAATATAGACATTAAGGGTTTGTAAAAGGTTCCTTACGAGGAAACTTTTGGAAGCATTGTTTCTTTGCTTACAACTGACATAAACGATGTTTTTACGGGCCACCTATTTTAATTTATGATGATTTTTATGAACGGTGGAAGACAAAAGCAATTTCACTTTAAAGAATAGTGTTTTTTATACCATTGAATGGGTAAATAGGCCAACGATTCACCTAATAGTAAATAGTTACCATAGTTTAGGACACTCATTTTGCGATAATACCCCCACCCTGATTACCTTTGGTGGCCTTATCCAAATTCAAGTTCACAACTTTAACACAATAATCCTGTAAAGCAGAGTATGTTCCCCAGTCGACCGAGTCGTGCACCCTACACGTGACAACTAGGTAGCTAGAACTAATATTTACAGATGTCCTTCATGTCCCCAAGTTAGATCAAATTTAAAAAGTCAACGACTGGAAACTCTCAGTTTACAGTCGTGAGGAAATATCTATCAGAGAACGGGCAGCAGCTTCTCTCTGTGTACCTACTACTTGTACTGTGTACCATCATAATGCGATCGCCAACCCGTTTGCTAAGCGTAGTGATTCTGGCAAATCCCTTAAAATACACACAATTCCACTATGGAGATCTTATGGGAAGGCATTCGTCATTTGTTGGGCATATATGCGAGAATCGGTGTCTGTAGCAGCCACACATCTCCAAAATAACGACGTATATTAAAATTATCAGTACTGTGATTCTTCGTGCCCAGTTTAGCCACTAATTATTATAATATTGTTTCTTTCCATCCCTGGACACCGTGGACAGGTTCATGTATTATTTCTGGATCATGTTTATCGTAAGCAATGTTTTTGTGATGAGGTAATAAATAAATAAAATGCATACAGTACCATATCATATGTATATGAAAGATGTAATGATTGTGATTCTTAATTAGTTGTGAGTATTTTTTTACAAAGCAAAACAGTCACATTAAAAAGTGTAGTAATTATTATCAAGAAAAAACAATGTGAACTCGTAACCTGAGCGTCAATGAAGCGAGCATTGGAATGTGACCACAAAGAATCGAATAAATCGGACATTTCTTCACAAAAATGTGTATCGAAGTCCACAAATCTGAGCCGAGACCAATCGCTTAGTGACACAACGTAAGTCTGGTAGAAGTGTAGAACCCTTAGCTATGGGAAAGCGGTGATAAAGAGGACCGTTTAATAGATTTCTAAATACTGTGCAAGTTAATGAAATAAGACCGGGAGTATTTCGATCGTCTTCAATGAAGCATCTCCGTAACAGTTTTGGGAAGATTTTGAATGAATGCGGTTTTGATTGAAATGGATTCGTATTTTTTCTTAGCAAAAAACCGGTAACTTGGGCAGTAATCATCTATTTCTTTTTTTTCACATATTTAAGAATTTGAAACGAAAACATCTTTACATCTACTATATAAAAATAACTGACTGCCTCGTTGGTCTAGCGGTAGCGTGTTCAACCGCAGAAAATGAGGTCCTGGGTTCAAATCCCGGGTCGGGCCAAAAAGTGATTTTGGGATTTTCCGTAAAAAGAAATTTCTCAGTATCAGCCCGAAGTCTGGAAGTTGGCGGTAATACACCCCCGTGCCTCGGAGAGCACGTAAAGCCGTCGGTCCTGTGCCTGATCTCTTTCCGGTCGTGTCGCTAGGCGTCCCATCGGATCATGAGAGTGATGGAATAGAAAGTGCCCCTGTGTTTGCGCACACACTTGTGCACTATAATATGTCCTGCGTAATTGGCTAATCTCCATTGAGAATGGCCGCCGTGGCCGAAATTCGGCCGGGAAGAAGACATAAAAATAAGTCGGGTTTTCCTTCCTGACGCTATAACTCCAGAACGCACGAACCGATTTCCACGGTTTTGCATTCGTTGGAAAGGTCTCGGGCTCCGTGAGGTTTATAGCAAAGAAAATTTATAAAATTTAACGCGGGTAACACCACGGGGCACAGCTAGTCTTTATATAAGATTTGATAATAAAGTAATAATTAATCAGTGTAAACTTCATTTTTATATTAATAACAATAAACCGAGTCTTTATATGTTGGGATGATAGTAATAGACGTGACATTGGCCTGTTGGTCTACGGGTTTGTAATCTGGACTGCATAGCTGCAGCCGTGGGTTCGATCCCCATCCAGGAATAATCATTGTAATGAGCGCGATTATTTGATCTGTCTGGGTGTCATTTATCTATAATATGTAGGTACGACTGCACGTATGGCGCAGCGGCTAAGACAGCCGCCTCGCGTCTTCGTGCCGCGGGTTTTAGTCCCGCGCCGGACAACTATTTGTGTGACCCATAAATAGTTGTTCTGAGTCTGGATGTAAGTTGTGTCCGTCTATTATGTGTTTGTAAAGTACCCCGCAACACAGGGAAGAGATTCCCTAGTGCGGGCGTTCTCATTTAAAAAACAAAACAAAATATGGAAATTTATAAGTTGCCATATTACATCCTCTGCCTTGTTTGGGTATAGATAGCAGTGTGTTCGTTGCCCTAAGATATTTGTTTATTTATGAACCCGTTTAAATCTACTCACTGAGTTGTAAACAAATTGAATTAAACCAACCATTTCATTTTAAAAATCTACTTCATTCATTAACAGAACAATGCTGCAATTAAAAGTTTAAATTCCGTATGTATTGAAGCGTGACGCGACATTGTCGCGCGTTTCACCGACTGAGACAAACGCCATCTATCGAGTTCGTACCCACCGTTTCACCGACTAAGACAGACGCCATCAATCCCACTGGTACCTATCGATTCAGACGCGCACTGCAATGAATTATCGAATCTATTAGCTCGCGAGATTACCGGATTCCATGGACTGTAGCGACTTTAGAAGCGCGTAGACAGATCTTATCACTAAACATTTGGGTTTAATGTTTAAATTTAATTAATTTATTTAAGACAACTAGTATCTGTTATATTATTTCTAGTTTAAATATAAAGCTTATAAATGACAATTAAGTGCACAGTTTATTAAGGTGTCACAACACACACACACACACAGATTCTAGACAGTCGTGACATTAATTACCAAAAAAATATGTAATTATAGGAAAAATATATTAAAGGAAACATAGGTACTTTTAACTAAAAATATTATAAAGTTAACATTATTAATGCCTGTGAATACTTTAAAAACATATTATTGAGGGACGAAAAGTACATCCAAACTTAGAAACCATATTTATGGGTCATATAAATAGTTGTCTTAACCCTAATAATTATATATATATGTGGTTGTTACATTCAGTAAAGGAAGAATTGCATTACTTCACTGGTCAATACAATAAAATTAGACCGTCTTCGAAGCCACCCCAAATCGCTGTTCCATTCTTGTCCTATCTATGCGTTTATAATGCTATCCTCGCAGCGCCGCGTAAACGATTTGTACTAATTATAACGCGCGAACGACTTGCGACGCGATTAGCTTTCCACTGCGAAACCACTGCCGCCTCGATTATATACCACTCTTACAATGTACAGAGAAGCATCGTTTAATTACCTATTAATAATAGTATACAAACTTACCTACACTGAAGTACACACAACTGATAACACTCTCGCTAGACGTAGATCACGAGGTAACCAGAATGTGATGTGTGAATTAAGTAACCATTTACCGAATAATAGTTTCAGAAAATGTCCTTGTACCGAAGAGCGTCTAATGCCACCTAGAGAAGTTGACGGTTCATAGGTGAATTCCAGAAGTATTTCCTAAGTTTCTGTACTCGTATTATAGGAAACAATTTTACATACTATTATTATTTATTATTTTTAGGAATGCTGGGTCGGATAAGTATCGGATGTATGTGAAGAAATAGGCTTACTTTTATATTTGATTAGATTTGCTTGCTTGTAGCAATCAAAATTATGATTCTCCCGAATCAATGATGTAGACTGTTCATATCAAAAGTATTACATCGCAAAATTGGCATACACAAAAGGCAATAAAAGTCTCTCATATAGGAATATGTCTTAATGCTCAGACATAATACTTATTCATAATTATTTGAGAGATATTTTGTCCTTGACTTTCAAATGTCATTATATAGTCGAGTGATAGAAATAAAACATCTCCCGACTAATTTGTGACTCATCACTTTCTTAATTGCCTGCACGTGTGGTGCAACGGTTAAGACGGTCGCCTCGCCACTTCGTGTCCCAGGTTTGATCACCGCTCAGGTATTAGTGAGACCCATAAGTATTTGTTCTGAGTCTTAGTCGGAGTCCTTCCATTATGTGTTTGTAAAGTACCCCATGACACAGCAACATCGTAGGGCAAGAGTTGTCTTTTTAAAGAATTTATAACAATGTTAAATAGGTAAAATAGGAGATGAATATCTAATCAATCACGATTTTCAAGTTATTTCCAACTTAGCAATAATGAATAGTGTCACTAAAGTTATACTTATATGATTTTTATATTGGTAGGACAGGTCAATATCCTCCGAGGTACGTACTGTATGCAGAACACTCTTCATACAAACAACAAGTAAAATTAATGGAAAATAATAATGGAAGCGAAGTGAAGTGGTGACGCGAACACGTGCACGTATGTCCGTGTAACTTAACACGTGATAGAACAAAAGCTGATGACAGCGGACAAGTGTCAATATCCTCGATGAGCAAGAGCAGTATAAGATGCCCGTATCTCGGCGGCTTGCACTTCGTTCATACATCGCACATAATGGCACTTTACGCCCTGTGTGGGAATGTGGAATAGTCTTTTACATTGGAGTACATTACGACACCTCTTTAGTGACAATCATTGATACCAGTAGTCATTGAATACTTAATTTATGCTTTTGACGTATGTTTTAAAGAAATCAATCAGTTCCAAGAAATTAATAACAAAAATTAATTATAAAAAAAAACCTAGCTACCGTGCAGTAGTAACCCGAACGCGGCGTAAATATACCGTTACTAATTACAAACGAAAAAACTTTTGGAATTGAATTCAAACATTTGTCTCTTAACGAATCGTGTCGCGGCGGCTTCCACTCAAAGCGGCGTGATTCGGCAATTCCGTTCCATTTTCAAATGCTCGCTGCCCATTCGTTCCCTCGGCTACGCCTACCTAATAAATTAGATGCCTCGCGTAGCACACCGCATAGTTACAAACTAATGAAATCCTGAAAAGATCTCAACCCATTTTCTTAACAACTTTTCCGAAAGAGCAACCGCCTTCAAAGATTTTACCCGGAGAAATAATTCCGCTAATAACGCTCAGCGCTCACACGGGTATGTTATGCAACCATAGGAATTTCATTAGATACACACGCGTCTGTTTGTTAAGGAGCTTTCCATTGCTAAAAGTTTCTTGAGGCGGGTATAATTCCTTTGTTTGTTATAAGGGGTGGCACACCCGCCTCACCCACTACGTTTTCTAAGTCATCGGGTCCAATTATGCCCCTTTGTAGGTTTTGATATGTAAATTCGAGATTTTATTAAACAAACCGTGATGCCATTCGGGGGCAGCGAGCCGGATTAATAGCTTCTTCAGATTTGTGTAATCGTTTACTGTTAAGACAACAAGGTGAATCGCAAGGGAGCTATTCACTTCCGTTTCATTTGCAGAGGTGGCCAATCGTTTCATCTTACTGCTTATTTTCCTTATCCAATGTATAGGTACAAACAATAAAAAAATACAATGTACAACTTTACTAATTTAGGAACACCTAGTATGCAGGTACATGTTATTTACAACGACTTTGATAATAGTCGAAAAAATACCGACAAGAATTCAGTAAAAAAGTGTTCTGTTCATACTTACACCATTAATAACTCAAGAATGGCTGCATGGATTTTGTTGATCCCCAATTTTTTAGGTTCTTGTTCTAAAATACAGAATTTACATCAATTATTTTGTTGAAATATATATACATATAATTTTAATAGATATAAAAAACAATTATTTTGGTTGTCAACCTACCTGATCTTAATATTTTTAAACATTAGCAAGCTCCATCAATTTTATCAACAGGATGACCGTTGCACTGGAGTCAGTGCAATTTCTGTACATCAGACCCCGGCTCATCCCGTTTAATGCGTGACAGATGACATTATCAAAATACTACAAACATTCAAAATTTGGATTGCTAATAAAAGCGATTTGCTTGACTCGTCACAGCACATAACAACATATTAATCTGTACGCGAAACATAAAACGAGCGTTACGGCCGAAACTACCCATTCGGTTTAAGCTTAATTTTTACCCTAGCACTATTAATAATTTACAGGGATAACGCCAACGTTTGCGCTATATTACAACGCATAAATTAATAATGTCGCTCGCTTGTTTAACTGCGAATCAGATGAGTTTTATTGACAATTTTGTTGGGAAAGAGCAATTTGCGGGATGACCGCCCAGTGCCGCCAAGTGGTCACCAAATAGGGGACCGTGCGCTCGCGTGCGTGTGCTATTGGCTCGCAATTGTCATTTATAGTTAGTGTAATTGCGATAGTGGCAGCAAATCAACCGATAATGTGGAAAAGACTTCCGTTTTTGATTGAAAACTAAATTATATTTCATGTAGCATGGCCTTCCGATTTCATTAATCATCTGATGTGTTGGTAATATTCAAGCAGCTTTCAAACTTATTATGTAAATTAATGAAAAATATGAAATAATATTTAGTATCAATTTAATTTCATTGAATTTCAATAATTTTCCATCGCCTACTCCACTTTAATGAATTTACGACAAGGAGCTTGTACTATTTCACCTGCAGGTTTAATTATATTTAGGTTGGTCTCCATACTTGAAGTCCCGGGAGCACTAGATGCAAATGTTTCCATCGAATTTACTGTAACTCAATCCTTGCACGAATGTACACAATTGCATTTAGGGTTGCGCTCAGGAGCCTGCTGACACACGGACGCTATTATTGTGCAAACAAGGTTCCTGTGCATGTGTGGGGCTTTATCAGTTCGTGTGAATCGTTAATATGTAGTGATGCAGTCTTTAACATTCAATAATTATTTATTAGTTGGTTATTTTATTTTGTTTTTAACAAACAGTGGGTATCGCTTTCATTTGTAGTTTCAGTTGTATTTAACCAAGCTGGACTGAATGAGACTTGTACAAGTATATATGATTAGCTGTTATTACAGTGGGTAATGGGCAAACCAGTGTGTCGCTCCGAATTAACACAAGCTTTTGTTATCATTCAATTTGATTCTGCTGCCGGCTGTTTTATTATTTTAATGAGCCTCAATTTTCAGGGATAATTGAATGGACGTCGCGCAGGTTCGATTATTATTACATTCGATACGGTAGCATAGAGAAGTCACAGTAAATCGATGAAGCGAGCTGTATTTGGCAGAAGTACAATAACATAAAGAGAGGAATATAAGAAGTAACATAACATAGGTTAGCATTAGAGCAATAAGGTTATTCTTTTGAAATGAAAAATGATTTGAATTGATGATAAATTGCCTAACTAGCTTAGGAGCGAAATTGGTGGGAATTGGGGTGTATGTGTCTATGACTGCAAGTATGGAGATTGGGAGAACGATTTGCCGTTTCTTATCTTCTTCTTTGGGTGTCATTCCATCATCGGGAAGTAGGCTTTCAAGTCCGCCAATACCAATCTGCTATATACTAATCTGATCGAAAACTTCTGTAGAGAGACATGAGTCTTCGTCTCCAGACTAGCTCGGCTATTCGCTTAACTAAACACTCAACTCTTCTGGGACAGGCTGCAAATAACCCAACAAAAATTCTACATACGTACCTACCTATACCTTAGGAAGACGATGACGTCATATAGTTTTCATTAATCGCGACTATCAACGCACAATATCATCGCCTCAATTCTAAACCTAGCTGGTTCGCCCCCGATAAACAGTGGACACTCGCCGAGTAAATTATACGTGCTTTTATTCATACTAGCTAGTTTTACTTTTACGTATACTGTGTCTATAGTTCTACAGTTGACTTAGTGCCAGCACTTTAATTAAAGGGGTTGCGTTTTGATTTGCAGTTCATAATAAAGAGTACGTTTTGTAATGTGATTGTAAATAGCGATTTTTAACGTCCATTTTGTTGTCACGAATGGGGATATTTGCTAGTTTGCGCTTACTGTTGACGAAGTTGTTTTTGCATTAGGCTGACCCTTAGTCATGTTTTAAGCTATCAGGTGTAGTTTATCTATTCATATGCAAAAGTTTTGTTGACATTTTAGTTTTTATTTCGCTTGATTGATTTTTTCATTGACAGCCACTGTTAACTTTGTACTGTCAACGTTTGTCATTACATAAATCATTCTATGGCTTGGATTATATTATATTGTGTGATGATCTTTATCTTTAATAGAAATGTCAAGTTGTAATTATATACATACGTTGCTTATAAGTTCAGGGTCGTCTTTAAATGTAAATAAAAATGTCTGTAGTAGTTGTAGTGTTAGTATTCATCTTAGAAATAATTAAATTATTGGTATTAAACACCTGAAAGATGAATACTAAGCAATAATTGAATGTGCCTAAATATGCCCTATGCATGGCATACTGGTAAGCCATAATCTAGAAAAACATGGAGGATCTATTCCTGGGTTCTTGAATCCATCCGACTAAACATAGTCGTAGATAGAAGCTAGTGGTAAACTAAGTTGAATGAGATATGAGTATTTGTGGCCGCTTGTGTAACCGCAGACCGCGGCACGAGCCAATTGGGGTTCAACTCTAGGGTTACTTATTTGCCCAATCTGTTCCTAAAGACATCGGTTTGTTGTTTGCTAACTATGAAGCTAGAGATACCACTAACTACAATATATACTTGAAATTGCTAAAGAAATAAATGACTTTCAAGTCTAGTTGACAAGAAAAAATTGAATGTTTGCCCTTTTAACTTTACAGTAATTCCCAGTTAATGGATCAATTCAAGGCGTATTCTCGATTTAATTCGTAGAATCGATAAGCATCTGATGTTTGTAACTGATATATTTTAGATAAGGCTCATTAGAATATATTCTCTTCTTAATACTTCGTGAATGTCAATAGAACGCGTCCATACACATACTCGTTAAGATTACACTGGAATTGAGTGCGTATAGGTGATGGTAATGTGTACGTAGCATTTTGTAGGTAAGTAACATATTAATATCATACATTTGTCCTTTCTTCTAAAGTGTAAACAAAGTAACTACATAATTATATTCTGATGACAATAAGTCTAAAGAACTTATTACGCTTAAACATGGTCCTGTTAATTAAGTTAAATGTTTCTATTAATACGATAGACTATTAAAGTTAGTTGTGAATGAAGTGACAGCAAATTATTGGATAATTGAATTAACTGCATTTATTCATTTCATTATGAAATAGCTTGAGCCACTCCCAAATAAGGTAGCCGTGTTGCATCTCAATTATATTGTCACAAGTGACAAGCTGATGATCATATTTGAATTTTGAAAACTTCACTAGATATGAATTGCATTGAATATATACCTATTTAATGTAATTATGTTGTGATAAATAAATTTATATGAATAACTATCTGTACACACGGTTACCTGCGATTTAGCCATTCATAAAAGCTATGTGTTAATTAAAGAGTAGAACGAAACAATGCCTGAACCGATTTGGTTTAAATTTGGGACAGAGTTATTCCAAATATAAACATGTCCAGGCATTTTTCTCATTAATAATACTAATAAGATGTTATTATCGTATGTTATGGCCTGTGGCGTGATTTGCAAATGCTTGCTTTTCACCGGAAGTCGTGGGTTCGATTCCCACCCATATATCTGTGTACATAACATGTCCGTTAGTCCTGTGTCTGGGTGTAATTATCTATATATGTATTTATAAAAGAAAGGTTATCTGGTTTCCATAGTACACACGGCTACATATCAAGCTATACATTTCCAGTATAAGCTAGACTCTCATTGTATGGAAATACTGGTGGGATCAGCTTATATTGAAAATGTATTATAGCTTGATATTATTATGTAGTATGTGTGTAAATAATAACCCAGGATATATTATTTGTAAAAGAACTGTTAATTAACCTGTAGTTTTTAAATCTAAAGTCAGAAGTAAGTATTATATTTCTATTCAAATGTGATTGTATGCTTTGAAATGACTAATCAAATTGAAGTGTCAAAAGTTCATGGTCCTTTTTAACACACGTGATATAAAGTGCGCTATTTAATTTGTTCCATCAGAAAATAATGTACAGTTATCGTTGCACTATGGAGTGAGAGGTAAAATTTTGACAGCCCACCTCGCGTGACGTCTAACTTAATACATTTTTTTTCGTCTCATACTCGGTTTCGAGCAAATTGATTACATCTATTAACTTGTTCCTCTAGTGACAGCATAGATAGTTTGTGGTTTAGTCTTTTTTTACTTAGGGAATCGCGTTTTGGATTTTTAGTTTGAGATATAAATTGTTGGGTAGTTTAACTATATTTATTAATGTCATCTTTGACATTTTAAAAACGTTTATGAATTGCAAATACGATATCACGCCTTTTGAGAGGGTAATCAACGCTCATGTAGGAATTTGTTACATGGATTGTCCCCGGATGTGTTTACATATGTAGATTTATAATTTCGTCGTCGATAGGTGTAATATTTCCTACGTATTTATTTTATGTAAGTAACTATTCAACCGCATTTAGTCCTATCTATGATGACCAGAGCATTACGTGGAGTTCTGTAGGCGCTTTTAGGCGAAAGCCTCTAGTTCCCTGCTAGGACCTCTTGACTTATTCCAAAGACGAGTTGTGAGGATTGTCTACTATCCCAAACTTGCTAGCTATATTAAACTCATGAGCCTGAGGAGAGGCTTTGATTCCTATGCTTTTATTAGCTGGACAAGGGGCGGTGTTCATTGCTATGAAACTTTCACCCATGCATACTGAGGCATGTAATGAGTACCAGCATCGGTGTTCCCAAGATACTTCAGCATGGGGCACTTTAAGTGAGGAGTTTAAAGCTCTTAAAGAGTCGGTAACGCAAGATTGTCCCCTCCATGTAAGTTTTCTAGAAACATCTGAAAGGTTGCATAAACATTGATATTAAGATTATACTCAACAACCTATTAAAAGACTTAGGATTATCATGAACTTCCGTAAGTTTTCTATTGAAACGAGTATCCGGCATTATTAGGATCATACAAAATTTGGCTAACAAGTCAGGGAAACACTGAGAGACAGAGGTGAGCGTGGATGCATCACAGGGGCTCCTTTAAACCTACGTCTGAGTCATCTAAAACTTTTTTTTTATTTATATTAAGTTAACTACTTGAGATTGTATGAGCAGAATTTAAGCTATTGTAGCTATGCAAACACATTACACCCAATAAAGTTATCTTCATAGTGGTTAGTTGAATGGAACTGTAATGCACGTTTATTTCTCTTATTTTGACACCGCGGCACCGAATAAGATGTCTGTTTTATAACTTGGCGTTACTTTAAATCATTGTTTAAATATCCCATTGTAGAATGTAACTGGTAGGATGGTGTGTTAGGATTCGTTTAATTTGTCATATTTGTATAAGATAAGCGTGGAGATGGGAACGGAAGTCAGTAGGTAGCTGACACACGTCAGCGGGGAGATAAAGCTTTCCTCCTTCTACTTGTATTGAAAACGTTCAGACTTTAAGAATTTCACCTGGATTGTTAGATTTTTTTTCTTAATTTATTTTAATAAAGATTACATAAAGTAAAGTTTGTAACTTTGTATTAGGATCAACAGCATGATTCGCAAGGATTAATGAATCTGTAAAACTTCTGGAGCATTACCACTTCTTCACATCAAACTACACGGCTACACGTCAAACTATACATTACCAGTATACCTACGCTGATCTCGCGTTGTATAGGAATTTCATACATTTACAGATCAGCTTATAGTAGAAATGTGTAGCTTGTTATGTAGCCGTGCGTACCACGCGTCCACAATGCCAACTTGGTACGGATACTGTCGCGAATAAAAAGCGTAATACGTTTCTATCTAATATAATCATATGAATTAACTACTTAATAATCAATTACTTATAATTTCACTAATGTTTCTGTCCATGTTGGTCAGGTAACAAAAGTAGATTCATACGAAATTGAACTATGTAACGCAAAGATTGGTTAGTTAGTAACTAGTAACTCTTATACTTTGGGCCAAATGACATTAAGTAACAAATATAAGTATTACAGATACATGTAAAATATATTTAAAATATTAAAAATGTCAGCCTATGTCGTCCACTGCTGGACAAAAGCCTGCCCAAGAGATGTTTCCAATGGAACTGTATCCATAATTTATGCCATACTAGCCAACTCTTGGCAGAGGGGTTGACGATTACAGAGATACGCTGGTATACCCTCGTGTCGACTTCTACACGAGATGAATCTGGGTGGCGATATTGTACCTATGTCATCGGCCACACAACTTATTCAATTACGTATAGTGAATTCAGAAAGACTTTAGTTTTTTTTTATACTTCGTTAATTGATGAATGTTGTGTAACGTGAAGAATACCTTTATTCTGTTTGTTATTAATCTTTATGTAATCTATAACGCCTTTATCTTTATCCTTATTATTTTTCGCCCACTTATTCCTTATCATTAAGCGTATCTATTATAATCTTAACAAGTGACAAACTTTAAGTGAGATGATTTTAATACACTCTAATGTAAGATGTCAATTAATACTGTAGACAACCAATCATTCTAAAATTAAATTTAGAATAACCAATCATAACCCGGATGTAGAACACAATACAATGATTCCCACATGCCTCTGACAAAACAAAACAAGGTTTAAACATCGTCTAAACGCTGAAATAACAAACCGATTACGCCATGATCAGTGTTCAAAGTGGTCCAAGTCATATACTCTTCCGTTTCAAAATGTTCCAAAAGTAAACTTAACTTATTAGTCTTACAAACTTCATTCACATAACCTGCACTATTATAATCACAGTTAATCATTTCCTTAGCATAATTTTAAAAAAATCTATAGTTTCATGTTAACCACATGTTAATCCCGCTCATAGTTTATCACTTAGATAGGAACGTGAAAACAGTAGCGCTGCTAGTCTCACTCAGCGATCCAATATTTAATAGTTTTATGATGTATTATCAAAACAAATCTCACCGAGTTACTATGAACTGCTGTACGTTTCGGCTGTAATTTGTTGGATAACCAAAGAATCTTGATACTTGATTGTTGTTCTCTGAGATATAATTATTTTCTGATCAAATTATTCCTACGTAACTGAAAGAGATAGTTAATGGTAGAAGGAACAGAAGGATATATCTGCGGTGGCAGATTATACATTTCATTAGTGGAGCTGATAAAACCCAATACAAAGTGACTCGCCATTTTTATTACACCTTATGATCGTTTAAAATAAAAATTTAAATGTATTATGGGTTAACTTAAATAATAATGCTTAGTAATTTAACAGTGTGGAGTGTTTTTATAATGGGTACTAAATGATTATATTATCTTTGCTAAATGTGAATTGATGATGACTTCAGTTTTCATGACAGGAATCACCCTTATATACACAATTCCTATAAATACTAAAATGCACAACACAAAGAAATTTTAATATTTAGTAACTACTTGATATCTATAAAGTTGGTTGAAGAGCCAACATTTTTTAAACTATATCCTATACCTGGAGTTTAATAAAAATATGTTAAACTAATAATACAATGTTATATTTACACCTGAAAATTAAACATTATTCTAAAGAACTTCTAAACAAATCTAATTATCAAAGTTAGCAATATCTTAAAAATAAACTGAAAGTATATAATTATCTAAGTAATATACCTAATACAATAGGAAACAGTAGTTAATTGACATAAACGTGTACGGTTATAGCTTATGAGGTCCATTATAATTAATATTAGTCTTGTCTATGTCCGTAGCAAACTATGCTAATCTTGATGGATTAAACATTAATTCAAAAGTTACTTATTAAGAAAGCATTAAAGGGCACAGTAATAGATAAATTGTTCGGTAGAAATTACATAATACTAAAGAATGTCAGAACATGCAGTTAGATGTAGTGGGTAGATAATACTTCCTTCTATCTTTGTTAAATATTGAGCCTTAATAACGCCTGCAAACTGATATTCGTGTATTATTCATTTATTATCATTACGTTTACGAATATATAATGTCTAATATTCATTCACCTTGTGAATCTTGGCAATGAAGTTAGCACTGTACCGTTAAATTAGTAGTACAAAACAGCACTGGTAAGATCCACGTTAACACATTGCCAAATAAAAAACAAGCATAAAATCAACTCACTTATTTATCACATAATAAAGTAATTGTTCTTCTTAGCTTAGTTGTCAATGTTATATAAAATAATAAGCTTCTGCATTCGATTGCATCCGTGGAAATAAGTATGTTTAAAAAAAGTTGATAGAGCTTTGATATTATAACAGTTTTATTGGTTATCTCTGACTTTCGTCATTGTAATGCATATTAAATCCAAATCCGTTATTTTTACGTGATGTACGAACTTATAAACATATAAATTAAGAAGCAAATAAATCAGATACTCCTTATTACGATGAAAGCTGACAGTACTTACTGTAATACTGAAGATAATAATAATAAATATATTGACACAACTAATACACCGCACTCTGATCCCAAACTAGACAGAACCTGTACTGTAGCAACCGAAAAATATATTTTTTAAATTTATCAATAATAAATTTATTTAAAATTTTATAAATATATAATACATAAATTATACCCTGAGACAAAACAAATAATCGCGCTTACCACACAAAGAGTTGTTCTGCGTGGGGATCGAAGGTCAGGTAAGTCAGGTCACCAACAGGCCATTGATAAGCCTAACGTATATTATAAAAAAATATATTGATGATAAAAAGTATCAAGACACATCAAACGTGGTACGAAAATAGGCAGAAACGGTCGATACAATAGGACTTAACATATTTTTTCATCATATTTTATTATGAACTTCTGTTCAACATCCAGATGTTGGTCTGATCAAACAAAAGATTTTTCAGATATACTTACGCTGCGTCAGAATGTAACTATTACGTGCATGATTTATGATTAACTTCTGTTTATCTTTAATATCCCACTTTTGTTTAAGATTCGTAGTTTTTTTACGAATCTCTATTTCAATGTATCTACGAATGTCTATTCTCTGTGATAGAACGAGTTTATAAGTGGACCGATACGCGGTATCCGATGATACAAAACGTTCGCGCGATATATTATACATTTGCTGCCTGCTACCAATTAGACAGTTAGTTATGAAGTTTGCATCTGTTTCATGTGCGGAATTACTGGGTATTGCCCTTTAAATTCCACATATTATTATTATTTTGTATACTATAATTAAGTATAGTTTAAAAAAAATTACACCAGATCCAACTTATTTTTATCATGCTACCATATAAATTAAGTTCAATTTAGATAATTCCAGCACCATCCCCATCGGTTATATAGAAACATCAAATATCATACGTGTAAAAATAAAGTTTCGACGGCTCGGTAACTCGTGATGAACCAAGGGACAGCTTAAAATATCATCATCAAAGATGATCAAATCTTTAGATGATGAATCAGAGACGTTCTCAAGAATGGGCAGATCAGAAGTACCCTAAACCGGCGACCATGTATGAAGAATATAATGACAGTAATCGAGGCAAAAGAGGTGTGGAAAGATAGTGACAAATGGAAATCCGTTGTCTCGGCCTACCCCTCTGGGAAACAGGCGTGAGTCTATGTATGTATCAAAGATGATAAAATATCATTAACATAGATGTTATTGCGAACAATGGGCAAAATTTAATTACTATTCGAGCTTAATGGCGTCCGATGCAAAACGGTATTTCGTATCTAAGTATATCAATAATTTATCTAAAAACATATATTGTTAAATGTGTATAGATTTATGCTTTCGTACCTTACGTACCGAAACGTCTTGAAGAATAACATAAAATAATAAAATATGCAGTAATTATATTATTATAATATCCTGGGGCATTATTCACACACGGCTATTTGATCCCAAATTAAGCAGAGCTTGTACAATGGAAACCAGATATACTACATATACTACTTTTCTGTTGTTAATACATACTTATATAGATAAAAACACCCAGACTCAGGACAAACAGGTATAAAAACAAATCGAGCATAAATATTTTAAAAACATGATTATATTTTATGTCTATCTTGTATAAGGCAACGTTGTAAAATATTAAAACAAAAAGCATCTTGAGGATGCTATACCTTTTTTAACGTTCTATTAACTCACATGTTACAAACACTACCAGATCTACTATAGCTTATCAGCTATCCCGTATAAGATACTCAAGTTATAAGACGGCTAAACACGATGCTTGATTAATATGTAGTACTACTTTCCTCAGGTTTCAATATTAATGAAGATTAGAAGAGGAACGCGTAGAGAACACTATTGTTAAGTACGCGACTCGCACTTGGTCGATTTTTAATAGTTTATTTCCAAACTCCCTGTCGACAGCGCCGATGTTTTTCTAATAACCTGTTAAACAAATCATAACGTTTATTTTCGTTCGACACTGAACGATCACACGTCCGGGACTCTATTCTGTTTCAAATCTCTAGCTTGTTTTGATTATTTTAATTTTTCATTGAACATAAGAAATTGAAGTTAAAACAAGAACAGCGGACGTAAACGTGGAGAATAGAGGAAGAAACGCCACAATAATTCATTATGTAAACAAAGCGCCGAACATATTATTTCTTGAATATAAAATTGTCGTAATCATTTTTGAAAAGGAAATATAAAAATGAAAATAAAACGTGGATGTGTAATCTATATTACTAATCTTATATTTATTGTGACACGCTGGTCTAGTGGTAGCGTGTTTAACCGCAGATAATAAAGTCCCGCATTTGATTCCACGTTCTGATCATTAAATATATTTTCTGTCTAGAAAAATTACGACTTCCGGCCACATAAATATGGGTTGTAAATCTTAGTAACTCAGAAAACCCGTAGCTACTTACTTATATATGGTATGGGCAGTGGATACCCTGGTGTCAGAGTTGTTCAAGCCGCCGAGTAGGTCTCGGACAAGGATTAACTGTTGCCTAATGCCTACAACCGTCACCTTAACTTGCCCTCCGAAGCACGAAGACGCTCAGAAATTAATCCACTTTGGCGGTCACCCATCTATGGACTGACCTCGAGCCTAGTTACTTAAACTCACGGATCACTTACGGATTTGTGAGAGCATCTAGCTATGAGCTAGTCCATCCAGTTATATTATGAGAATGACAGAAACGTCATGATTATAATATGCCCCACTCAAATGTCTAAACTCCGTTGAAGCTGGCCGCCATGACTTTTATCATATCTAAGATCAGTGTTACAGTAATAATTATTATTTGCTGTAGCATTTGCTGAGGTAGACACCTTTCCTAGCTTGTACTTATAATGTTGCATGCTTCATAAGGAACTATTATGTAAACTAAACGTAATTAGTTATATCGTCTTATATGTAAACTAAGTTTTTTTTTTGTTTTATTTTTCGTTTATTGGTCTACAAATCTGGATATAGACTATATTGGATAAGACAACATCGATTTATTAAAAATAAAGTCTATACCCTACTCTGATGTAGACACAGCTTGCTAGATTAGACAAAACCTTAACTTATCTTAAGGGGTACTTATTCTAAGTTTACAGTTAGATCAGCAAAAATACTACAGTAATATTTTCAAGCTAAGGATTATCTGTGCTTGTTGGGAATAAATCCTTTTATTATTTTATTTTTATTCTAAACGTTACAAACACTATGAAATGCAACGATTGAAACTACATATTTCCGAACTCATTTTAAATGCGACTGCATTTATCTTTCAAGTGTCTTTCTAATGGTGGTTGATGATAAACAAGCTCCGATTTTTTACACACGACTTTCTTTGTATAGTTAAAAGCCGCCGATGGCATGCATATGACTTATATGACTCGACAGTATTAACAGCCAGAATTAGACGAAATTAATTTAGGAACCGTCTAACTGTGGTTCTCGCCGCCAGGTAGCGTTGCCTTTTTTGTATCTCCACAAAAGACCGTTTGGGAAGAAAGAAAAAAAATACTACAATCGGCGGGAACGGTAGCAATACTTTTCGATTATTCTTGATGTAGCGTGTCAATATGAATGAAAACTATTAAATATAACAAAATAAAACAAAATGGTGTTTCATTTGCGGTAGGCCTAAAATTTTATTTTTATAATCTTGGCGGCAACAACTGGCGCCATCCAAAAAAGTGCTGAAATCAATTAGTTATAGCATATTTAGGATGGCCAGACCTATCCCAATATTGTAAATTCATCGTTAGGATGCTTAGAATTGTATAAGAAAGAAATGATATAAAAACGCATACCGCGTACTCAATCTGAACCAAGCAAAATGCAGAAACATTGCTGTTTTAACGCTTGGCGACGTATAGCTTCAAGTGCGCGATCCATCGTAACAATATTGAAAACATTACCATATGCGTAGACCAGCTGCGTATTTACGTATACTATATGAATGATAGAGAGAGACGCGATAAGTAGAGTCATAAAGAAGGCAATAAAACGCCAGTAATCTAAAGATCTTTGATTACAATGACTGGTAATGAGCTGGCATTGAGAAACTGCGATGACGTAGGCGTACAGACGAAACAGGCATACAGCTAGAGAGTTAAGACACAATAAGAACAAGATAATGATGTCTGGTCCCTGGTCAAAATTCAGCCTTGGCGGCAAATTTTAATGGAGACTAGCAATCTGAACGGGACACTTTTGTTTGCGCAAACACAGGTCCACTTTATGTTTCCTCACTAGGAATCGCATTGGAAATAATGCCAGGTAACGGGGGTGTAACAACGCCAGCTTCCAGACTCCAGGCCGATACTGAGAACTTTTCGTAACAGAAAATACCCAATACTACTATTTGGCCTGATCCAGGATCTGAACCCAGGACAGCATTATCTGTGGACACGCTACCGCTATAGCAATGAAGCAGTCTGAACTACACATATATAAAAATTATGAGATTATTGTACACTAGCAACCACCTGAAAGCTGCCGCGCGTTGGCATTTTGGACAAACGAGAGATAACAGTTCCTTGTACTGAAATGTCATTATCATTCAAAGGCGTGTTTTGATTGACAAATACAAACAAAAATCGGACCTTAATAAAAAAAAATCAAAATAAAGTAAGGCCATTCTGATAATGTAGTTTTCTAGAGGTAAAATATTTAAATCAGTTAGGTAGTTTATCCATTACAAACAAACAAACAAATATACGAAAACTCAAATATTCTGTTTATAATATTTGTTTAGATGAAATATTAAACTTAAAAAGGCGCGGGCGTAACGTCTGTGTAAACAAAGATTGATAGGAAAAAAATATATGACGCGCATTACTTGTGTGAACAATTCAGTACGTAGCAAATTGATATTTGGTAGGTAAACTCCACGCAACTACAGTGGAAAACTTGCACTTAAAACCACTCTTATGCCATACGTAATACTAACCGTATCCACGAAGTGTATCCACCAATGCAAGCTGTTGACGAGTGTACCTAAGGTTGTCTGAATTGAATAAGCCCACCCGCCGTAAGCAAATTACTGTCGCCGGGAAACTTAACATTTAAATCAATTCCAATCTCGTAAACGGGTGTCTATTGTGGTCAATACAATAGATTTTTCATTTGGGCTCGAATAGCGTAGGGCGTGACAGAGTTACGCTGACCGCGGTGCCGCGGTGTGGTCACCCGCCCAGAAATTGTATAATTTTACGCCACAGAACAATCGGGCATACAGCGAGCGTGAATGGCCACGTCCGAACCAACAGCCGTCAACGACTCATAACGAAACATGCCAAACGCACGCATATAGACTGATGCCGAATCAATTGAAAATGCGCATTGAAAAATGTACACAGGGAAAATTTGTTTCAAAGACGCTTTGTTTAAAAAATATACAATTACATTCTTTAGGTGCGTTATGTTCTTCATAGAATATGGTCGTTGTTTTTGACTGTGTACCTGCAATTTTGTCCAGATGCTATGTTTGTTTATATGGAGAGTGTGAACGGTCAGGTACTGATATGTACATACATAGCATATAAACATAATGAACCTACTGTGCATCATTCAATATTGCAAAATATAGTTAATTAGGCCGATGCAAGATACGTAATAACTAGCCACTAAATTGCAACTACATACATAATATGTCTTTGTGTCTCTGAGTACTATGACCATCATACTGCGATCGCCAATCCGTCTGCCAAACGAGGCGATTATGGCATATCCCTCCAAATTATAGTCACAACTCTGGGGAGGCCTTTTTTTGTCCAACAGTGGACGTTATTCGGCTGACATGATAATGATTATGTCTTAGTTTGTAATACATAAATACATTTTATAAACAGACTTTGTATTTGGCGTCACTCGGTATTATTTTTCTCTAGAAAAGCTGCCTCGTCGGTCTAGCGGTAGCTTGTTTTACTGCAGAAAATGAGGTCCTAGAATTTGGACCAAAAAGTGATATTGGGATATTTTTGTGACCAAATCACCCATTAGCAGGCCGCAGTCTGGAGCTGTTTAACCGGCATCTGACTTCTCCCCGGTTGTGTCACTCGACGTGTGTGAAACTCGACCAGGAAAACTATTAACTTTCATAAAATACGCAGGAATTATTCATTAAAATTATTCTATTTACGTTCCTTACGATATAATTATATGACGATATAATCTCGTGGGTGGAAACACAAATACTTTTATCAAAATCAAAACTAATATTAACCGCGGAATAAAAACTGTCTCACATCCATAATACAAGTTTTGAAGATCATTCGGTTCTTTGAAATATGAGGATTCATGCATATTATTGAAAAAGTTTAAATCTTATATATTACCCGCAATTTATTTCACGAAGTCTTATATGTGGCCTATTATAAATGAAATGCATTGCAGGCATTTGCGTTTGACGCATACCTATTTAACAATGAAGTGTTACAAAAATTGAGATCCCTACTTCTGAAGAACTGCAAAGCAATTTAAGATATAAAAGTTACAGATAATTGATAAATATAAAAATAATATGGCTACTTTAATTAGATAAATTCATTATAATAATTAAATAATACAAAAGAAAAAAAGAACTTGTGTGTACTTATGTACACGCGTTAGAAGTTATACTTCTTAATATACAACTTGAACATAGTTATCAATTTTCATACCACCTAGAACTAACGTCATGCTGTTATTTTTACGATGCGCATCGTAAAAATTCACTCTCATTCCACCTAGAACTAACTTCATGCTGTTAAATTTTTTGGTGTCGGTGTGCGCGCGCATCGTAAAAATTCACTCTCATCATTTTTCTCCATCGCGCCAAAAGAAGTATAACTGCATTAATTGACAAAATTTATTACATGCATTGTATGTCATTGTCATCGCTCACAGACACAGAACAAATAATCGTGCTCATCACACAAACATTTGTCCTGGGTGGGACTCGAACCTGCGACCTCTGGTACATGATACGGCCGACAGTGATAACAGTCCGGGTCAATAACATCTAGAAAAACTGGCCAGTCAAAACTGTATACTGTATAACTATAGCCTAGGCTCTCACTGTTTTTTGATGCATATGTTTATAAAAAGGAGTATGTAACATAATTAATTACAATTTCAACAAAACATGGCTTCACTAACTATATCAATAAAACATCAAATAAACGTGAATAAAGCATCGCTGTCCATACAAATGATTAAACTCTAAAATCTTTTGATACATCAGACTAAGAAACAATAAAGAAGCCATATCAAACGATACCGTAAACGAATTAGAAACAAAATGGATTCGAACGACTTTCTGAAGATGACGTCTCTTTCTTTACAGCAGTCATCGAGTTTCCTTTGTAATTAAATATTGAAATTAAGAAATGAACAGCCGCTAATTACAAGAGCTTGTCCCTTGGGGGCTGATTATGTTGCCCCAGCATTCGCAGAAAGGGATGTCGGGGACTACGCCGCTCTTATTTCAATTAATATTTAAGATTTTAATGTTCTCCCGATAAAACTTTATATTTAGTTGGAAACTCTTGTGAATATTACTCCACAAGATGTTTCACGTATGATCTTTGTTTGAAGTTACATGTCTAATGTATTATTTTTGATCTTCTTTCATAGTAGTATGAATTTATGTACATCCTACAAGAATTCTTAATAAAAATACAACATTCTATGAATTCATTAAACTGTAATTAAAGAAACATCTGTTCTGGTCACAAAGGCGACAGCTAGACCACGATATACGCTAGGTGAGTTGTGTCCAATATAATAATATAAGATCAATGGAACCAACATCGATAGGAGTCATAAAAAAGAAATAGTGACGTTGTACAAACTATAAATTTAGTGTTTGGACGTTTCAATTATCCGGACCACGTGGCGTGCCGACAATGATGTTCGTGCCAACAGTAATAAAATAAAAAAATGTAACAATAAAAAATGTGTCCGACCCAGTTAATATTTTTATGTATCTAATTCTATCGCTAATAAGACATTTTATAATAGAGATGATTAACTGGAAAGTACAGTCGAATACGATCTAATATAAATAAAAGAAGCCATAACAACATCATCATAGAGCGATCACATCGCAGATAGAAAAGGCTCAGATCTTAAATACGTTTGGAATGTCTTTATTAACTGTCATCGAATCAAGAGAAGCACCGGGAGCTGTTTAATACCCTATCAGACAAACGTAATTAGTTTTGTAAATAAAATACCTCGTAGAAATTGAAACGTAGCAGCTACTTCACTATTGCGGTGACTTGCTACATTAACTTATGATTGTACTGTCAGATAGAACAGTGTTAATAAACTGAGCTGTAGTCTTATAGAATCAAAGAGGTTAATCCCCTCTGCAACGATAAATATTACATTTGATATAGGTACCTGTGAGACAAAAATATATTTATTAGATTTTTACTAAGGTTCCGAATAATGTTTTAATGATATTAAAGAAACAATACATTTTTTTAAATCTCTGCATTATAATAAATGAGCTCCATGTTGATTCTCATTACTGCTCTAAATCTCTAAAATAACAACTCCAAAATGTATCCTGTTAATTTTTTCAAATATAATCAGTGAATAACATAATCTTATCTTGTTATTCACTGAAAAATAATAACTATTATTAAATATAATATTTGGCAACTAATTGTATGCAATTAATGTTTGTACTTATTTCAGTTTATATTTTTGAAATTTCATTTGTATGGAACACAATAAAGATAAAGTATCCCTCGCGGGACAGTAACATTAGGAGAGCATCTTGCCCACAGAACATGATATATAATTGTGGAACAAAATTACGGTCGCAAAACTTTTCCACCCCAAAGCATTTTTTATTTAATTTTTATTTTTACGACACAATTAAACGCGGCTTTGCTTTCACTTTTTATTGTTACTGTCTTAGTGCCCTCTAATTTTTGGCTTCAATTACATTTTTCCTTTCGTTTTATTAAAACATTGTTTTTAATGATAGAAGTTTATCGTCGTTTCGACAAAATGATCAATTTTTATAGTTTCAACTTCCGTTATTTCTAGAATTCTCTGTCGATGTTAATGTACCTAGTATAATTTAGAGATGAGTCAACTTTCAAATATAATCAATAATTCGGACCTCTCTTCTTTCTCAGGTACTTCTCAAGGTGAATAGGTGTTTCTATTCAAGGAGAGATTACAACTCGCTCCGACCGGAACTCGTTTAGAAAAAATAGAGCAACGATTTTTTAACCGAAATCATTTATCATGTTTGCACTGAACCCAAGACAAACTGCTACTGCGTTTGAGTTTACACTAGATAAGATTACTTGCGTTTGTTTTACGTTGCCTACCGATTCTTGGACCATTTTTAAGACAGAGCCTCATTGTTTAACGTAATATCCAGATATGGTGTTATAGAGATACTTGTTAGAACAGGAAATAATACATCAAGAGGGGTAAAACGGATATTTCTACTGCAATGTGTATGTACTGTATTAAGTGATCTAGACCTTGGTATATTACCTATAGTTAATACACTACAATTGCTTCATTTTCTTAGTTCTCAAGTTATATTATGGCAAAGACTAATACAAAACTGAAAACCAAATAATAATACATGAACTAGCACAAATCTACATTAGTCTTAGTAATAGTACATGTATGTGTTACTAGTATGCAATATTTTTGATTACTTACCACAAATGTCCTAACACTTCAAATCTTTGTTTATTTCTTCCTTAAAGGCAACGCTACTAAGGATTGAAATCCCTAGTATGACCAATTCACGGACACAAAGCTTGACTAGACTCAGAACAAAAAAATATTGGTCACACTAATGGTTATCCTGCGTGGGACTTGAACCCGATACACGAAGACACCGAGGTAGTAGTGAGGCGACAACCTTAACCACGACGCTACACGTCAAAACGAATTTTAAATACGAAAGATTCATTCAAAATGTTTTCATGTACACGTATTTAAGCTGGAAAAAACTAATAACAAATTAAATATATACTTAGTAGCAAATAAATAATCTACAGACTTCAATGTTGCAACTTTTAGTATGGATACTAATACAAAACAAAAAACTGATTCAAGTTACGTTACAGTCACCGAATATGAATGGTAGAGTATCTTCTAAGACTATACTCCAGAGTATGTCTTATATTGGTAATCATAAGGTCTATTTTATTTCAATGACACGCCTAAAGGAGATATAATTTTTGGACTTAAAAAAGTTAAAAGAGTTTTAATTTAATGTGTAAACATTCCCATACGGGCTGTAGTAGCTGTAAAGTATAAATAATTGGACGCTTCAGAAACAAAAACATAAAATATATAGATTATGACTATTAGCTTACAATAGGCTGTCAGCGCGTTGTTTTTGGTCTTTTCACTTTTTTTTAAACTGGCTTATAAACACGGGAGGATGTTTACGCCACGTGAATGTTATGATTTTGTGTCAGTAATTATTAGTGAGTGTGAACAAGTCCACTAAGAGTTGAGAATAGTAACACAAATATAATAACAAAGAAAGAGTACGCCGCGCCATCTATTCATAGTGTCGATGCCGTTGATACTGTTTGTATACTAAATAGCTTCATTTGTTTAAGATCATAGTTTTTTATGAACTAAGGAAGATTGAAGGGTTACTTTTACGAAATAATAACTGATGCTGAATCGTTTCATCGGATGTTGTGTTGGAGTCACGTTCGAACAAATCTAACTTTTTATCTAACATCTTGATAAAGCCGCAGCTTTTCAATCTATCAGTATTGAGTTCGTCGATCAGGATTTATTCGTAATGTTTGTGAAACTATCTATCAAGGGTATATCTGTCAGAAATATCTGGGGACTCCTTTGTGGGTGCTATTTGATCAGTGACACGGGCGGTGAGTGATGAATATTGCCAAGCAAATATACAAAAAGCAAAACTATACGTGGTGTTAGTTTCACTAGGGTTGGTTGGCGGAAAGCGTGCCTATTGTAGAATGGTTATGCCTTTGATGTTGCAGAATGAGCATTGAAAATACATTAAGCATTTTTTAAGTAAGAAGTCTTTATTGGTCTATTGGTAGTATTTATTGACTGAATTCTAAGCCAGAGATCGTGGGTTCAATCCCCACCCAGGATAAATCTTTGTGTGATGAGCAAGATTATTATTATGTCTGCGTCTAACTAATTAATAATATGTATGTATATTTATAAGTATTTTTATCAGTTGTCTGGTTGCTAACATTCAGGATCTGTCTAGTTTGGGATCAGGTGGCAGTACAATTGTTGAACGAAGATATTTATTTACTTATTGTAAAACATATTGCTTGCTTTGTTTGGTACGATAGTGGCTAGTTGAGAACTGTATCATAGAATGTCTAATTATGTTTCGAGTAGGTTATAATCAATATAATATTTACCGCGTTATTTAAAAATAAACTGCTTAGAGTTTTGTACATCTTTTGAGTTATCGGATATACTTGGGTGAATACCAAATTGTAATGAATCATACTATACACAATTCTTTGAATTACGTGGAGTTTTTATCATATTACACATATTGTGTACATATTTGTTCCATTGCCATAGGCAAATATTATGAAGTTGAAGTTTCTACCCTCTGGGACCCTCTGGTTTATGATACTCTTGCAACTTCGCGCACCCGTATAAATCGTTCGGAAATCGTTCAGTAATAAATCGAACGCTTTTTAATGGCAGTTTATCGGAGTGAGCTTTGCGGTATTCAGATTACGGGTATGGCCTAAGTGGCGGCAAGGGAGCGGCACGTGCTCTCCTTATCTCTGTCCCTCGACACTTTCAATATTCGATTTCGTCGCGTCGCGGGCGCGGTTTTGTTTAGCTTTTTGTTCCCGACTGTACACGCCTAAAATAAAACAAATTTTATGAGCGTCTTTTTGAAGTTCATTCCGACTATTTATATTTTTATAATTGTTCTTTGGCGATAGTCAGACGCTTTTGGATGACAGAAGAACCCGAATTGGGTTGCCACGTTTTTTTCATGTTGCCCATCTATAAGTTTTACAAGAGACGGTAAATAAAATTAGCCATCAAAATAACAAACCCTTTATCTGAACATGTCAAGAAGAAAAAAATCGTCATACCATACAATCGCACCCCAAAGCGTAACCGAAAACGAGTCTCACCGCAATCCAAGCTAATGGAGTGTCTCATAATGACGGTTGCTGACATAAAAATAAATAGGCGAGACTCAGTTTCTGCGTAAGCCGATACTATGATAACAGCATCGCTCCCCCGATAATTGCCGAACTTGCCGACGCCTCTGATGTGGTACCACTACCTAGTCGTAATGTAGTGCGGATTAGCTGGTACCAGTGTAATTGATCTTACTTCGGTACACCAATTAGTATGGAATTGCAGCGCAGGCTACTGTTGGTATGTTCCTAATGCGGTGCCGAACCAATTAAAATAACTTTATAACAAGTCTATTATTTTCAGAATAATATGATAATAAATCTATACATAGGTATTTAAAAGCAAACCATCACAGAAATTTACGAAACCGTAAAGATTTATAAACTTGAGAACGGAATATCGCTATAATATGTGACGCAGGGCCCGAACATGTACGGTTTTTGGAAATTCGTTTCGTTGCAATTGATTTTGTACTGGAATAATAATAATATCCTGGGACATTCACACTAAGCCCTAACAAAGCAGAGCTTGTACCATGGAAACCAGATAACTGATATACTAAAAATACTACTTTTATTTTGTTAATACATACTTATATAGATAATTACACCCAGACTCAGGACAAGCAGACATAATAATGCACACAAATAATTCTGTCCTGGGTGGGATTCGAACTTACGACCTGCTCGCTGCGGCGTGAAAGGCAAGCATTTACCAACAGCGCCAACCGATTATATACGATTTGACTTTCGACTGGATGGAAATTTAGGGCACAAAAAATAAATATGAAATACCATTATCATTACCATATGTAGTAAAAAGATCAGATTAGTCAAAATATATGAATATAACTTATAACAATATAACTGGATGAACAATAGAACAGAGACGTAGTTGCTTGTAGTGAGCCTCATAAGAAAACTCAAAAACGATACTAGTTACTTCTACCAAATTAAATTGATTGATTGGAGTCATGTAAAATCTTTGAACCTAGAATATTCAGTAAACCTGCATTAGCAATTTTAATTTTCTTTTATTTTCATTCGTATGGATAGAGTCATAGTGTTTATCCTAGTTGATGCACAGTGTTTAAAGCGAAGTAATACTACCAGTAATACCTCTGACATCGTAGGTATATCATTTTGTTTAATCTCTATAGCCGACCGATAGTTTATGTATAATTTATAAGCGTCTCCGTGCTTCTAAGCACGGAGACGCTTATAAATTAAACTACTTTTGCTTATGCGGTCACCAATCTATACCTGCCCCACGCATAGGTGCTTCATCGCCTTTTGTCGATCACTGAAGGCAACTAGCTCGAGTGATCATAATTGTAATAATGATACATTTTTATATTTCACACAATATACATACATCAAAATTGTCTAGGGATCAAGTACATTTTTAAGTATAAACAATATCTGATGAATATTTACCAAATCTAGTCTTCTTACTTTAATCCCTATGTTTAAGTTAAGTTGCTAATAACTTATATCCTTATTTTAAAATAAAGAAAACATTGCAAATTATTGGTCATTAACATACCATGCAATGAAAGTTAATGTCATTAATTAAATGACAAAAAGGGTTGGGCCCTCCAGTCCGGGTTACATAGCTTGTAATCTTATTTGCAAATAATCTTATTCGCTCGCCTCTTTTGTCCGGTGAAGCATAGAAAGCCTGCTAAAGTCATGTATTAAAAAAAAAACTACGCATGACTGTGAATGAATTTTCATTCGAAAATAGAATTGCGAAGTTTGTATTCTCCAATATCCGCCATAACTTTGCAAAGTAACGGTAACTCTATCACCACAGATAACAACAAATTTAACGTTCGGAAGTACGCAATAGGCTTAAGGGCAAAGATTTAGGTGACAAACTTTATTACGTCCGAGAAATACTGTTGTCTATTACGTGACCATAAATCACGGATGGGAAAACAATAAGCGTGAAATTGTGGAAACTGTGGCCGTCGTCTTGTGGTATTAAATCTTAGGGGAGTGAAATAAATAAAAATAAATTTGTTACTCTCCCCACGCGAGAACTTGATTTATTTGATAAGTGCGAAGATACCTACCGTACTGCATGAGAAGCTCCCGCTATCAGCTTTTAATTGAATTTAATTTATGATTATTTCAGTTATTGTTCTTTTGTTGCCGTTATGAGAATTTACTATGAGTACGGAATTGTAATGAATGAATCATGTGGAACGTCGGTAGATTGATTTCTTACTAACATTTTTATGTGCTTGTTGATAAAAGTGATAGCGGATTGTAATTATGGAAAAAAATAACATTTTTAGGAACTCTGGCTCCTTTCTCCATAGGGCCGCCAATAGGCGATGGCTATAACTGTTTTTATTTATTTAGTTGTAGTAACACTAAATAGTGTAATGTAGTATCCATACATAAATAATAATAATATCCCAAACTAAGCAGAGCTTGTACTATGGAAACCAGATGAGGCATACATATACTACTTTTCTTTTGTAAGTACATACTTATATGGATAATTACACTCAGACTCAGGACAAACAGACATGTTCATTGTTCATGCACACAAATATCTGTCCTGGGTGGGAATCGAACCCACGACCTGCGGCGTGAAAGGCAAGCATTTACCAACCACACCTACCGGCCTGGCGTAAATAAAGCCTATCAGTAAAAATAAAATTGGGATTGCCTTAAAACTAATAGATATATAATACAAAATGATGTAAGATATAATGAATGTGATATAGTAACATATGGCTCGACAACAAGTCGCCTGTAGTAGAGTAGTGGAGCCAAAGAAGCTCCGTACTAAAATTAATTTTGCGAGAAATGTACATTCTATTGCGTTAATTTCTTTGTCGGTAGATAAGATAATCTAATTGTTTATTTCACCACATAACTTAAAACTATAACAAAAACTATTCCCACTTTATCTCCTAAAATAATTCTATACGCTTATATTTAAACAAGTTTATCAACCAATTATAAATATAGTTTGCATTCGAATTCTATTCGCGTCTATCTATAAACTTAGTCTACAGTGTTTTATAAATTCAACATCTGTCCGATCTTCAATTATTCAATTATTTCTTTTGTAAATATAATATGTGTATACTAGTTTCGATTTTATTATATTAAATCTTTATTTTATTTTAGTTGTTAGTTTATTAAATACACACATACTACAGTGGCTGCACGTAAGGCACTTCGTGTATCAGGTCAGGTTTCCACATAAGAAAATATGACCACACGTAAATGACCTGTGGAAATCAGGAGTTATAATGAAAGTTTAAATTTACAATATAGACTTTGAATTAGCCTTTATTACAAACAACGCATAGCTTACTTTCGCTACAAACATTTATTACGGGTAATCAAAAGATATAATTCAAAAAGGGGTATTTAACCTTTGGGTCACATTAATAATTTCAAGTCATGTTATGCATTAATTTCTAATCAAAATAAAAAAGTCATTAATGGCTTTATTATATTTTTAATTGGAACACGAAAGTTTGTAACAATTTAAATATTATTATTTTTAACTTATCATAAATATCATTTGATAGATTGCTTAAGCCACCCTCGCTCCTATTGTCCTGTAAAGCAGTCAAAGTGAAGCACTTCTAGGCTAATTGTGAACACTTTTAAAAAAAATTACGGGTCTTTCTACAATTATACATCTAAATCAAAAAATATAATAATAAGATAACGACAACCGTATTCAGAAAGCAATGTTTTTGGACACCGCATGCATTGTCAGGAGTTTCATGTCTCTAGACACCTCAACAGGGAACAAGAGGACATTTTTATTTTTCCTTAATGTATATGTCTTTTTTATTTAAACATGATCTGCTGTGTGGTGACGGCATATATGATCATCACCCCATCTCATCCCGTGGGGGGCTTAGAAATCGTCCGAGGGAATACCAGTTAACGGCTAGCAGCGTTTTTCTGTGAACTATGACCATCAAACTGCGATCGCCAACCCGTCTGACAAGCGTGGCGATTATGGCATATCCTCCCATACTTTGGGGAGGCGTTTTTCCAGCAGTGAACTTACTTTGGCTGACATGATGATGATGAATAATAAAAAATAATAAGTGGATATTATAAAAAAAATGTTATACCTATACTTATACTATACTTGACTGGCTTGGTGGTCTAGTGGTTAGTGTGATACAAATAATAATAATAAATATCCTGGGACATTATTTACACACGGCCATCTGATCCCAAATTACGCAGAGCTTGTACTATGCAAACTAGATAACTGATATACTACATATACTACTTTTCTTTTGTAAATATATACTTATATAGATAATTACACCCAGACTCAGGACAAACAGACATGTTCATGGAATAAATATCTATCCTGGGTGGGAATCGAACCCACAATGAGTTAGTGTTGTTGTACTTAAAGTTTTTAACCCTAACTAAGCGTTAAGTACCGTTATTTTTTTGTATTTATAAAAAAATTATCACGCTTAGTTTTGTCTAATTATAGCCAAAACGTAGTGAGTTTACCAGTTTTTCACAAAGTTAAGTTCATGAAGCATATAGATTACCGAATTCTTTGTCACATACCCCAATACAGTTACGTTAACTAAATGGATTAAGCGAATCTTTTTCAAAAACCAGCCTGGGTTTAGGTAGAACTAAGCATGTTAGCCTATTCCTCTTTACGTAGCTAAGTGTACCATCTTAAACGGCAGTAACGTGCTACTATGTTCGCAGCTCCAGACCGGGTCGACCTCCGAAGCGCGCATCCGGTGTGGGCCTCTCGCTAGCCGCCACGCAGTTCCCTGGACATCCCTTCAAGAAGCACCGCCTGGAGAACGGCGAGTACTCACCTTACGAAAACGGACACATGAGTGGTAAGTTTGTTGTTTGAGTGGTTTGAGATCTTTGCATTTGATTAACAATTATAACGCGGTTAACGCAGATGGGGCCGGATACCCCGTAGTCGTGGGTTCGATTCCCACCCACCCCAATTAAATTTATACAATTCATGTTAAAGATGTCTGAAAAATTAGTAATTAATTATTATAATACGGAATAACAGTATTTTACCGCACATTTTTTAAGAACATTGGATAGGCGAATGGGTGCACAAAATATTTTTCTTTTGACATCAAAATCAGCAATATTAATTTTAAAAATCCATCAATAGAAAAATCACGTAACACCGGTGCAAAAAACCATTCAGTTGAATTGTCAAAACCGACCATCTCTTGCATCCGTAATCGGCCAGATTCCATGTTCTAACCACAAAAGGGGTTTTCTCCGGCACGGGTACTTAGTTTGTAGTTATATTTGGCTTGATCTCTTAAGTCCAAGCTCACCCCTATCGTCCGGTGAAGCAGTTAAAAGCTCCTAAGCTATCTGAAAACGTCATGTAAAAAAGGGTAGAATTAGGAAAGTTTATTTTTGAAGATGGCTAAATAACCTGTGAAAACACCTTAAAATCTAAATAAGTTGTTCGCAAAATGTAGGGCTTTTAAATGGTATTCACTTCAAGCAACGGAAACGACTTTCGCCTTAAGCCCTGCATATCCGGCCATAGCGAGTGACCCTGTTATCTTGTGAGAATATGAATTTAAACCCCAATTTTGTCATGTTACTGATAAAAAATTTATAGTGGAAGCATGATATATATTCTCTATGCTCAGCAAATAGTGATATTGAGATCCAAATTTCAACAAAACCACAGACAATGCCTAAAATGCGAATTAAACATAAAGTTATTAACCTACAGATTAATCTCAACTTAATCTGGCTTTGTAATATAAATCAAAACAAACGGTACCATGACATGTGATAACATCAAAATCGGGTTTGTGTAAGCTCCGGATAGGCGCCGGATATGAATCCCCGTCTTCTCGGGAGGTATGCCTCCTCATTTCGTATACAAATTACACAAATACAAAATTATCCCAACACAAACGGAGAAAAGGGAATAAAGTGATTAAATAGAGCTCAGCGCAAGACGTCTAGCAATCAATCATTTTTGTCGCTTACGGCTTTGTTGATACTGTTACCTTCTCTCTCTTTTCTTTTCATATGTCGGGTGTATTTTGTCTCTTTCCCGCATGAAGTGTCGTGCCAGACAAGGGAGCAATTACATTCGTGATCTTGCATAAGCGACACTTGCTTATCGCGCACTGCCGCATTTGACTTTGAGTGTAGTTTGTTCGCTTTTTTCCCTAAATTTGCAATTCGAAACACTCTCATGGCTGAAATAAGCATGACTTTGTTTCGAGCTTATTGCTTGTTTATATCTACTTATAACAATATGAACTTTTTGTTTTGTAGCAGCCCTTGTTTCTTGTTCATTGGTATGTTGTATCATTTCTTGTTGTGTTTTGAAACTCATCATCATGCTTAGTTGGTTTTAATTATTATACAATTAGTGGGAAGATGGATGGCCCTTGTAAGGGGTTCGATTTGAAATTTGAAACCCGAGGTGGATTTTACCGTAATTTTATCCAGAATTATTATAAACACAATATAAACATAACAATCGATTGTGGCTGATTATATTGATGTTTATATTTGATGTTGATAGTACAAAATATAATTATTATAATTATTAATAATGTATAATTTTAAAACACCAGCGATGTGGAGTTAAAAATACAATGTGATAATTTTGTTACATAATTTTCCGTCATCCATAAATTAAAGCCATTCTAATTAAATTCGTGCGTGTATCAAGTTTCCATATAGGTACCATATCTGTGTTCGGGCTCCGGTGCGGCTCTAAGCCAATATTATTTTGACGAGTCGTTGAGGTTTACAGTTGATGAAACAAACGCACACATACAATAACGGTCCTGGGAAGGTGCACGCACACAGGTGTCAGTCTCATCTATAAACATCACACATGTAACCAGGGGTGTCACTCTTTGAGTGAGTGAGTGAGGTGGCGGGTGGCCCATTTTCACCCTGTGAAATAATAGGATACGAAAACATCGGAGGCAGAATATAATCCTCCTGCGAAGGTTGAACGGAATGGAAATAGGAATATGAAATGCGTGAAAGGGATGTGTCGGCCCACGTGCTCGTTGAAAGGGTTACCCATCGATGTTTATCTTAAGGCGCTAAATCTAAACGGTTGTTCATTCCGCCTCGCGATTTAGATTTGTGTAGATTTGTGATTACCACTCTCAGTAAATGTGTTTTTAAATAGTCGGATTACGTATCTTTCAATTAATTCATAATTAAAATTTAATTTAATAGGTACTCATTGATTTTGATTAAATTTTGTAAAGTTTCAATGATACTAATGTTAGTAAGTGGAGTGCATCAAGTTGAAAATGTCCTACTGGTAGAAATGTTCAATGAAGACTAGCTATCTGCGCGAACTATATTAAAAACTTATCTGTGAGTGGAAGCGAAAATACAAATGCACTTTCTATTTCTTCACTGTTCACTCCTCCACTGTCTTCTGCTCGTGACATACCGTCACGACTAGAAGGTGGTCAGGAATAGGATCGAAGAATGTGGGTGTAGCACCCCTAACTTGGAGCGCCCGAATTGAGAATTTTTCTTAACAGTATAATATCAATATCACCTTTTAACGCTACCTTTACAACAAAGAGGTCACTCTAGGTTATTACAAATAATATAACACGAAACATCATAATGAATCGTCACGAAGTACTACCAACATAATCTGTCTCCGTCTCTGGCTGCAATCAATACGCTTGACAACCCTAATATTTTAGAAAGTGCCATGAAAATTATGTGTTGATAATAATTAAAGGTTTGGCACGGTGTCGCCGCGAGTCGGATGTATTCCGGGGGGATAATGTAAGGCATTATAACATTACTCGCTGGGGCACAAAGCTTTACATTCTGATTGAATTCTGTGTCTGAAATTAAGTAAGGATTTGCCTGTTTATGTTAAGGGAGCGAACGGATCAGTCAATTTGCGAATCTCTTGTGTGCTCACACTGATGTTTGTTGCATTGTAACGTCTTTAGCAGATTATTCTAATAATGATAGATGATATCTGTAATCAAAATTATATTATGTCTTGTGTAGCGTAGTAATTACATGATGGTAACTAGTGACATTGCGATCGGTATGCTAGGTTGTTCGACGTCTACGATGATGCTGTGGGTAATGATAGGATGTTTCATAACGAGTTTAATTTCGATGTTACAATGCTTGATAATAAATAAATACACGTTTTTTTTCTAAAAATATTTTTATAGTTTTTAAAAAGATATGAGAACATACTGAAGTAGGTATCTAAGATGATTAGATAATAACTACATATTATTAGTTAACAACTAACAGTCTGTTACATCTCCACCTCATTCACAGAGTAGAGAACCCCAAAGGTGTGCCCTCTGGCGTGGGTACTTATTTTGTAGTCTTTACTGCTAGACGATATGAGACGAGAGAGACTCTTGTCTGATGAAGAAACGAAAGCAGGTTAGACTAAATGTCATTTTAAAAGAAGGCTTTTGCAGACTTTTCCGTAAACCAACCGGCTTAGTATTCTCTAAGCAGATACTGACAACACCATATAATAAATGAAATATTGGATGATATATTTTCTAAACTTCGAATAGCGTTAATTTGTAAAAACTTACTAACAAACGATCATTATCTCAGTTAAGTTTTTCCTAAGCGTGCACATTTATCGGTTCACAAAAACTGCATATTCTCCACAATCAGTGAATCGAAAGCTCGTTTTTTCCATTTCCGTATGAACCGTTTGCAAGTTACGTACACACGGCTACACATCAAGCTATACATTTCTAGTATAAGTTGATCTCACGTTGTATTGGATTTCCATACAATGACAGATCAGCTTATATTGGAAATGTATAGTTTGATATGTAGCCGTGCGTACCTATGACGTACGATGAATACTAGAAGCGTCCGCAATCATAGCAATTTGTTGCCATCCACCACTGCGTTTACAATATTTAATGGTTTAAACATTAACTGGCAATTGAAAGTAATTAAACAAATTACCGTTGCCCCTTATAAGGAAATCGTAATAACAAATGCGGTGGCAACAATAATTAAACGCCGAAGCGATGTGAAACGGTACGAGAAGTGTTACGTTACTTATGACAAACCGTTTACACATAATCAGCTTTCTTCTAATTTCAACAATTACTTTAACCAATGATAGTAACATTTCCATATAAAAAGTTTTCTTACAATTAAGTAAATTGTAGGAAATTTATGAACTAAATCTTATATTAGGTATAGTATAAGACTATATTAAAGTAGTGCAGTGAAGTTAGTTCTTATGTTATCTCAAATGTTCTCAAGGCACCAAGGCTAAAACTTTAAATAATGAAGAACAAGAGTACATTTGTCATGTTCTATTTGTGGAAAGTATAATCACAGCAGGCTTTAAATTCGCACTTCATAGAGCATTTAAAACCTACCAATGGGTTTTCTATATCAATAACTATACAAATTATTGCATAATATTTGCATAGCTCAGACGCTTAGGTATAAGTTTACTTTGCAACAACTCGCAACACGCCTTGAGGATATTTTAATTACAAACTATACCTATAGGTCCCCTTGATTCTATGAAAATGTCTTGTATAAACGAATGGTTGTCGTATACATAGGTAATTGTAGAGTAGATAATAGTTAATTTATGTATGCCACTCTGTGAAGCATTTCCAAGGTGCCCTCAATTTCTTTCATTATTTGCAATATGCATAAAATGTAAATACATCAATAAATACTTCTGCAACATTTGTCTTAGTTATAAGACATATCTATTGCTGTTGTCAGTTAAATTAAGCAATTAACATTTTAATTAAAACAGTCGTTATAGCGCCGTTTCTTGCGCGCGTCTCCGCTTTGCAACAACCCTGTATGTAAATATGTATAAAATGTGAGGTTGTTTTGTCCACCTGCACTAAAAAGCGTGCGTTTGCGCCGCCGGTTGCTGATTACGGTCTGCAATCAGCATAGCCCATTAAATCGATTCGATAATCGGCTTTCAATTAGAGCCATATTTCGCAATAAACATCGATTTGACAAGTTGCGTGCACGCGCGATGTCTGAGCGATTTGTCAAATGTAAAATTCAACTGTCCGTTCAAATGCTCCGCGCTAATTAATTTGAAAGTTTCGTTTGCTATATACAGTCATCGAAACTCGAAACTGGAATACGTGTGGGTGTATTTATCTTTTTTTTTAATAACCCATTACATACACTAACATACTCATTGACAGACAATAATTAGGATCTAATATGAGATCCATACCTATTAGAAGTAGAATTTCCATCTATCTTAAATAAATTCTATTTTGATAAGGATTTGGATGGTATATGGATGTAGTAAAATAAATAAATTGAATGCGCTACATTAATGACTGTGGCCCAGTCATTAAAGTGGTGCCCCACTGCTACCTCAGCATTCAGCTCACATGTATTGGGTATGATTCCAGATCCAAGTTAACTATTTATATGACGCATAAATGGTTGTTCTGAGCCTTAGTGTGCATTTTGTCGGTAAATTGCCTGTGTGTAAAGTCTCGTGCGACCCTAATATTTAGTTCTATAGTGCGGTCGTCTTCAAGATAAAAATGACGACCTCTTTAGTTGAACGATGTAAGCTATTAATCTGGGCCATACTTCAGAATTATTTAGGAGTGCGATTGGTAGAGGTAGCTAATCTGTGATTTTGAGAGCTTGATAAGGCAATGGTTATAATAAGAACATCTTTGACAGTAAATCTATTTCACAAAGTGTAACGTTTTATTAGAATTCTGTCCATGATGAAATCTAGATACCAGCTAATTTACGGGCCTCATTTTACTGGGCTCCTGTAAGTTTCGGGATCATATTGGCGGGCCTGTTGGCGTGGTTGGTAGATACGCTGCCTTTCACGCCGCAGGTCGTGGGTTTGACCCGGTACAAATATTTGTGTGCATGAACATGTCTGTTTGTCCTGAGTCTGGGTGTAAATCTACTATATAAAAATAAGTCGGGTTTTCCTCCCTGACGCTATAACTCCAGAACGCACGAACCGATTTTCACGGTTTTGCATTCCTTGGAAAGGTCTCGGGCTCCGTGAGGTTTATAGCTAAGAAAATATATAAAATTTAACGCGGGTAACACCGCGGGGCACAGCTAGTTATCTATATAAGTATGTATTTACAAAAAAATAGTAGGTATATGTAATATATCAGTTATCTGGTTTCCATAGTACAAGCTCTGCTTATTTTGGGATCAGATGGCCTTGTGTGAAAAAGTCCCAGGATATTTAGTGCTCCTAAAAAATCCCTTAAAAGAAACCACAGCGCAAAAAGTACATAGTATTTAGTTTATTTTCCAGTTTTAAACACTACCATTTTAAATGCCGTTATGAATGTAATTTATCCCCTGTTCTCTACAGTTAAATATCTGGTTCCAACTATTTTACTCAGTTAAAGAAATAGAGAGAGAGAATTATTTAAATAGGACGGATCACGGTGGCAAATGAAATAATTCTAGGCGTTCCAAATAAGCGGGTGCAAAATGGTTTAAGCAAATATGTCTAAAGGTAAAATTTACAATAGGTAGGCAGGTATTCCGGTTCTTTGCTTCGTGTCGCTGCCGATATTCCGAATTCCGAACATTCGAATCGTGCGTGGAATTATATGAATTCCTTACCTTACTCACTCGGTGTTTCGCGTATGTTCCCTTCAAATGTTAAATGTGTTTAATATCGGTCCAATTAAAAAACCGTCGTCTGCTTTGCAGTAATTTGGTGAGGTAATTTCTTTAAAGTATACGTAAATTTAGGTTACGCTGATATTACGTTTTAATTTAAATATGGTACCCGCCTATTAAGTTGTTGACAGCTACAGAATCTTTCCTTGGGGATGGTATCTAGTTATTCCGGTGGACCAGTAGATAGGAACACCAAAAGTGTTTGACTATGTTCGCATTTAAATAAAACAATTATTAGTTTACTGTGTTTTTTTTTATTCGGGACCTGTCCCTTCCTCTTACCCACCACTGCAACTCCTGTAAGCCAGGATCAACAGTGGCATTTTACTGTGCTGTGACAATTATTTATATTCTATAATCATACGGATATAACTGTATTGTTAGCGGTAGCGTGTTCAACAGCAGATAATGTGATCCTGGATTCCAATCTCGGGTCGGGCCAAAATGTGTTATTGACATTAATGTCGGACTAGACAAACATCCAGTAGCAGTCGTAGTCTTGAAGTTGGGGGTATTTTACGCCCATGCCTTGGAAGCACATAAACTGTCGATACTGCGCCTGATCTCACCCGGTCTTGTCAGACAGCCATCTGATCGGATTATGAGAGCTAGGGAATAAGAAATGTACCTATGTTTGCGCACTCATTCCTGCACTATAATATGTCCGGCGAAGTTGGCTAGTATTTTTTTTCATGGGCCAAAATTAGACCCAGAATTATAGCCGGTATAACAGATCAGTCAGTGAGATTTTAGTGAGCACAGGCAGTATACAATATTACATACAATATTCAATTGTTTAAGTATTTTCTGTCTTTTTTATCAATATTGTTTGTCCAAAACAATATTGATAAAAAAGATAGAAAATATAAATATCTGTATAAATATACCTTTATATTATGTATAGAATAAGTAATCGGCCAATATAGCAAATTTATTTAATTATAATATTTAAACGGTAATATTAGCCTAGGCGTCGTTTCTTCTACTACTCCAATTGAGCTATTTCTCTCTTATTAAAATAAGCCTAAAATCTGAAGATACTTACATTCCTAAAACTAAGATTATAAACTCTGATAACGATAAAATTATAAAAATTAATACAATTTATAGCTCAATTTGTAGTCTATCTCCATAACCGTGACAAAAACTTATCACTATAAATCGTTAAAAGATCTACAAACTCTTATTAAACGTAATAATGTTATTGACCTCCGTAATTTTACCCACACCACATTTCCATATCACTGTACTTACCAGATTATTAAGATTCTACAGTTATAATAATATTAGCAAAGGCGTAAGTTTTTTCATCATCTTAATAATAGAGATTTCTTGCGAGCACCGCATTAGAAGCATTAACATCGCGGGACAATCTCCATACATGCATACTTCGCAGATTTTAATTCCCATCGTTTTGTTTGTACGCGGCGCTTACAATTAAAATGTGGTTCTTCCACTCAGTTATGACATTGCTCACACCTTGGACTCTTCGTGTTTTTGTACGGAGAAAAGCATAGCGAAGGAATTTCTTTTAATTAGAAACGCCGGTGTTTTTTGAGCTGCCGCGCGCAACGTCGCAGCGCGGATATAATTCAGTAGTTTGCGCAATTCCGTTTTTATTCTTCAATTACATTTAAATTCTAAATTATTCCGTAAATTAACGTTATTGTTTTAATTTTTTGTTGGTGTAAAAAATAACGTATATACATTGGCAAAAGGAACTGAATATAGCGTGTGTTTCCTGATTTATTTGTAAAAAATATTTAGATAAATATTAGAAGTACGAATACTTCTAAGTCAGTAAAGTCACTCAATATTGTAACTCGGAGTCTGTCTGCATATGTACATTTCCCATATAAACAAAATGAATTATCAAAATAGAGAGTGACATTTTTTTAATTAGACTTGAGATCATTGGCAACATATTTTGAATTATTAATTGAGATAACCTGAATTAAAATATTCTAGAAAAAAACAATGTCTTGTTTTGGTAACAATCACATAGATACTACTTATATCCTGGGCAGTAGTGTTGTCCAGTGGCCTGCCCTCTGCTCGAGTGCAGTATCAATATATGTATGTACATACTTTGGTTAAAAAAATTTAAATTGATATAAACATCTACATATTGTAGAGTTGTCTGATGTATCTGCTGATTTATCAGCGTTAGAAACGTATTCGTGGTTTACGAATATTTCTAATTACAACTGAGAATACTTTAGTAGAAACGTCCTTGTCACGATTCGATGCTCGAACAATCACACCGATAATTACTATGTTAATGTATCTGATTTATAACCACTTATCAACAAGTCTATACGATTTCGCCCGGAGCGTACTCGAACGCATTGTCGATCAATCGATTCGATTAAATTACATGCTATCTCTTCCGTAACTCAAGTCCGTTTGTTATAAAATTGACGACGCGTAATAACACCAATTTACGGTGTCCAGACCGAATGGCAAAGATTCATTTGACAATCAAAAATAAACCTACATCGACATAGCTTGGTAGGTTCGAATTCAATTAATTATAGAAAAAGCTGACATAAAAATGTTGCAATATTTTAAAAGCTTCGGGACGATGTCCCTTTGGTACAATTAATCCTGTCATCGATGCGTTTCACATATGGAAATACACTGAAAGCCTAACAATATTAGTACTAAGTAAGACGCCATTTTAACATCACACACTATGCATTGACAAATGCCTACTATAATACACTATTTACCATATTCTATATCATTCGACTATGACTTATGTCATTTTAAGAGATTGCCAAGTTTCAATTCGACGCAATAATGTTCTTAGATTCAGATTGTTTTTGTGTGTTCTGTTGGCTAAAAATGTACTAAAAGTTTAATTTGGAGGATGAATACAAATTGCCTAAACTGTGATAGGGTTTTGAAAGAACTGTATTTTATATGACTAACAGTTAGGAGTTTAAACAAGAAGCGCAAGGTGTGTTACAAAATGCTTGAATTATTAAAATGCTTACTACTTGCACCACAGCCTATCTTATAGTTGTCATACCTATAAATTACTTTTTTTCTATGTATTGCAAATGAAAGAATGTGGTCATTTTTTTAAGTGGCGACAGCTCACAAGTTCTCTACAATTTAATGATTATTAACAAATTAGAACTCGAGCACCTGTTATTTATAATTAATATTGAGAGCAACTCATTAGTCATACGAAGGTGTAAAAAATAAGGAATAGTGTGAAATTCATGGTTCAATTGCTTTGCAAGTCTAAGTGCATTTTAATTGCAACACCTCAAGTATCGCAGTATACTTCGTTAATAATAACTTCTACTTCTACAGCCAATTCTGAATATTTTATTACTAAATATTGCACCCGAGACGGGATTAGATCGCATACAATATTGCAAGGTTGTAACCGTTCCATTAAAAAATATCATTTCTACTTCAAAAGTTATACGTACAGATAATAACAGCTGCTTCTAAAACCACTGACAGATAATCTCCCTTTTGTGCGTTATTAATAAAAATATGGCTCGATATTTCAGTATCTTTGCTACTTATTATCCAACAATGGTGCTTGTATTATATTCACGGATGATTTGAGTCCTTTGTAACATTTTTAACTACATTCACGTACGGAGATATTGTATTCCTGGCAATGCCATTTGGCTTAGATATGATAGTCTATGGTATAAATATCTCTTGTGGAGTAACATAAAGTGCGCGGTCTTTATAATTAGAGATGGAAATAATGTGTAGGGAGGTAATTTGGAGTGGTGGTGTCTTTGACATGAACTTTAAAGGTTGGAATACTTTGGCCTTATTACTTATTATTACTAAACCATGTGATCTACTACAGACAAGAAGCCCTAAACAGAAAATTTTCATTTTGAAATTAACGCAGAATACAGGGTTTTTTAGTAAGCCTTATCATCGTAAAATATTTCCGAAACAAAATTAGTTTTGAAATTTGAAACTTAGATGCAGGTTTATTCTGTGTCATTACTACTTACACCGCATGGTTTAATTACTATTACTAATATTGCCGCTCTGTTATTGAAGTTACGTTGTATATCCGGCTTGTTACTCTCCGCTTCTTTACTTCTCATTTTAAGTCGCATACTATATATAAATTAGAAGTACCCTTAACCGGCATGCCTTAATGCCTTAACTGGCATGTATAATGACAGTAATCGAGGCAAAAGAGATCTTGACAAATAGAAATCCGTTGTCTCTGCCTACGCCTCTGGAAACCGTTGTCAGTCTACATATGTATGTACTTCAATATTAATGACTGATTCTGAATAACTAGCTACCGTAACTCTTTTATTAACAGCGAAAAATGCTTAAAATAATATATTTTTAATAGGTACAAGTAGTATTTATTATTATATTGCGGTACACTTTCCATAATTAGAATTCTTTATCGGCCCATAATAACGCGTATGATACATCGTTATCCTCACATGCATTTATCCGGGATAAAACTGAATCCCGGTCAATTTACGAGTAATTAAGCCTGACCCTCTTTCGCGAGGGAGGAACTTTTATTCGGCTCGTTGAAATAGTCCGGAATCGCCGCTAAACTCCGATCCTATTGGCTGGCAACGCGTAAAGATTTTCCCGGGAAACCAGCAACTTGATTAATGTGTCTGTATGGTGTGAACCGCCAAATTTCGGTTTTATTGCTGTTTATATTTGGCTTATGTCGTAGTTTATTGTTGGGATTGTTGTTTTAATTACGTCTTTTCTTGGTGTATGTTCCTACCTTAACAAATTCATTAAAATAATCCTACGTACTTTTTCTTCCTCTTTCATGCTTGCTATGAATTATCGTGTTCTATGATATTCGCACATTGCACGTCAAGTCTGCAAACAAGTTACCGTCTCACCTCAACCCAAGAGTAGTCGAATTGCAAGCGTAACGATAATCCAGATAGACCATGAAGGACTGGGTGTCCTACATGGTTTAGTGTTTTCTCCTATTAAAACTAAGTATTGGTACTAAAATAAGCTACTGTTATCAGACTTCATTTTTAGATGAACTCTTGGTATTCAAGTTTTCACTTTTAAATTAAATTCAAATATACGTTAAAATTATTGTTTAGTTGCCATTGGAATATATAGGATATATTATGTATAGAATATATATGGAATATATTGGAGCATATTTCATGCTCAAAGTAATAACAAATGTAATTAGTGAGTTTTACACATAACGTTATAAGAACATCAAAACGCAGTTTACTCACAAACAGTACTTCTCCGTAACAAGCTGTAACATGGCTTAAGAACGTTCATCCTTTACAGACGGACTATAACTTCTCAAATTGCGTTCGTAAGTAAGGGACGTGGATTAGCGTGTGCTAGGGCAAATATTTTATTACAGTCCAAATCTCCAGCCCTCAACGTTTTATTGTTCATAAGGCTCGTCCGAGCCAAATGAAAGAGTTTATGGCGAAGACATAAGTCGGCTAGTGTTGCCAGTATAGGGGACAATCTCTCATTAAATGGTGCCACGAAAATATTTTACAGTCACACATTATTGCATCATTTAATTAATGTATATTGGATAACTTAATTAACTGGCGTTATTTTATTATTGCAATATTTTAGGCGTGACTCATAAAGTAGATATTAATAGTCTAATATTATTATACTAGCTACTAAGCCAAATGAATCACGATAACCCCAAACCGTGGTATACAACATAGGCTGTAATAATTTATGATAGTTTGATAAATAACGTGTAATTTTTCTAGTATCGCACCTGGCAACACTGTCTATCGGTCGGTCTTGTTGACTCACGATGTTGACCGTTCGCATTTTGTTGGCGATGGTGTATTACTGTTATTGATTGTAGTCGGCGCGTGACTTGTGTCGACGATTGTACTTCCACTGATAAACATGTTGTAATATAAAGTACAACTTGTTTGTGGAACTGTCCACACAATAGCCTCAAACAATACTTAGGGCATTATTGATGGGTTGTGTCTATCATTCATCTTGCAAGATATGTTATCATTCGGGGTTTGATTACGAACTTAGTTAGTTATAGAACCTCATTACGTACCGAATATTATTGGAATTAGTAACTTAACAATGTTTATTTTTAATTAGTATAGTGGATCACAATAGGAAATTGCAAAAATATCTCATTGATTCTGTCTATTAGATGCAACGATCAATCAATTTACTAGACATTATAATTGCATTTGTGATTTCATTCGTAATGGATTAGTATACTTGTATATAAATGGTTTGATTGACAAAAAGAGAATATTCTTATTTTTTTTGTGTTAGTTTCGTATATTTATTGCCACAGATATGTTCAGTTAAAAAAAATAATTAATTTGTCCTTTTAGCGTCTTTTTGACTTATATATTTTTATGACGAGTAATAAATATAAACATAATAGAACAAACTACTTATTCAGTGAATAACAGCATGTAACTATACGCAGCGTAAAGAACAGGATAACGAAAATATACCTGTTTAAAATAGTGTTTGATTCCGACCATGGCTATGTTGTAACTAGCTGTGTTTCACTGGTAATGCTCTAATATATATATATATATATATTAAATCTCTCATACTTAATGAAGATTCCTTCAGTATGTTTTTAGCAAAGGCGGTATAACTTTACCACAGGACTTACTTGTGTAACTGAAAGTTGTACTTTTTTATGTCCATATCCCCATGAATATATTGGCATATTGAGGCTTTAAAACGTAGCAGTATAGACTCGAAGCATCTTCAGTTCGGCACAATGTCAACATTTGCAGTATGTTATTTTCGAAATTACAACTTTAAGTACAAGACTAGCTTATAACCAAAAAGCTAAGAAAAAATTATTAAGTATTTAGATACCTACTAATATCCTGGGACATACACGCACAGCCATCTAATCCCAAATTAAGCAGAACTTGTACTATGGAATTCAGATAGATGATATACTACATATACTTACTATTTTTCTTTTGTAAATAGATATTTATATAGATAATTACACCCAGACACAGGTCAAACAGAGATGTTCATGCACACAAATATCTGCCCAGGGAATCGAACCCACGACGTGAAAGGCAAGAAACTACCAACCACGCCAACTGGCCCGTAAATTTTTTTACTACCTTCCACCAGTGCTAAAATTATCGTTGAAATTTGTAGAAAATCTATCATGAAATGCCAGGTTTTCGTTACGCCGTCATTTACAAAGTGTACGTATAAAAACTCTTGTGTAATTAACTACCGTTGCTTTTTTTATTAAACTAATAGTTATAAGGTGCTGTAGTTGTAATTAGTTACCAGTCAGGGGAAGCGATAACCAAGTTGACAGACTACCATTCACAAGTATTTCTTTAAAACGTCGTAATATCATTTGAAGCGTCAATTCGACAGATTAATCGCGCAAAAGCGCCATCCGTTATTTTGGAAATAACATTTCTGAGTACAAAATCGTTTTATTGATAATTTTTTGTAAAGACAACGCCCGCTTTAGGGAATCTAATGCCTGTGTCGCGGGGTACTTTACAAATATATAATAGATGGACACAATTTACAACCAGACTCAGAACAACTATTTATGGGTCACATTAATGGTTGTCCGGCGCGTGACTCGAACCCGCGGCACGAAGCGGGGAGGCAACTGTCTTAGCCGTCGCGCCACACGTGAAGTAAGATAGGCAGTTTAAATAAAATCAAACTATCGACTTACTTTTCTATGCAACTACCGATAAACACGATACTCTCATTATATTACTACAAAATGAAAAATAAAATGTAGCCGTAATTATAATTTGATGTCGATTAACAATTTTATAATTCTGTAGCTGAAAAAAAATAGATTACTTACTGAAATTTGTATAAATTTCGGCATTTCATGTCAGGGTTTCGTTACGTTGTTATTTAAAACATGTACAAGTGTAATTAACTACTGTTGTTTTTTTATTGATCTGAGGTGTAGTAATTATAATTAGTCACCTGTCAAAGGAAGCGTTACCCATGTTTACAGATAACAATTCGCAAGTCTTTCTTTGATACGTCATAGTAGCATTTGAAGTGTCAAAACTGACAGATATAGCACAAACGCGCAGTCTGTTGTTTCGGAACGTTTAGTACCTATAGAAAAGTGTCATTCATTGAAATCTAAATAACAATGCAATAAGGATTTACTATTTTATTTTGTTGATACATAACGAAACCGCTGAAATTCGTAAAAACTGTGACATTTCATGTCAGGGTTTCTTTATGATGTCATTCACAAAATGTATGAAACTTATGTGTAATTATTTACCGTTGCATTTTTATGAAACTGAGGTGCAGTAATTATAACTAGCAAGGGAAGCGCTAGCCAAGTTGACAGATAACAATTCCTAAGTATTAAAACGTCATTGTAGCACTTGAACTGTCAAAACTGACAGATATAATATGTAGTACAAATGCGCGGTCTGTTATTTTGGAACTTTGAGTTCCTACAGAAACGTATCATTCATTGAACTCTAAAGAACAATGCAATAAAGATTTACAATTTTATTTTCTTAAAACATAATTAAACCGCTGAAATTCGCAAAAACTGTGACATTTCATGTCAGGGTTTCTTTACGATGTCATTCACAACATGTAGGTACATACATACATAAATGAAACTCATAATGTGAGTGTAATGTAATTATTTACCGTTGCTTTTTTATGAAACTGAGGTGCTGTAATTATAATTAGTTCCCAGTCAAGGTAAGCGATGACCAAGTGGACTGACAACAATTCACAAGTATTTCTTTAAGACATCGTAGTATCACTCGAAGCGTCAACTGGACCGATTTATCGTGCAAACGCGCGGTCCGTTATTTTGGCCAATCGCATATGCCATTGGAATACTGACCATACAATTATGTATTTATTGTAAATGCTACGATTGCCGGCTGACTGTAATTTGCTTTTAATTCGACCTCTTTCGTATCATTTTCGAGATTCTTTGTTTTGCTCATCGTTGGGAGATTTGTGTATTCCATAACACTTCAGAGTTCTGTCGGTTTTGTTGATACATCGCCGTTTTGTTCATTTATTGCGTTGTAATTTGTGGTAATCTTGTCTTAAGCTTAATTTTCCTTACGATTATTGAAGATGAATTACAAATGTTACTTTGTATTGCATTTATAACTATTGCATTTACTCTCTGCGACTTAATGCATCCAATAATTTATTCCTTTCACATGATTTACAGGCCATTACGGTAATGTTAAGGTTTCCAGTTAAAACCACCGAGTTATAAAGTCTAGGAGGCTACGTTTACGATAGATTCTATTTTACGACAGCAACAAAACTTTAATAAAACTCTCATTTTATTTTAGTTACAACTACCTACAAAGTGCTTATTCCATGTATGGGAGAGGTGGGTGGAGTCTTCATAATATTATTGGAGAGATTTTTTATTTCTATGTAATTAAAAATTATTTATGTATTGTTTACTTTTTCTCTGGTCTTAAAAAGAACGGCCGTGTTAATACTTATCCAGGTATAATTTTGATACACAGAGATCCAATTAACACATCTAGAAGTATAATTTGATCGTACCTAGTGTTCAAAATTCTGAAGGAATAATGAATAATTAATTTCGTACTCATACCTACTCACCAAAACTAAGTGAGAGAAAAAGATTGATTGTGATAAAAGTTAACTTTCTCATTGAATAAATCCTGGTTTATGCGGAAATAAGTCCATATTTATCAATACAACTTTGTTCACTAACACACCCCTTACATTTTTATTTGTACTAGTTATATATAATACCCTTTGTTAAGTAAATCCTTTTTTTTTGATTCAGTAAGTGTGTAAAGAATAATATAAAAAATTAACACAGGAGTTAAGTTCTTCAGTGTTCTGTCCACTATCTTTCGAGCCTGCTAATATACCCGCTTAAATTAACCATTGATAAAGAGGAGGTTCTCTTTCCGACTTATTGGATAAAATAATACTGATGTGGCTAATTTGAACATAGTCGAGAGAACTATGCTATATATATTATATTGAATGGTGGGTAAACAACTCTCATTAATGCTGGTCCCCTCATTATACTAAGGAACGGCTCCAATACGACCGAGAGGCTTGCTATTTGGTATTTTTCTTGTCAGAAAAATCCCAATAAGATTTTATCTTATACCTATCTTATCTACATTTCAACCAGCTACCGCGAAAACAATACCAATATAATTCTTATAAGTGAAGATCTCGTAAGTACTTACGAGATCGTCCCAAATTCAAATTTATCTTCAAATTGCATTATTAACATAGGTTCTTAACAGTCGCAAAAAAATGTTTTTTTTTTTTGAAAATTTGGATTTCGTTCTCATCTTCATTAACAGTTGTATGGTTTCAGATCATACTTGTTTAACGTTTATATATGTAATCTCATCATAATCATCATCATCATGTCAGGTGAATGACGTCTACTGCTTGACAAGAGCCTCCCCCTAAAAGGATGGTGTTTATATGCCGTAATCGCCACGCTTGCAGGACGGGTTGGCCATTACATTATGGTGCTCATAGTATACAGAGAGATGCTACTGCCCGTTCTCTGGTAGATGCCCTCACGAGATGAGAGGGGACAACAATTTAAAATGTAAATGGATTCAGATTATCGTATATGTTATCTACAATAAACTAAATCCCTATAAAATTCATCATAGGTCTTCGTTGAACAATGTTGGTGCGTAATTACACAGAAATATTATGCAAGCGCCAGGGCAGAATACATTGTCAGTCTTGGCACTCATTCCTTTAACTTTATGGCCAATCATTTATGCCTGCTTGTTTGGTCATTTTGTAATCTGTCCGCAATAAAACTCAACGGTTATTACGCTTGTTCCATTATCTCTCAACGAGAATGCCAACGTCCTGTGTTACAATTTCCGAATGTGTTAAAATTAAATTAAATTTAGATTGCCTAAATTTCCTTCATTAAATCGCAAAATCTAAACAAATAACAATGATATTCAGAAATACTATTTTAGCTATACAAAAAAACAAGTCTCAAGTTTTGCAGATATGATTGCCTTAATCCAACCTCCTTTAAACACATAAGTGATATAATTGGGGTCCCGATTCTATCGATTCTAATTCAAAATAATGGCCAGTAATTTAGTACGACCATTTGTCGAGGACAGTCGATATTCGATCAATAAATCGATGTGTATCGATATAATAGCGGCTCAAAATCGACGTTTCATTTCTTTAAATGCCCTGATCAGTCGATTCGCTTAATAATAGTCATAATCTTAAACGATGAACATTTTTGTCCATTATTGAGTAACAATTTGAGCGAGGGTTAGTTTATAGTATTTTTTGTTTTATACAAATTATAATATCGAGGTAGAACTAATATGGCTTGTACTTAAAGATTGCTGAGAAACAGAAAACTTGTCGATGGCTGCACAAATCATCATGCAACAAAACCCTTGTTTGATTAAATCCATAGCTTATACGCTCACATCAATTGAGGGATACTTGTTGGGCTAAAGCTTGTACTATACTTGTTCACATCACCAAGACTGACATTCATATTAGGAAATAAAGCTTGGGTTAAAGGCGGGTCTAACTATGAACTTGAGGGATTGATTACCTACACGAAAACTTGTCAGACTTAAGAATCTGATAATTTTTCGTGTATTTAGGAATGACTGAGAGTTCAGATTGATTTGTAAATAACTACCTAAATTGCAATAATTAAATTTAACTACTGCCACTAATCCAAAATATATTAATGAGTTTGTATGACGGCAACTAATGAAATGAAATTATGTCTAATAATAATAATATTAATATTCTGGGACATTATCTACACACGGTCATCTGATCCCAAACTAAGCAGAGCTTGTACCTACCATGGAAACAAGATAACTGATTTACTACATACATATTATACTACTTTTTCCTTTTGTATCTATTTACAAAAGGAAAAAATAGTATATGTAGTAAATCAGTTATCTGCTTTCCACGGTACTAGCTCTGCTTAGTGTTTTGGAACTTACATAGATAATAACACCCAGCTCAGGACAAACAGACATGTTAATGCACACAAATATCTGTCCTGTGTGGGAAACGAACCCACGACCTTCAGCGTGAAAAGCAAGCATTTGCCAATCACGCCAACAGGCCCGTCATAACCTGGATCCACAAAATATCTATAATCATTTCTTAAATCGAAACAAATCATAACCCACAATTGTTCAATCTGTAGGAAGAGATATTACAAAACCATGCTAAAGAAGAAGAGCGCACTAAGGGTTGTTTTAACCACAAGTTATTACGAGATTTAACACGTATTTAGATAATTAATAAATGCGGTTGACCGGTGCGGTTGGGTCTCTGTCCCGGGATTTGTAAATATGCTTTTTGGCTTAGTGACCTAATTGTGGTTGTAGTAACATCGTTGCGCCATCAAAGTGTAATGTTTAGATAGGGTTTTTAATAATTGCATTATACCTGTAATTATTGTAATTGCAAGTATTGTTTAACGATTGAAACTAGACGTATTAGTACAAAGCAATGTTTACTTATAATTTTGGGATCTTAAGGAAGGAAGAGGTGTAGTAATTGAAGTTTTATTACTGCATTAATATGTTTTTAATTACTTTTATAATGAAATAAGGATTGAATAACGGTACTTAGTAAATTTACCGTCTTTGGCGAGATCTTCGTCTATTGGCACTAGACTGATAAGAATGTTATGAAAGGCCTATGCATATATCACTGCATTTGATGTGTGCTAGTGTGCCAGTGGGCAAGATGGGCTTACAATAAAAATATGTATGAGGCGTTGATCTTCGTCCGATGAAAATTCCTATTCTGACGTTTGCCAAACGAATTCATTAGTAACCCGCAATTTACTTATTACTTTGGTTGTCTTGCCGGTGGTCTCTAAAATCTCAGCTTAATGTATTTTAATGGATTATACAAATTAAATATAAACTATACTCTATCGCTGCGTAGTGGCGGCGAAGAATATTATCACCCCATCTCATCCCGTGGCGGGCGTAGAAGTCGTCCCGATGGAATATCTCCCAGAGAACGGACAGCATCCTTTTTTTTTTGCATATCTTCCCATTCTTTAGGGAGATTTTTATCCAGCAGTGGACGTAATTTGACTGACATGATGATGACTTTACCGTATCAGAATCCGTATTCAGATTATATTGAAACACCTAATTGTCGAGACTACCAATCAATCTATCTAAATAAATAGTTGAATCCCAGGCGTTACAAGAAATGTTGACATTGTAGTAAAACGCTCACGAAACGATGAATAATTAATTACAATAATAAATACGAAGTTGGACCGGTATGGCTGGGAAGATAACCGAAACGGTTAGCTAAGTCAATAGACCCAAACAATTAATTCTGGGTCCATTGGTCATAATGTGTGTTTGTATGTAACTTGCTATTTCTGTGCCTGTTTGATTTGCATGTATACCTCATAAATTATCACTTGACGTATAGGGTTGGGCTCGGGAATTGTGATGAATTTCAGTTTTCTGTTTTCGGTAAAGTGTCTATTAAATAATGGATATTATGGTCACTATACCTTTATGATGTTTCTCTATTCTTGCAAATAGATTGAGGGTAATGAATATACACATGCAGTATGATTGGTCAACCAGAAATAAGATTTTTGGCTATTATTAATTTTATAACTCAGAGTCATCTATCGGTTTGTCTTAGCAACTAATTACCTGATTGCTCATTTGCCTGTGTATTCATAAGAAATTAGGATAAATAAGTTTATAAGAATGATAGAATATAACTTATTTGTATTTTTTGGTGCTAAGATTCAGAATATTGAATGTTTATAATATTTAGGCCGCGGTATCAATGATCCGTATGGAAGGCATGTTTACAATGGTTAGCGAAAGATTTGCTTATAATTAAAATTTTCGCATTAAACACGCATCACATACCTGTGCCCTTAATCGCGCAACAAAGCGACACACAATATTTAATATTCAGCAATCCCAAAATCCTTTGTAAAACGCTGCCACAATGGAAAAGGGTATTTTCCTTTAACGGTCCAACCGTTAATTCGTGTTTAATTCGACACCTTGTTAATTGTTTCCGACGCCCCAGTAGGTTTGGTGACCTCGGGGGGCACACAGGTCATGGGCAGCGAAGGACCACCCGGCACCTCCAGCGCCCTCACTCGGAGCCATTTTAAGAATATTTGCGCTTCACCTCCCTTATGTTTACTCGGGTTGTTTGTGGTGCCCAGAAAACAATAGTCTCGAAATTCATTGCTCATTTTATTATTGTTGATACACCGTTTTACGGGCGATTCGATTATTGGAACGAGTAATTAAATGATAATACTGGGCATTAATTGGATTTTACCTGAGTGTTACGCTTAAGTGGTCTCATGTTTACCTCAAACCTCATGCCTCGCTTTGCTTAGATTTGATATTACCATTTTATGGAGATTTTATTGTACAAACTTGCGCATAACGAGGTGCTTAAGTTTTAATAGTCAGATATCGATAATAATTTTTATCTTCATTACTTAGAGTACATTTATCTATTTTGACAACCGGCCATAACTGAAGTGACTATTTACAAGAATTATATTATAAGAGTGAATGTCTTTAGAACTATTCAGTATGAATATTGTATTTGTTTCTAATTATAGTATGCTTTTATTTGATCGTTAGTTTTTGTTGAAGAAGGAATGTGTCAATTGATAATTTATGGCTCTTCGGCGCCTTAGCGTGCTCTAAAGCACCTTACTTTCTACGCTCCAAAATCTTAAATTTTACACAAAAAATGGTCCAATACGTGGCTTGAATCCGCGATCTCTGAGCTAAGTATGGTCTTACACCGCTCAGCCATAAAAAGCGTTCATATCTTGAGTATGGCAGTAAATAATTTTAATATACGAGCCAATAATGCAAACACAGTATATCTTTACCTAATCGCAGTGTATTTGGTTGTTTCAGAAATGGCACGTATGGAAAAGTCTCCACTCTTGGCGAATGGGTACAACGCGCCACCCACTCACCTTGGTCCTATGGGCTTCATGCACCAGCATGCGCTCATGTCACCAGGGATGCCACATCCTGGCGGCATGCCTAGGCCTGATGGCTCTATCATCAAGGGCCAACCTATGCACAACATGGAAGCACTTGCCAGGTAAGCAATCTATTTAAGATTTTAGTTGAAATAATTACAAATAGCTTGCCACAAACGAATAAACACACAAACCAGTGATCATTTAAACGTTTTTATTTTTCATTGACTGAAGAGACTACAAATAACGTATGAAAAAAATAACTGTTTCAAGATATATGAAGGTAAAAAAATTACAGCATTTTAAAAGTAAGGGTCACACAAAAGTAGTCCTTGAACTTGGTCCAGGTTCTTTGAATGAAGGGCTATATCCTGATCAGATTCCTCATTAATTTTAATAAGTATGTAGCAATGGCAATAAAAAATTTATCCAGCTAAAGTGGATTCCCTACCATAATAGCTTTTACTTTTATGACGATCATCTTTGTCTCATAGTATGGTCTTTACCTATGAAATTGCCGTTCTGCAGTACTGGCCATTTCAAATCAAAATAATTTTTGTTTGGCTAAGAATTCTAATTTCAAATTAATTTTATTTTAAAAACATGGATTCTTTTTTCCAAAAGTAGTCATTTCTTTATTGATTAGTGTTACATTTTCATCGCATTTCAATCTTTTTCGTCATCATGGATACGTTAAAATATCGAGTAATTATGGAATATGAGTACCGTCGTGGCAGCAACGCGGCACAAGCGGCACGCAACATCAACGACGTTTACGGAGCTAACACTACAAACCAACGCACCACCTGTTATTGGTTTGCTCGCTTCCGTTCTGGAAATTTCGACCTGAAAAATGAACCTCGCGGTCGTCCGAAGACTTTGGTCGACAATGACGAATTAAAGGCGGTTGTGGAAGCTGATGATACACAATCTACGGCTGAATTAGCAGCAGCTTTCGACGTTAGCGTCAAAACAATATTGGTCCATTTGCGTCAAATTGGCAAGGTAAAAAAGCTTGACAAATGGGTGCTCCACGAACTCAATGATCGCCAGCGCGAAGTACGCGTCGAGACGTGCCTTGCACTGCTCAACAGACACACAAATGAAGGAATTTTGAACCGCATTGTTACCTGCGATGAAAAATGGATTCTGTTTGATAACCGCAAGCGCTCAGCAAGTTGGTTGGATCCTGGTTCAGCACCTAAACAATGCCCTAAACGAAAACTTACCCCTAGAAAAGTGATGGTCACTGTTTGGTGGTCTAGCGCCGGTGTGATTCATCACAGCTTCTTACCAAACGGGGTGAGCATTACTGCAGATGTGTACTGTGAAGAACTGAGCACAATGATGGAGAAGCTGGCGCATCTCCAACCAGCATTGGTCAATCGCTCGTCTCCGCTGCTCCTGCACGACAACGCGCGACCTCATACTGCACAGCAGACGGTCTCCAAGTTGCAAGAACTGGGGTTGGAAGCTCTCCGTCATCCGCCCTACTCACCAGACCTTGCGCCTACAGACTACTACTTTTTCCAGAATTTGGATAACTTCTTGGCGGGAAAAAAATTCAATACCCGAGAGGCAGTACAAAATGCCTTTGAAGAATTTGTTGCCTCCCGTCCAGCTGATTTCTTTAAGAAGGGCATCAATAAACTGCCACTGCGATGGCAAAGATGCATTGATTGCATGGGTGATTACTTCGATTAATACAAATAAAAAAAATCATGAAAAAAATTCGTTTAAATTTTTTCATACAAAACGGCAATTTCATAGGTAAAGACCTATTATGATGTAATTAATCAATAAAAGATGATGTTTTAAGTCAACAGCATCATCCATAATGTTTAGACCACTATAAAAAAACAGGTGAAATCGAAAAATAAGTATCTTAAAACTTAATAGTTTTGACTGATTATTCTACTAACAAACGTTTATCCTAACGCCATGCCATGTTGACCAAATATTGTAACTTAAGTATGTTATGCCATGAGAACAATATTGTCTGTGATGAGTTAAAACTGTAAAACCTGTTGTCGCGCGGCGCCAACCAAAAACAAATCTCTTAATTATTAGGCTTCTTCTATAAATAATGGTATTATATAATATCAGTATTTTATTTGTATGTTATTAATTAGTTCATTCTAAGGAATCATAGTTTATTCGATGGAGTCCCTACTAAACTATCTTATTTATTTATTTATTTATTAAATTCAGGTTTGCCCACAGCTTGTGCATACAATATATATCTTTGAATAATTTCTTAACAAATTAGACTTACACACTAGCCAATTACGGGTTAACCAACATTCTCCAAATTTAGACGAATAATCGGCACTTGAGATTATTTAGGTTATAGAACAGTGAAATACCTACGACGACTTAACAGTAGTTTTGAGTGACTTCAAGATTTTGGACTTGAAACAATTTAAGGAATCATAGTGTATGTCGGCATCCGGTACAGATTTCATGAAAGAGTTCATCTCTCTACAAACCCTATTGAGCGGTGAGTTTATCCCGATGTTAGTTTTGGAAGGTTGAATGTGATACAAGTTCGTAATAGGATATCTATCTTATTTTTTTGCCACGGTAGCATCGTTAGTAGTAGATATATTATGTTAAAATGTATGTAGGCATAGTGAAAAGATACGATTCTATGACAAACAGAAAGACGGATAGCTGTCGTAGTCTTAGTCATATGGCTTCTGTTAGACCCCTAAAGGCCATATAAAAGCGGTACCCTGCAATGCGATCTTGCATTTATTTTATGTGTGTTGCTTCTTAAAAATGTTATGAGTAAATTAAGACTACCTTCATTACTAAACTACCCTTTGTTTTTGTAGGTATTTTAGTCCGTGTGACATTCCTTCACGTAAGACTTCGGTAGAGTCTAACTTGTAGAGAGAGGTACTAAGTTTATAATTTTCCGCCAGGTATAGTCGGTAATAACCTTACTAAAATTATTCTATGAATAGTGGAATACATAAAATGTAGACACCCCATACCTTTCTTGTCAATTTTACGACTATGCCAAGGCTTGGACATACACGGTGGCTGCTCATATTTTGTTGCCATAAATCCTTTGGCCGGAAGTGAACCTATTTCGGTTTTATTGATTGAAAGATAAACTGACGGCATAATTTATGAGTAGGATTTGTTTACGGGAATATTCGAAACTGGTAAATTTTATAAACTAAAATAACACGATTTTCTATAACATTTACAAAAAAAAAGTTGTGTGTTAAGGCACGAGTAACAATGGAATACGTAACAGATATTAAATTTGGGAGGAAAATTAAAATATGTACTGAGAATTTGAACAGGCGGCACGTGTAAGCGTTCTTTTTGTAATATCACAAAGAGGTACATTTTCCGACATTGTTTTTGATTATTTCAGGAAATAATGAACTCGTGTTTGCTTAGAAGGTTGTTATTTCGTTAAAATAGATAATTTATTAGTTTGTGTATAAAATAATTGACTATACAACACTGCTCATCATACCATTTCTATCTTCCGGCAATATTAGATAAAAGATTTTCAGGGAATAACTGACAGAAAAAACTCTTTTGAGCTTTACACTCAACCAGAAACTAGGACTTTGAACGATTTTGTTCGAAAAAATTAAAAACTATTTTTTTAATTAATTGAGTCCGACCGTGTTATAGAATTATTACTTTCTCGAATAAGTTAGTCTCATCTTGCGGTACGCGCGCATTTTTAGAAACTTTTTAAGTTGACTTAAAACTCATTTTTAAGTTGACTGTTCATAAAAAAAAAATCTCACCTGTCCCTACACAAACAGCAATCTTGAGCACAGCACTGTAAAGTCGTTTATTTACTGGGCGTCTTCGTACTGCGGACGGTTCCCTGAATTTTTGGACAACATTTGTTATGCAATATCAAAGGCCTTCTGGGCGGCTTAAACAACTGGAGTAACTAGTTCTCATAAGTATAAATAAATCAATACAAACGGATCTTGAGAAAAACGTGGAATATGGCTTATTACACAGCAGCGTATATGCGGTATGGTGGTCTAGGGGTGTAGGTTAAACTCTCAATCTGTGGTGGTACCAGCAGTAGAGCACTCATACAAGGAGGCAAAGTTTCTCTGCAGGCTTATGGTTACATACAGCTGGGAAACTTAATTCATTGGCAATCCTCACAAATAAAAAAAAAAGTCAAGAGGCAGTAGCTGGAAGTAGGTGCTGCCGCCTAAAGTGACTAATGTTTCACGCTACACCATACTTCTGCAATCTTACAGTTGAAGCCTTTGCCTCGGAACCTCAAAGTAAAATTATAAATAATAAGAACCTCCTGGTGGAATTTCATCCTGGGCGTCTAGTATAAACGGACCGTCGGTGCCAGATGTCTATACCAGACAAATGATATTGCACGACTATGTGCGCAAACATAAGTGAAACTTACTCAGAGTCTGACTGAAACTGGCAAGCTGACAACTGGAAAAAAGATTAGGTGCAGGTTCGAGTTCACTTCGTATTTTCTAAGCTGAGACGATTTATCTCCATCCATTTTATGACCTCTAATTGCAGATGAGAATATTTCTTGTCCAAAAATACTTTTCCTGGCCCAGCAGTGTGTTAGAGAAAATCTATACTTTTCCTGGCCCAGCAATCTTACACACGACGTCATATTCCGCTGTTCAAAAACAGTCTAAAAGTAAAATTACTTACTAGTTAGGCACAACACTAAACCAATTTAAATAATATCCTAACTATACCCAAAAAAAAACAATAAATCTGCTGCGCGTCATAAACGGCTTACTAAAGTATTAATTCACGAAAAGAAACCTTTAAGCAGTCAAGCAGTCGGTCAAGTGGTTCAGGTTAAATGTCCAGGAGGGAAGCTAATCCAGTTAGAAAAGTACAAACACTGAATGCCCTCACTTCCGTTGAAGACCTACAATGCTCACTTGACTTGACTTACCCCACTGTCTTACTGCCACTCGGGTAACATAAGGCTATTTATAGGCAGCTACTTATCTGTTTACTTAGTGACAGTTTTGGTGGACATAGTCATTTAAATTAAGCCAATTTATGGGGATTGATTATAAAAGTTGCTAGGTATCCATGAATTCTAAATTAAACAAGATAATTATAATAATATCTTGGAATATTATTCACACTCGGCTATCTGATCCCAAAGTAAGCAGAGCATGTATTATGGAAACCAGATAACTGATTTATTACATATACTACTTATCTTTTGGAAATACATACTTATATAGATAATTACACCCAGACTCAGGATGAAATGTTTTCATGCACAAAAATATCTGCCCTGGGTGGGAATCGAACCCATGGCTGCGGCGTGAGAGGCAAGCATCTATGGTTGGTAAATGCTTGCCTCTCACGCCGCAGCCAACCTGCCCGTCAACTAAAACTAACTAAAAAATTACGTATTTTTACATCAACTTATGCTGCACAAAGAATTTTATGATACTAATGCATTCTGATTGATTTATATGCAATCAGAACAGACAAAGTATTCAGATACACAATTATGCACAATTACATCCAATTTATCGTTTTACTCTTGTGATTTGTGTGGCTTTATATCAGAAAAGAAATCGTATTCTGGTTATTTTATTAAGATATGGGTTTTGTCTCCTATTTAATACAGCTTTAACATCTACGTACTTTCATATAATCACACACTAAGACACACATTACTCAGATAACCAGCACATTGCCCACCTACTCGCTATGAATGTCATATTCATAATCATCATCATCATCTTAATCATCATATCTGCCTGAAGGCGCACACAGCTGGACAAGTCCACAATTCCCAGTGTTGCTCTAACCGCAGCCAGCGGCTTCCAAATTAATTAACCGTAGCTTAATCATCTTAAAAAAGTTGCTCATCCGGTGAAAAATACAGTGCCCTACATCTTGTAGACATTAATAAGTTGATCTTAATCTGTTTATCACTTATTTATTAATACAAATATTGATAGTGACACTTAAATAGATAAATGGTTCTGCGAGAAAAACTACACACGTACATGTTGATTAAACCGTGCAATATAGCGGTAATACTATTTCTCGCTTCGTTTAATATATTGAAGGTGGGCAAACAAAACATATAAGTATTAATAATTCATACTAGTTATCGTTACATTGTTGGGAAGTATTAGTGGGAATGAGCTGAGAATTCACGATACGACTGCATATCAAGCTGGCCCAATCTGTCAAATTTCTTTTATAGATTTTCAACTTTATCACAAAAGTATAAGGTTCGCTTTTATTTGGGGAAATTTGACAGATTGGGGTAGATTGATGTGCTGGCGTCTGTACAATGTGCAAAATGATCACTATAGTACGTAAGAATCTCAACTACTCGATATAAGTTTGCGAAATATGTCAGTACTCCTTGGCTCTCCATGCAAAGTTCATCAACTGAACAAAGGGGGAGTTTTTAGGTGAATAGATATATTTTAACACGGTTTTATTACCTCAAATTTGTAAATATACATATTCGTAACGGAATATTTCAACGTATTTTGGTTTGGTATATCTGCGGGTCATCAAGATTAAGGTGTTAATAAATCTTTATGTATTTCAGTAGCTTCTAACTACTTTCTTTAATTGGAAGGAATTTAAAAAAGAAATTACGGGACATGGAGAATAATAACAATAATATTTTTATTTTCTACTTATTATTGTTACGTCTATCTAACAAGTTTTCGTAGTTACTTTGCTTGTAAAATTATTATTCGGATTAAGCTTAAAGCCGTGGATCATAAAAATATCTTCTTAAGTCAGTAATGAAGAGAGTATAGTATTTGTTAATTCAACTGGCTCGTTGAAATCTAAATTACGGTAACGGTTTTCCATCTCATGTTCTCCATAATGACTTATTTTCTTGTTTTTTTAAAGACTACGCCCGTAACAGTGAAATTAATCTCTGTGTCGCGGGGTACTTTACAAATGTATAATTGATGGACACAAATTACATCCAGACGCAAGACAACTATTTAAACCTATAAATAGGTGTCCTGGATAATAACAGTTGTACTTACCTATAAACATACCTACATTTAATTTGAATAAATTGGTAATGATTTATTAATATTATTTTAAACCAATTGTTTATTGTAACTTTTATATTCGGCCATATATGGCTTCCTACAGGACCCAAACAATATATTTTCTGAGTCTATGAGTCTTCACGTTTAGTTTGATATGTTTTGGTCTTGTGAGAGCACTTAAGACTTTGCAACAAATAACAACAACCCTTTTCTAGATGATACTTAGTTACAAAGGGCGTCCTTTCATTACAAACGGCGAAGAAAAGTTTAATGAAAAACAAAGAGCTAAAGTAATCGAGAAACAATTTGAACGATCACGCATGAGTTACCACGGCACAAATATAAGCGATTGTTTTAAAAACATAATTAATTTAGACGACCCCTTCTACACCTAACGGAACATTTAATATTGAGTGCTCATAATTATTATTCCTTTTAAATTTAAAAGTACCCTTTTTACAAACTTTCTTTGGAAATTATCCTATTGTGCATGTTGAGGATTTTGTATTGGTTGAACAGCGTTTTAGCTTTTTGAGCATTCTGCGATTTATTACATTTTGGAAATATGTTGTATTAATTTAATTAGAAACATATTTGATACTCATCTGAAACTAAGCAATACAAGGATGTACAATGTATTTTAAACAGGTTCTCCAAAACGGCCCCAACAATTTGGATGAAATTTATGGACATTTTTGGTTAAATAGTCACATATATAATAGTTCTTACAAGTTGTGAGTATAACACACGGACCTCGGTCGGCCAGGTATCATTTTAATTATAACAAAAAATACCTCTTTTTTTACGCAAAGAGTTTGTCATCAGAAGTCATCACATTCTATCACCTTTCTTATTTTATTAATTTTATATTTGAATTCTATTTTACTTGTAATTTTCCCAGTTTTTCTTATTTTATTTTCTTTTGTCTACAGATCTGGTATTTGGGAGAATTGTAGAGCAGCTTATGAGGACATCGTAAAACATCTCGAAAGGTAAGATTGCGTAGAAAAACCGAAAACGATTCTGTAGTAACTTTTATTGAAACTGTATTATAACGCTTGTGGGAATTACTAGTTTGGTTTTAGTCTTGTTTTGTTACTGATTATTTTTCTTCATATTCTTTACTTTACTCATCATCGTTCATGAATAAGGATTAAAAAAGGACATATATTAATTAAATAAAAAACCGGTGAAAAACGTGCTGAACTACGCACAGCGCAGGTTCTAGTAGCTACTGTCACAATATGTTTACTTATATGAAGGAAGCAGAAGTTTCAGTTTCCTCTTAAATTTTTGCTTGTCCTCAATTGTAGTAGAGCCTTTAAAAGCTAGCTTTAATTAAGCCTGTAATACTTTCACATACTCAATAACATCTACCTAGCATTAACACGCAACTCTATCGAAAATTGGTAATTTCTGAAATAATACGAGAATTTCTTTAAGACTGATTCCCAAAAAGATTTCTACTATGCCAAATTAAGACTTTTGTAGCTAGAGAGACAGACGCACTTGCTGAAACTATAATAGTTTCTTGTTTTACTTCGGAATTTAAAATTTTCAATGAACATTCATGATCCCATAAATAAAGTCTGAGACAGATCATTAATTTTAAAACAAAACGAAATCTTTGTTAATTTAAACTGGGTACAGATATCACAGGAGGGTGTGAAATTAGAGGAGACAATTAGATCCGTGGATCGGGTGTATTTTTAACAAATGACCGCTCACTGCGGCCCGGCTGCGGGGTGCGAGCGATTCATCAAACTCATTCAGGGGCTAATCTCGATGCGAGGAAAAAGCGGCTCTCATGTAAATTGGGCTGATTCGAGGGCCAATCGGCGAGGGAAAGCACTTTTCTTTTCTTGTTTAATGGATGGTGATTGATCGTCGAGTCGCTTTGATACTTCGCGGTTTTGACTCCGATTTTACTACGTTTGAACGTTTTCATACACGTCCCTGGAATATATTAAGAGCTTTTATATTCAATCGTTTTGTGAAAATAAAGTGAAATCGTATTTTAAACCGATTCAATATTTTGTTGCCACCCATATTGCCAAAATATGGATGGCTTACAATGATTACAGGCAATTTATATGGATATTATATTTAAGAAAATGATGGCTTTCGAGTTACACCTGACTCATAACTGCGTTCATTAATTTGACGTAGTGTTTTTAAATTAAAATGCGAGTAGAATAAGGTTGAAGTTCCCAAATTCACCTAATTAATCGTGTAGATTGGAATATAAAATTGTACATACGTAGGTCCGGGGATCGAGGCCGGGTAGAATTACAGTCGGACAGCGCGCCTTGTACCAATGTGTCACTGTCAGCCAGCGATCGGCTCGCACGGCCGCCGGATTAGCCCCGTTTTTAAAGAAATTACTCTGTATTTTTTGTGAACTACAATCGAATGTTTGAAAGCATTTATGTTTACATAAAAGGGACTATATCTTCTCACGCCGATCTATGTTTAAGTTCTCCATGGTTATTTAGATACATTTGGGAACTTGGGCCTCATTTTACTTGCATTTTCATTTAATAATAATAGAGTGCACTTTATTGTACCAGAAAACACATGACATTATCTTAATATAAGCAAATACATGTTCAATCGGCGATCTCTTCTAGACAACCATTGGGTGGACAGGGAAAACTAAGTTATAAAAGGCGGTCTCAATAACTGTTAGTGTATGTACCATGCAGTATGAATTGTTTATAGTTGTGTAAATATGTACAAATTACATACACATATATTTATAGTTTAATTACGTGACTTATCTTCATTTCTTAAATATTTAATTAATTATTAATGAAATTAAATATATAAGGAAGGCAATAAAGAATGGACAGTTGGCTCCTAGTAAAATCTTTAGCTACCAGAAATAAGCGAACGACTTCCATCTGCGCTCGAAACTCGATATCAGTAACTTAGAGGGTTAAAATGAGTGTCAGATTCTATTAGACTTTTGGGTACCTGTAACAATTGTCATAAAAGTTCTTATAATTACGGGTCCGACGGCTTAACGTGCTCTTTGAGGGAAGGCTATCCCCTTCGTATCTCAAATATAAATTACTAGCTGGTGCCCACGACTTCGTCCGCGACAATTTCGAATGATGGCCAATGTAACTACTTACTTCTAGCTTAATCTAAAAAAATTAACATTAAAAACAAATAAGCAATATAAATTTAAGAAAACCTAACCTATAAATAACCTAACTAAGAAATAAATTAAAAACTACTTTGCTACTGTTACTTAAAAAAACGACCCGATATCATCAACCAAAGAAATCAAAGAATACATATCAATTGTCCTAAAGTAGGTACAGTCAGTAAGTCAAATAAAGTAAAATAATAATCAACGATGCATTAATTACAAAAGTAACTCCCATTAGATTAGGTTGCGACCACGGCATTGATAGGTCTTATATAAAATTTTGTGAACGAAACCATAGCACGATCTAAAACGATGATTACGCAATCTATTACAAAAATATAAACTTGTAAAGCGGTAAAATTAAGATGTGTGCATAGTTTTTGGGTGAGATTTAGGTGATCATCTATTAATTCAGTTTTGGACTACCTTTTATTTCAAGCATTTATTTATTTTAACCAATATACCAAATAAGTTCCATGATCTGAAACGATATTACCGCCATCTAGATACAAAATTGTGAACTTGTAGATCAGTAAAATTAAGATGATATTTTTTGGGTGCGATCATCTCGACACGAACAATTTATACTGCGCTAACTCGAATATAAAATATAATATGTCGCTTTTTTGGTTTGTTATAAAAATTACCAAAAAAAAAAGAAGTTACAATTCTTATAAAACCCTAAATCTTTACTTAGACAACAACGACCACGACATTTTAAGCAACTTGGCAAAGAAAAGCATTTCTCTAAAATTTGAGTTTGCGTAAATTGTTGGTGTTGATTTGTTGAATCAGTTTTGGATTACCTTTTTTTATCAACAAATTATTCCCTGGATTGCTTTATTTTTAACTAAAAGACCAAATACATAACATGCGTTTACTCCAAAAATAAAAACAGATTTTCATACAAACTTATATCCCCTATTTTAGATGTCCTTAGGGGTGGAATTTTCAAAAATCCTGGAATACATATTTTTAATTTTTAACTGAAATGCCTAATACCAATTTTCATGCGTTTAACTTAAAAATTGACACATTTTTCATACAAACTTACACCCCCTATTTTACGCTCTTGGGCTGGAATTTCCAAAAATGCTGAAATTTATATTTTTTATTTTTAACTAAAATGCCAAATACCAATTTTCATGCGTTTAACTTAAAAATTGACACATTTTCCATACAAACTTACATCCCTTATTGTTCGCCCTTGGGGGTGGAATTTCCAAAAACCCTGAAATACGTGATTTTTTATTGTTAACTGGAAGGCCTAATACCAATTTTTATGCCTTAAACTTCAAAAACGGCAAAGTTTCATACTAACTTAGCGCCACTGTTTTACCCCCTTAGGGGTTGAATTTCGAAAAATCCTTCCTTATTCCTTGTCTACATTATAAAGCAAACATTTGTGCAAAATTTCAGCTTTCTAGGTCCAAGGGTTTGGGCTGGGCGTTGATGAGTCAGTCAGTCAGTCAGGACTTGTCTTTTTATTTATATAGATTTTAAAGACAAAAGCAACGCACTAGGCAAAACAAAACCCTGTATCTCAGGGTACTTTACCAATGTATAATGATGGACACAAAGCATACTCAGACTCAGAACAACTACTTATCGGTCTTTCATATAGTTATTTAAAAAATATGTGATAAGACAGACCGCACGGACGGACTAATATATTTTTCTTTGTTACTTTTATACTGTTTCTACTATGTGTATGTACCTACTGCATTGTGAGCTTGACAAGTGCAAGTGTATGTAAATACCCAAGTTCTGAATAAATTTCATTATTTCATCATTCATTATTTCGTTGTCACTTGCGGGAATCGAACGCGGGATACGATGTGGCGAGGCGACTGTCTTAATCGCTGCGCCACACGTGCAGCTCAGAAAATATCTGAAGTTGAGTAAAGTGTCATAATTGAACCCATGACCTCACGGGCTTGCCTGGATGGCTTACACCGCTCAGACGTATGTGAACGAGTGTCTAAAGTCACTTCAATCGATCTTCTTTCTCATATTGGCAGAGTTAGGCTACTGGCTGGCTTACGACTGCTGTACAATGACTCGAGCTACAATCAATATTTTATAGTGCTCCCCGAAGCATGAAAATGCTCGGAAATTCAGCCAGCTGGTCACCGATCTACAGATTGAGCCTAGATGTACCTAGATGTTACGGGTGCCCTAGGTGCACAGAACGGTGTGGGCAACTGCCTATGAGTTGAGTCAATAAAATACTTGTATCATTGTTAGTTAATTTACTTGAACAAGTATTAATTATTTTCTACACAACCTATTACATTTGCGTGTACATCAGGTAATGTAGTTAAGTCATATTAATGTCCTTGTCTGAATGGCGGGCTTCCTTGCTCTCGCATTATCTTGGTTCGTTTAATTTGCGCATGCGCCCGCGACCGGTTCTCAATGCTAAGTCCAATTAATTGACAGGATTATCTCTGATTTAATATAATTTGTTCCTACTATTTGTTTTTGTTTTCTCTTGTACGAGCACGGTCGTGTTTCATTTGCAATTAAATTCAAATTTATTAATTACTGCGTCTAAGTTAATAGTGGTAATTCTGAAGATAACAAGCCTCTAACATAATGAAGACTAAAGAAAGCTATGTGGTCTCGTTATGTGTTATTATAGTAATGTTTTACTTCGTTTCCTCATAAAACGAGATGCTTTATTACGTTTCTGCCAATCAAAGGATCCATGAAAACGCAGTTGTAAATCAAAGGGAGACAATTAACAGTGGACAAATTGTCCGGATCAATGCATTCGTCCGGTTTAATTCAGTTTCGGTCGGAATTAGGCTGCGATTAATGCGCGCGGCGGGTTAAGCCGGCCGGGCGCCGTACGCGCGGATCGGCACACATCGCTGTGACGGCGATCGTTATTCATCCCCGTGCCCCTTGCATGCCAAGATACCATTGTTTGATCACCCTTTATTCTGTGCACTTTTTCAGTGGGAAATTCGGAAAACTGTGCGCTTTATTTCCATAGACGATTGAAGCGTACCATTTTTAGGTAGATTAAGCACAACACTTACATCAACTCCATTTTTAACCCCCAAATGAATTAATGCTTTATTTGCTCGAAACGTGGTTACAAAGTTGTTATTATAGTTGCAAAAGTACTTCATGTCCGTTTAACTATATATGTTTATAAATATGTTTTAGTTTTGGGCCTTTCGTAGTACCAGTTGTTGGATAATTACATTTTATTAAATAAAGTGGTAAGAATAATTGACTGCTAATTAAAAAACAAATAATTTAGGAAATTGTAGCATAGTTATGAAATGAGCGTCATGTAACAGAAAACGTCAAAAGTCGCGCCAGCATTTGCGTGATTGAATCCTCCACCATTAATTTCAGCGAAGATCAAACGGAGACCGAGGGTGATATTTATCAAGGATATTGCGAATTATTTTAATCAAATCAAATTCCCTTCGTTGTAAACAAATGCTTTTGATTAATGAGACGCGCGACAGAGCCTCGCAGCCGTTGTGATAAAACACCCGAGGAAAAGGCGAAATTAATGGTCATAAAATGAACTCTTGTATCCGTTAGATAAAGATACTGAATGCTCGGAATCTTAAGTGATTTTTCTTCTGCAATTTTGAATGATGACGGCGACGATCGCATCTGGTGACTGTGTACATTTATATCTTTTGAATTAGCCGGGAGTAATTTCGCGCGATTAGTGCGTAACTTTCAGCAGCTTCCGAAGATATTTAGATTGTCATGGTACGGAATCATTAATAATAACGAGTTTTGATTTTCAGTGGACTGATATGCGTAGGGCGCTGGAAGGGTGTCGAGTCACGGCAGTCGCGGGCCCCTTGAATACCTTCCGAGTTTGTCGCCGATGCGGTCGTACTGGAATTTTATCTAGCTCTTTGTACTTTGCCCTTTTACAGAGAACTATTCGGTTAGTTCTGTCGGCGAACCGAACTATTCGTTTTGTGAGCTTTGATGTTACATTCAGGTCGTCGTGTTTTACCTTCTGTGCATAAGCGGAGACCGCGGCCGCGCCGCTGCGGCGTTTTGTATTTAAAATATTATAACAAAAAAATCGTAGGTAGTTCGTACCTTTTTCTTTTAACCTTATTGTGTGGCCTGTAACTTTTGGCCTAATTTAAATTAATCAATGCAATTCTTAGGTATTCATAAAAATATGTACAACTCCATATTTTTATGAATGATAGCTAAGAATCGCATTGATTCATATGCTTTATAGACCAAACGTAAACTATTTTGAAATATATGCAATAATACCAAAGACAAGACAGATACAAAAACATATGCCGATGTTTGACATTGACATACGATTCAAAATAGGCAAGCTGGACAGAAAAATATAACCATTTAAAATCATTAAAAAATATCACGGAGGCACTGTGTGTTAAAATAAAATAGTATGATTTGACATTTTTGCGTAATAAAATAATTCCAGTATAAGTTTGTAGTCTAAGTTATGACTACAAACTTATAACGGGATTATTTTATTACGCAAAAAAGTAAAATTTAACGGCAATTAGAGAAGAATGTATCACTCAAACTTACTTGCCGATACACTTAAGTATTTAAATTTAAACTATTTGTTACCTGAATTACTTCCAAATAGAATTCGACTAAAACTACATGTATCCAAGTACATAACCAAAAACCAACAAAATCTCACATAAATAGAAAGTGGTGCGCGGTGCTTCGAACTCGGTAGTCATAATGTAAGTTGCAGAGTCAGCCTATATTAATCTGGATCCGGCGCCTGACAGCACAAGTCAAATTTCTCATCAAAAATAAGAATTAATGGGGAACAGCATTAATCATTAGCTCGCAAACGGCACGAGGTGTCTGTATCCCATTATTTTGCATTACTAATGATATGTACACAGCGATAAGGCACATTTTGGGAGGAAAAAATCTGAGGTGTCACCCCCCTTGATTATTTGACGCTTTTGTTACAAAAACTGGAATATGGCGAGAGCTTTTCATGTATATTGGCATTTGATCTATCATCTTTTTATTTTGTTTAGATACCTTATTTTTAACCCAGACATAAAAAGGGATAGAATTTATTATAAAGATAATTATACAGGCTGGTCTAAGTACCGTCGAATTCGTTGCCATTCTATACATATTCGTAACGTTTTAACGACTTAGTTTACACTCCAATGCTTCATTTCCCTAAAATATATATCTAATGGACTGGCCTGTTGGTTAGTGGTTGTTGTTGGTCAGTGGACTACTAAGCCAGGGGGGCTACCGGCTTAGTCGCCGAACATCGGGATAGTGATCGGCGTTCAAATAAATAAAGGTTAAAATGACTTATCAATCGGCTTCCATTCCACATGAGACGTCATAAATGTTGCGGAATCGATTTTCAACGTCGAGGCCGATTTAACGATTGATTAAGTCATTTTTAACCTTTATTTATTTGAACACCGATCACTATAACGATGTTTGGCGACTTAGCCGGTAGCCCCACAGAAGACGTGGGTTCCATTTCCACCTGGGACAAATCTTTGTGTGATGAGCACGGTAATTTTTTTGTGTATGGGTGTAATTTATGTGTAATTATTTAAAAATATTGGCATTGAGTTTGTTTATTTTTCTCTGATGTTAGGTGCTAACGTCAGCTTTCTTCGAGTCCTTGTACATTTCGTATTAATATAATATCATGAATAAAAATATATCTTGATTCACATTTAATATTTAGTGTATACATTCTAACAGCTGGTTATGTTAATTGCGAATGTTATTTTATGCGGTGACGCGTGCCGGGCGTGGTGGAAAACATTCATTATTTCATCCTTCATTTCTGTGTCATTTCCACCGAGGGCGGACATAACACTGACTCTTACTCTCAGGATTAACTAAAACAGACATTCAAATGTATTTTGTTTTTTTTTTTTAATTTTCCCACACAGTTTGTTACGCATCGAACCTTTTTTGGAACACTTAATAATTAAAATTCTTGTGCTATTGTAAATTTTATAATGTGACATTGTCAGTTCACAGTTTTACCCAGTTAATAAACCAAAGTTTCTGCTTTTTTTACCAGCGTTGATATATTTATATTTATTTTACTGCCAATATTTAATAAAGTTACTGTTTTTAAAAACCCACAAGGACTTCAGTTTTGGTTTGTAATTCCAAAAGCTAGTAATAATCCGACTGCCTTAATGATTTTTTTAACAAGTCCTTTACAGTTAGCCTAGGAGGCTTTCACTTTTTCTCCAGACTTTTGCGCGTAGGTATAGGTGTTCAATTGCAAGTAGTGTTTCAATCCCATTTTACGCTCGTGGCTCAGAGAGCAACATAAAACTGTTGGTCGGGTACCGCTCTGTGAAATCAGATAGACGTCCTATTGGACTATGAGAGTGAAAAAATAGAGAGTTCATCTATATTTTCGCATGCTCTCGTGTACATAAAAATGTTTTATATATGGGTCATTTAAAAAGTAATGTGCATTTTACAACAATTTTCGTCCCATGAAGATAACTGTTGTGATAATCTAGAAAAATTAAAACATGATACTTATTACTATGAAAAACCCCTAAACTAATACTGCGACATGTACCATTTTCGACCTATATCAAATATATATTTATAATAATCACGTAAGTTAGGACTATTAAAAATATTGCCATGTTAAACATGTTGTCCCACTTTAATGTAAGACCGGAGTTTACAAATAAAAAATGTACGTTCTTGTTTATTAGGAAAATTATTCAGTAAACCTTATAACTGAAAGCTAAAGTTTAAGGAAAAAATAAAAACGTTTATATATATCAAAGTATAATCCATTAAAAATATTTATATGATTGTCCAATAATATTTTCTTTTTTGTTGTTCCATTTTGTTATATTATTTTTGCATACATTTGGTAGAACACACTACGGTATTTATATATAAACACCGTAGTGTTTCCGGAACATAGTTACAAAAATAGGTTTATTTTTTAGTCAAATAGAGACTCTCCTCCTTTTACGAAACCACTTAATAATATGTCTTTTAATATAATAATTATTTATGTCCATTGCTGTATTAATTAAATTGGTATAATTAGGTACGTATTTATTATAACAAGGCCAATGATGCGCGTCTTGAAAGAAAATAGAGGTAAAATAGTACATATTGAGTCTATCAGAAAGGTAAGACGCGACGACAGATCCGGTGATCAATTAGCCGCCTTCACTCAGTAATTTTTAATAAGTTTGTAACACTAATCACTTCTTCACCAAAAGGCGTGACCGTTCTATTTCTAGTCAACTCTGCCATTGACAGAAGATGTCACTTTTCCTTTAATTACGCAGCGGCCTCATTTCTTCGCGCCCTATTAGTACACATCAATCAATGTTGCCAATACCTATTTTTTACCCTGCGACTCGAGTGTTTTTTCCCTTGGCCCGTTTTTGTTTACGGAGATTTTTTAAGTGGGGAATAATTTGATGAGGTTCGCCACCCGACTGTGTTGCGATGCGAGCTCCGCTCATTTGTCATCGTCTTGTCATTTCTGCGTTTCTTTCGAGCAGTTGAATCGCTAAAGTAATTATGTAAGTTTTTAGTGGTTTTTTTCCATTTGAAACACTCGCTCACAGCTTTTATATCGATCGACTCATTCTCAGATTATCGATCCAACTTAATACGAAAGTCCTGAGACCTCTTCGGATAATTATAAGGATGTTTTTCTGCTTTTGTCGTAAACACGACATCGTCGTGTAAATTGTGACTGATTAATGTTAACTATGTCTTGAAAATTTATTTAATATTGACTGAATTTCTTCTATCAATAAAGATCTATGATATGTCATATTCGCGTCACTTTTTGTAATTAACACGTTTAACCGATGAAGATAGCTCACTCACCGCGGAAACTATGAATATGAATTAGGGCTGTCATGGTAATGCCCAACATCGATGGGGTAAATCAAATATGTGAATCCACAGATCAAAAGAATTCATTACAGTGTGTAAATCACAATTTGCATGTGGCGCAGAGCAACCATGAATATGCATCTGGGACGCCTGAGTGTGAACATCCTATGCTGCGTTCTAACACTCGTCTAACTGAGAAAAATATGTTAAAGCCGAAAATGAAAAAAGAAATCAAACGTAATTTCAAAAGGTTTTCATATCTACCGTTCATTCACAGGTGTCGATATCGAACCTCTCTCTGCTGAAGTATTTGCGATACACAAAACTGCAAACATAAATATTTTAACTAACGATAACACTCCAACGCATGACTATTTTTTACATTTTAATAGTGTGTTAGGACAGTTTGAATCCGAGAACGAAAAAGATTTGAATATTAAAATATGTTGAGTGTCATTGAATCGTTTGAAAATAGATATTTTTGTCGTTCTAGTCGAGTAGAGTATGTAATTGGAACGCGCTCTCATCATCCCGCAATGCTGACTGGACATGATGCCGGACACTTGCCATTCCGTTCGCTTCCTGACCTTTTCCCGTTTTGTTATGCAAATCTCAGTTCCCGGGGGAATTATACAGCGCGAATAAAAAGTATTTCACTGTTTACCCGCTGACTTGGCGTCGAGTGCGAGTCGAGTGTGAGTTCGCATAAATCGAGAAAAAGCGTGTTATTTCCATGTAAACATTTGAGCGCTCTTGTATGAATTTATTTTTTTCTAGTTTTATTCAACAAAATATCAGTTTCAATTCGGTTTTTTACCGTGTATATTAATGTTTTTGTTTTATGTGACTTTTGCTCTTATTAAGAAAGTATTCATTATTAGATACAATTTGTACTCAAATCATGCAGATGTTACTAGAGCTATCTTAGATTGCTGATTTTATTAGAAAGTTACTGTTACTCGCTTATAAAAGAATTTGTAGTTTAATTGGTTTTGAGTTCATTCTTACAAACGTGAAAATACAATATTTAATATGTGTTTGCATTAATACGGCCCAAGAGCCAAGAGTGATCTCAAAATGTAAGTCCTTAAGTATTATTCATTTCAAAATGTGGAACCCTAAGTACTGAATCTTATTTATCAAAAACCTGTATAAATAAATAAATATTTTGAGAGAACAGCCATCTGATCCCAAACTAGGTAGACCCTCTGCTATGTCAATCAGACAACTGATAAATATACTTATAAATTACTGAATATATACATAATTTTATAGATAAATTACACCCAGACAGAACAAATAGCTGTACTCATCACCCCAAGATTTGTCCTGGATAAGGACCGAGCCCATGACCTCTGGCTTAGCTCAGGGTCACTAACCACTATGAACAGAGCTGTCAAAAATATTTCTATGTGTATTTATATTAATAAAATAAATAATCTAGCTGAAATTTGGCCTCAGCGGCCAGTCTTAAAAGAGATTAGCTATCTGCGCGGGTCATATTATAGTGCACAAGCGTATGCGCAAACACAGGATCACTTTCTATTCCATCACTCTCATGATCCGATGGGACGCATAGCGACATGACCGGAAAGAGGTCAGGTACAGGACGGATGGCTTTATATTAAAACTTTTGAAAAACCCACGAAAACATTTAAATATTGTGGGTGTTAAACATCTTTTATTGTAAAATATAGTCTTCTCTCAGCTTTATGTTCTACCAATATCTTCAACCTAAAATTCAAGAAGATATGTGAAACTCTTGTAAGAATGGCAATAAATCCAAATGATATTTATATAGCTGCATTGAATTTGTCATAAATAATTGACAAGAGGCCAGGGGTCATCGTTAACCATGCCATGGCTAAATAACAGAGCTCAACCCTACGCGGCCACAAATCAAATGTTTTGATAGCACGGTATTAACGAGACAATTTGATTGCGGACATATCCGAGCCAAATTGCTTCTAAATTATATTTTCTGTTTACTTTCTGCCAAACTCCCTGTTTCGATATGTGACGTATGTGTGCATGGCAGATGCTTGTTTGTTTCTGTTGCGTTCGTTAATGAATTGTTTACATTTTTTTAATGTAGTATAAACGTTTTTTTGTTTTCCTATTGATTTGTGATGTGGAATTTAGAGGTCATGTTTTTATGGATGTTACGGTTTATGTCTCACTTTGCTCCCCTTTTCGAATTGTATGTATTGGTTATTGGGATTTTGGAGTTAATATTTAAATGATACCGCGAATGATTATTTATATTTATTGTCGAAAAGACTTTACTTCATGGGCGACGACGTGATAATCAATGTACATATATATTTGTTTTATCATCACCAGGATAGCTTTTTTAAGGCGAACAAAATGAAGGGGTTTATTTGTTTGACTGTATGATTTTTCTTTTAGCTTTTTGTGTAATTTTTTGAAAATAGTAAAATTAACTTTCGTTTAAATCAATTCAATAAATAAAAGTTCTATTCAATTGTGATTTTATAAACAGTAATTATATCTATTTTAATTATATTTATAAATCCGGATCTCATAACCATTCTAAGGACCAACATCGTGATTAAATGTACCAGGAGGTATATTAATATCATTAAATTAAACGGTTGTTATAATATGTGGATTGCAATTATCATATATGTTGTCTTTTTGATACTATATTTATTGTTAAGTGTAGAATGAATACTCCAAAATAAGTTAACACCGTAAAATAAGATAGTCGCTTTGCATTATGCAATGTAATGTTGAAATGCCATCGATAACAAAAGTTTTGAAATCACTGTTTACACATTTAACCTGTCAACATTCACAGTAAAGCACATTGGGGTTTATGTCAGATTCTTTATAGCCTGTGTTATTTGTTTGCGTAGTAATAATAATTTTCTTAGTATATTTAGTAATAATATTTAGGGACAATGTCACACAGATCATCCTAGTCCCAAACTAAGCAAAGCATGTACTATGGGTACCAGGCGACGACATACATACTTATATAGATAGATAAATACTTATATACATGTAAAACATCCATGACTCAGAAACAAATATTCGTGCTCATCACACAAATATTTCCGGGATTCGAACCCAGGACCACCGGCTTCGTAGGCAGGAGCACAACCAACTAGGCTACGGTGACCGTCCAAGCCTATTCTGTTAATAGTAGCTCTAATCTCTTAATCAAACTGTCAGACTCATTATCTAAGCAATTCCGCTTGTTGTGTTAATTATAATTAGATTATTTTTTTCCTAATTAGATCGGAGTTGCTAATACAAGCGACTCCCACATAAGAACCTTCGGTTTCGTTCAGCGAAAGTAAGATAGTTATCATGGTTTTGATTTTTATCTAACAAGCGAGTAACTTGGTTGCCTCTATGGTCTAGTAGCCATTAATTAATAAAACCGTGAACCAGTAACGGAAGAAGCAGATCTATTATATCTACTTACTACCGTATTCCCGTAACTTTGTTTTTATTATGTAGAGTATCATATCTGTGAAAGAAAATATGGTAAAAAAACCTGCTTGACTGGAGGTTTCCATGAATATTCTTCTTGATGGCATGTGAAGTTTGTCAACCAGCTCTAGGCCAGCGTGGTGGACTATGGTCTATGCCCTCCCTTTGTGAGAGGAAGTCCTTATCCTGCAGTGTACTAGTAATTGGGCTGCATTATCAATGTAGAGTATTAAGTATAATAATGTACACATATGAGCACTGAAAATGGCGTTTTAATATAATTTGTATATTCAAAAACATGCACTTAAGCTCTTTTTATAACAGCCGATTAAAAAATAATTTATATAGGACCATCTTGAAATCATTCCGTAATGAATACAATGCTCACAAATACGAAGAATTTATGTCATATACAAAATAAAATGCAGTTGACATGTTAACTATCTTCTTTATAACTGGAATAATATTCGTAGTAAAATCTAACATTGATGTTATATGACTCCGTCCGTCTCTCACACTACCGTTGTTGAGGATTATTGTAATGATAATATTGAATACTTACTTCAAAATGTAGTATAATATATTTAAAACTATAAATACAAACTTTAATAACCATTTTCAAACTAACTTCAAGAAATTAGCTATTAATCGTATATTAAATTGTGAAAAATGATTTAATATAAGTTACGATATAATACTCTATTTGTAACTAGTATTAATAGATAGAAGAATAGCAGTTTGTTTTGCATACAGCTCAAAACTAGGACATTATTTTTTCATCATTCGGCCGGTGGCCGTCGAACCTGCATCTCATGCAATTTTAGAGCAGGTGTTTTCGCCGTAAGGTATGTGTAACCCCGCTGGGTTGTGCCTTGATCAGCCAATATAAATAGTACGAACAGTATCGGTTAAAGCGAATCTGCCCTTTATTGATCGGGTTCCAGTTCTGAATCTAAAAATGTTATATTTTATAATCACATCATAATTGTAATAAATTGGAATCAAATCAGGAAATGTTATTATTCTCAATTCAAAATTAGGAAATAAGAATTTTATCATATGGCCCGCCAAATGTTAAAAAACTGATTTCCTAATTTTGAATTCAGAATAAAAATGTTTTTGCCGACAACATTACTATTTTTAAATAATCTGTCTGTATCATCTGGAAACATAGTTAAAACATTTAAAAATGCTATATCTATGCTAATTAATTTGAACAGTTTTTATGTTCTAATAGGTTCACTTGAGTTTTTGTCTTTATTTTATTTAACAATATTTCCAGACAGTCCATTTTAATATGATAATTATTATGATCCATTATATTAATATGATTTACATTTTTTGTGAGCAACACACAAAAAGTAAATGGTATTTTTCTTGATCAGTCAATGATTATAGGTCAATATTAATCGAAGCTTGAATTATTAGATTGATTTTATTGACTTCATACGGGGAACTTAATTCCTTTATCTGTAGACGGTTGTTATTTTTATCAATATAGTTCACAAAACTATGATCGATGCGACACAATGTCCAACTCGGGTTCGAGATAATTCAACATAGATACTGCGTTTGTCCGCTAGATAAGATCTCTAAGGAGACACTAGTTACTATCTTTATATGTATATTGATTATCTATTGCATCCAACTCACGAATCTAAAACTTTAATTACAACATCCTGTTCATGGAAGATAATAATATCTACATATCTAATAATGACCTCGTGGTCAATTCCGACAATGGCAGCTAGAGTAGGTACTAACCTTGTCGGTCTAGCGGTAGCGTGTGCAACAGCAAATAATTAGGGTTTAAATCCCGCGTCGGGCCCGGATTTTTCTGTTAATTAATGAATATATAATGAATAATAATAAAAAAATATTTTTCTGAAAATAAATGTCTCTCTAACAGCCCAAAGTCGGGAAGTTGACGGTATGACACCCTCGTTCTTGGGGGTGGACGTGACCTCTTCCTGGTCATGTCGCCAGCTGTACCGTTGGGTTATGAGAGTGAAGGGATAAGTTGTGCCCTGTGTTTGCGCATAAACTTGTTCACTATAATAAATCTCGCGAATATCGTCGCCTGTCTGAAATTCGACCAGCAGGACATTGCTCAATTCCCTGATTCCCATTATTCGATGGGACGGCCTAGCCGACATGACTGGCATAAATCCGACAGTTTTACTCTCTGTCCAAGCTCTCTGACCAAGCATGTAACAGCTACGATTTCTAACTCCGGGCCCATAAACTAAAATCACTGTCTTTGGTTGAACATGCTGTAGCTAGACCAAAGAGGCAGTAATTTACAGAAAAAAATACTTATAAAAATAGGTATTCATTTGTGTGTAAAGATAAGTTACGTTTGAATTCATAAAATTCTATATTATCACCGCAGAAAATAAAATGTGCACGTTGATACACCATTATCGTCTCGTTCGAAACATGTTGCGGTCAACGCGAGCGATCACTTCGATCACAATCATTACCTATGCGTCCATACTTGACCGTTCAGCCGCTACAAATGATGCACAATTTCAGCCGTCTACTCCGAGAACCACATACGATTCGACGAGTTAGTATTCAAGCGGCTAGAAGGTACGGATATCTTTGTCGCTTTATATTATCCGAGGAATTGAATTGGAAGTGTGCCGATAGATGTGAATTTTCTGTGGCCGTACCACATGCATGTGCATTGAAGCCATATTTATGCAATCGGTGGTCGCTGAATTGTTCGGATAGGATTACAACACATTTTTAAACGATGTAACGGGTGGCTTTTTATGCAAACGGGTATTATATCATGTTATATTTTGCGTTGTGAATGTGGCTTCGATATTTTTGTGAAATAAATTGTGCGACTCACATAGCCTGCGCATATTCATACTCATATAGATTATAGCGTGTTTTAGTACAACAAAAATAATTTGAAAGGGATCATGCTATTAATTTTCTTTTAATAGAACTTTGTCAAAACCGTGTAAGGTCTTTGAGCTCGGGAGTTAGCCGGTTCGGTTCCAGCACCGAACTATCTTTATCGGGTCTGTTGAAAACCTGCCTTCGGCGCCCCAAAGATATCATCGCTGGTCTTGATGGTAATAAGAATGGCTATCTGAGTCATTACAGGAGTTAGAAACCTAAGAGAATCTCAGAGAGTTTAACTATTTTACCCTTTTACTCTTTCTTTTTTCACATCTTCTTATTAGCCTCAAATAAATCAACGGATAGGTAGGTATTTATATAGGCCAGATAGCACATACATACACATACATATATAATTCACTCCTGTTTCTCATAGGGGAAGGCAGAGACAACGAATTACCAGCAGTGACATATTTAATTTCTGGGAGGTAGCCGCAATAACGATTCTAATCGAACTTCTTACCTGCACATTGCTCGCTGGAGATCTTGTAGCCATATAGACATGACTGATCTGCTGTGTTACGTGAACTATCTGTAAATGATTGCTTTCATATACTTAATTTAAAATTATTGACTCTGTCTCAAAATGAATAATGTTATTGTTTCGAAGTTTTTCTTTTGTATACCTAAATATAATCTAAAATAATAAGCATTCAGACAACCGATCGAGCATATATTGTGTTTGCCTACTAAATAATTACTCTAATTGGACCAAATCCCGTGTTCATGCCCGCTTGAGTATGTTTCGCCGGACCGACTCAACTGGGTCGTGTTGAAACCGGTAGTAGATGAACCCACTGAGTTTGTTTCGCTGGGTCTTCTCAGTTGGGGCGCATTGGATCCGGTGGTAGCATTAAAGTGCGACCGTCGTTATTAACACAAGGTCCGTCATAATAATAATACCTTTAATATAGACAGAACCATTGACAATATGTAGTAAAAATATTAGACTTAAACTAGATAATTAAACATAATCTCTTGACAATAACTTGATACGAGCTAGCTAAATATCATTTCTGTAATAAAATAAATTTTATAAATGTTTTCATACAAGATGTACCTAAATATCTATGTTACTAGAAATAATATCTAATGTATACAACTATATTACTACAAACATGTTCTGACTATTTACAAGCGCTTTTTTAAAGTCTACGTGAATAAAAACCTTTTTTATTTTATTTATTTATTTTATTGTAAAAGGCATCAAATAAAAAGAGTTTAAAGTCATTAATAACAAATACATGTAATAAATAAACCAATTAGAAAAATAATATGAACCGATAAATACTAAAAAGAAGTCTGACATAAAACAGTCGGACATAAAAAGCTATTCTACCAAATTTCCTCCGATAAAAGTACAATGAAATTCAACATTATCAAAACGCATTCCCATTACATATAATGGTTATGTTCCCTAAAAACTGAGGGGTCTACGAATCGTAGGAGCAATTTTGCATAATTATCCAACATTGCGAGAGGCGACGCGGTGGCGCTTAAATCCTAATAGCATCGGACCCGATCAGAACCTCGTTATGGACCGCTAATCTACTGCGAACAAATACTCTGAGCCAATACGTACTTGTTTACTCCATTATTTTTCTTCATCAAGGCAAAAATAAAGAGCTACTTAGACAGTCTTTTTGTTTTTGATACCATTACCAAACTTATATTTCTTCGTGTTAAGAAATATAAGTTTCCTATTAATTCTTCATACTTAAGAAATGATCTTGCATAACATTATATTGATACTTTATAATATCCTGGAGATATTAGTCACACACGGCCATCTATTTAGATGGCCGTGTGTGACGAATGTTTTGGGATTTCCCAAACTACGCAGAGCTTGTACTATGGAAACCAGATTAACTGATATATTAGATATACTACTTTTCATTTGTAAATACATACCTATATAGATAATTACGCCCAGACTCAGGACAAACAGACATGTTCATGCACCCAAATATCTGTCGTGGGTGGAAATCGAACCCACGACCTGTGGCTTGCCTTACACGCCAACCGGCGGCCCGTTAAATTTATAGTTGCGTTCATAAGTCCATCTACGTTTCACTTTAGTCCTTGTAATATAAAACAATCATGGTCTATACTCACACATTTTTTCATCTCATCACACAGTTGCACAGAAGTAGTAACGCTTACTAGCTAATATATTAACACAAAAGTCAGCTACTTCCTAGTTATTCAGAGTTTATAGAACAACTTTACCATTATTTTCAATATGAAAGATATACATACATTGCTAAGAAAGAAGTGCTCTTCTGTGAACCTAAATCACATTTACGTGGTATTTCATCACCCCTGCTTCCAGACTGCAAACTAGAAACATCTGCAAAAATCGTCCATCTTCACAGCTTTTCCAACGACAACTTAAATCTTCTCACGTACTTGTAATATCGTAATGAGCTCCTAAGCTCCCGGAGACATATTTTATTTTTCCACCAAACACATTTTATATTTCATTTCACGTTTCATAAGCGGAATTTGCATGTCCCTTCTTGTATTTGGCAAACGTAATGCCCCGGTCGCTTAGTGCACTTTTATTACGGTATTAAATGATGTAATTTTTTTCATATTATATTATTCAAATTTAAATAACTGTCTCCGGTTTCCCCCACGGTGGCTCCACTTTCTACTGTTTCTTTCTGACGCCCCCAAATTTGGTTATTTTGGTTAGATATTTCCGTTACAGAATATCTGATGCATGGAGTCGTCGCGATACTAAATAAATAAATATAATCTCACAACATATCTTTAATCGAAACCTAAGAAGCAGATCAATAAATCAATCAATCAAATTGTCAAATAAGTTTCAGGGTAGGGATTTGATTACAAATACTAACCTTAACCTCTAATAGGGATTAAAGGAAAAATAAACAAATATATTATAAATAATATAACGCCGTATGAATAGTAAAATATTATAATTAGACTAAAATAATATAATAGTCCTATACTTCGTTTTACACGTACATTTTAATCACTCGCTAGATTTATGTGAACTATGAAATAGATCAAAGAAATCATATTAGAAAACAAACATGGACGGGGTACAAAGAAGATCAAATATTAAATAAATACCTTAGAGTTGGTAATAAAAACAATTTGTATAATTTTATCTTTGAGAAGTTGTTGTTTTACGTCTCCACGGTTTCTGTGTTGCAAAATTGGAGAAGTTAGAAGGCCGCAATTTTTACAAATGACGTCGCGTCGTTTATGCGTAGGGGCGGCCGTGCCCGGCGACAAGTCATCATGTTACTTTCTTTCCTATTATTTTGCATTCGTCCACCCTAAATGTTTGTACTTATATATTGATTAGGTAAATCGTCCTTTTATTCGAAAACAAATTGACTTCTTACCTAATAATGGTAATTTTTATTCCCTACACAAAAATATGGGTATTTTAAGTTAGAAGCATATGCCGGAGAGTTCAGAGGGATGGCTAGATTTTGATGCGGTGTCTTTTTAGCTTGTAGTTTTTAGTACAATTGCTTTGAAGCTATATTTAGTTAAATACATTTTGTCGTTATGCTGTTAAGTTGGCGAAACAGCATAATGCCCATCTGATGGTAAGCGGTCACCGCAGCTCATGATATTAGCAACACGCAAACTCATAGCATCACGCACCCGTTGCTTTATCTGTCCCCCTCGCCAATATGGCGACCTTTCTAACATCCAGGACCACAAATTATCATAAAAATGCCTTAGTACCATTACTAGAATAACGGATTTATCGAATTGACACTTTTTGAACTTACATGGTTATATATACTAGATCAACATGCAATTGAAACCTAAATTGCACCGCGATACTGAACCCCAAGTTCTTTAATTGAATTAATCAGTCCAAACATCCATACTCCCTACATAATTAATTAATTATTCGATTTTAATTTGGACTTATAGGAATACCGTATGACTTGACTTAAGTAATGTATCCATTAAGTAGAAATAAAGCTGCAGTAAATTTTCTATTCCATTCAATTTCTATATTTACACTAGTCATTCCATGTCCCATCTTCCTGTAGACTATAACGTTTTTATTGAATTCTCAGTATTTTAAATGTTGTCAGTTCTTGTATTACATTTTTAAGCTAATGCACCGCGTTATTGCGCTTCAATATTGCCTTTACATCATTTCAAAAGCAAATCATTATGTTATCTGCATATGCTTGGAACTTCTTACCTATAACAAAGCCCCTTTGCTACTTGTATTTTCTTTATAATTTATTCCATTTCTCCCCCACACATTGGCATCGGTCGCTGATATTTTTTATTCGATTAGTAAACCCCTAAGGTGTTTTTAGCCTTTTTTCGCTCGATTTTCTTCGAGGCTTTGTTGACTGTTTGGAGGGTTACAATGCTCATTTCTTTTGGATGAATAAGCTTATTTATACTTTTACTTATAAACTCTTTGTTCAAAATTGAGACTGTATCGAATTTTCTATCGAATCAAGTTAGTCGTTGCTTTGATGTGTTTGTTAAAATTGTTCTAAATTATACTTAATTAAGGACAAAGCAAAATAGTGTATTATGGTGCAAGATCAAGAATGTCATAGGATAGGAAAAGTCACATTTAAAGAATCATAGTACATGTCAAGAAACAATAAATATGAGTATCTGGAAACCGCGATACTTACACACTCGATTTGTGTTGCAGAGAAGTGAGGGGATGTGAGGAAACTTTTTGATGGATCGGACGGAGTTTGTTTTGCATGTGAGTGATATGTCTGAAATAATAAATGTTGAGGCGTCGACGCTTCCCCAACCTCCCCTCGCTGGGGTGAGCTAAAACGATTTTTGATTTGGGTGTCAAGCAAATGTTTTACGCCGTGACGCTCCGACCGGATTTGATTTTCTTAATCGATTCTTGAGAATGCAAATTCGGGGTTCGTTTGGTGTATTTAATGATGTTACCATTCTATAGCTAAACGGATTTCGTTTCTACGGCTTCAATCAACATTGCAGTTTTGGTAGGAAACTCTGTTATGTAAATTGACAGCACTATTACCGAAAGCTTTGTTTAATACTTGCGTTAATCAGATTATGCATACAAGAACGGTTCGGAACGGTCGGTAGAGCAGTATTAGGTTATGTGAACGGTCCAGTATTAACTAATCAACGTGCGTGGCTCTGGTGGTAGATTGCAACGCATTGTCCGCGCTCGTGGCCCCGGAATATCTGTTTAGGCCACTACCCATTCTGTAATGGCAATGGTTAACGTTCACTATGCTAACCTTCATGACTCCGTTGTCTAATTTTCATGTAAAGGATTATTATGACTTATCCTATGTTTGTTGTTTTAAAATATAATATGTTTCTGAGTTAACCATGTATACATTTTCCCTCTCTTCAAGTTAATAGCAACAATTCGTCACTGATTTGCGATATGACAAGTGGATGAGTAATATTATTTTGCTGCTAACGACTGGCTAGGAACAGATAGTTGCTTGGTGGTTCATTTTTAAACCTACTGTATAAATGGATTATTTCAGTACATTAATCTATAGCAATCTCTATATTTCTTGTATGAATAAACCTAGTTATACATACACCTTTCAACCTTTTCGTTTTTATTGCTATTTGAATCGTATATAGAAAATAGATATCGATTTTTAGTATAAACTTGTTGTCTAATTGTTTTTATTATGAAATAGTATTTGGTAGATATTTAAAACTAAAGTAGATTGGTAGGTAACAAAAATATAACACACTCAAACCAAACAATTCAAAATATATGTTTTAATTTACGTGTGTGCTAACATCATCAATCAAAGCAACACTTTTGTAAAGATAAAAATAAAATGGAGGAAGTGGAAATAATTTATTATTTTATTGATTTGAGCTTATCTTTTGTCCGATCGAGAGGCGATGAGTTGATCTTTTCTCTCTGATTCGTTAGGGTAAGGATTCATCTTGTTAACATCCTCTAATTGACAAAAAATATTTTATGGTGTTATATTTCACAAGGTGTGTTAAAATAATTATTAAATCGGTGATACAGTGCATATTCGCGTATAGATGCATTATTATCATCATTTTGTAATTTGCATTTTATTTGACAGCTCCATCGTAGGTACTAATACTTATTATAAATGGAAAAGTTTGGGAGTATGGATGTGTAGAAGTTTGTTACTCTTTTATGCAAAATCTACTGAACAGATTTTGATGAATTTTTGTAGTAATATACTTAGCTTATATATCCGGATAACACATATACTGTAATTTATAAAGTTTAACGCGGGTAAAAGGGGTACAAGTAGTGTACAAATATATATAATATTTTTTTGTTTTGGATGTAAGTCAGGTATATTAAAAGAAATAATATTATTAATTATATGTTAACTATTTATAGCACATCAAGAAAAAAAAATCAAGAAACAAGGATGCATCACATAATTGTATCATTGGCGGCCTTATCAGTTATATTGTTTATTATTAATATAACTATTGTTTTGTATTATTTATTATCATTCAATTATTTGCAATAAGTAGGCACATCATTTTTCTTTGAAACTCGAACATAAATATATATAAACATAATTATTTGCATACATATAGACATCACAATTTCATACAACGTGCATCCAAATTTATATTAGAAAAACACGATCAAAAGATTTGAACGGTCTAAAGAATTATTTACATATTAATGGTGAGGGAAATGAAAAATATATTAAATTCAAACGGAGCTCCGTGACTCGTCAGTAAAGTACCAAACGACTCCATTTGGAGGGTTAAACTGTAGAGTAGTATGAAAGACAGAGTATACATATGTTGACTGCATTTAATCAAAAGAAGAAGTAGATTTTATTCAGCTAATAATAAAATATATTATCTCCTCTTCACAAACAAAACTAAATTATTATTGCCTTATTTGATGTCTGGATTTACATTTGTGACTGGAGAATAAGCAAGATCATGATAAAGTCGCATTGTAATAAGTATAACTAATTTCTAACATATATATTGTGAGTAAATAATTTAACCTATGTGGCAACATCTATTGCTGAGCACACTAATGTGAATTAACATTAGTAAATATTATTGTTATAAGTATACAATTTTTATAGATTTGGTAGCTATTTAGAATCGCCTATATACTCCAAAGAATCTGAAAAGTTTCTACGAAAACAAAGAAAGTTCAATATCAAAACACTAAGCTTTACTTGAATTTTTGACCTACTGGTGTACACGTATTTCGTGAGATTATCAATAGGACACTCGCGTGCCATAGCTACAAATAATCAAGCGCCCTCTATGTTGTCACTGCTCTGTAATCCGCAAAAGGGTTCCGCGAAGGCTTAAAACAGCCACTTATTATGTATGTTACATTTCACTTTCAGACATCATTTATATTCAAATGCTCAAAAGGCATTACTGAGCAAAAATTGTACTTACCCTTTTGAATTGAACAATCTTGTTTTGGCAAAAGTAGATATATTTTCCACTTCAAAGTTTTAAAATGGCACCAAATTTTATTATTAAATCATTTCTTTATTTAAATCAATATGTCAATCATTTTAGTTAATTATTTTAAAACAGATCGAAACCAAATTGTAATGGGTAAAGTTTCCAAAGCCAGGATACAAACAAAAAATATGATACACGGATCAAATAAAAGTTAATAAGTAAACATTAATAAAAATAGAATCGGAACAGAAGCATCAAAAGTCCAATAATTCACAATCAAAAAGGAACTACAGAATTAGGGTAGCGGCACGAGAGATCGGCATACAAAATGATTACATACACCGTCTTCATCCGCTCACAAAGAAACACAGCGGGGTTCTATAATATTATACTTCTGCCTTTGTAGTAGCTCCACAACTCAGTGGGAAGCATGCTTTATGGTTTCAAATGATAAAATTGTTTGTAAGTAGCTTTGCTCCGATTCATTTTGCGTGGTAGCGTAACCGATTTCGGACAGACACCATTAAATTTTGTTAACGAGATATCGAATTGATATCGACATCTTTCAACTGTTTTCTATGTAAGTTTTTTAATTGTGTGAATTATTTGTCGCAGATTGCGTGACGAAAGAGGAGACATGGAACGAGTTATGGCAATGGACAAGGCTCGGGAAGGTTCACATAACGGTATGATAATTTGCTATCGTTATAAAATCGTTGTCATAATAACACCTCTTAATGGTAGTCATAACTCGCTTTATCTGTTACATAGTTAAATTATAACATAAGTTGCTCGAGATAAGCAGAAGTCACACTAAAAACAAGTCAGAACTAAGTTTTTGTTATTCAATAATCTGAGTAGAAATGACAATTAATATTGCCTTTTCCCATAGGATCATCTCCAGGGCACAGTCCAGTGCTCAACCTTTCCAAGTCCGGGTCTGGTGGCGACCGCGAGCGGTTGGACCGAGGTGAACGCGAGCGGGACCGAGACCGGGACCGAGACCGAGACCGGGGCGAGGGTTCGGCGAGTGGGAGAAGCTCGGCAGCTTCTCGGCGGAGCCCGCAGCCTCCCCGGCTTCCCTCTGCGGCCACCGCGGCTGCTAGCCCTAGGTCACACTCCGATGAGAGCGACGCACCGCTATCAGATCAGGAGGATCATAATGTTAAGGATGAAGATGACGGTAAGTTCTATATCATTTCGCTATAAAAGTTCTATGTCACCTCAGGCCAGTTGGCGTGGTTTGTAAATGCTAGCCTTTCACGCCGCAGGTAGTGGGTTCGATTTCCACCCAGGACAGATATTCATGAACATATCTGTTTGCCCTGAGTCTGGGCGTAATTATCTATTTACAAATGAAAAGTAGTATAATATGGAATATATCTATTATCTGGCTTCCATAGTACATGCTCTGCTTAGTTCGGGATCAGATGGCCGTGTGTAAATAATGTCCCAGGATATTATTATTTGAATCACACAGCTAATTTATTTTTGGATTATTTAGCATCAACTAATTAATGCCATTTTATTATCGTATATTTTCATGATGAAATAAGATGATTCGCATTTAATATCCATCTAACAAATGAGTAAAGACAAAATTATAAAGACAGCTTTATAAAATATTGTAATCAAAACTTATCAGTGAAGATCAAGTGTTTAATTTGGATAAATGAGTCAATCAAGTTGTAATCACAGCTAGGTATGCCAAGAAAGTGTCCGTACCACATTAACAGGCACGGTATCACCCGTTCAATATACTCGGCATGTAATGCACGGCAAAATTACCCAGTAATAGCCCTGGAACCTTCAGCATTCATAGTTCGGAAATTATCAGCCATAAAACCACGTTTCCTTTTATTCTGGACTGGAAATACTTGTGTAAAATAGCTCTTCGTACAATGTAAGTATGTACAGACGCCAGCACATCCAGCTAACCCAATCTGTCAAATTTCTTTTATAGATTTTCAACTTTATCACAAAAGCATAAGGTTCACTTTCAACTGGGGAAATTTGACAGGTTGGGGTAGCTTGATGTGCTGGCGTCTGTACGTCGATGCTAATTATTTTATAGGCCGCCAACTTAAATTGGTTTTACTACATAAATTAATCAAATTTAATAAGCAAAACCGTACGTTACGTAGCTACATTATGTTGATATGCATGAAGATAATAATATAGAACCAATAAATTAAAAATGAATTAGTTCAATCAAAAATAAAAGCTCACAATAAGATACATAGGCAGTTCTCTAGATACCTTTTATCCATAAGTTTACATACATATATGCATCCCGTTTTGATGTAGTGGCAACAGTTTGGAATAGGAGTTGACAAATGTTGGTTCCTAACTCCTGTTATACTTTCTTATTGATTAGATTCGTTGTGAGTCCAAAGGCAATTTCGTTCTTACTCAAAACATGACTGAGCATTAATGCTTGGAACCTTTGTATCCTTATATATAAAAGTAGCTGTTGGTGGAAATGTTGGTGGGTTATTTACAAATAAAATAAATATAGAAAGAAAAAAGATTACGCGACCAGTGGACGATTAGCAAATGATCATACGCCTTCGTTCCCATACGTTTTCCCATCTTGATCCCTAGACACCGCACGTTTACTTGTAATGGTACTATATAATAAAATCTTATTACCAGTATCGCCGGCAATTGCCCCCAATGATGTATGAATAGCACTTAAAAGGACCCAATTCAATTTTAAACGTGAGTGTAAGACCCTTTGTTGTTTATACTTACCAATATTTTGTAATGAGCCGTTTCGGACGCAGTTCGGATTCGTGTTAACTTCACTGATATGTTGGTAAAATTTATTGTTTAATCAGATCTTCTAGTTGTTATAAACAAGAGTCGGTTTGGAGTAATGATTAACTAATAACCACTACTCCGAACCAAATATTGTCTCTAAATATAGACGTCTGAACCTGCTTCAGATGCTTGAATCTCTAAAATATATTAACTTAGACATATATTAGTAGCATATGAGTAGTTAACACGCAGTATTGGAGTACATGTTTCGTTAACTATCATATATCATGAACTATTAACACTGTTAAACTCAAGTGATGGATGGTATGACAATTTCTCCAACGACACGTATATTAAGTTCGTTTTATTCTCAGTTTTTTATTCATGAGTTTATTGCCGTACTAAATATTTTAATCAATTTAGTTTACTATCTTCCTCTGCATCATCATTCATCAATCAAGCGACTTGTTACTAGGCCGACGTCACTAACTTATAAACGCAATTATATCCATTTGAAAATAGAATGGGAAAATCATAGAATCACTGTTAGTGGTAGATCAAGAGAAACTAACGGTTTATAGCATAGCAAGCGCATTAAGATCACCAGATAATACAGATTTTTTATAATTTATTTCTTAGAAGTCATAATAATATGAACAAGCAATAAAACAATACTATTAACTATGGAAATGTATTTTAATTATTGAAATTTTCTAATACACAAGCATGAAATAGTTGAAGCATTCACACCACATAGCGGCGGTGCCAATCAAAACATGGATCCATAAATGTAAATACGTATGGAACATACAATAGCTAAATTAAGTGAAACAATAAGGTTTGTGTATTGGTTATTGCAAACTGCGCACAAAATGCTTACATAGCGTGGGAACGGATAACTGGCAACGATTTATAGGTAACACTCCCTTGGCCACGGAGTTATACGGGATGAGCCTCGGGAAATTTGTTCAAACAAAAGATACAATGAGAAATCAATAACTGAAATCAGTTTCGGCCGCGAAGCTTTAGTGCGTTACTTCGCGTTTCATTGTATCGTAATCATTAATATTTATAGTTCATTTGCAATTAATTCTTTCGATAAGTAATTCACGCTCGTCACGATCTCCCAGGTCTCATTATAAAAATGCTTTTTACATAAGTTTGTGTCATTCAACTTTGATCTTTGTTTATCTTAATTTAGCTTTTCCTTTCAATCAACGTTCTCATCTTGAATCTAATTTCATTTTATATCCGTGAAGTATTCGGGTCGGTCGCACGGGCTGATTGAATCTGTGTCCTTAGCATTAGTTATAGAGTTTAGGTTCGTTTGTTTAAATTTCTTAGGATCCTGTTAATTGGCCTTATTAGGGAGATGGTGTTGTGACAACCTGAGAGTGCTATCGTGCGCATCGACAATGACGAAACGATGTTGTCTTCATTATTTGATGAGCGGTCACTATCTTGTCAGTTAAATTAAATGTATCGATAGATTATTTGGGACCGTGAGAGACGGCAATCGAAACACTCTCTTTTTTATGTGTGAGGTCCGTTATTGACACAGGGCGTACGTTACTGTAATTATCTCGTCATTTTTTAAATAATAAATACTTATTATATTTCATCACGTTCGCCATAAAGTACATTTTGTAGGTGAATATGACGATAAAATTTAAAGGTAACTTTGACAACAGATTTTCCATATTTATGTCTTTGTCTGAAATGCCAGGTTTGTAATTATAAGAGATAATCGATATAATATTCGGATAGCGGCTCGTTCTCGTAGCGCATAACTTACGGCATAGTGCAGCGGAGCTTATAAATCGGATGACCCGTTCGGTGTCGAATAGCTTTGCGCCCCTATTCTGTGATGTGGAAATGAGCTTTTTAATATTTTATTCACTAATTAAATAACCTAAGCAGGTTAGTACATTATACCTTAGTAGGAAGATTCAACAATAAGTACGTACTTTGCAATATTTTAAATGCCCAAATTACCGTCATCATTGCTTGTGGTTTTGTCACGTAATAAAGCAATGTATCAAATATTATTGTCTTGACATTTCCCCACTATCTTTTTTCTAATTTTACGCTACTAAAGTTATTTTTTTGATGTGCCATAGCTACGAAGGTATTATATGATAGTAGAACCCTAAATTCATTGACCGAGTGAAGCGTGGTGTCTTAATCAACTATAGGTATATATATAAGTTCATATTTACAAAATATTGGGTCTGCTTACTCACAAAACCCTACTACGGTTTGGGAAATCCTAAATGTAGATCTGCGCGAGATCGCTTATGTCGATACACTAGTTAAAATTCCGTCATCGGTGATATATTTCGGAATAAGCGCATATCTGGTGGAGTGGGGCTCAAAGCCCTGTGCCGATGATCACCACGTGATATCGATGTTCATCGGAACAATAATTGCGAACCGAATGATACATGCACGCGATTCTCGAATAGGGTCGTTTGTCGGTATTGCATGCTTTTTTGCTTCATACCTTTTATGACTTCTTATGAAGCTGCTATTGAAATTATTAATTTATAATAGTCATGCAAGTTCGCCAATGAGTAATGTTTGTATTGCCAACATGTATTTTAATGTTGACAACGTATAGCCTGTCAATTAGAATCGTAATTAATTGATAGATATATTTTCATATGTACTTAATCATAATAATAATTCTTTATTATCGGCATAGGCTCCACTGTGTTAGTAACAAATTGTCTTAAAATATGTTAGTATCTTAATTATTTGCACGTTTTTGTAGATAGGTTAGTAATATTCTTATTCATACTTATAATGTAATGCAAATTTACTTATGTACATCACAATTACATCTAGATATTACGTTTTACCTCAAATGACTTTATTTAGAAACATATAATATATTTTAATTATGAACATAATTTTACTTAACACTTACTCTTCAATACTAAATGTCCACAACGTTTGTGGCAGGTGCAGATTTAAGTGATAATGAACGGGAGCTCCCTGCGTCAACGTCGCCGGCGCCGGTCAGCTACGCGGCGCAGTCAGGCACACCGCCCTCAGTCCCTGTGGACCCCACCGCGGACACCCTGGTTTCCTCCACTGAGACGCTGCTCAGGAATATCCAGGGCCTCCTCAAGGTCGCCGCGGATAATGCGAGGCAACAGGAGCGACAGATCAGTTACGAAAAAGGTTAGTATTCACAAGATATATCTAGGAATTACTTAAATATCGAGACATAGTCACATTGTTAGGAACTAAACTATAGAAGAACTTAAAAATAAATTGTTACATGATCTGAGAATTATAATGCCGCATCTATGGATTACAAATTATTGTTTATTTGCGTATTTACTACTTTTTTTAGGAGATCTAAACTGAAGTGCCGAATCACCGCAGCATTAGAATTTGTTGCTGATAATGTATATTAGTATGAGTTATTATAGCCTATATTTATAGTGATTGGTCGTGGTTAAATGTTATAACATAGGTTTAACATATTGCATACAATGTTATAGCATACAAATTGCTACGTTCGAAAGAAAATATCAACTTTATGTTTGCCACATTACAGGGTAACAAATACATAGGTACGAATTTCTCAGAACAAGCTAGCCTCCGTTTCAAAATTTACATATGAAATTATCATAGATTATGATACAGAGACACTGTAAGATGCAGGAAGCCCTATCGATGAAAATGTTATAATCGATATTAGTCGAGATCTTGCGTGAATCGATTCTGCGTAATCTGACGTATAAGAAACATTGATTAGCCGCTGTTAGGATCGAAGATCACGTATTTTAACTTACAAGTTCTATATTCTGGTATCGAGCGCATATTAACGACACACGTTTCATTTGCATCGCATTATATGTTGTCTATTTATTGCGTTATTACGCAAAATTATTAAAATTAGAAATAGTCGGTAAACAGCAGTTTTGTTTTACATTATATCTACTTATATGATATGTGAGCCCGACGTGTATGGAAACGCTGCAGGCTGCTATTTTATGATAGTTATATCTGCGTATTTATGTGTTTCTGTCAATTAGGTAGGACATAAACATTATTTATTGGGACCCACTAAGTTTAATACCTAAGGTGTTGTTAACGCCGACCCTGTGCCAATATTGTAAGTATCGATACCTGAAGAATTCTTACATGTTACCACCTGTTGCCTTAAGCGTTTTGTGGTTTCTAAGACTGATGTGTAAGGGACTAAATATTACTAACACCACCAGTAAGAGACGTATCACCCTATAATTTTTATCCTCAGCTAGATTTCATTAAATAAAAAATTTAAAAACCATGGGTTTTGCTTAATATTGTAATATCTTCTTTAAACTTTATTTATTTAATAACTTTGTGGCAAGCTTTACTTGAAGACATACTGAAAGTTCTATAAATATATGTAATATTATTACGACTTAAACATTTTGTGGTCATATTCCATTATAGTTACTACATACTTAAGAAACTATGGAATAGTTTTCACTACGCTATCCTGTACCCTAGATAAACCTTTGAAATGTCGATAATTAATTGTTGTATTTTTAAGGTAGTATCAATAAAATGTAAGGAATGAAGTAATAAAGTAAGCAGGTATTTCCTGTGGGGTGATACAATTTAAATTAACCGGTAATAAAATACATGGAATAAAATATTATAATAGATAAGCTAAGTTGGGAGACAGGTCTATGTAGGTAGGTGCGCGCGGCTCATGTCGTGCCTTTTGCAAATAGCCGTAGTACAGATGCGCCTGAGTTATTGCCGGGCCCACTATCATTACACACGATTCCATTCAGACAGCATAATTGTTTAATTGATATTTCTGCGAGTTATTTATACACGTCATTCCGTTTTCTCTCTCAGAAATAATCCGTGCTTTATGGTATGAGAACGGTGTAAAATATTTTTTGTTTTATTGCCAGTCTATATAGCCCGTATTTTGGTTTGCATTTATATATTAAAGTTAACTAGGAGCCCTGCTTAAATTCGCACTTGGGCAGATGGTTCGTGAATCTGATTGATTAATCAGTTACCTTGCCCTATGAGGGTTACAGTGCCCTATGAGGGTTACCGTCAGAACACACCTGAAGCCGATGCTGAGTGCTACAGCATACGAACCATCAGCCAATTTTCTGGCAGCCAGACTGCCAGTAGTAGGGTGCTCCATAATATCCCACCGCCTACTTTATCTACCCCAGCTGAGGATGTTTCGCAGATGGAATCTGTCCAACTACCTGCGACCACCAAAGCTGGCAAACCAAGAGTGCGCATGAAATGGGACAGTGATATGAATACATTTATCATGCGCACATATCTATATATAACTAAATTGGATACCGACAAGACTATGTATTGCAGTAGATTATTTGAACAGTTTAGATTGGAATACCCTCATCTGAATGTCTCAGCTCAAAGAGTTGCAGATTAAAGAAGGGTTATTATTAGAAACAAATTATTAACAGATGACCATATCAATAAATTAAAGATTGATGTGATTGAGCAATTAAAAAGAGAAGAGCGAACCATTACTACTCCTACACAGTTAACAACTCTCATCGATCAAAATGCATTATTAGGAGACGAAATATATAACCAAAACATAGACTTTGATACTAATAACTTAATATACCAAAACTCTCAAGTATCTCAATCGGAGCTTTCTGCATGTCTATCACACTCACCGATACAAGAAAACAGGCAGACTGTTTCATCAATGTCAATGCCCGAAAAGGGATCACAAGATAGTAGCGGTATTGTTCAAGATTTACAAGAAAAACTTCAAACTAATATAAATCTTTACACAGATATTGATCCATCGTTACGCCCAAAGTTACCGCGACTAAGAGAGAATAAGAAATTATATGATTTATTGCATATATTCAATCTAAAAATTTTCGACAAATTTTATTCTACTGGTTCGGATTTAACACAGCTACACACGCTAATTTACTGTAGTGCTTTGGTTATAACTAAGGAATTAGGTTACAAAATATTTACTAATCCTAAACCACATCACCAAAAACATGATTGCACAAAACCACCGTGGCTAATTAGGTTGGAAAATGATATCCAAAAACTGAGAGCAAACATTGCTAGATTAACACATTACGTAAATGGTAATAGACATCACAGATTGATAAAAAATGTTAACAAAATTTTTGAATCTTATCAAATACATTCTTCTCATGAAAAAAATAACAGGCGACCTGAAGAATTTCTAGATACTTTAAAACAGAAACTTACCCTTAAATCTCAAAGATTATTACGATACAAAAAATCTCTTCAAAGAAAATTAGATAATTCTTTATTTACTACAAATGAGAAAGGTTTTTATAGGTCACTTAAAATTAACGTAGAACAAACAAATTCCAAATTACCTGCAGAGAATGAACTTAAGAACTACTGGACTGATATTTGGAAGAAAGATAAAGATCACAATAATTCAGCTCATTGGATGAAAAGTTTAGAAGAAAGTACAAAAACTATTACACCGATGCATTTCACAGAAATAACAAAAACAAATGTAGAAGAAGTAACAAATAAAATGAAAAATTGGAAGGCAGCAGGTGTTGATTGTACTAAGGTCGAGGTTTGCTTATGTATGCAGAGAGAAATGAAAGACGTGTGTGCTTCGTACTGCGATCTATTGGACACTGACTTTACTACAGGGTATTCATATAACATGATGTATTATGGAATGTACATACCGCCCACCAAAAGGGCTTTAGCGCTTTTAAAATATATTAAACAAAATTAAGCTAGACTACTAAATAAACATAAATTATACAAATGCAAATAAGTGAATTTAATCTTTAGTGGAAATGGGTAATGCGCACAAATTAGATACTGATCTTTTAGTTAATTTGCCATTGTATCGCACTGTGTATACGCGCGTTATGTTGTCTTGTCCGGGATGTTTCTCGACTACTCGTGCCAGCGCCCATTTGCTAGGGGGCATATTCTCATCTTTCAACAGTACAATGTCGCCAATTTCAAATTCTTGAGTTCTTTTTAACCATTTGGGTCTTTGATTAAGTCGGGATAAATACTCAGTCTGCCAGCGTTTCCAAAATCCCTGAACTAATCGTTGTGTGTGTTGCCACCTAGATAGTAGGCTGGTGTTGGCAGTTGCATAGTCGCGGTCTGGAACCGTTATTAGGGCTTCGCCGGTGAGGAAATGTCCAGGCGTTAGTACTTGGATGTCATCTAACATATCCACATCTGTAGATATTGGTGTTAACGGGCGAGAGTTTAAACACGCTTCGACTTGTGTAAGAACGGTTGCGAATTCTTCGAATGTTAAATTTGATGTTAGAATTTTTCGTAAGTGCTGTTTCACAGATTTAACTCCAGCTTCCCAGAGCCCACCGAAATTAGGACTATATGGTGGTGTGAAATGCCACTGGGTGCCATCATTTATTAATTGATCAGCTATGTGACCAGGTATTTCAAGTCCTGCTTCCTTCCACATTGCGAACAGTTCTTTGTTAGCTGCTACAAAATTTGTGCCATTGTCGCTCCAAATTTCACTGCACCGTCCTCTTCTGGCTACGAATCGTTTAAACGCAGCAATAAAAGCGTCAGAGGTTAAACTGCTTACCAGTTCTAAGTGTATTGCCTTAACTGCCATGCAAATGAAAATACAAATATAGGCCTTGCTAGTCTTGGCTCCTCTCCCTTTTGAATTTAATACATATACCGGTCCAGCAAAATCAACTCCACTCTTAGAAAACGGTCGTGACAGTGTCACCCGTGCTTCAGGTAAGTCACCCATCATTTGTTGTCTGCTTGCAGCTCGCTGCCGTGCACAGGTAAGACATCTTTGTATATATTGTTTTACCAAGCTCTTACAGCCGGCGATCCAGTATCTGCTCATCAGGTAAGTGATCATTAATTTTATTCCACCATGTATTGTTTTTAAGTGTGCATCAGCTAGTAAAAGGGTCACGAGGTCGTTTCTCTTGCCTAATATTACAGGATGTTTCAAGTTCTCATCAACATTGGCGTTTCTAAGTCTGCCGCCCACCCTGAGAATATTGTGCTGGTCAATGAATGGATTTAGCGTTTTTAATGTGCTTGTGGTCTTTACAGACTTGTTGTCTCTAAGTCTTCTTATTTCTTCAGAAAATTCTTCTTCTTGTACTCGTCTTATACAAAATTCTAACGCATTTTGCATGTCTTCTGTTGTTATTCTACACTCTAGATTCCTTGGGTTCCTTTTCATATTTAAAAATCTCTTACAGTGAACTATCACTCTTAATAGCTCAGTAAGCGAATCATATGCATCAAATTTAATACAAGTCTCCTTACATTCTTGTATATGAACGTAGGACTGAATTTTTCTTTTTTCCATATCTGTGGTTACAATTGTAGGTCTGGTAAAGTCAATGGATCCATTCATAAGCCAATTCGGTCCGTTCCACCATAACATATTGTATTGCAGTTCTGATATAGATAAACCTCTTGAAGCTATATCAGCAGGGTTATAAGAGGATTGTACATGGAACCATTGGCTATTGCTTGTATTTTCCAGTATCTCAACTACACGGTTGGCAACAAATGGCTTCCATCGATTTGGTTCTCCTGAAAGCCATGCTAACACAATTGTTGAATCCGTCGATGCAAATACATTTTGAGGTTCTATTCTCATAGCTTGTCTGACTTTTTGTAGTAGTTTTGCCAGTAAGAGTGCTCCACTCAGTTCGAGACGTGGTAGCGATATGGTTTTAATGGGAGCCACCTTCGTTCTTGCAGCTATAAGATGTACCTTTGTCTCTTTATCTTTAGTGCGCACACGACAATAAACGACAGCAGCATATGCTCTTTCCGACGCATCGCAAAAACCGTGTAATGTGGCGTTCTCTCTTTCACTGCTTATAGTATGTAACCAGCGATTGATTCTAATTCTATTAACATTTTTTAAATCTTCTCTTATAAATTTCCATTCATTTTTCAACTGTTCTGTTATTTCTTGATCCCAACCAACTCCTTCTAACCACAGTCTTTGGATTAAAATTTTAGCAGTAATTATGGCTGGTGCTATCCATCCGAGTGGATCAAACAATCTTTGTAAATCAGATAGTATGTTTCTCTTCGTTATAACTGGTGATATAGGCTCTAATTGTAGTTGATAACGAAACTCATCTTCTGCTAGATTCCATGATATACCTAGTGCTTTGATAATGCTTTCAGATTTGAAACATATATTTGCTCTCTTACTAACTTTATTGGAATCAATAGATTTTAGAAACACGATGTCATTAGAGGCCCATTTTTGAAGTATGAAACCTCCACGTTGTAAAATTGTGATAATTTGTTTACTGACAGTTATCGCTTGCTCTGTGGTATCGCAGCCTGAAATTAAGTCATCTATGAATAGGTCTTCACGAATAATCTTAGCTGCCTCTGGATAGGATTTACCTTCATCTTCTACGAGTTTCATTAGAGTCTTAACGGCTAGGTATGGAGCAGATGCTGTGCCAAATGTAACTGTGTGTAATCTGTAGTCTTTTACTTGTTCGAGCTTAGTTGAAATATCTTCCGTTCTACTGCTATTACGACGCCACAGTATTCTGTGATAATCTCTGTCTCGTTCATCAAGCAGAACCATTCTGTACATTTTCATGATATCACTTACAAAGCATACCTTATGCATTCGCCATCTTATCAATATACTTCGCATATCTTCTTGTAGAACTGGTCCAATCATGAGTTCATCATTTAATGAAATGCCATTATTGTACTTACATGACGCATCAAAAACTACTCTCAGTTTAGTTGTTTCTTTATCTGTTCGCACAACGGCGTGATGAGGCAGATAGACAGCCCGGTTGTTTATCTCATCTTCTGGAACTTGTGACATATGTCCCATTGTTATGTATTCTTCTAGAACCTTGTTATATTCTTCTCTGAGCTCGGGTGTTTGTAATAGTCTTCTCTCTTGTTGTATCAAGCGTTTCATTGCAATTTCTCTTGTATTTCCACCCGGTGATAAAGGTTCTGAGGTTCGAAATGGTAGTCTGACAATATATCTACCATTGCCGTCTCTTGTATAACTTTCTTCGTAATAATTTTCACAATGTTGTTCTTCTTTCGTATACTTTCTTTTAGAATCTTGATCTACCTCCCAAAGAGTTTTCAAAAAATCTTCAGCAACAATCTGATGATGCATGACGAGAATGGAATCTGGTTGTGGTGTATCTTCTACCTTACCAAATAGAATCCAACCAAGGTTTGTTTTATGTGCACAGGGAGACCCTGGTGGACCTTTGATTAATTCGTTCTGAATTATGCGAGCGTACACGTCGACACCCAGAAGAAGATCAATGGAACCTGGCTTGTAGTAATTCGGGTCTGCCAGGACCAATCCATCTAGATGTGGCCAGTTGCTTATATTGATTGTCTGGGATGGTATCTTAGTAGTTAGTGCCTTTGACATTACATATGTTCTTATTTCCATGTTAAATTGTTCATATCTCGATTCTAAATTGACGAGGACTACTTGTTTTATATCTTCTCTAGTAGACCCCACCCCTACAACTGTGCCTTTAATTGGATACCGCTTCGTTCTCAATAGTTGTGCAGCTCGTTCACTTATGAAGCTCGCTTGTGAGCCTTGGTCAATTAAAGCACGTAGAGTAACTTTGTAATTATCTTCGCTTCTTACTTGTACGATAGCTGTAGCTAATAATACTGTACTTTGCTTAGTTGAAATGTGTGACGCCACTAATGTTATATCTTGTTCTTCTTCTATCTTCTCCACGTTGGAATGTAGTGCCACGCTGGGTTGATTTGTTTGTAAATTCTCTGTATTGCCCATTGTGGTACCCGTAGTTGTATGATGCTCCTTATTTTCGTGAAGAAGAGTGTGATGACGTCTTCTACATAATTTACAGCATGTTGGAATGCGACATTGCCTCACAGAATGTCCAGGTGAAAGACAGTTGAAGCACAAGTTGTTTGTTTTGATGAATTCACTTCGTTGTAAGGGGGTATATTTCCCAAATAGTTTACAATGGCTAATAGCATGTTTTTCGTTGCACATTCTACATATCTTATTTTCGTGTGTTGTTGAAATGTGGAAAACCTTTTCTCTTATGGGAACAGAAGTTGGCCTTTGTTTTGCTGTTTCAGTGAGCTCCAATGTACGGAAACGGCTTTCAAGAAATTTACGCAATAATTCGAGTGAGGGTAAATTGTTAGATTCTGTGCAATTGCTGCTTACATGGTCTTCCCAATCTTTATGTGTTTCGTTGTCTAATTTTTGCACTATTATAAATATTATAATTGGGTCCCAATTCTCTGTGTCCACCTTCATGTTCTTGAGGTGATGTAAACATTCAAAACTTGTATCTAGTAAATTCTTGATATTACTCGAAGTATTTAGCGTTATCTTTTTTTGTGAAAATAATCTTCTCATAATGGCGTTAACAGTTATACGATTATTACCGTACCTTGTTTTCAATGTATCCCACGCCTTCTCATAGTTAGAATCCGTCACTTGTACATGTTTCAGTATAGACGCGGCTTCTCCCGTAACACTTGTTTTCAAATAATGCAATTTTTGTACGTTACTGAGGGATTTGTTCGTATGCACAAGCGACTTAAAAAGGTCATGGAAAGACATCCAATCTTCATATTGTCCGCTAAAGGTAGGTAACTGAATCTTAGGTAACACCACACGTGTCTGTTGAAAATCATTATATACAGGTGATGAAGTGCTTGCACTATTTTCTACAGGTCCCAACAACTCTAATAAATCCGATTTCAAAGTAATAAATAACTCTTCATGCTCATAAAACTCATTTTTCACGATATATGATATCTGACCTTCTTTGTCCTTCGGCGTATTGCGTATTATTTCATCGTAAGCTTGTTGGTATTTGTCCCAATGTTCTTGTACACATTTAAGGCGCGTTTCAATATAATTTCGCGTTAATCTAGTCTTTGGGCACTTTTTAAGATTCACTTGTGTATTCTTTAAGGTCTTCGCAATGTTTTCTACAACATTTAACGCTTCTTGCACTTCCGCAGCCATTGTAAACACGAAATAATGTCAATAATATATTCACTTGTAGCAAAGTTATAAAACTTAATAACTTGTTTGTTTAAAATAAGAAATACGTCGCACAGCTAGCACTCGCTTATCAGTTGCTATTGTTCTCCGGCGCTCGGGTCGGCCTCAGGTAACCGACGCAAAAAAATATCTCTTCGCTGTATGCGGCTCGATTATGGACCATATGTTGATTGTACTAAGGTCGAGGTTTGCTTATGTATGCAGAGAGAAATGAAAGACGTGTGTGCTTCGTACTGCGATCTATTGGACACTGACTTTACTACAGGGTATTCATATAACATGATGTATTATGGAATGTACAGCAGGTATAGATGGAATTCATAGCTTTTGGTATAAGAAATTTGTAATGTTACATGAAAATCTTGCCAGGGCTATATCAGATACCGTAGAAGGGAAAGCAGAACTACCTTTGTTTGTTACTAAAGGTATAACATACATGATCTCAAAGAGTAGCAATACTACAGATCCTTCACAATATCGCCCGATAACATGTTTGCCTACAATTTATAAATTAATAACCTCATGCTTATGTTTAAAAATTAACCGATATATAACTCAAAACAATATATTAGCTGAAGAACAAAAAGGCTGCCGGCAAAACCATATGGGATGTAAAGAACAATTAATAATTGATTCAACTATATTAAAACACGCTACCTCTCACAACCGTAATCTGTTTCTAACATATATAGATTATAAGAAGGCATTTGACAGTGTACCACATTCTTGGCTTATACGTATATTACAACTATATAAAATTGATCCTAACATAATATCTTTCTTAGAACGGGCCATGAAAACCTGGAGAACAACACTATCAGTAAAAAACAATATAGACTCTTTAACAACTAGTGAGATTCAAATCTCAAATGGCATTTTCCAAGGAGATGCGTTGAGTCCCCTATGGTTTTGTCTAGCACTAAATCCGTTATCCAATTTACTTAATAGTTCTACACTCGCGAGCAACCAAATCGACTCAAGCCTAGACGGCGCACATATACATTGATTTTCCTAAAACGATAAATGGTAATTACAAAAGTGATATGTCATTCGAAAGCTGAAGAATTAGGCTTTCAATTAACATCAATACCTTAAAAAAAACTAAGCGCTGATTTATTGACACATTTTAATTGGCCGTCAGCGTAAATTACCTCTTTAGGAATCCACGACTTGCGCTACCTGCTCCCGCTATAAAACCCCCCACTTCCGGTTTATCTTATCAGTTGCTTGTTACAGGTTGACCGGTACACATCTCCGTAAATTGCATTCCTTGTTTTCGCTAACCCATGGATACCACACCAGAAGAAGCCGCTCAAGTTGTTGCCTTGTTGCAACAAGGGTTAAGTCAGCGAGCAATCGCTGCCCAGCTCCGCTTGAGCCAGTCTTCTGTATCCCGAGTATACAGACGGTTCCAAGAGACTGGTGCCTTCAATCGGAGACCAAGAACGAGCCGCCACCGGTGCACTTCAGAGAGAGACGACCGCTTCATTGTCTCAACCTCGCTGCGCAATCGACACCTTACGGGCGTTGATGTGCAGCAAGAACTGAGACGTGTACGACAAGTGGCTGTCAGCGAGTGGACAGTGAGAAGACGCTTGAAGGAAGCCAACTTGACGCCAAAAAGACCTGCGACGGGCCCTAAGTTGACTGCAGGCCACCGACAAGCGCGCCTTCAATTTGCTCGAGAGCATCTCAATTGGAGCGTTGCGCAATGGCGATCGGTCCTGTTTACTGATGAGTGCAGAATGTGTCTGCATGGCAGTGACAGGAGAGGCCGAGTCTACAGGCGTCCGGGAGAACGATTTGCCCAATGTTGTTTCGCTGAAACAGTGGCATATGGCGGCGGTTCCTGCATGATGTGGGCTGGTATCTCTTTAGAGGGAAAAACCGAACTTGTTTTCGTGCCTGGGGGCGGCCGAGGAGGCGGGCTAACAGCTGATCGGTACATCACCGACATTCTACTGGATCATGTTGTGCCCTACGCAGGGTTTGTCGGTGAAGACTTCGTGTTAATGCACGACAATGCCCGCTGCCACACGGCACGAGTCACTCGACAGTTTCTGCAAGAGGTCGAATTACGCACGATGGACTGGCCTGCGCTCAGTCCTGACATGAATCCCATCGAGCACTTATGGGACGAGCTTAAAAGAAGAGTTCGGGCCAGAAATCCAGTCCCTTCAAGCGTAGACGAGCTAAAGACAGCATTATTAGAGGAGTGGGACGGCATTCCTCAAGAAAATGTCAAAAAATTGATAAGGTCCATGAAAAACAGACTGCGGGATGTAATTAGGGCTAGAGGGGGCAATACGAAATACTGATTTAAATAAAATAATTTTATTTTTAATTTTTTTTGTTTAATTTGTCAAATACGAGACACATACCCTTTTTCCTAAATTCCCGTTTTTCCTACTCTTGCATTCAGACATCATTTATTTCAAAAATGATGGATGGATTTCAATGATAATGATATCAAATTAAAGCTGACATCTTAAGCTTTCGAATGACATATCATTTTAATAATTTCCATTCATGATTTTAGTTGTATCAATGTATGTGTGCGCCGACAAGGCTTGAGTCGATTTGGTTGCTCGCGAGTGTAGTTTAGGATACAAGCTAACAGCTGATACGGCGATTAGCCATCTAATGTACATGGATGATATTAAATTGTTTGCAAAATCAGAAAAAGAAATGAATAAATTAATCAAAATTACCTCTCAGTTTAGTGAAGATATTAATATGACCTTTGGTTTAGATAAGTGTAAAACTATAAAATTAAAATCAGGTAAAATTTTTACAAATAAACATATCCATGAAGAATATTTTAGTGTAATGGAACAACACGAAACTTACAAATATTTAGGCTTACAAGAGGGGCGTACCATTAATCATAGTCAAATTAAAAGGGATTTATGTAAAGAATTTACTGGCAGAATACATAAAATTTGTAAACGACCACTTTACTCCAAAAATCTATTTAAGGCTCTCAACACCTTTGCCATCCCTATATTAACGTATTCTTTTGGAGTAGTCAAGTGGTCAGCTACAGATATAAATAATTTAGAAATTAAAATACGTACATTACTAACTAAATATAACTATTTACACCCTAAGTCTGCTGTTGAACGAATGTCGATAAAACGACATAAGGGAGGTAGAGGATTAATTGATATCAGGGCACTTTGGGAAGATCAGATACATAGCCTCAGGAGCTTTTTCTACAGTAAAACTGATACTAGCAAAATACATTTCGCCACTATAGAAGCAGACAAAAATTGCACACCTTTAAATCTTTACAATAAAAACCGAGAATTAGCTAAGAAAAAAGATCTTGAAATAATTAAGTTGACAAAATGGCGCAGTAAAGAACTACATGGTAGACATTTACATGATCTTGAAAAGGATCACGTAGATTTACATGCTTCCAATCGTTGGTTGAAATTTGGGTCCCTATTTCCTGAAACAGAAGGCTTTATGATTTCCATTCAAGATCAGGTAATCAATACAAGAAATTATAAAAAATTCATTCTTAAGGATCCTAATTTACAGAGCGATAAGTGTCGAAAATGCCAGCTTTTATCCGAAACAATCCAACATATCACCAGTGCCTGCCCTAGTCTTACTCAAACTGATTACACTCATCGACATAATCAGGTTGTTCACATAATACATCAAAAACTTGCCAGTAAATTTAAATTAATTCAAGAAAACTTCATCCCGTATTATCAATACAGCCCAAAACCAGTCTTGGAGAGTAGCAGTCACAAGATATACTTTGATAGAGCCATTTTAACTGACAAAACAATACATAACAATAGACCGGACATTACTCTAATTGATAAAGTTAATCTAGTTACATACCTAATTGATATTGCAATACCTAATACACATAATATACAGAAAACTATCACAGAAAAAATTCGAAAGTATACAGAATTAAAAGAAGAGGTTGTTAGAATATGGAAAATGAAAAAAGTATATATTGTACCACTTGTGCTCTCCACTACTGGTATTATTCCGAAGCATTTACACCACTCCCTACGTATTTTAGACTTACCGCCAACCACCTACATAAACATGCAGAAAGCTGTGATTTTGAATACATGTAGAATCGTTAGAAAATTTTTGCAGGACGACTCATCATATTATGAGTCCCAAATGGAACTTGATACTGACTTGGCGTAAGCCCGTGAGTGTCATTATTTACCGAAAGAGAATTTCGAGAAAAAAAATGTAAATAAAAATAATAATAATAAATCTTTATTTCGGAATCTTTACACTCCATATTTTACACAGAAAAGAAAATAAGAAAAAACATATCTGTATTAAAAAGAAAATAAATAAAGTAACATAACAAACAAAATGAATATATATAACCTCTTTACGCTATAACTAAAAATGACGCTTTTAGATACAATTATTACGCTGCAATCTGTAACCATTTATTGTACATTGTGGTAGTATACAGTCTTTCAGAAAACTCTCTGATAATACTGTTCGTACACGAACCAACCCTCGACATGAATCCAGCGATTCGTTTTCTCTGGATGGCATTAAACGTATCCAGCCTAGCTTCTGCAAACATACCGGACGCACTACAATGCGGCTCAAGACCCATTAGCTGTCTAAAGATGTTATTGTACTGGACACGAATACCATCCAGAGACCTCTTCGTATAACGCGTCCAGAGTTGGCACGTGTAGAAACACTGACAATATGTCCTAAAAAGATGTACCTTCGTCTGAGTGTCGGCTTTAAAAAATCTCCTGGCTATCATATTGCCCACTACTGACAGCGCTCTGCGTTGCCTGTCTATATCAGCATCGTCTTTGAAGTCTGACGTCAGTATATGACCAAGGTACTTAAACCTCTCTACTACTTTGACTCGCTGACCTCCTATCCAAACTGGTGGGACGTTTTGTGGACCTCTTCCTGACCTAAATATTAACATTTCTGTCTTCTTTGCATTATACACCAAGTTATGTTCTGTAGCGTATCTCTCACAAATTGCCATCAGTTTCCTTAAACCCTTAATTGTGGGGCTGAGTAGGACCATATCATCAGCGTAGCTCAGGTTGTTGACATACCTGTCTCCAAGCCTAAGCCCCACCGCAGTACCACTCAGCTCCTCAATCAAGTCATTTATATAGATATTAAATAGGTCAGGAGAGGTTAACCCACCCTGCCTAACGCCACAGGATAGTTTATAGCTATCCGACCTAGCTGATTCCCACCTGACGTTGATCGCCTGATTAGAATACCAATATCTGATCAGTCCAACAACTCCAGGCGCGATATAAGTTTTATCTAGTTTCTCCCATAGCAAGTCATGATTGATTGTATCAAAAGCACGGCTTAGATCAAGGAAACAAGCGTAAACACTTGTCTCCTGTTCCACGTATTGCGATGCAACTTGTTTCAGGGAGAAGATAGCCATGTCTGTTGAAACTTCGGGACGAAAACCGAACTGCCCATCATTTAGGCTAAGTGCGGGACTTAACTTTTTATGTAGCAGGCGCTCAAGCACCTTGGCCACAACCGTTGCCAGCGAAATGGGTCTATAATTCGACATGCTAGTAGCATCCCCAGTTTTATTCTTAACTATAGGTACAACCAATGTACGTATAAGTTCCTCAGGCAAGTATTGGTGCCGTGCACAAAGATTGAACAATAAAGTTAAGGTATCAGCAATATACTTTCCTGCATATAACAGATGCTCAATACTCAAGCCATCGTGCCCTGGGGATTTTCCACGTTTCATTGTCCTGAGAACCTCAACAACATCATCAGTCGACACCTGGAAAGCCCCCTCCTGAACACTTTTACAACCACTTGACGAAGGCACAGGTATAAAGCTCAGTGACTTTAGCAGAGTATCTCGACGGACGTCCAACATGTACGCCCCACTCATATAAATATTAGAGACTCTACACTCAAAGTGGTAGAGAGCTATATTTAACTAGGACAGACTATCCAACTAGGTAGGTTCAACTTTGAGAACAAGGTGAATCGTAGAATCCAACTCGACCGGGCAGCTTTTGGGAAGCAAAGCTTAACAAAAGACAAGACTTTCTTAACAACTTCTCGTCCAAATACCACAGTGTTTCTGGGAATCTCTATGAGAAAGCTCAGGGTCCCTCAAAGAGCAATTGAAAGGGCTGTGCTTGGAGAATCCCTGCGAGATCAAGTAAGAAATGTTTAAATCCGCAGCCAAACTGATGATTTTCTAAAACTCTAGATCCAACAAAGTCACTAACTTAAGTAGCCTACAGGCTAGGTAGGCCTTTTCTATTTTGCCCTTTGATTTGTTGTCGTTGGTTACTATTATTAGATTACCCTACCTATAGAAAGAGTCCTGAAATATACCAGTTTCTCTTATATATTGTCAGCTCCATTTAGATACTAAAATATCGAAATACTTCCGGTGATGATTATTGGTCGTCATATGACATATCAGAAGTACTATTTTTAAAATAATAGTACCATGACTAGTGACCAAGATTTAAATCATCATCAAGATCATGTCAGCCGAACGACGCCCACCACTGGACCTCCCCCAAAGATTTCCACTATAGCCGCACTTGCGCTACCTGCAACCAGCGGCTTCCAGAGTATTAAATCGATTTATACAAATAATATGTATATATATCGGCATCGGCGTTTTGAAATTATGGCCAGCCTTGAATTAGCGTAATTCAATTGCTTTATATTTTTCAAGATTTTACGTATTTTAGTAGTAAACTTCTATTAAACCACGGTGAAATCTTGCTTATTCCTCAGAATTAAAACGATCCTCAATGTGTTATTTTCAGGTTATAACTAGCTATAAAAGTCATAAAAATGTTTCTGTCTTATATTTTGGGATCTCCATCTAATTTATGTTTATATTATTCAAAAACAAAAGGGAACAGTGAAACACAATTGTTACAAAACCCATAAAAATACAGTGCCGGGAGAAAACTGGGGCGAGTCATCATCAAACTTGAATATCAATATTGCGCCTCCAGCCAATTGTATTAATAAACAAAACAAAATGAGAAATAATAATGCTATAGGCTAACAAAAGGTTCCATTTCTCCCCCTGGTATATAACTAAATCTTAACACAAAACTTTATACTCATATGTATAAGGATCATAATCGTAAGTTAGTAAACCCGGTGATTTTGTTATTACGATAATAAAATTATTGTTGATGAAACATTTTTTCGAATCGATGTGTCTGGCGAACTTTACCGTTGAAATTCTTTTTATATAAATTACGGCAATCGACTGTTCGCTCGGCGCGAGTCAATGATAGGTGTTACTGGCTGTATCGAGCTTTAGTTGGTCAGTTTTATGTTGTATGTAAATGGATACTACATACATACATTTCTGTTGTATATACCTATGTATAGATGAGATTTAACGATTCTTACGAAATAGCGGGAATGAGTATATTTTAAACGTTTTTGGGAAATACCTTCATGTAATTTAAATTATAATTAAATATTTGGGACATATCGCCATATAAGTCAAACTAAGTACAGCTTGTACTATGGCTGCAATCCGGTAGGTACAACGGATAGAAAAAGTTATATACTTTTTTTTGTAAATATGAACAGACGCCAGCACATCCAGCTACCCCAATCTGTCAAATTTCTTTTATAGATTTTTTAACTTTATCACAAAAGCATAAGGTTCACTTTTGGTTTGAAATTTGACTGATCGGGGTAGCTTGATGTGCTGGCGTCTGTACATACAATAACCAGACCAAGATAAATATACATGTTCATGAACATAATATTTGTCTTGAGCTAGGTTGGAATTCGCAACCTTTGGATCAGAAGGCAGGTTCTTACAAGCAACAGCGAGTGCCAGGCGTTCTCACTTTATGCGCAGCTCGAAGGGGAAAGTTTGATTTTTAGTTTTTAAAAAATATCTGGGGACTACTAACGCACTGTTCCAAAATGTCGCTACTTATGTAGGCTCTACCTAGTTTTGGATCATATGGTGTGTTAGGTGTCCCAATATATTTATTTATTTAGTGTCTATCTATCTGTGCCCCGCGGTTTTACACACGTTACGTTAACTTTATACATTATAGCCTTTGTGTTAACCCAGGGTGTCAGCTAACTCCATACCATTTTTTATTGAAATCTCTCCAGCTGTTTAGACGTGCAGAAGTAACAAACATACACACTCACAAACTTTCGCCTTTATAATATTAGTGTGATAATTTATCAGATAGAATAAACATAATAATTAACTACTGAAAATGTTAAATATAACATGTTCTAAAGTTAACCACGCTGTCTTCAAAACGAAACTGGAAAACATTTCCATCATAAATCATGAGACAGAAAAAACAGTCGCCATAGCTGCGTACAAGAAGGTAAACAGTGGGCTAGAACCCCACGTAGTCACAAATGACAGATCACTATCTAGTACATTCACAATTTTTACACTAGTGCAGAATAGGTGAGGTGCAGACAAATGTTAGCAGGCATTCAACGCGTTATCAGATAACTGTCGTGGGGTAGCACTCCGCACTCGGTGATAAACTGGTGTCGATTCGTACTACGTGTAAATAGAGTGCCAATGAATGGGAATAGGTGTCATATTGTGGCCTTTACAAGTGTGTTTTGTACCGCGTTTGATATAAAAATGACAATATTGAAAGCAGTTTTGAGAGGGGTTTGTTTGCTATCGTTTTGAGTTGTGGCAGGTTTTACGAAGAGTGGCTTAGATCATTGATTCATTTATCATAGAAACAAAATGGAGGGTGAAAGTATTTCCTAAATATTTATCTATCAAGTCGGAAAAAAATCCATAGGGTTCGTAAATAAATACCTAAAATAATTAAAAATAAATAGTAGTGACAGTTTATCCGTCCGGTTATTTCTGTCATAGTTGTTGTCAACAACAACTAAAGTTAAATTAAATAATTGAAGCATATATATTGAAGTCCAAAATAGAACTTCTTTTTTGTTAATTTGTTCTGACTCATTATTAAAATGCAAAGAATATTATTCCTTCTCCTTATTCCCAAAGTTTTTGATGTAAATCAATTGCAAAAGCTACAGTAAATACTAATAATAATTACTAATACTAGTACAGATAATGTTTCCTACTACAACAAGTTATATACTTACTAATAAGTTGGGTCCAATTTTTTAAGATAGGTATATAGCTGAAATTATGTTTATTATGTCCAAAAGGGCATGAATGTAGTAGCCTGATTCACAATTGGCCGGTTTTTGATAGCATAAACCTGAGAGTGCGGTACATCAACGCATTCTTGCTCACAGGTAAAAAACAAAACGTCTGTAACACGGTGAATCGGCCGATTGCGATCATCGCGACATAAATCTGCTTCGGCTACTCTTTTAAGCCTTTATCCCTGTTAATTCTTACTGCTTAGTTTATTTCTGTACCAAATGGTCCGATCTTGTTGCGGTGGTTTTGTTACGCTCTTTTGTTTAACAACTATCAGTTTTTGTTAAGCTAAGTGCTGGTCAACGGACAAATGGCGCGCGCCCCGATAGCCCGTGAGCACTTTATGGCCCTCCGTTCCAGAGATTCGTATTTATTTCCCTTTAAGAAAGTGTTTAATTTAAATATAAAATGTAATGTAAGAAGTGATAGGTTTAAGTTTATGTTAGCGGGATAAGTTTGTGATACCACTAGCGCCATCTCTGGAGTTATGCGTGTACTTATATAATTTTCATAGACATTCTTTTATTTGATTTTTATTACTTGCATATATTTGTGTAATTTAGGCAAAGCTATCAAATGTATAAACTTCAATAGACTCAAATATAATAGGGTTACAACAGTTGTCCCGCAAATGACGTCACGAGTGCAAATATGATTCGTTAGAGGGAAACAGGCCATCAATAACTGACCGATCAAACAAACAGGACTAGCCAATGATAAAAACTGATGAGCAAATAGACATGACTTGTGTACTCAGCTAATGGATTCAATTGATATGAAAGCTTTTACAATGCTGACGACGACGCGACATTATCGGGGTGAAGCTAAATTACTGTTTTGTGTGTTTCTATATTTGTTTGCCATGTTTAATCAGACATTAGCGCTTAGCATGTTACATTGCGTGTACTCTTTTTTTTCAGCACACAGAATAAAAATGGAGTTGAATGGAAATAATCATGCGCGTTATCTATCCTCGATTAGTTTGGCATTTTACTTTTGCCTTTAGCTTGCGACACTGATAACAATTCAAATAGATGTTCCGTGATTTATGAACAACGTTTTGAATCTTTGTACAACAAAGCAGATTTGTCAGTATAGGCGTTCATCACGCGCGGCCGTCATAACTCAGAGCTAGCTCCCATCTCAGTATAAACAACCGCCCCCAGCGGCTTAACGAGCCACCGCGCGATGCGCCGGCGCAGATACAACCAACGATGCATTGTTGCCCCGGCGCGCCAGCTTTCGCACCATTGTGCAACGCGAAGGTGTGCAGCAAAAATCGCTTAATGCAATCTTTGTTTGTTTACATCCATTTGCTGATGGAATATTATGACCCAAACTAGATACAAAGGATTCACAGAGCCAGCAAAGTTGTTGCAAAATGCTTGAATATTCTAAGTTCTAATACTAACTGCATATTTTGAGGTATTGTGGTTAGCGCTCGCTCGATGAACTAAGTAAACAATAAGTGACATTAAGTGCGGGATATTAAAATGCCATTCGTGCAATGTACCGATATGCAAGAGACATGGCGGCCATATTGTATTACTTGCGCGTGTCGCTCCGGTTACATTGAGCACGCGCCTCGACCACACGCGCGCCATCTAGTGAGACATTTTGAATATCGAATGTGGCTTACTAGATTACCTTATTTCGATTGATAGAACCTAATTATTGAATTACGATCATATCTGGTTCCACGTAGCAGGTCATGTCATACATGAACACATTGAAATCGAAGTGTTTAATTTTTGTATACAATAAATTCTGGATACATGCATACGGTCCGCCTGATGGTAAGCGGTTACCGAAGCCTATGGATGCTTGCAATACTGGGGTATCACTTACGCGTTGTTGAATCATCTTTCTCTATCCGATGTAGTTATTATTCCTGAAAAAGAAAAGAGTAGTTTCCTGGTCGGGCTGCCATTTGAGCAATGAAATGTTGTCTTCTTTTCATACTTTTTTAACAAGACGTTTCCAGTAAGCCTACAAGGCTTTCACTGCTTCACCAGACAATTAACTCTAGTATTACTGTAGGTATGCCTATATATCTAATGCATAGATGGTGTAAAAACGTGTGGCGCAGCGGCTAAGACAGTCGCCTCGCCGCTTCGTGTCGCGGGTTCTAGTACCGCGCCGGACAACTATTTATGTGAGCCATAAATAGTTGTTCTGAGTCTGGATGTAATTTGTGTCCATCTAGTATATGTTTGTAAAGTACCCCGCGACACAGGGATTAGATTGCCTAGTGCGGGCTTTGTCTTAAGAAAAAAAACAATCCGATTCTCTTCTAAATTTACTAACTGGATTTTATAATTCATGGAACTTCCAATAAGACCTTAAATCATCTTAAACATGATCAATATGCTCGTTCGTACCTATTATGATTTGTTTGAATGTAAAAAAGTTTTTTGGTTAAGAACTTTCTGTATAGTTAAAATAAAAATAAAGAGTATCGTATGAAATGGTAATTTACATTTAAGGTTTCATGGAAATCCAGTCATTAGGTAGCGTGGATACCTAAATGTTTGAATGATAATGATTATTTATCCTTATTATATCCATGCAAAACAAGTCGCGGGTAAAAGTTAGTTAGGCAGACGCACGAGTCAATTATTGTTATTGTATCACGAAATACTTCTTTTGTGTTTGTGTAGGGATAAATAATTATCCTTATTTTCTTAGGGGAAATCTTTGAGCGTATACTCCTGCGGCGATATTATGAAATATTAACAATGGAAATATTAAATTTCAATTCTACACGTGTCTAATGGAATATATGGAATGTATCTGTTATGGTTATAATATAATATACAATTTGATAATTTAGTTAGGTGGGGCTTCATACATTACTAAATGTACACAAGTATTGCGTTTTACAAGTACTTTTAACTGTCATGAATATAAAAGTTTAAAAACGAAGACGGGAAAAAAAATAAAAAAAAACGGTTGGCGTGGTTGGTAAATGTTTGCCTCTCACGCCGCATGTCATGGGTTCGATTCCCACCCAGGACAGATATTTTTGTGTTTGAACACGTCTGTTTGTCCTACTTCTGGGTGTAATTATCTATATAAGTATGTTTTTACAAAAATGTAGTATATGTTAGTACCTGCATCAGTTATCTGGCTTCCATAGTACAAGCTCTGCATAGTTTAAGACCAGATGGCCTTGTCTGAATAATGTCCCAAGATATTATTATGAGTTATAAAACTTTCAAAATTTAGTAATTTATCTTAGTTTTAAAACTTAGATGAGAGAGATGATGAGATTTAGTAATTTATAGACAAGTGTTTTAAAACGTAAACATTATTCCCAATTATTATTTTCGATAACAATAACATTAAATACATGAATAATTCAACAAAACTGTTTGAAAAGCATTATAATAGTAGTGTGTGTAAAGTTTCTGTATCTACTTTAGAATGATAATCCTATTTCCTGAAGTAGGAAGGGTTGATGTGTGCCCGAGGCTGTATACTACTGTTGAATTCATCAAGCCACTCATGCGTAGTATTTGTAATCCATCGTGGAATAACGAACTTTTCGCATGCGATCTATACAATTTATAAGAGCTCTTAGACTACTCGGAGTGTTATAATGCGTCAGTTTTTGTTTATTATTTGCTTTTTGCTTATCTTCCCATATGTATTCAGTATTCATTATTTTAAAAAGATCGCTAACATTTTTTATCTGAGAATAATGTTTCCACCAATATTTTATCCTAGACTACCCATGTTTCACTTAGTGGTTTTCTTTATTATTAATTATTGTGATGTATATTTATACATTCATAAAAAGTCAGTTTAAATGAAATTAAATCCCAGTCTATGTAACCATCTAATTCTGTATGGTACAGGTATATTGCCTAATTCGGAGTGTGTTGTCCAATAATTTGCTACAAAAGAACTTTATAAGGGACAATAGCAGAAGGAATAACAAAAGCAGACCATGCCATCATGCTTCATCCGGAATATCTATGTTCTGTTACATGAAGTTAACTTAGGTAATATGAGGACTAAGTGTCTATGGTGAGTGTCAACGTATCCTCATATTAAGTTAGCTCTATGTTACTCTGTATAACTCACTTGTTACTAAAGAACTTTATAAAGGGCTAAGCTAAGGTCGAGCTAAGCAACGAACTCATGCTGTACTACTTAATATGTGAGTTAATTTTCTACTTTAACTTTCTCAAAGTAAATTCACTACATTTATTTAAAGAAAAGGGTTCACGTTTAAAATAGAATTAGACTCCATCAGTCATTAATGCCCGAAATTCAGCTAAGTGAGATTTTTGAGACACTGATGTTCTTGAAAAATTTCGTTTCATTTACGTGAGTTTGTAATGATCAGTGTTCCAATATATTAAAATGTAAGAGGAGATGAGGAGAGTCTATCGTTGACTTTATGTTAGCTAGCAATTATCCCCTTACCTCCCAATGCGAATGAACTCGAGAAATGTTTTGTCTTCGTTATTGAAATATCATTTTGCATGTGAACGACTGAGACAAGACGCTCAAACGAACTAAATCTTCTTTATACGTTAGGGGCTTTTTACTTACATGAAGGAAGTACGAGTAGATCAAAAGTAAATTTCAATATTTGTATCAATTTGTGAATAAGATTTTTTGTGAATAACATAAATCGAACTTTAACTTTTATTTGAAACAATGTATTGAAACGAAATATATTTGGGGCCTTTAGGAAAGCATTGAATAAGAATTTCCAAAATCCCTTCACTAACTACTGAAAAATCGCATAACGTACAACTAAAAAATTATACACATTTTATTATGTTTAGTGACGGCATAGAATATCATCGCCCCATCTCATCCCGTGGGGGAAATCGTCCGAGGGAATACCTACCAGAGAACGGGGAGCAGCGTTTTTCTGTGAACTATGATCATCAAACTGCGATCGCCAACCCGTCTGCCAAGCGTGGCGATTATGGCATATCCCTCCATTCTTTTGGGAGGCGTTTGTCCAGCAGTGGACGTACTTTGGCTGACATGATGATTATGTTTTTTAACTCACGTCCTTTTTGTCTCTCTCAGAAGTCGGTCAAAAGAACTATTTTCTATATTTTGTGTTATTATCAAATAGTTTTGCGGTGGCAAGGTCGATAGAATATTAGATTAATTGAAAGTTTTTCAATTAGGATGGTAACAATCCAAATATATTCATACATATAAATTTATAGACGGACTCAAATATGAATTCTGTACCGCAACAAGCTAAGAAACTCCCTTAGGATCTCGGGATCTAATGTAACACGATTTGCAAATAGACAGCGTTAACTGTCAAGTCGCACGATATCTAAAATTAAACTTGCTATTCAGAGATAAGGTTGAAAATCCCTTGCTACAGGTTGTCTGATAAGATATTTTAGTTCCGGGCGTCTAAGTAAAGGGGTAAAGTGAGACAATCGTAAAGTTTAATAATAATTACATTCTCAACTCTCCTCGCAGGTTGTGCGCAATAATTAACCGCTCGGAATTACTTAGCTGAAATAATTTAATGTGACGCACGCCGAATTGTTGCCGTTTGAGTGTGAGTGCCCTTACAATGTTTGGATTCCAAATATGAATTTAGACGTATTTATTGAACATTCTTCATATTAAGGCCAAATAAGAAGCTAACATTTATGGAATGCATATATTTATTTTTTATAAATTCAATTACCCAATTAACTTTTACCGATTTATTTATCAGTAAAAATAGTTATTATGAACCGTTTACCCAAGAAAACCTACTGGTCTATCTGAATCGTCGGTATAGCCGTAACGTTTTCAATGAACATCAGATAATGAGGTCACTAGTTTGAATCCCGGAACAGGCTTAAAACTATTTTTTTTTTCACTCTGAGCCATCGGTCCTGTGTCTGAGCTCGTTCCGGCGTTATCTACCATTCCATGACATTATGATTGAGGATGAGAAGTAAATAAATAAAGAATTGCCTGATTTTCTCACAGAATTGAAGTCACTAATGTCAAGGTAAAATTTGTGTAGTATCTACAAATTATTCTTCAATAGTTCTGGCTACAATGTTTTGAGCGTTGTCGCATTGTTAATTTGGAAACGTTTAATTCTGTCATCTATTATTGAAATTATTTGCTGATTTAGTTAGTTTTTCATTAGATTGGTTTTTAGTTTGTGCCGTAGTAATAAAAACTATGCTAATACTGACTATATTAAAGAAAATACTCATTGGTCCCAAAATACGATTCAAACACATATAGAATTAAATTAAAAAGCCACCTCTAAAATGCTTAAAACCAAGGAATCGCGAAAAATTACCACTAAATTTAATTCAGTGCTTTCCTTATGACGCAGACTTGATTTTCTTAGATTTGTCCTGAAGCTTATACTATTTCCCCCACATTCAATATTTTTGTTTAATATCATCCTCTCTTTGACAGTTCTGTGTTCACTCTATTTTCAAGGTAACAGGCGTGAAACGATAAAATTGGGTCTTGTCAACCTCTTAATATTAAAAACTCATAAACCCCGATTACGACTATGATTTGGCAAACCATGCGCATAGAACCCTTCATTATTAGCATTGCTTACCCGATTCCGGTTCAAGTTACAATGGCCATGTCATGTCTCTATGGGGTGAAATGTGAACGCTGCTCAAGTTGTAATTTACATACAGAATTACAAGCCGGAATAACGTTTCTTAGCCTCGTTATAATTGTAACTATATTTACATCTGATAAGTGTACGTTTGTATAACGTGGTAATGACAAAAAGTGCTCTGAATCAATTTGTTATTTATATCTTCCTACGTAAAAAGAACTTGCCCCATTATTTTTCATTAAAAATATTTCCAGCAATTTCTATTCCCATTGCAGATGGGGAATTGAAATAAAATAAGTCATAGCGTACACCTGCCCGCAACTCCGGAGCATTAATATTCTTTATATGCAGTTAAATTTAGGTGCGCGCCCGAAACATCGGGAAGTTTGCACAAAAATGAAAAATTACCGGTCAGGGTGCGGCGACCGCAGAAACACCGCATAAGAAACAACTAATGAAAGCTTAGAGCCATTCGCATAAATCTCCCTTACATTTTTAATACCAATATATCCGACGAGGGGAGCATCCACCGGGGAAGAAAATGTATAGACAAAAACAAAACATTCGCGGACCTCCGTGTTTATATCTTATTTAAATACCACCAGATGTTGTCCGCTTATAAATGTGGATATTTTTTAATCGGTGCCTTACCAGGGACATAATGGTATCAGCCGATCTGCCGTCAGCTGGTATGTAGATATACACGAGTTTATCGTGTTCGGTGGCTAATTTAAAAATCCCTCTCGGAGAAGTATTCCCGTCTCGGCCGGCCCGTCATCCCGCAGCGGTCGGTTGATATCTCTCTTGACCCGTATATTTTTTATTCGCTTCGTTACCTAAGCTTTTTCGTATCGTATCGAATCTCGAGGAGTCGTGTAGTCTCATTAAAATAATACAGGGCTACTGGATAATCTTATCCGGTGTGTTTCGATCGCAGATTGGGTGCGCGTGCGGCGATAACACCACGAGTTATTCAGACGGTGCACGCTCGATACGCTACTACTTTTTAATCCATTTGGCGACGACATCTTCATTATTTGTACCTTAAACATAGTAATAAGGCTATACGAAACTGCCAAGGTTTACGACGCTCGTCAAACCTACCGACTCGGTCGCGACATACCAAATGCAAATCCCTTATAATATATTCATAAAATTATGTGTTACACATGTATGACAAAATCTTCCCGTCAAATAAAGTAGTACTTGACAGTGTGTTTTTATGAAGGGCACTCTGTGTTTTGTGTTTTAAAAATGCTCTTATTTTGTCACAAATAGGGTGGAGTTTTACGTAATACAGAATAGCTTGGAAAAGATTTTATGCTCTAAATTTCACACATAATAAAGGGAAGCAATTCTTATGATTATTAACGTAGAGACTGCGGGAATAATCCTCTGCAGTAACAGCGCCGTGTGACATAAGCCGGAAAAATCTAATAACAATAAAATAAAATTGCGACGGTTTGTAAATTTAAAAAAGGCATAGGGAAGAAAATTCGTTTTCCGCGTCATGACAACCATTACCGTTACTTTGAATTTACCTTTTAAGAGGATCGTCAATTCAGTTAATGTGTTTATACTTAATCTATAAGAAGGGACTGTATAATACCTGACTCCAATAATATTATTTAATCCGCGCATAAAAGATTCCGTATAAATCATATCAGACGTCTTTGTTAATGCTCTAAAAGTGCTTAAATCAACAATATTCCTTAGTAATATTTCCTTATGTTATTACTATTAAAATTTCACGTTAAGGCTGCCGGAGACGTTAGATTCATTCATGGTAAAACGTCTGAAGGGAATAGGGAGGGTGATCTGAATGCATACTTTTGTTTCTCATTTCAAAGACCCATTTCGGTCGCTTTTACCGCAACGCTCGTTTAAATTATTTGCCAGTTTTGAGTCGTAAATTTTACGAAGACTTTAATTGTTATTTTAACTGCAAGCTTTGCGTGTTCTTGGTAGCAGAGGCCGTGAAAATATGTCTTAATTCGCTCACCTTATGACTTATGTTTCATTGAAATTAAATCGTTATTTCTTTGTATGTAAGCTATTTGTCTGACAGGTTATAAATTTTCAATTTTGTCTTACTCTCCTTAAATTAAACGTATTACGTATAATGTTAATAAATACCTACTTACTTACTTATTAACTCATGTATTTCTGAACAGTAGTACACGAGTATCTCTGTGGTGTCGTTATATTAAATAAGCTGGCGCTCACTTGATCTCGTTGAGAACGTCGCAAAGGGCGTCACATTCCAAATTTAAATATTATTGTTGTTTTTGCTGAGTGCAACGAAATTGAAGAGAAATAGAATTTTCTCTACTTGTGACGACCCTAAAAATCGGGAATCACATTTGACTGCCGACTGCAAAATAAAAAGAGACGTTTTTATTTCTGTTCCCTTTACGAAATCGTTTATGTATCGATTATGATTATCAGCTAATTACTTACCTTCGAACATTATTAAATTTTGTAATCAAAATTGATCCTTTTGTTTATGGGTTTCGATCCTTTCAATCATCTATCGACCATTGAGTTTGGAGATCATAATAATTGTCCATAATTATATATTCCCTTGAACGGAGCGCATCGTTTTTATTGTTATTTTATTTATAAAGTAATAATTTTTTCGTCGGACGCAACTCGATCAGGTTTTAAATTTGATTGATCCGATATAAAGATCGATTTAATAATCGAGTGTTCCGCTTGTGCTTTGGTTTTCTCTTGTTTTTATCGATAAACGTTTTCATAGGATCGATTTAGTTTTGCCTTCTTAGTGTCTGCATTGTGATGATTTATTGGTCGCTAATTTTGATAAAATCGTTCATATTTCATTGGGTTTTAAATGAGATAGTATTATTACAAATATGTTCAATGAAGGCACTGTTTAACCGGCTCGGAGGGCTAATCATAGTAATTGATCTATAAGCAGTAAGTATCTCTGTAGTTATTGTGAAATAATATCTAGATAGTTAGATGGTATGTACGTATGTAAGGACCACCGGGAGCACCTTTTGTTAAAGTTGTTCTACTCGCAAATCGGAAGATGCTGAGATACGCCGCATACCGACGCGGGCCCTTAATGGCCATCCCTCGACAAAAGTAATTTACGTCTCATGTGCGAAACCACTCTTAACTAAAAGCCCCTTAAATTACAGTACAGCAGGATTGATTCGGAATTAATCTCGCAACCGATGAGTATCAAGATTGACGCTTTTTGTTTTTAAAAAATGTTATAAATGTTGTGGTCATGGAATTATAATAAATCATAACTTGTCTAATCACCTCAAAATTACGTTTCTATTTTAATATAAGAAACGTCCTTTTTAGGTAAGAAGGCAAGTTATGTGCCATTAAATCCATGACAAAATAGCAGGATAACATATAGATCGAATCTACTTTTAGAAAGACTATCAAGGAAAGCAGTTCCATATTCTCATTTCGAATATTACTCAGACTTAGTTATACACGCTGTAACACAAATATTGGACGTAACTCTAGAGGGCGCTGTCTACCCAAGAAACTGAACAAATTAAACAAAGCTAGTAAAATACGAAAAATATTTATTGGCTTCCCATACAAAATTCAATCAGCGATCGTTATACTTGCATGGGATGTTGATGTTCGTTTTGTGTATTCACTTCTTAATACTACTTCTATTTAACCTTTTCTATGTAAGGAATAAGAAAGTTATAATAACAGGTCACTGCTTACGCTCTAAATATCATTAATGAATTAAGCACGTTTATGTTCACAATTTTTTTCGCTCACTAATATGAATCTAATTTCTGTGCACAATTAGTGTGTTACTTTGTATTATACTTTGAGTATATTCTGCACAATCCTTAGTATTATTTAAAAGACAAACAATACACGTAAGCCCACGAACAGTTCGAGGCCGAACTACGCCTGAATACAGAATATTAGTAACAAACGATGAGTAAGCCAACGTTTCAATTTACAAGATCCCAATGCAAGATAACTATTGTGCGATATTCATACATATATCTCGGAACCTTATTATAACCAAGCACAAGTTAACTTGTCTTAGTTATCGCCAAGATTTTTGTTGGGCGATACGGCGAGCGGACCCAGCTACTCGCTGCTGTATGCATTATTGTAGATTCGTATCTGTAGTCACCAGATCGTTTTGACGCTTCCAGATTTACTCGTAATTGGATGTTTATTTGTTCGATGTATTCTTTGGAATGTTATTTTTGGTTACGCTTATTTTACGAACTCTGTTAATTGTCAGAAAATGTGATAAGTGCCTATGATGTTTCTTTGTATGAGACTTTACTTAACAACTGGCTTAGGGCATTTTTTTACAAATACATTTTTGGAAGCCATGCCTGCACTTGGAAATTAAATAATAATAAATATCTTAGGACAACTAACACACTGCCATTTCATCCCAGGGGCAGAGCCTGTACTATGGCAACCAGAAAACTGATAAACATACTTATATATTTCTAAATACATACATATTACAGCTAATTTACACTCATTTATAAAACAAATAATCGAGCTCACCACATAAAGATTTGTCCTGGGGGGAGGGGGGATCGAAGTAAGGAATTCTAGCTTACCTGTCAGGGTCACTAACTACCAGACCAATAGGTTTGTCTATAATCCCAGAAACGAATACCTTTATAGCGGGGCACTTTACAAACAAATAATTCATGGACTCAAAGTGCACCCTGACTTAGAACAACAAATTATGAGACATACAAATACTTGTCTTGTACGGGAACCCGAGACCTGAAGTGGCGAGGAGTCTGACTTAACTGCTGCGCCATACGTGCAGTCAATTGTGATTGGCAAAACTTATTGCGGCAATATAATCATAGTGTTGCCTATCGAGAGCTTGAAATCAAATACTAAATCCTTTGTATTGTTCTTCATTACTATAGATTCTTTTAATATAACTGATTAGGTTTTTAACCATTTTAATATGTGGCTATAAAGCTTCCAAACGGACCAATCCATTACAATCTGTTCTTAATTCGAATTCTAATTAAATCGAGATATTTTGTTTGTTGACTATTCAAAAGTTGCAGTTCTTTTGAAGTCGATATGTTTTATCGGTAAAGTTATGAACAATCCCCTTTTTTATACGCGACTGGGGTTAACGCACCAAAATGAAATGATAATATGGTAATTAAAACAATATTCTGCATAACTATTATCTCAAATACGAGCGGTAATAGTCTGCTGGCTTACATCGAATCTGCGGGAATAATTAAAACGCTAACGGAATAATTTAAGCGAAACTGTTCTCGTCGTATCGAACAAGATTGTTGCGGGGCTACATCGTTACTGCCTTAACTATCATACGCAACGATATTTATACTAATGTACTGGGATATGCTTATTGATCTTGTCCGTACTACTCGATACTCCACCCATAGTTAGGTTTGTTTTACCTTTGCTCGTTCTGACTTCTTTAAGAATATAATCTATCATAATATTAATACGTGGAGCAAAAACTTTGTATCCCTTTTTACGAAAATTGCGCGGACGGAGGTGTATGAAATTTGAAACAGTTAAAGTTCATATTGAGAAAGAGTGCAGAAAGCTAATATGTTTATATAATAGGCATTAGAAGCAATCTATTTTGATACTAAAAAAAACATTACATAGTACCATGCTTTTGACACACTGACAAACTGAGTTGAGATGACAAACTTGTGTGTCAAAACTGAGAACAGATTAAAATTATTTGTCTTTAATGTCTATAGTTGTTGATAATAGAACTTTGATGGTTGATTTTCAAACAAGGGCAATCTTTAGTTTTATTTATTTGATCACCAACGTTACACGCGACGCGGCGACGTTACAATCTTTTGTAAATTAATTTAGGCGTGTAACCTATATTCAAAGTGTTGTACTTATTAAAAGTCATTTCTGAATGTGTTACTTTTCACACAGGTGTTACCAAAAATAAATATTAGTGATGTACAGACGCCAGCACATCCAGCTAATCTGTCAAATTTATTTTATAGATTTTCAACTTTATCACATGAGCATAAGGTTCACTTTCAATTGGGGAAATTTGACAGATTGGGGTAGCTTGATGTGCTGGCGTCCGTACAAAGTTCACCAATATACCATAGACACGTAGTTATTAATATTGGTGTGTTAGATATACAATTTATTAAAAGAAACGTATTTCTTAATTTAACAACTATTAATAAACTATGTACATTGTCTTCTCCAAAATATGTCTACTAATGAGAAACTTCAATTATTTTCTAGACGCTGAAATACCATCTTTGTGTACTTAAATAACAGTAGAAGTATTTACCTTACAGACAACCACAGATAAATAACACAGCTGTTGGCAAAGCGGATGTACCGGGTGTTGCAAGTATTCATAGGCTTAGGCGACCTCTTATCAATAATCATGCCGTTGTGTAGAACTAAGTAGTATGAAAAATACTACATTTAACAATGTAAACAACTACTTTCGAATCCACAATAGAAAATCTATTCGACGCTGTTGCCTTAATCTTAAACATCGCAGCTTCAAATTAAATCTTTGAAGTAATGGTGTGCAGTAACCGTAGGTGCTAACAACGCGAGTTAATCAGCCTGATCCCTTACGACCTCCATTAGATACACGCAGCTTACCTACCTAATTGAATAAGGGACGAAATTAAACTGTGGACGGGCATCACCTCTTTCTATTCAAATTCGACTCCTTACATACGTATGGCTGGTATTAGCTTATCGATGAACAGATTACCTTGATTGAATGCGTAGGGTTCGATTCTCATTTGCAGTATCCACTATGTTACTCTGCATGTCGTTTTAAAGAGAACAAGTACATGAGAAAGGTGGAATTTCAAATCGTATGAAAGGTAGATGCTAAAGTATGTATAGATTCTTATTTTATATGAGAGGGCGACCCACGAGCAAGTGCGTTACCTGATGGTAAATGATCACCGCCGCCCATGTACACTCGCAACATCAGAGGAGTCGCGGGTGTCGGCCTTTAAGAGTCAGCAAAAAAGTATTGCTGACCCTTCCCCTACCCCGATGAGCTCTGGCGACCTTACTCACACGCAGTAACACAACATTAAAATTATTAGTGTTATTATTAAGGAATGTCTTCTGTTAGGTGGAGGTACTTCCCCAGTCGCACTGCTCTTTGAGCGAATGAACGCTGTGCCCTACTATAAAGTTACATTACTATAAAGTATACAGATAAAGTGTCATCGCACTTGGCATTAGACGCGTTTATCTAGTCTAGTTAATGTTCCAATATCACCTGCAGCCAATTAAAACATGACACTACATAATTTTAAAATGTAGTTTGAATTGTATGGACAATAAAAGATGTTAATGTATGCGACTTAAAGGTGGTTATTAATTTAAACGGTACGTGACCAGTATTTTATTGTTCTGACGTTCATAAATAACTGCTTATCGGTACGTCAAATAGATGTAAATTGCAAACTAATAAATCGATTCATTAGTTTTGTTAGACATCGTAGGTTACACAAATCGGAAGTACCTCCCCTAATCATTTCCGTCAGGTTAGCTTTAATTGAAAGTTATGCAAATCTCTCAATTCGACTCCTTCACAATAGTCCCGGATTCCGAATGAGTTAATCCGTGTTTATGCTCCTAATCGGCCCCTTGCTGAAGGCCTTGTTACCGGTTTAGCTCACTGTTAAATTTATACAATGCCTTTTGTGTACAATGAACCATTTATTTAACTTAAAATGTTGTTTATGGCATCATTTTCTTTTATTGGAATATCTCTTATTGAACTTTACGATATTGATTTGAAGAAAACAGTTTGGCAGTTGATACCAAAGTTTTTGTGGACAAGGTATTTAACCTTGCCCACAAAAAAATTGGTGTAGGGACTAAAATGCATTGACTTATTAAAGATCGACGATTTGGGTGATTTGTTTGAAGCTGCATGCCATGTCATAACAACCATAAATACAAAATCCATCAATAAAATAGCCCAGTGATTTAAATATCACAAAGCCAAAGATAGCTCTCTGCCAAAATGCATATTTGCTTTAAAGTACGTTTTTAATACATTTTTAATATAGTCGAGTACAGTAAACGCATTTTTTCGCCGAACGATGACATGACACGATAAATAGGGGGACCTATGTTTTATATTTGTCGTGTCGTGTCGTGCTATTTTTAAGAATTGTCTTGTGCACTGAGTACTACATTCTTAGTTTGTAGCGCAGACAGTATCGCGTCTTCAAGATTAGAAATCAACGTTAGTGCACAAACGCCCTAAGGGTCATAGCATCAGCGATCAGCAAGTTATATCGATGCTGTATCACGTAGGTGCTGCGATCGATGATATATACTTCAGATATAGTTTAGATCTGCAATTTTTGCCCACATGTTAATACACTATAATTGATTGTGACATTAAATTACACTGTTTTACAAAATAAAATCATTGGAGATCTTTCAAGCAAATTATTTATCAGAAACATTCAAATGCCGAATTGCTGGTGAGATTGCCATTGCTAAAAAAAATTATGATTCGTCCCTAACCATTATTTCTTTTTGTTCTAGCTGAACTGAAAATGGATGTGCTGAGAGAACGAGAGGTAAAAGATAACTTGGAGAGACAACTTCTCGACGAGCAAAAAATGAGAGGTAACTTTTCAATACTTTTAGTGTAGTTAAGCCAGCCCTAACGTATTACTTATCATACGAAACAAATCAAATAACTTCAATATAAAAGATAAGAAACTGTAGTAAGTTTCAAATAAACGATTCACGTGTTACATAACAAAGAAAAAGAGCTTAATTCAAACACGATCATAAATCAAGTCTGAATGGCGAGCCACATAGGCCACAATTAACAGAAGATCTTGTTACCGCACCATTGTCTTCCGTCTCGCCAAGTTATTTATTTCTAACATTAAAACTATTATTTTCTTATATTACAAACAGCGCAGTGCCTTATGTTGCCAATTTTCTTTCCGTGCCACCGACCCATCGGCGCCTCATCCATAATTGTTAGCGCAACAATGTTGTGGGTGTTCGGTGTTCAATTAATTCCATTTTTATTTATACGTATTTTCACACGTTATAACCTTACACCGTCTCTTATTGTTAATATTATCTATTTGTTTCTCTACTTTCCCAAGCCCGAGCTCGCGTGATACAACATTTCCTTCGATTTATAGGTTCATTGATAGTTTTATGGGTTCCTTTGACGTCTCCGTAATCACCGTAATTGTGCTATTTATTAAAACAATTTTGCTTCGCAACATTGAAGCTTTAAATTTGTTTGCAGTAAAGTTAAATGACATGGCGGTTGCCTATTTGCTGTAGGTCTATGATATGATAATGTTGTTTGAGAGTCTTAAGTAATCCTCAAAATTGGATAGATTCCTCAAAACTTATTCTATTCTTCTCCAACTGCCCTTAATGAATGTGGCTATATAAGCCACATTCATTAAGGGCAGTTGGACTTTTGGAGTTACTATAACTAGCAGATGGCAAATCTAATACTGTGTCATTCAACAATGTTTGTGTTAGTAACGATTGAACAAGATTATGCTTTAATATTTTGGGTTTATGAATATTACGTCAGCAATTTATTATATTAGACCTTTGAAAAGAATAAGTGCCAAACCTATCCGAGTGCTGGATAAGTTTCATTTATTTCCACAATTTTGAATTTGCTTTTTGCTTTACATTATTCCAGCTCATGTTTAGAGGCCTTATTTCAAGATGACTGATTGCGTGCATAAAGTAGTGGAACAGTAGGTTTCTCAACACCATTACTGGTGGATAGGACAATAAGACAATAACAAGTTATCATATTATATAAAAAAAATTAAATGTCATCTCACCTTACGTTATAAGTGGTTACCGTAGCCTATAATGTTTGCGACTTTAACCCTCCCAAATGAGCTCTGACGCACTCACTCCTTGGACCCAAGGCTATTGCACAGTTTGGCGATTTTGTTTTTTTTAAATTGGAGGAAAATCTCTGGTCGAGCTGTTCATAGAGCGAAACCACGCTATACTCTACCTCACTAAAATGTATGCCATTCTGAACTAAGCAAATATATATTAGTACAATTAGAGCCTAAACAAACGTAAAGGTTAATTCGAACAAAACACAATACCACCCTTTCTTCACTAATACAACGTTATGTCAGCCAGTAAAAAGAAAACCGACAGAATGGAGGTAACCTTTGTACAAATGTCAGGCGACATGGCAACGGTGAACTGACGCCTTGAGACAAAGGGTTTAATTCTATCGACGGTAACAGCTCGAACCATATTGAACTCTACAGTTTGAACAATAACGTATTAATTCCCACCGCGGCTAAGATGAGCTCAATTTTACATGTGACAAACGACATAAAGGTAGCGTAGATATTTTATCAAGGTAGACATTTCTCTTGTGTAAATGTAATATAAATTTAAATGTTAATAAAGGGACGACGACAGGTTGGTACAAGCTTGCCGTTGCGTATAATGAAAACAATTATTGCGTCTGAAACATGCATTATAATTACATATATGACCGCTAACTACATATTACAAAATTGTGACTAATAGTTTACTATAATGTACCTATGTGCATGTAGTCGTTTGGTGAAAACAGTGTAAATTGTACGTTGTTTATAATAGCAGCCGCGAAATAGCTGCTAATGGGTTTCCTAGACTATTTGGCGATCTTCGATCTAGTTTAAAAGCTTTTTGACAACTTATCTACTCGTGCTAACACCTTTATTGACATAACTCTTCCGGTTAGTAATTTAACATTTATTTATTATGTTATAATATTGCTATCAAATTTAAAGTTATCTTCATTACATTCTAGCTGATGATAGTTGTCTCAATTCAAAAGATGTTTATTTTTTCTGTAATTTCTGAAGTCAAGTTTCAACGGACGTGTTGTATGAGAAACTAAAATTTAAAAAGTAAAATAAATAGTACGTACGCACGTCCTGGAATTTCACGGCATTGGCTGGGTAGTGAGAATTGTTTTTTATTATACAATGATAGGGACTCAATTTGAAATAATACATTTCTTGTTCTAAGTAGGGGCTTAGTTCCGACACAAAAGTTCGCAGTTATTCATAATATTGTTTGTCGTGGTTTTAGTATCATCCTTATTTATACCAATTAATAAAACATATTTGCTTACAGATATACCATTTTTATTATATAAAGCACATCCTTAGAAAAGAAATACGATTATTTTATTCACTAAATAATTTCTAACGAATGATTTAAATTTACTTTAAAACATAAAAAATAAATACTGAAAGTCTTTGAAGTAGAAATGAAACCGATAGCCATTTGGCCGGATTCAGATACCGAATATGCAGCGAACTCCGTTTGAACATCTTAATTTTTTGTAAGTAAAGTATCTCATTTTACTTGTTATTCATCTCTAAATAAAAGCCGTCACAATTACTAATAGTTTTACAATAAATGTGTCAATAGCATTTACCTCACGAAGGTTTATTTAATAAAGTAAATTTTAAGAAATTCGGCTCGATACCGGCCGGATGTTTAAAAAGTATGAACTTTTTCAACATCTGGCATCCAGCCGAATATTGTGTTACTATCCGATATTTGACCGGCTATCCGGCCGGTTGGCTGGATAACCGATAGTTACCAAATATCAGTTACATCTCTAGTTTGTGCGCCCCGCGGTGTTACCTGCGATTTTGCTATTTATCGTAGGCTATGTGTTAATTTAGGGTATAACCTATTCTGAATTTCAATAAAATCTATTGTGCCTTTTTTGCGCGTTTGAGTCACACGCATCCATACATACAAATTTACACTTCTATAATATTTGTAGGAGTGTCGGAGATATACTTGTAAATATCTTAGACTTATTCATTATCACTGAAATTCATATGCGAAGCATAAACGGGGTCGTCTTATGTTTTTCTTTTGTGACCAAAGGGGTACAGAAGTGTCCAAGTAATTTCATACTGTACCGTCACAGAAACCATTTCTCCCCATTTGTGATTGAACAGCATATGCTATCACAGTCATATTTAATATTTCACATCCGATATAGGTAACTGAGTATAACATAACCGTGCAACAAAGAGGGAAATGGAGGCTTCATACATAATTCACACGGTGAATGAACTCGATTGCAACGTGAGCAATACTGTTAATTGCCAAAAACCAATCATCAGATAGCGGTTTATGCGTCGACGCTGTGAAATACAACTTTAGTTACAAAAGCTCGCACCACGAATAGTGCTTCACGAAACCTCCGATGAATAGTCACACCAATTCAGGCCACCGATCTTTATTATAACAAAATTTATTTTTACAACTTTTCATCGGCGAATTATTCTCGGTGCTTATAAAAACGCGATCATTTAAAGATGTTTGCCAATGTCTATTAAAACTCGACACTTATATTTAAAATGCTTCGGTTGAGTTTGTAAAATATCGCCTCGAGATCACTAGAATGAGTGGTCGGTGTAAAATTGACCGATAATAACGGTGTAAAAGTGAAATGGGTGATCTTTGATATAGATAAGTTCGACCGCAAGATTGTGATTAGATTCATTCAGGACATTAAATGTAATAAAATGTTATTGTAAAATATCATCTCCTCCTTCAAAAAATTCCTCCGCAAAATCAACCGTTTTTTTCAAATGATTTATGTATAAGTGCGAAAGAACAACAGTAAAAGAGAAATGATTACACAAAAGATAAGAGAAATATAGAATACTTTATTCTAGTGTATATTGCAAATGAAAAAATTCTGCTCAAGAATTTAGGAATGCTTTTATTTGCTTTATACGACCGTTTTTTAAAATAATGTTATGTATTTAGAAGATTTTTATTACAGAGTTTTTATACGATTATGTATTAGTATATTTGATTATGTATTGAGTATTTTTTAATACTTGTCCCGTGTTCAGTATTAACTGAAAAAGTCCCTGAAAATAAATCACGCGTTTATTGTTAGTATGTTTGTACCTCACAGCAAATAATAAATAGTACCTAGGTAGTTAATAACGTTTTTCAATATTTCTTTGTGCTGTCACTATTTTACCCTTCTTTTACAAATCTCCATCTGTCAGTGGTTTGCTAGAAGAAAACTCATCAATGACTTAATAATAATAAAGTTATTTATTCAAGTAACCAAAGACTCAAAATTTAAGCTCGCCTTTGTAAATGATTTTTTAATTATCTTTGTTGGAACTGTAAGTATTTATTCTGTATACAGTAAAGAATAAGAATAATAAATAAACATTTCCCGGGATAGACTATAAAAAATAGGGGATATAATTTCCAAAGTGAACGTGCAATATTAATTTGCATATTCAAAACTTACATAGAAATTTAGAACAAGTCCTGTTTGCTACCGCGATCCAATAACAATCAATCAGGGTGGTGGATCGCAGTATACCATGAAAATTGGAATGGAGCCGACGAGCCTAATCAACCTTCGCGAGCCGCGTCCATTCATAATAGATATTGTATTGAATAGTCCAGTATCGAGAATCTAGGCCTTTCGTACCGCGATTCTATTTAAATGGTTTACTATGCGGTAATCTGCCTAATTAATTTACTATTGAAAATTTAGAATTCATTGCTTAGCTCGATGCAACATAGTTTGTTTAAGTTTTATATTTTATTTTTACTGTGCTTATTTTGCAGTCTTAGCTGATCGAAATTGAATCAAGAGTTTTTACTTCAGTTCTTAGTTATTTTGAGCAGGCAACGGTTACAACTCTGAGTCAAATTAGACGTGCCTAATAAAAACAATATAGATCGGATCGGATCTTATTTAAATACGTATTAGCTCATCTTCTTATCAGGGATAGTTGTGTGATAAAGACGTCCTTTTACCTAATCAAAGCCATACTGATTTTTTCTTTTGGAATATCAAGTCTCACATTGCAACGAGAATAGCCATCAGATAAATAAGAGATCTATAACTATGTAAAATCTTAAATCTGTGTTCATTAATTTCAACATTTTTGCCTAAATGTTCTGGTTCGGCAATTAGATAGCGTTGAAACTTAGTCATATTGATATATTCGTTTATAATTGAGTCGGACTGCACCCCTGTAAGGGACACCCTTAAGGGTGTGTGTTTCTTCATTACGGATGTTATGAGAGTCGAAGGGAATCGGGAAGACTTCCATAGTCTTCGCCCTATGATTTTGAACCGTTCCGGTCATGACTTAACCTTTCAGAAAAACAGGGAGCGTATTTGGAGAATTATAGGAATAATATTTCCATGGGTTTACCGGGTGCTTTTAAACATTTGGAGAGTTTTACTTTTAATGCCAATGACCGATTTTTCATCTCTAAAATCACTGCCGTAGGGTTACGAGTGTCAGAGTTGTTCAAGCCGCTCTGTAGGTTTCTAGCATGGCTTAAAAACTGTTGTCTAATGACTACGACCAGGTTTTACATGCCTTCCGGAGACGTTCACAAATTAAACCACTTTCGCGTTAACTGAATTATAGACTGTCCGCGTACCTAACTGCTTAACTTAATATCTCAATATTCCACATACTTTTTAAATATTAAATACGACCGGAATCTGTTAACATCATTGTTAATTAAATTGAAATCTTGTAAAATAAAGAAACCACAACTATTTTCATTAATTGTTGAACAGGGCGCCCAATTGATGATAGTTACGTCATTATCATAATAACAAGAAGTAGTGAACGGGCCTTACATTTATAATAATGTAACGCGTGACGATATTACTGTGAACTGTTACTGTAAATTGAGGCGCTCGTAGCGAATTTCTTGAACAAACGAAAAAGCATAGCTGATGAAAAGGACACAAAGTTCTCAATGCAAAACTTGACAAATAGTACTAAAACGAAAAAAAAGACACGGTGTGATTCTTCTGATAGAAAAGAAAGAGATAGATTCGTATCGCTGGGACTCCTTATATGTGTGTGTTCCGTGATCTTAGTGTTGCACCAAAGGTTCCGTTTGCAAACACTAGTTTTCTTTCTAATTCTCTGACCCATCGCTCGTCACTATATTTAAAAATATAAAGTCTTTTCCGGTTTGTGCTGCAAATAAATATGTAGGTACATGACAATATATGGCCAACTTTCTTTATTTTTTAAATTTTAGTCTCATCACGGGTCTCGAATTAGTACCATATTCTAATCCGGGGTAGGCGCCTCTGCCATTCAGCTACGTACTATATACACCGGTAGATCAAATTTTGGATTCCTTTCGATCACCCTTATATACGGAGAATGAAGTTCTAAGTTAGTTTTGGGGAAAATAGACGCATTTTTTTAAATATATTTCACTCAAATTTATCGCGCATAATTTTTTTAATGAATAAAATTATAGGACCATACACGGTATAACTCTAAATTCATCACCATCATGTCAAATTACGTCCACTGCCGGACAAAAGCCTCCCCAAAGAATGGGGAATAGGTATGCCATAATCGCCACGCTTAATTAAGCTTAAAGTTAAAAACTTAACAGTAATCAAAGTAACTAATTAATTATAAGTAATACCTAAATGTATGTTTTATTAACTACCCAATGGGTAGGTTTATTGATATTAAGGTCAACATCTTACATTTATTCACGCTGTAACAAATATAATCCCTATAAAATTATTATGTCTTTTTTAAATTAAATTTTCGTTTTTTGAGTCTTAATTCATCTCTGTCGTCCCCTTACCATGCATTTGAGACAAGTAAAGGAGTTGGTATAATTCTCATTGTGTTCGAGATTGCGTAATTAAATAACATGTAGGCCTGAACATTACGGGCGTCTTGAAAGGGTTCGCAATGGAAATGTTACGCCAATTATGCGTACATTATGTCCGGAATGGAGGGTTATCGATATACATCGCAATCGTGGAATTTGATATTACACTGAACACTTCCGTCTACCAAGACCAAGACCGAGCACATACGTTTAACCGAGCTTTATACAATTTACAATATTAAATCCTAAATGCTGTCAGAAAAAAAATTGTAGAAATTAGTTCTCTCTCTTTATTCCGAGTCTTTCTGTGTCCGTCCAGAAAAAATAAGTAATTGAAGCATTGACACTAATTGTACATGAGCAAAAAAAAAAAACGCGGAATACACGTTATACGACGTACAATTAATAAAATATAATTGCAATTTCATCACAACTTTAATTATACGTCAGTTAGTCCATTCAGTATTTTAGGTAATTGTAACGAACAGTAATATCCTGGGACAGGATGTTACTGTTCGTTATCCTGGGATAGGATATATCTATAATAATATCTAGGGACAATGTCACACAGATCATCCTAGTCCCAAACTAAGCAAAGCTGGTACTGTGGTCACCAGGCGATGATATACATACTTATATACATAGAAAACATCCATGACTCAGAAACAAATATTCGTGCTCATCACACAAATATTTGCACTTACCGTGATTCGAACCCAGGACCACCAGCTTCGTAGGCAGGAGCACAACCAACTAGGCTACGGTGACCATCTATTAACTAAGCAGAGCTTGTACTACTACTACTTTTATTTTGTAAATACATAATTACACTCAGACTCACAACAAATTGAGATGTTCATGCACACAAATATCTGTCCGAATCGAACTCACGACCTCCGGTGTAAAAGGCAAGTGTCTACAATCATGCAAACCGGCCGGTCAAACAGTAATACTAATTTGCTGCTACGCACATTTAGCGCATCATAGATCTAATTCCTAAAAGCCTATGTTATATACTTCATAGCTGCATTTGGCGTCATTCACCCCCTGCTAATATTATCGCGGGCGGACAGTCGAATGATCAAATTCAAATGAAATCGTTTAACAGGCGGACAATCGTATCAACATACGTCAGTAGTCCGCACGATCTATCGCTAGACTCCCCTGATAATTGTGTTAGTTCATACATTTGAAACGCATTCAGTTGTCAGCCCATCGGCGGCAAACGTTTGGTGAGATGATAATTATCATCGTAATACATACATACCTTGTTGACACATTGTACTACAGTAAAATTAACTAGTGTTTGTAACTTCAGGTTTTTACATATCGAAGACGTTTTTAGATTATGCTATTAATATAATGCTTCATAGGGTAATTGTGCTGAGGTAGGAGCAAAGCGACCATGCTTCACTTCTAACTCAGCACCCTCGTGTTTCAGGTTCTATGCCCGCACAGGACTATTGTTTGTGTGACCTATATATAGCTATTCTGAGTCTATGTGTGCTTTGTTTGTTTGTGAAGTCCCCCGCGATGCAGAGATTGATATTCAATAGGCCGGTATATTCTATAAAAAAAATGAAAATTATTGCAGGCTGTAATTGTTTTAGATTTAATCCTATTCCGTTCAGCAGTTTTTGCGTGCTTAAATAACATACAAACAAAATTTCATGTTTATCATATGAGTTGGATTTGGTCATAGTAAGACACTCTTATTAAAGAAATCGTTTTATGTTAGCACAGATTTTTTGACAAGCAAATTGCATTCCTATCTTCAAATTGCATCACTAACCTTGTTAAAATGCTGAAAAGCTTTTTTCCCTTTTTCAGTCGGTAGCTGGGGCATAATAAAGTTGTTTTTATTTCCAATGTACTGCAACCTTTGATATAATAATTTTGGAGAATATTACGTTACTATACGTGAACCAACAAATAGAAAGGTACAATTTCGTAGCGATCGTCACATCATATTTTATGGCAGATGCAATTGTCAAACTATTCCTATCTATAATGTGTGTCGCTGGACGTATTAATAAATCTGGATTACCTGATGATCAATATTTACCAATACATTAATGATTAAGTTTCATATATCAATCCTTGAAACCAATGCGAATTAGCTTTCACTTAATCCATATTAGTAATAGTGGAGAATCTAGAACATAGCACGATTTTACTAGACTTTTACTCAGGATGATTGATTTGAAGGCGGTATCATGGATGGCTGCCTTCAAGAACTCGACCAGCATGCTGCCGGTATTTGTGTTCTTGGATTCGTGTTGCTTTCGTGCTGCCCTCGCACCAGAAGTCTTGTCTCCTTGCAAAGGATACTCTCAAACAAGAAGCTACAAACGGAAAGACCTAAACTAGAAGAAGAAACTAGCCTAAAATAACCTAGCGATAACAACCAATCAGTACAGGTAAATTGGCGTCCTTCAATTCGGCCATACTGTGCACTGTTCGGCCTTAATAGATACAATCTCCGAGTGCGCATCGGCCTGCAAAGCTATTGTGTGACGTACGGAAGCCTCCTATTACAGGACGCAGTCCGTTTGTATGGCTTAACTCTGTTAGCAGCAGGTATTTCATTTATATGTCAATCGTAACAGATGTATGCCTACGGTTTGATGGGTTCGGCTGTAGTCATGTGGCTGGTAAATTATTGTAGGAAGCTGATAGCATTTTCAATAATATAGCATTTATAGCGTTCCGTTTCATGTCTAAAAAAGAAACCTTTTTAGTATTACTCGTTTGTCCGAGTTGATTACCTGTCACAATTTTAGAATCAAATTCAAATTTGAGAGGTATACATTTCTTATTAAACGTTACAGTAACTCTAATATTTTTATTTAAAACGAACGTAAATTGTATCTGTGTAAATCAAAGAGTTTGATGACTCGAATGCGATTGCATAGCGGAAATATCAAAATTAATTATTCGATGAAACTTTAATTTTAGGGGGAAGTTAATAAAAGCTAATCCCAAGTGCTCCACATAATAACTTATAGGAAAATAAGGTATACACGATTTCAAGTAATGTGGGACTTCTTTATAAGCGGTGGTCTTGAAAAATTTTAGATGTAATTAGACATATAGAATATTTGAAGAAACAATAGGTTTATTCGCGTAGGTAAGCAAAGTTACCTGTGCGTTCCAAATCGTAGGGATATAAATAATTAACTACGCAGAGCCAATATGGTAACCGGACACCTTATAAATATACCTACTCATATATATCTATATACGAACATATTGCAGATAAACGAAATCCAGATACAGAACAAATAATCGTGCTTATCAAATAAATATTTATCCTGGGTGACGATTGAGCCTACGACCACTGCCTTATGCGAGCTATATGCTCATGCTGTTAACGAAATAAAATAAAAGAATCTGTCTATCCGATTACGACCAAATTTTGCAGGATTCAGAGTTCAAATTCCAGACAATGCTTCGTTTTGAAGTCCATAGAAAACATACATAGAAACACAGAGTTTTATATTTTTATTATTAATACCCATAAATAATTATATTAGCAATATTTTCAATAAGCGAACAGACTAATGTTGAATAAGTGCATTTATTAACGTGCAAGCAACGAACAGGAGTCCGCAAATAACTGCGGAGTTCTCATAAAAATACCAGCGATATCTCACGATGAAAAAATATTCGGAGTACACGGTAAATCCTGACCGCGGACGTGCGACCCCGCAACGCCGCCAGATACGGACCGTGTACGGAATTCAATTACCGAATACACTTCAACGAACTTTTAGGAATCCGTGTATGAACTACTGCAAATACGATACGTAATCTTGGTTCGCTGTGTGGTGACAGCATAGAATATCATCACCGCATCTCCTCCCGTGGGGGGCGTAGAAATGTTCCCGAGACAACACCTACCACAAAACGGGTAGAAGCGTCTTTCTGTGAACTATGATCATCAAACTGCGATCGCCAACCCGTCTGCCAAGCGTGGCGATTATGGCATATTCTCCCATTCTTTGGGGAGGCTTTTGTCCAGCAGCGGACGAAATCTAGCTGACATGATGATGAAGGTAATCTTGGTAATTAATCAATACGTTTGTTTTTGGAACGATGTTCCTTATCGCGCGTTGTGAAAGGGGGCTAGCCGGAAAAAATTCTTACGAAAAGTTGTCACGACATTTTTTGCAGCTGTGCGGCGTGCGCATGTTTCTCTGTCTGTCTCTCTCTCTCTTTCTCTCTTATAGAAAGCAAGCCAGATATTTTCATTTCTATTTCGCATTGAACAGTGTGGTGTCGCGACGATTATTTTTGTTGAGTGTACGTATACAGGTTTTTTGTACATAATAAATAATAAGAAATAACTTCGTTCCATCCGGGTGCCCCTTGACACCTCTCAAGTTTTTCTTTATATATAATTGGACAAGGCAAACGCTCAAGTGGGTCACCTGATGGTAAGTGATCACCGCCGCCCGTGGACACTCGCAACACCAGAGGAGCTGCAAGTGCGTTGCCGGCCTTTAAGAAAGGAATAGGGTCGCTTGTTCTAGGTTGCCACGTCTTTATATTATACCTACTGGATAAAGCAAATTGACAAACTAGTAATTAAACATAACTAAAATTAACTTAAAGTTCCATATTAAATAAGGAGTGCCACACCAAATAAATATACAGGTATATAATGCGTGTATTTTATGAAAGAAATCCGTAAATTAAATAATTTTCACAAAAAAAAAAAATCTACTTGGCATTTCAAATAAACAGCAATAACCAACGTAACAATTAAATGTGGCAGCGTATCGTTTACTTATCTGTTAATGGCGTTTATATTTTTATAGCTTCTTAGAATACTGCGCAAGCGTTCATTAATTTGTACAGGTACATTCAATTGTCTCTCGTATCATTAACCGTAGGCATTAAACATAGGTTAAGTGCGGAACCATAATTAAATAGTAGAGGTTCGTACGAGTTGCACCGGTTTTAATATACATATAGCAATATTTAGAGTTTTTTTGTCTTACTTTTATAGTCTACTAGCTGTGCCCCGCGGTATTACCCGCGATAAACTTTATAAATATAAATCGATTCAGTAAACGATTCTGAACAAACTATTTTCAGGATGTGCGTTAATTACGTTACATGTTGTATATATATCTAGTATCTCTATTCTGTTACACTCATAATCCGGTGATGCGACGAACAGGATAGGAGTTCAGGAGATTATTTACCCAATATGGGTACTAATGGGTAATATTTAATGTAATTGTAAATATTTTACCACTTCCAACTAAATGTCAACCAAGAACAAACTCTAGTAAGGAACCTGATACATAAAGTTCCGTTCTGACTTGTCGGCGTTTTTACCACTGTGAGGTCTGAGTAGAAGTTAGCGGCTGCAAAGTTTTGGTGGGCGACGTCGAACAAATATTTGCACTCGAACGTTGCTTCAGTGGTTTCAATTTTTTGCTTGAGGTAATATTGTGGCCAAGTAAAAATCGTTTCAGTCTCGTTGATGGTTTGTGTTCATAAGTCTTTTACGAACTCAGCATATTTTTGACGCAATCTATTACTTGCAATTAACTATAAACAAAAAAATATATAAGTTATGTTGAGATAGGTATACGTAAGTCCATCCATGAAAATATTTTCTGTTTAAAAATATAAAACCGACTTCATTTTTTATTTTAGTCAACTGTTTGTTAAAACGAATACCGGAAGGAATAAATAAAATCAAATATCAAATTCATTGGGGCAACTAACACACCGCCGTCTGATCCCAAACTAGGCGGAGCTACTACCATACTTTTGAACATAATTGTATATTTCTAAATACTTACATAATATATATAAACTATACCCGGTCCCAGAAAAAAATAATCGTGGTGATCACAAAAGGTTTATCCTGGGTGCGGATTGAAACCTCAACTGCTCGTTTAGCAGTCAGTGACACTAACCACAAGACTAACAGGCCTGTCATACAGTTGAATTGATAATGTCCTTCTTTTATGATCCAAATTCATAATTCTATATTTGTAGCCTGATTAGTGTTAATTCCATGGAAGTTCTCGTGAAGTGAACCGCAGTATAAACTCGCAGCGTGGAAGTAATGCAAATGATTAGATTTCAACTGGTCAGACCGATCCAATTCATCCAACAAATTCTATTATACAATCAACAAGCTCATTCTATTGCCCTTTCGATATTTTTCGGTTAGAGGAAAAAGTTTACTATTAAAATTATTATGAAGTTTTTAAATCAATAACTTTCATGTGTTATATCATAGCTTTAAATTTATGTGCTTTGTACACTGTTTTCTTTTGAAATATGGTGAATGTTCTTACTTGTTTGAATCGTATCACATATTGATTGTAATAAATGGTAAAAATATATCAATAATTGCTGACGTACAGCCATTACTTATAGAATAAAACACAATTTAAGCATCTCGCCACGCGTACGATGCTATGCTCCGCAGAGTTAACCAAAGAGTATGTAACCAACTACGTTTAATGTTAAGTGCTTATAAAATTGATGAGCGTGCCCAAAGAGAAAATAATATAATCAAAATGGCTTACTAAAGTCAGTAATCTTATTTGCGACTTCTGTTACAATTGTTGTTTGTTCTGTTTTCAATTTCAATACTTATAATTTTCTATTTCTATTAACATTTTATTACTGATTAATTTACCAAATTTCGATGTTATTGTTCTCCTCCTCACCTAGGATTATTTAATCTAAGTTTTTTATTCATATTATTATAATTTGTTATTGTGTGTAGTGTATCTAATTTCTTTTTAAGTTAAGTAATACCTATACAGAAATTGTATATGTGGCGTCAATCACTGGGGCAAACTAGTATACCAGCGCTACAGCAATTCTTGCTGGCATCCATTTATAGCACACAGCAAAATATTTAATTTTTAAGCACCACTATAGTTGTATTGTTGTGTATTATGAATAAAAGTATTGCTTTCTTTCTATTGCAAACTCGTACCAAGCCATATGGTTAATAAATACTTAAGGGTGTAAAGTAATGTTGAAACCAAAAGCATAGCATTACACATTTCACGGCTAAGTAGAATCCGATGTTTGGCCCGTGCCGTTGTAACGATGGACGCCGATTGACTGCCTTTTAGGAACCGAGCCTATGTCCTTTCCTTATCGGGGATTCTATGGCTCTTTATGCCCGTTCGACTTCTTCAATTTCTCTGGACAAATACTGTAAAGGTATTGTTCATATATTTCGCCTTTTATTGCTTGTAACTTGTTATGTATATCTTACAAAGTAGGATTCCATTCGTGGCAAATTATATTTCTACGAATGTTCTAAATTTGTATTTTTGGAATTGATTTGTAAAATCTTTAGTTAGTTAATCTTTACTCCCTGAAGAATGATGTGAACGAGGTGATTGCTAAGATAGTCGATTGTGTATCATATTAAAACAGAGCAAACTATTCACGGATAGGCGTTTTATAATCAAGAAAATAGCAGTCCTACATGACGTTTAATTTAACCAACCATCAACATTCGTAGTAAGATAACGAAACGAAAAGCCGACGAAGGTTTCACAATATGAGCAACCTTATAATTACCATTACTGTAATTATAAACTTGTAGCCAACACATCCATACAGCATCCAGCAACGACGCTAATCAAGACCCTATTCAGATTCATTACACCTAAGAGAAAAGCGATAAATATCACGCCCTAATAAAATCTCATACAACATAGGAAATAATAATAAAATATTACAAGACCCCGAGATTTTGTCTAATTAATTTTGTATATACGTTCTGTAGGGCTGCGATGTCTTGGGAGTAGCATACAATGAGTCCGGAAAACCGACGGCGAGGTGGTAACAAGATCCACGAACGAGCTAAATTAGAATTTATGATTGTATGTGAAATTGTTAGAACGGGTTTCAATGTATATTATTATATTCGTTGTAATAAGACGAAGTTGAAACGAACTTTAACGCCAAATTGATGAAAACCTAATGAACTTTGTAATGAATGTATTGTCTTTACTCTGAACAACAAAATGTATAACCGTACGTACGCCGTGTACTCCGAGTAGCTTTGCAGAATATAAAGAGCTGTTTGTTTTGCCTCATCATAGAAGTCTCTTGACCTGACCTGATAGATTGATTTTTCCAAGTACGTTACACAATTATGTTTTTTACTTGCTTAAGAAAGGACACTAATTTATAAAAATATTTTTTTCACTTCAATTATTCTAATCGGTACACTTTAAACGTTAGAAGTTATGGACAACTAAGGATATACAAAAAAATAATATTATGATACACCCTTTTTGGGCAGCCATGTAAAAATACATCTTTCAACTCTCGAAGTTTGACTTTCACTTTGAAAGTTGCCCAACAAAATCAGAACCATTTAATGCAATTAAGCATTTAGTCAAAACTAATCAAACATGGGCGGTTATCGTGACAGTCTGATCGGTTCTTGAGTTGGATTCAAGATAAGGTCGGTCTCACACTGGGTAACACAAGCGAGGTTTTTGTTATTTACTTATTCACTATCAAATCTGTGATTAGTAGGAATGACTACTTCACTGAGCGTCTAACACAGGCGAATATTTTCAGTTCCGTGTTCTAACATATATAAGTTTATACTATTATACTGGGCCACTGCACTTTTATTCTTTGCTCCGTGTGGGGAAGCCCTAATAAATGTCGCGAGTGTCGTGTCTAGTGACCACGAGTCGATTACCTCCAATAACTGAACAAACCGTTTTCCATACCGTGTCCGTAATTTGATACTAAAATGTCTTTAAATGTAATTATAATTCTCTTGCTGTGTAGGTAAATTATTATTCTGATTAGATCACTACTTTGTGCTCTAAATCGTGTTCTAATTCTACTAATTGACAAATCCATACTAATATTATGTATTCAAATGCATCTGTCAGTCTGTATGTTGCCTTTGACTAGTTAACCGCTAAACCAGACGTAATTAAACTTGGCTAGAAGATACATAGTTTAGAACCTGTGGAGGAACATAGGTTATTTTTTTATCCCACTGCTGGGTACAAGTATCCATACGCGATATGAAGTATAGTACACAGGAGTAGAAAACTCATTATATTATAATTGGAAATATTGACAAGATATAAGTTTATTGAGTGTTTTATGTTAACCTTGTACATTGCGAATTAAACACAAAACAATGATACTATTATTTCGGATCAGTGGTACACCAGATTGTATATGGTTGTTTGAATGAAGAAGACCTAATTCTTAGCTTTCTATGGATTCATCGCGTGGTAGAGGAGGGAACACTCGTCAGAGTCTGAGACTTGCGACTCAGATGTAGGTTTAAGGGCGCCCCCTGTGATGCATCAACGCTCACCTTCTCTGTCTATCGGTGTTTTCCCTCTACCTAGCGAAATTTGGTATGATCCTAACAATGCATATTAATATAAAGGTATGTCATTAATAGGTACGCAAACTATTTCCATACAAACAAGTAAAGTACAAATCAACAAATTTAGCAAAATTTCGAGCTACAATTTCCGAATTGTTCACCGAAGCGTATGAACTACTGAGGCGGAGTTGCGTGTTAGCCAAGCCACTGGGAGTTAGAACTCTGTTCAAAACTGGCGGTCGGCGACACTGGAATGAGTCAGCCGGCCACCGGGCGAAGGTAATGTGCCCACCCGTGCGCTCGCTGCCTCACGAAATACTGCTCCAATGTGTAAACACTTCGCGGTTTAACAAAAAAAAAACGTGATTGCCAAAATACAAAGAGAACTTCTTTACGCAAAATTCAAGACTATACAGAAATAAGAAATGCATCATTAAATTAAGTTACGTTTTTTGAATTTAATAACAAAAACAATAAAACATAGCCAATCGAAGAAAATTAGCTACCGTAACACCGCCTCACTCGTCCTCGTAAATCGGATTCACTGCAATAACAACATCAAGTGGATTTATAATTATCGGAAGAGCGATTAAGTCGCGCTTTAATTATAGAAATAAACAAAAACAGGAATATCTGATGTCTTCGGAGTTTCCGACTTACTTACTTGGAATTTAATTCTGAAACCTTTGTTGTGGAAATAATTTTCCTGCGATTGGGGTGAATAGGCACTTTGGCGCGCTTATTGTAATCCGTGCTGTAAAACATTACAACTGTGCACTTAATCAGTAATAATTGACCCTTGATCTTCTAAATAATCTTTGGGGGAAAAAATGGGAAACAAATGCGGACGTAGTGTTAATGTTTGGCATTAAAATTATTAATTGAAATACCTATAGCATCAGTAAGGTAGGTCATATCCAAGACTTTGAATGTTCTTGCTGTTGTGAGAGGTCTTGTATCTCACCGAATTATTTCTCACAAGTCTTAAAGGAATAGCCTCACCCTAGTCAACACTCACCCCGGACATAGGAAATTTAATAATAATTGCGCTTGCTGCCCAGCGGACCACTTCCGGTGTCTCGGGGAAATAGCATATTGATCACAATTTTACACCATAATAAACGGGCATGGTTTTCAACTACATAAGCTATTATATATCAGTTAAAAACTTAGAACTTATGCAACTAAGTAATAAAACACAATAGCACCAAATTACTGACAAATGAGACAAATGGGGACGTATTGGAAACGTGAAGGAACTTTGTTTACATAATAACATATATTGATGCAATTAAAATCGATACGACTGAAAACGGAGAAGTTCGTTTCGAGGAACATGTATCATTGCATCGAATGGCACAAATCGTATATAACGATTGTCGATTGCGGGCCAATAATTTGTTTACATTGCGATGCGATCATTAAGATCTTTGTTTACTGCACGACCACACACGAGTAACAGACGTCGATGAAGCCATACGCCAATTTGATTGCAGGATATCGTATTAAACTCGCAGCTAATATCATATTTACTGCGGACAGTCGAGTTATTGGCAAAAATAGCTTTCCGCTTTCATTGCCATCAAATGTTGTAACTGTATTATGTGACTAATATGCCTGTTTATTCATTACATTATTCCTTCTGCATGTTTCGAGCATTGAAGGCACTTCAAAAATGTTAATTTCCGATATTGTTTACACATTAAATATTCCCTATATTCCATTAATTAAAGAACATAAATAATAATGTCTTCATCGATTTCGCTCACGGCGGCCAGTCTCAATGGAGGCTAGCCACCTGCGCGGGACATATTTATAGAGCACAAGTGTGTGCGAAAACACATGTCCAATAATCACTGTTATGAACTTTTGGGACGACTACTGATGAGGTCTTGTTAAGTATCGACGGGAATATGACACCGACAACTCCCAGACTTGGGCCTGATACTGAGAAATTATCTTAACAGAAAATTCCCGAAATCACTTTTGAGCCCGACCCGGGATTTGAACCCATGAACTCATTATCTGCAGTATCACTAGACCAATGCGGCAGTCAAAGAAAAACTAAATGATTAAAACATACATAAACTGAAATCAAACTCATTGAAAGCATCGATCAATAAAATCGATTCTGGCTCAGCGAGTGCTAAACATTTCGTTTATATTGGCATTCGGAAACAGATGCTTCGGTTTATCGACTTATTGCTTTTTATCGCGAACACTCGCTCGTTTATGTTCTACGAGTTGTTATTGCTCTTCTATTACTGACTGATTGTTTGTTTGTTTTCAATTGGAAATCTAATATTTGTAGATTCTATCCATCTTTTTATTGCGTAATATAACGTTAGCTACTTATAAGATCATTTATATGTTAGTTTTTCCTTTTTTAATAACTGTTCTGATTAGTATTTACACTCATAATTAATTTAGAATAAGTGTTATTTATTAACTTAGACTCTGATGCTGTTATGATTTTATATTTTTATAATGCTTATAAATTTTGGACTTCCTTAACAGTCTGTGCAAGTCTATAATATTCCGAACAGCGACAGACAAAATGATACAAGCGTGTAATTTAATTTTTTCGGGCACCAGACAATATTTCGTTGAAAATGAATTATCTCTTGCCCCCTCGTTGTAAGTACAGGTCTCGGATAATTAAATGACGTCAGTGGAAATTGATTCCCTATAACCATACCTAGCATATTTCTGACCAAAAGTATGACATAAAAAGTAGTTATTTTGTAGTAATTCTTTGTCGCAACTCTAGTTTTGTTTTCAATACGAGTTTTATTGCTATAATGAATTATATCATACTAAACCATTAATCATATTTGTCAGTAAATAGACTTTGTTTAGCATTATGTCTAGTTAGCCCATTTGAAAGACAAATAACAAATGTTTCCGCTGGCTATGAGGCCACCTGCATAACCTATTCCTCCTAGAATATTAAGATGTGTGTCTAAACCATAATTTCCTAAGAAAGGAATTACATACAGGATTTTGAGGGACCAGTAAACTAGTGACCTGACTTGGCAAGCCAGGGAGATAATCTTTGGCGAACTATAAATCACGCAATTAAATCAAAATTTAGCCATCTAAATACTAGTGTTTGTAATAAAATTAATGTAGTTTACGAAACATTAATCAATTCCGAGGTAGTTGTGTTGTTTATGAATTGTTTGGTAAAAATATAAATTAAAAAACAACACAATGCTCTTTATGTAATTGCTTGATATTGCGAGATCCATTAAATTCCATACTTTATGATTGCACCATTTTGCTAACGGACAGTTAATAATAAAACGAGTAAAGTATACGTTAGCACGAAGTAAGTAAAAAAGTGGTTTTGTTTGTGTGTAGAATACTAACTTCTATGTAACATTATTCCGTATATTACGACCACGCCTGATAAGAAATAAAGTGATATATAATTGATCACTTGATCTTCCAATTATTTTTTACAACAACGTCACTCGCAAACAATCGCGTTCACAATTAAATTCAATAAACTGTCAAAAAGCTGCCAGTACCTGTTAGTGTTTATAAATGGACCGGACATACGTTTTCCGCCTTGGTTTCCCAACGGGGGGCGTCGGTTCGCACCCCATGATGAATTCACCTTTTATTTTGTCCCACTTGACTCAATTGAGAGTGATTTTTGAGCGTGAATGGGCAGCCTGCGTAATTTGCTACTGACAGGCAGAAATGTGCATTGAAAGCTATAAAAGGTTCAGACCAAACTCAATCAAAATTGATTTCCTGTTTTACTGTTTGTTGTTTAAAATAAAATTACGTACCTATCTACTATTCGCAAATATTACTGCTCAACAATTTCGTAGAAGCAAAATGTTGAAATTGTACAGTACGTCTTTGCTGGATCGGTTAGCGAATCCATTTAAGTTTCATAGACAAAGTTTACGCCAGCAATATTCCATATCAAGAGTTGGCAAAATCTTAGCGGACCATTCGCGCAGTGCCCTCTCGAATAGTTGGTAGACAATAAATTATTTAATAACCCCTCGGTTCCGAGTGCGGGTCGTGCACTTAATCTGGGCGTACATACGAAATCACCTCTTTAGAAACAATTAATATAGACGTGATTAAAGCTGACTACATTTGAGTAATGTCGAGTTGTTACGAGAAGCAATAACGTAGGTACAACAAGACATGTGAGATACATATTTCATAGAATTATTGATTTTCAGCTGTTACCAAACTTTTATCTACAGATTATGTTTCGATTAAAAACAACTTTACTTATGTAAGCGTCCTATAATGAATATTAGATATTTCATAGAACGATAGTTGATAATGAGATGTAGGATTTCAAAAAGAGTTTACGGTCTCAAAGGGCTTTAAGGACGATCACAGCGCTTTATTTTTTTCTATTAATCTAGTAATTAATTCTTATTTAAGATCGCCATTTTAGAAGCAGAAAAATTATATTTGTTTTAATATAATTTTTCTGCTTCTTCTTTAATTTGAATCTCTTTTAAATTGAACTATATATTCTTTACATTTCAACAACATCGTGCTTGAACTTTCAAGAAAAAAAGTCTGAACTAAATCAAACATGTTACAAATTTCAAATGTTGTGACTGAAGTTTTAGATAAAGATCTGTAGCGTAAAATAAGAACGTATAACAGAAACAATATTTCAGATGTTAGGTAGGACTTTTCTTTTAAAGTCGTTTATAAAAAAAAAATCACCAACACTTATCTACCATTATAAAAATATATCTAGCGTATGTATATGTAGCATTCCACAAGTTATAGTTGGGGTAGTCCTCATTTATCTAATTCCTCTAAGGTTTCAAAGCTACAAGTGCCATCTCTAATTAGTTGTTTCCGACTGACCAACTCGAGGTCCGGGGACACCTTTGTCAAGTGGACGCAGAGTTTAGAACTAAGATATTGTACACCTTTCACGATGAGTACCAACCTCAGCTCATTTTACTTGTAAATCACTAAAACGAGTTTTTTAGACTAGGTACATATCTGTCATGTCTGATTTTTTGCTACCGAAATCGTACTGAGATATTAATCGAATAAGGGTAGCCATTTTTCACAATGCTGTGTGTAACCATATGTTTAAAGTATGTGCTGACAACATAGAACAATTTAAATGGTAATTTAATGTAACACTTTTTTTTAAGGTAATACCTTAAGATTAAGAATAGTTTAGGATTAAGGAAATTTAGATACATAAATTTAATAAATAAATAATATCCTGTGACATTATTTACACACGGCCGTCTGATCCCAAACTAAGCAGAGCTTGTACTATGAAAACCAGATAACTGATATACTACTTTTCTGTTGTAAATACATACTTATATAGATAAATACACCCAGACTACCTAGAACACAAATATCTGTCCTGGGTGGGAATCAAACAACACGAAAAAATCAAGCATTTGCCAACCAGCCAACAATTAAAATTATAATGAAATTGATTGATGACAGGGCTTAGTTCTAAACTGTTCTTTAACAACTGCACGTGTAGCGCAGCGGCTAAGACAGTCCCCTCGCTGCTTTGTGTTCCAGGTTCAATTCACGCGCTGGACAAGTATTTGTGTGATCCATATATAGTTGTTCTAAATGTGGATGTAAATTGTGTCCGTTTATTATATGTTTGTAAAGTACCCCGCAACACAGGGATTAGTATACCTACTGTTGTTGTATGTAGTATGTTGTGTACGTTGTCTTAAAAAAAAACTAACTAGTGTCATCAACAACTATTCTGCCGTAAATATGATGGGTCATAATCCATATGAATTAACACTAAGGAACATAAATTAAGCCAAACGTTATATTTAGTTGCCTGTTCTTTAACAACTAGACACTGTCATCAATCAGTAATAATAAATTTTTAATGAATAATCGCAAATCGCAATTAATTGTAACAAGATTCTTGGTGAAGTTTGCACGTACGATATGCCAATTACCCGTATCATCATTATTAATCAATATTTAATTATGTTAATTACATAAGTAATGTTAAATAAATGTATCCTGTTTCATATGCTGATAACTAATAACGGAAATGTAACAAACTTCTAGTTTTATTTTCGTTTGTATATCCATAACAGGTATAATCAGGTTATTATGTCCATATACAGGGTGTTAGCTGTATTTCGGGTATTAAGTACGTTTATTATCGTTATTAGATCATAATTACATTAGGAACTCAGGTCCGTTCTCTCTAGTGAAATTGCGATCGATGGGTAAATTTATGAATGTGTCATTGAGATTTGTTTCTAGGTCACGGTAAACATAAAAAATACTTAAAAAGGATTATGTATTATATTAAGGATATAATATAATGAAAAGAGTGGTGGATACACCAAATAACTCGGATATAATGTTTACTAATATCCTTTATATGTTAGAGTTTAGAGTATTATTGAACACCAATGCGATATTCGCAAACTGTTCCAATACCTACTGTACTGATGGAAACTTTGTTCAAATACAACGATGAACATGAGACACTTCGGCTCTGAAGGCAAGTTGTGCAACGTTTAAAGCCCGGTAACTAAGCAATAGATAGTTTGTAGGACTTCTACAGGTATCGCTCTACTCAATACTTGCACAAGTCCTAAAATGAAACCATAATAATTATATCGATCAAGTTTTCAACCAAATTAATTGCTGTTATCTCATACGAGTTAACGAATTTAACAAGAGTATCGATTTCAATGAATCTCGAAATATGCAATATCCATGTAGACACACTCAGCAATTTAGCATCTCAGAAGTTTTAATTTCCCCCGTACAAAATGTGAGAAGGGGTGTCCCATTTGATGTCCATGGTCGATGAAGTTCGAAGGCTTTATTACTGTGTCCGGCTTTAAGTGGGTGTAAAGTTTCAACACCCTTTGATTTACTTGCTGCGCGGGGAGTAGGTGTTCGATGGAACGGACAAATTATTCCAGCTTTGTCTTTTTCCATTGTAACTCGATTTTATTGCATTCTCATTTCGCTTTCGTTTTGTTTCACCGAATGACCAAACGGGGTGTCGATTTATTGTCTCGGCTGGCGTCGCACGCACTGAATATGTTATGAACTTAAATTACCCCAAAACAGCGTTACAAGGGAGTATTGGGGACAATGTGAACCACATAATGGGCAAAGCAATTATTAGACTAATACCTTAAAGGACCACTTTAATCCCCTAATCGGAAGCCAAACTAACGTGGTGCCGTCCCGCATAGAAATATCTTAAATTGGCAACACGGTCCGGCGGGCCGACCATAAAACATCTTAATGAGTACAGCCAGCAGCTGCGAACCCCTATATTGCCGCTCTCATATCCATGCAAACTACCCACCGACGACGTCTTAGCGGCCTTACTTTCCTCCTCCTTGTTTACAAGTCGACAACTAATTTGCTGCAATATGTGCATAGGACAACATTACGGGCGCTATCTTCTCCGTGCGTGGCTTGCATACATTTGCTCCTTCCTCGCCGCAACAAGGTTGTTCTTCGACCTGACCCTTCACTCAACCCTCTTATATTCAAATTCGGTCCGAACCGGCCATTTGGACGCGGATTTGTTATAAGATTAAAGGAAGATTTCACTTGTGAAACAATATGGCAGCCGATTTACATATTTCGTTTCCTTATTAGTTTCGGGATATTTGTTTTGGGGCCGGCGAATTTACATCCACTGACCGATTAAATGGCCCTTAGGCGTCTTTAATGGGGGTGCCGCGTGGTCGTTGTTGGCCTTAGCAAATGTGTGCTTATGCGTAATTGAATATTTTATGGGCTAAACCAAATTTAGTGCGGAAACTTTATTGATTTCTCATAGCTCTACTCGCTCCTTCGTTTAAGTCCCCAATTTTAATTGTGACCACTGCGAACATTTAATCGTGTAAACGTGTACTACATGTAGCACATGGTATAAAATAAACATTCTCACTCACATTTTGCCTTTTCAGCAGCGAGTGTGTTTAATGTTAGCATTTATCTGTTGACTGTTTTTATTCCGCGGTTGACATTTACCCTCTGTTTCAACAAGCTCGGTATTCGAGCTCATTTCTTTCATTCGCTATACGAGTGCTCGCGTTGCATTACCTCCATTCATCTCGAGATAGCTTCACTTAGTTTCCTCTTTTTCAGTATGGACGGGTTAATTTCTGCATCTTTATTATTCGAGTGGCCGGTCTATGGGTGTAGTGTAGTCTGTCTGGTAGCGTAGATTGTGTGGCGGAAAGCAAACTTGAATTGTTGGGTCGCCGCGTGGAGGTAATGAACGCACGGGTGGGACATGCAGCGCTGCTGGAGGCGTCTGGTTCGAGCGAGAGGTACCGCTGGCTGGGGGTGGGGGCGCCGGGCGCCAGAGGGAGGGTGCAACGCGTCCTGTATGCACAGCGCCGCTTCCGCATTCGTTAATGCAAAAGCGAGCACAGACTTCAGGTGTACATTTTCAGCGCTTGTGTGCTTTATACTTGATGTTAAGGCGTGCGTCTTTGTGCAATGCTGAGCCTTAATTATTATTACATTTTATCTTCTCGCTTCAATGCGCTCTCGAGGCTCTAAGCTCGGGTAATAATATATCAATTTAATATTTACAAGCTTCTACACGTTGAAGCAAAATACACAAAGATAATTCAAAATGCGATCTAGATACATGTGCGCAGCAGGTTGTAGGTAGATAGGTATATATATTCTTCGGTCTCGTTTCTCTCGTTTCCATTCCTCTCCCTGTTAATACAAAACGAATAACCGGCGGCTTAACAATTCATTACTGCATTCGTTCATTTCAGCTTCATTAAAATCGCATTAGGATTAATTTTTCTCGTCCCCATTTTAATTCGCAGTTTGCTAAGGGGATCTCGCCGGACGTAGTGCAATCATCCACAGTCAATATTTGTTGTGTTTTGTCTACCTGCGCTGCGCCCGTGTGTTTTACGTTATTGCTTGGAAATTGCTAGTGGCCACTTATTATAACCAGCTACAGTGTTTTACCACTTCATACGTTTAAATATATTCGTATATAATCTTTATTATCTGTAACGGTACTATATGGTGATCCATTGAGAAAGGTGCGTGCATGGAGTAGATAAAATACTTAGTTTGATTTAGAGTGAAGCAACTGTTTTTTTTGTTGTTACAATTTGTTTCTATCTTACTTTATCTGAATAGGGTACATCGTTGTTTTTTCTTGCCAAGATATTAGAGTTCACATTTGTATTTGTGACATCCGATTAGGGTAACTGTGTGACCCATAAATATTTGTTGCTAATTTTGACGTATATGATTAATGATTTGTGTGTTAGTAATCTCCGTAACACAATGCTTTCCTTATTACGGGTATTGTCGGTAACAAGAAATAAAAACTTAACCTACCAGTTGATCTAGTGGTTAGTGGCACTGATGGTAAGCCAGTAAGCAGTAAGCCAGGTTATCCCGAGAGGTCTCATCACCACCCAGGACAAATCTTTGTGTGAAGAGCGCGATTATTTGTTTCGTGTCTGTAATTTATTGCCAAACCAAATTAACATATAAGTATGTTTATGTGGTTGCCACAGTACAAGCTCTGCTTAGTTTGGGATCAGATGACAGTGTGTTAGTTGTCCCAAGATATCTTTATTTATTTTATTTACCAATTAATGCATGCAATTGTTCAGCAAGGAACGCCTTTCGCCGGTTTTTTGTTGGTAGATAATTTAAAAGAATCCTTACCTAAACATGCCCAGCCGGTAGACTATACTTGACTTATTGTCTACAATATCATCGCATAATGCCGGTTGTGCGTCAGGGCAGTTTCACAAAAATCAGGAACATCTATAGATGATTGGAATCTTTTTAGCGCAGTATAAGTGTACAGGCCCCCTACAAGATGGACCGATGATCTTGTGCGGGTCGCTGGAAACAGCTGGATGCGAATAGCGTAAGACCGGCAATTGTGGAGATCTTTGGGGGAGGCCTTTGTCCAGCAGTGGACGTCTTTCGGCTGATATGACGATGATGATAAGTGTACAAATGTGTAACTAAGTCATACAGTACATATCGAAACTTGTTTTCTTAATAAAACAGGACGCCGTTTAATATTATAGATAGACAAAGAGGCATTTTAGAAACATTGTGGAGATACTGTAAATTGATATTTAATTTTTAAATTGATGCACTGAAGCCTCACGATACATTTGCACGCGATATCCACGACCCCTGCCAACGAATATCTATAATATTATTAATTCAAGCATATTAATAAAAGGTGTCATGTTACGACCACACTGATGTCGCAGGAAGCATGGCCCGATGAGCCATTTCAATGAAAATAAATACAGTATTCCATCCCGAACTGCATCGATTTTTTACTAAGAATTGATTACTTTTTATTTCATTTGCCAACCTAATTTTTGACGCTGCGTTTGATAAGTATTAAGTTACTAATGTTGTGACCCATTTTTGAAAATACAATATTTTATGTAGAAACATAAATAAACCGGTAAGGTGATCAATGTTTTTATAAGCAATAAAAGTTTGAATGGCGTATGTGACAACTCGTCCCAAGTGCCGACTATTTTCCGGACACAATCATCGTTAACTTTATTTTATAGACAATTACTCGATATCCACGTCAGTTCTTTCTTCGTTACAAAATAAATGAGGGACACACTGAGGAACATTTGACTCTGTTTTGTTATAAATTGGTGTTATTTTGTTTTGAAGTAATCTGATGTAATCCTTCATAATTCGTTTCGCATCATTAAATGATTAATAAAACAACAAACAATATAAAATATAACGCAGTTTTGTTTCGACTAATTAAGTAAACATCCGCGAAGTGGTTTATCCACAAATAACACATTTTTTGTGTGAATTCTTCATTTTAAAAGCGTCCGAAATTGCTGTAGTAGTGCCAGGGGCAGGCAATATCGAGAATCGAGCATTTCACGGTCGGTAAGTTTAGCCGTATCGATACGGATATAATAACCAGTGGAATGGTAACTATAAAGAGAGATTGTATTTTTTACTAACGTCGTAAGAAGTCGGAATGTCCGACCGGCCCTTTGATCGGTTTGATAAAAGCACTCGCGATCTTCTTTTCTTTTTTTTTCCATAAATTTCCCCTCTACCTTTATTGATATTTTGTATCTTTGAAATGTATGATGGAATGTTAGGAAATATGAAGGCAATCACTATTTCTATCTGCTGATTTATATTTATGAAATGTTGGGTGCGTAAAGTGAAAATATGGAGTTTTATCAGGGGAGGTCATTCCCGACTCATAACTTAGATCCCCACTTGTCTGACAAAAACAATAATCCGTACAGTTTTGAGGAAAAATGTTTATCTATCGCGACACCCGGCCATAAATACTGCGCTTACCGAAATAAAAGTGGAAATAGATAAAAAGCTAAACTGCTGTTAGCGAGTGTATGAGACAGGCGACGACGGATGACAAATGTCCTGGGAAGACAAGTGTTACACATATAGTTTACTGTTCGTTGAAGTTTTATGATAGGGATATTAGTTCACATAAATGTTCTTAATTTATTTTATTTTATTTTAATAGGAACGTGTAGGTTTTGATGTCTGAAATGTCTGAGATGTCTGAATTTATTATTATTATTAGTATTGCCTTTATTATTAACATCACCAGATGTAGCGATTTTAATGAAATTTAATTTTTTATTTAATTCGTATTAGCCCAAAGGGTAATCGTGTAAATTTTGATAGCGTTAGGATGAAAACATGTTTTTCCTTTGGATGTTTGGTAAATTTGTGTTATATTTTTCTTTATTAAGATTTTCGCAAAAACTGATGACTGAATGTTGATAAAATTTGGAATGGCATTTGTTATACCATATATGAACATACTGGTTTTACACAAACAAAACTTCAGCCTGCTTTATAATAATTCGCTGCCAAATAAAAAAACACAATTGAGATAAATAAAAAATGTATTGTAGTTAATGATTAACATACATATATCGCCATTACTATCTATGTATATATTTAGATTTATATCACACTAATATTATAAAGATGAAAGTTTGTGAGTGTTTGAGTGTGTATGTTTGTTAGTTCTTCAGGTCTAAACGGCTGGGCTTGACACCCTCAATTAACACATAGGCTATAATTTATAAAGTTTAACGCGGGTAAAACCGCGGGGGACAGCTAGTTAATAATAGAATTAAGTTAATTCATTAATTTTATTTTAAACCATACGCTCTTGTGTTCGTTGAATCAAAACATATCCTTTTGATTCAACGAAAATTATAAAAACATATGTATGTATTAGTATTATATATAATTATAAATATGTATATAAAAAAAACTAAAGAGACCTGGTCTCTTTAGGAGAACTTCGTTAGGAAGATGTGCAGTTGGCGTATTGCAAAATTGGTATATGTCGTAAAATAGCTTGTATAATTTTTTTATAAAATTTATTATATGGAGTCATAGTATTCAATGAATAATGAAAAACAATGTGCATTAAAATATTTGATAATTGTTATTAAGAATTTTCACTGTACAAGATTAACAATTTAATACGGAATGACAAAATCTATTACAATCGTAGTAACATTCAAAGCTAGCAGCATACGTTACGATAATGACACATCTTATCTAAAAGACATTATTTCATACACATCTATTGGAAAGCCATATCGACTGCGTCTCATTTTATTCTAGGCAATTTATTTTCAATAAAGAACTATAAAAAGACTTATCTAAATCGTTTGGTTGCTACTGGTAGGGGCGCAGCTGTCATAAATGTCGATTCTTATTTACGCCATTTCGTATACGCGGTAAATTGACGCGTAACTATGAAAATACAGTAGTGCCTACTTATTGTATGTTTCTATAATTATTGCTTAGTTAAGGTGGAAATTAATTAAATGCACGATAACGCGTTAGTGTAAAGTAAAAATAAATTAGGTAATAAGGACTTGTTCAATAGAGTAATTAAAAGTAGTTAGTATAGGTATTTTGTTTAATGTTATTGCAGCCTGTATAACATAATTTGCAGTGTACCTTGCATAAATAAAATAAAATGGAATAAATATGGAATACTTCTTGACGGAATGCCCTTTAATTAGATTTTAAGTTTTCTCTTTTTCCATTCTCGCGGATTTTGCAAGAATTTGAGCTAGGTGTCGATGGCGTCAGGGCTTTCAATTTTTTTATACTAAAATTATAATCTTTTATATTGCTTCTCAGTTTTCAGATTGAATCATATCTTAAAATGGTTTAACCCGGTTCCGTGTAATGAATCCCCATAAAGTTTAATATCGCTGATTCGACATGACAAGACTGATTATAGAATATGGTATTCCAGTTTTGATGAAGGAGTATAAGATAGGATTACAATTATAAAAGATTATTTAATTTCTTATTTTTATAAAATGACGATGGGCGGGCAACCCTTAAACATGAGTGATGATAAGTGATGTCAAACTAGTACAATTGTTTCTATCACGATCCAAAAAATCCAGCAATCCCAAGTCTTGGCAATTGTAGAAACTTTCGGGCACCAGTTTCTACAAAAATTCGGAACTTTTATTAGATTAAACTGTATTTTCGCTAAATCTAGTAGATGAGGCAATTTTCTACTATTATTTTCTACACATTACAGTCTCTATTGTATTAAACTATTGGATTATTGGTCATCAAGTAAGATTTCGTTTAGGTAATGTTATCATTCTAGTGCTATACCAATAACATAACCACAAACAAGGTATTTTAAGTTTGTACTCTCTCTCAGATGTGCCTATATCTGATTGCACTACAATTATACACAAAAACATCTAGCTGCAAGAATTACCTATTTATTAAAATATCTAAGTAAAAGTTATTGTACACACACCCAAATATAAAAGTTCACTCCATAAACCAAGCTTTGGCATTGTAAGTAAGTATTTCCAATCTCCCACGATTCCTGTCAATGGCTTTCATAAAAATATTGTATACACGTGTTATTTTTATAAAAATAAACAGGTAAAGGTATTGCGTAGGGTAGGTGTACTATAAAGCAATAAGTACATCCGGATCCGCACGGGGCCCGCGCCATTGTGTGCGCGCAGATAACACGCTACATAGCGACGTTACCACCAACTAAACTTATTTAGAGGACACGTATATCTTGTATACACTGTACATACGGGCTTACGTATACACTACTGCGAAAAGTGAGGTCTCCAAGCTAACTTGCATGAATCAGTGTTCGTATGAATGCACATATTTTATATAATAATATGGTCTACAATAACTCACGATTCATAATTGCGACTGTAGTGAAATGTCGTAGGTAGATTATAGATGTTAAATGTGATAATAAATGGTTTAAGTTCAATTCACTCACTTATCTGTCAGTAAGTGGTTACCATAGCCCAACCTTAACGCTGGTGACAAACATGGCACACGTATTATACACATAATTATATTAATGATTATTAAATAACACAATTATTACACACTAGTCTAGATTACGTTATGATAGAGGCGATTAATGATTTGGAAATCATATTAACTAATTAAACTTGACGCACTTAACACATAGATGTAATGGTCAAGCAAAAATTACCAGTTAAACCACAAATGTAAGAAATAATATGCACTTACTGCTAGTTTATATTAACATAATAACATTCTATAACGACCATTTTACTTTGAAAACATAACTAGGCATAAATAAATTAGAATTTAACAAAAATTATACGAATTACGTATTTTTCGATTAAAATACAAAGATGGCTATTGATGATAAACAACTAAACAACGAAATAACAGAGGAACCCATTTAAATTTGTACTCAAGCACCGACTCATTTACATGTTACTCGAGCAACAAACCCTAGGGGACCGTATCAGCCATTTATGAGTTAAAAAGTATTAAAGAAAAGAAAACTCGATAGATATAAAAAGATACGTATAATAATAACGAGAGAAAGAAGCCGCGTGCAAAGAAACTGCTCGCGGCGAATAAGCCTCGCGGAAAGCGGCATTGTTCCGTGACTTTTTAAAACGGAACAAAATGAATGAAGGGGAAGGAAATCGGATGAAAATATGAAAAGAATACACGTTATATACGTAAAAGTGAAACGAAACGTCGGAGATCGGGTCTCAGCCGCGGCGTCCGCAAATATAATTTGCATAGTCAAGTAGCCCAACTTTTGTCTGCAGCGGATGTTCGCAACCATATTCGTTCGTTGCTTTTTAACCACACTCTCGTACTGTATTGGTTTGGCTTTTTATTGCATTTTTTCCCCTTTGAACGGATTCTTTCAATATTTTGGTGGTTTGTGTTTATTCATACGCTCGGTCATCGAATTGTTTCGCTCCATGTAATAGCTTTGTTGCGTTCTCTTATTCTTTACGTCTTGTTTTATCCCATTACAAATGATTTTAGTTTTGCAGCGTTATTGTATGTATAGTGGCATAAATGAGTTCAATAATATAATTAAAATACAAGCCCTATAATGAACTTATAACCGTCAATGCGTCTTAGAATGTCAAATTGATTTGAACAAAATAACAATTAAGATTACAATATCAAACGTAATGCACCATTTAAAATTGGTACCATCATCGAGAATAAAGGCGGCACTAAAAGATCAAACTTTTTGTTCGGTCAACAGCGAATGAAATAATCGATTGAAGAATTATTACGATTCATCGTTCCAAACTGGAGAGGAAGCAATAGGCCGGATTATGGAGCACAAAGCGTTGCCGACAAGCTATAGATAAATATTGACTTGTAGAAACAATGAACTAGACAACGTTGTAGCCGCTGGATTATTCGTAAGATGAATTTGATTGACGTTTTAGTTTTAAGTTTTCTTGTTCGTATCGGCGCTTATACTTCAATAGTGAAGACTAAACTTAAATCCGGCAAAGTGTAGGAAAGGGCCTCACCGGTGGCTAATTAATAAAATATTTACGCGTTAATAGACAAGAAAAGTGAGATGAAAAGGTCCCAAAATAAGCTTCAGTGGAGTGCAAACCTGTTTTTCAGAGGTGTTAAAGAGAATCGATACTCGGACTCGGTGGTCCGACGAATTTTCCACTGAACGGGTCTCTGGACGCAAACCTTTGTATTGACGACAAATTAACGAAAAAGGACCTTTCCATCCTAATTTTGTTAACAAAGTGATTATGTACGGTCATGTAAATAAATATTATACCTTTTGACATTGTGTGTAACGATGCAGACCTTAATAAAGGCAACAAACATCATATACCTATATGAGTACTGCAGTATCGAAAATAATATTAGTTATCCGAGTTCCTATTACGGAAAATTTTGATGGAGATTAGATAACTACGCAGAACATACTAACATAGAATTCTGATGGCATGCAGTGTCACTATAATAAACCAATGGGAAGCAATCTGGCAAGCCTCGATTTATCACATGAAGGCAATTTTTGAGCGTTTTCGGCGCCATAAATTGAACCATTGTCCCGAGTATTTGCTTTGGAAACTACCAACCATATTGACAAATGTATATTGGTAAGACAGGTATCAATCAATATGATTCTGTTGCAAAATGCGAATACGAAGTATTAAAACTCCACTTTCCGATCCGTACGTTATTAGTGGTTTATGTCGGAGGTCGTAGGATGACAAATGATGCGTAGGAGTCGATCGCTAGTGAACCTCGCCGGTTTCATTAGCAACAACATTAATTACTAGCAAATGTTTAATGAGAAAACAAGCTTTCATTTTATTTTCTTTTTCTACCCATTATTTTATAAGTTGTTAATACTGAGTTCGATTTGTAAATAGCTTGGTCGTTCAATTTTACTCTAAAGAATGATCTTCAGGTTATGAAATAGGGAACATATTTGCTCCTTTACACAAAGGCATATCAATACTTATTTAAATAATTTCTTAGACGTCATAACTAGTGGGTACACAACTTCCTTTGAAAGCATCATTATAATATTAAATGATGGATAAGCTACGGTAACCTTAGTATAGTAATTATTAGTTTGATGTCGTGTTGAATGTGGTATAAGTTGTATAACATGTCTCCTATAACACTAGAAATAACACATCCTAATCTCGTGTTAAACAAGCTTAAAAATTCAATATTCAAGTACTTATAAAACCAATTCCAATCCTACTCTCTCATTTTCCCCTAAAACGGTTAGAATACTCAAAGGACATCAACATCTTGTTCCAACAATCCTATTACAAGGGAAGAAGGCGTGTCTTATTTTTATTAGTTTATTATTCATGCCGTTTCCATAACACGGAGTTATGCGCATCTTGGTCGCGGCTCGACTCCATCAAAACTCTATCTCTTGCCATCTCGACACAGTTCCCTCGGTTACCTCGTGGCGTAAGTAATAAGCTTTAGGCTACAGTATTATTTAAATATTACGGGTTTCAATACGTCTATTACTATGGTATTAGCATGGTTTAATTTGCCTTACATATATCATTCATACTTTAACTCGAACTATATAAGAAACTTTGTAGGCGTTTAGTAATTATTATGTTCTGTAAAAAAATTACAATTATTGCTCTATATTTAAAGGAGAATAATTGGAAAGATTATTTAAGAATTATTACAAAAATTCAATAAAACATATTTCAACAAGTTTATCGTTTGTTCCGTTGTCTTGCGCTGCGGCAGCCGCCCCTTGGCTCTGTCGGAGGCAGGGCCTGCAGCGTCTATCAACACGTGCACCGGCTCAATCATTCGTCAAATCGAACTCCCGAGCGACCAAGACGTCAATATCATTACTGCGTAGGTTAGAAAGAGAAACTTTATCGATGCGTTGCCGATCGCGCGATTATTGACGAAGAAATGCCCAAACGTAAGGCCCAACTGCATGTGAATTAAGGAATATTTTAACTTTTCCGATAAACAGTGATGTAAGAGTAAAAGAGACAGATGTAATGTTACTTTCAGATTGATTTATACGTTGCCATGTAAGTTTAAGTTCAGGCTAAGAGAAGTATGGCGCACGGCGCGAACGCAAAACCGTTTATTTAGTCTCAGTTTTGTTTTGCTCCGCGTGCGGCATTCGAGTAATTGTTGTTTCGATACGGTACAACTGGGCTGGATACTACACTATTCCATTTGCGATTTGCGATTTATTCCCATAGGTATATGGATGTTCTATGATGTGATAATATTCAGTTTTGATAGTCTTTTATCTGCATTCGGTTTTAAAGTCTTTTTCTTTGACAGTGATGTATCAGAAACGGCTAAAGAAGGAGAGAAAACAGCGGCAAATGATTCAGGAGCAGCTAGAATTCGAACTCAAGAGACGACAAAAAGTAGAAGAGGCTCTAAAACAGTCCGGAGCACCCACCGAAATACTCAGAATCGTAACTGGTAAGTGACTGAAACTTTTTTGGAATATACCCCTAAAGATAAAATAAATTGTGAACCGGTTTTGGATTCTATGATGTTAGCAGAAGTGAGGACATGGCTTCACTACAACTAAGGAAATAAACCACATCAGCGGTCACCCATCTATATATTGTCCACGCACCCAGGCGCTTAACTTCGCTCTTGCTTCAGTTTCACTTTTTTATATACGACAATCACATTTGATACAAAGGACCAATCCAATCAATGCAATCAAATTAAAAAGGTACTTGAGTTCGTATCACTCCGCGTCTTTCGCGTAATGAATCCTTCGAAATTACCTGCTGTGAACAGCTTTAAACATGTCAAATTGTCAATATCATCTCTATCAACAAGTTTCAACATGTGTTAGTGCCCCTGACATGTTAACTTGCTGACTGTCAAACTATCTGTATATTAGCCAAAATTTTGCCTATAAACATAATAACGTTGCCGTTTCAATTTTATAAGATTGGACTTTACGTAGTGATGATAAGAGTAATTGTTGATAGCTGATGGATGTGATTTGTGACTTACTGATGTTCGGTGTATGTGGAGTGCGTGATGTAAGAAGGGTGGAACGCTGGTGATGGCTTGTACTAATCTCCGTGTCAGGAAATCGTTATGCAGACCATTTGAAACGAGGGTTTGAACCAACACGCGTTTAAGTTGATTTCCTTGTATAATCGCTGTTTGCTACATATATTGGCTGTCCGATGGGCTTGATTGATACGGGTGTTTTGATGTTGTACGATGAAATCAATCTGGTTCTTAGTTACCTTTAATACTTGAAATGAAACGAATTTTACGAAATCACATTGAAAATAAATTACCTGAAAAACATTTCTAATTTATTTTATTTAAAAGTCATATTGATACTTTGCATCAAATCATTTAGATATATTCTTTAGGAGTAACTAGTTTAATTTGGTCACAATATTAGGGTTATACCAACTACATTTACACTTCCCTCTTGGGTGGTTCCCTCAAGGATGTTGTTTCTAACGTTATTAATCACTTTTATTGTATGTCAATTGCGCATACAAACAATTGCTACTGCTGAGCAAGTAAACTGATGGCAACGAATTTACGGGTATTGTTGTGGAGTGTGCTATCTCCGATCCGAGCCACTAAATAACTAAACATATTTCCACAGAGAACCTAACGCCCTCCAACCAAGAGACTCCCCGGTCGGAACGTGAGAACGGTTCAGAGCGGGAGAGCAAACCACCCAGTGCTGAGCCTCCATCCTCCTCACCGCCGTTCCAGAGAGACCCTCCGCGCACGCCAGACAAGCCGCAGTGGAACTACCCACCACCTCCCGTAGACATCATGAGTGGAGGAGCAGCGTTTTGGCAGAACTACTCCGGTAAGGTTCATCCTCTTTAAGTAAGATTTTTCCATAAAGATTCTATATTAGACAGTTACTTTAATTCGTGACCAGAAGAAGTTAGAAAAAAAACTAGTCATTCACTATAGATGTCTTTGTTACACTCCTCACACAAACACTCGCTACATACAATATGAGGACATTTTTCGTTAGGTGCAACTTACTAATATTTTAGTTAGTATATTATTCATGTGACATTGAATATGCGGTATTATTATAAATTTATAAGAGTAATCACGTCGAACGTTATCGAAATAAAAATTGGACTGAAAAACTGTGCCTGTTCCATTTGATTTCTACTTTTCGCCATCAATCGATCTGAAAATGAGCGGTTCGTTAAATACCTCCTAAATGCCCTCGTGCTGAGGTTACGATTCAAAAAACGCTAATATGTCCACGTTATTGGATTCTGCGAGCCAATCTGATGCGTTTAAAGATATGTATGCTTTTCGATTGTAAAGGGTCCGATGGAGATGAAAAAAATTTCAACGAAATGAAATTTATACTCATCATATTGCATAGCTGGGTGCGGAATGTCAAGTATTTAAAACGAACAACGATATACGCTCTCTGGATTCGTATTGTGATATTGGGGCGCGTTTTATGAATTATCCTGGTATATTGTGGCGGTTCGTATTACAATACAAATAGGTTCAAACATGTGTAGGATGTAAATAGCGTAAAGAGTTATTAATGTAGGTATATACCACATGCTCTGGAACGTATGATTTTTTTTGTGGTGTATGAGTCAAATGCGTTTAGTATCTGTCTAGTATAAATTTAAACACAGTTAGGTTCTATCAGGATGGATAGGAGCTCTCTATACAGATGAACCCATTAAGCATGCTTAGTATGTTGTTCTGTGAAACAAACATATTTTCCCACCACATCGAAACCACGACCTGGGCATGAAAGGCAAGGATTTTATCCTCATAAGGCCCATCACGTTGTATTACGAATTAAGAGCTACCCAAAACGAGATACAAGATTTTTACTTAGTAGTGCAAAACGACTTCAATCACGAATTTTATATATACAATGGCACATAATGTTTACTTTAACAATAATTGGGTTCTAGTTAGTTCAATAAATCTTGTCAGTGAATTGTAAGATACTTACTTATTGTATGGGCAGTGGTTACCTTAGTAGCAGAGTTGTTCAAGTCGCCCACTAGGCCTCTGATATTGCTTAACGACTGTTTTCTAATGACTACAACCGAGACCGTAACTTAATGTGCCCTCCGAAGCATCGAGATGCTCAAATATTAAACCACTTTGGTGGTATCCCATGCATGGACTGAGCGTGAGCCTAGTGGCGAGAACATCTAGCTTATGAGAGATCGTGAACAAGCATCTTGGTCTACGGTAACCGCAGCATACAGACCTCCGAATTTCTCGCTGATTAAGTGGTATAAAATAGAATGACTGATCCGGTATAACTTTTGGTTCAAAAAGTACGACGCATTCATGACTCAACTTTACTGAAACAAGAAGTAAAAATCTGATGCACATGTCGGTGAATCGAAGCCTGCCTTTTTCATTTCCATCCGCTTTGTGGAAAGCCCAGAAATTTCATTAAAAATGCACCGGACATTCTGCAACATACCTAAAGTAGTGGCGAACCCTTGCTGCAACTTGACGAACATAAAATACGGTTTTCCATTCAATAATGCTGCTATCATTTTCAATGTAGCAGTTCATGCATATTTTTGTCGTAATTTTGATTTTTTTTTGCAGTCTCAGTTCACAATATTTTTATTGAGTCGATAACATTAATTGTTTAATATTATTTAATAATATTTAATCTAGGCAGTTTAATTTACGGTTTACGACTTTTCAGAATAATTTTAACATCATAATCACTGTTTAAGAAAATCATACAACCTCGACTTTAAATAAATTATATTAGAGATCTAACTCGGTTTACAGACATCGCGTCATATATTTACAAAAACACGTTTACTTGAATCGATAACCTACTGATTTTCAGAAGTAGATGAAAAAATAACTATTAAACTGAAATAACGCACAGGTTTCTTTTAATTGTCATTCTATTAAAAATAATCAATAGACTGGCGCGTGCATAGTATCTTTATTTCACCGGTATACGCTACTGGCTATAAGCACCTTTTTTTAAGATAACGTCAGCACTAGGGAAATTAATCCCCAGTCACGGTGCACTTTAAAAACATATAACTAGCGGGTACAAAGCACACCCAAACTCGGAACAACTACTTATGGGTCACACAAATGGTTATTCGGTACGAGTATCGAACACGAAGTGCGGAGGCAACAGTCTTAACCACTCGACACTTTCCACTTTCTTTGTATATCTACGTACTTAATTTTACTCAAATCATAAGTCACAAAGAATCATTATCATCATAACAGCCGCAAAGTCCACAGCTGGACAAAAGCCTCCCATCAAGAATCATCTTGGAGAGATATGCTATGATCGCCATACTTGGCAGTTGGGTTGGCGATCGAAAGTAAGATGGTCTTTGTACTCAGAAAGTAGCTCTGGTAGATATACCCTCGGGTCAATTTCTACGCCCCCCCCCCCCCTCCACGGGATGAGATGAGGCGATGATATTCTTTTTTTTTTTTTAATAGTAATATCTGGGGTCAATGTCACACAGATCATCCTAGCCCCAAACCAAGCAAATCTTGTACTATGGGTACCAGGCGACGATATACATACTTATATAGATAGATAAATACTTATATACATAGAAAACATCCATGACTCAGAAACAAATATTCGTGCTCATCACACAAATATTTGCACTTACCGGGATTCGAACCCAGGACCACCAGCTTCGTAGGCAGGATCACTACCAACTAAGCTACAGTGAATTCTGATGTAAAGCGCCGTCACCAGACAGAATATACATACATCACAAAGAATGCTTACTTATAAACAATTATTCATGATTAGGTAGGGCACGATTCAAATTAACTGTAGGGGTGAATTGGTGTTTACTATTTGCAAGACATTGATACCGATTTACCCTTGTTTCGAGTGCCTTTTGCCGACAGTCTGTTCAAGTAGAAATTGCAACTAATTTAAGTCTTACGTTACCCCAAGTGTCTTGACGCACGCGAACACGCAATACGATTGGTAAGGATTGGAATCGCTTAAATATTAGGATTTGCATAGCCACGTTTTTCTGAATGTCCCAGAGCTTTATGGTATAAATAAATTTAGTAATAGTTTTAAAATAGTAGTTATAATACATAATTACAGTTTAAACAAGTAGTTAATTCGAAATGAATATCTTTACATCAAGAGCATTTTTGGTATATATTATATCTATCAATCACTATATTTATTACAAAAGATAATATGATAGGTATATACTAAAAACGTTAAATTAAAACTATCCTACATTTTCTCGCTTTGGTTATGTTCACAAAAAAGAGAAAATATATTTACAATGTGAATATAAAAACGTACATTTTATATTTTTTATTATATACCTATATATTACGTCATATTATAAGTATTTGAGTTATCCTTAAAAATTCAGCTTGTAGAACTGTATTACGCAAGAACAAAAAAAATACTTCACCAACAACGCAGTAAGGACTCCATACCCGTAGTTATATTTACTGATCCGTTAACGAATTATTTAATGATTCCACATGAGCTTAGGTACGAGTATATGGATATAAATGGGCAACCGCCGATGGGAGTCAATTTCTGAGTGCCTTTGTGCTTTGTGGGGCACGTTAAGCTATCCAGCAGTAGAAACTGGCAAATAGTCGTTAACCTATGCCAGAGGCCTACTGGGTACCTTGAAACTCTGACATTGCTTACGCAATTAATTTATAGCATAATTAATAAATTTCTGAAAAGAGAACCATTACCATTAGAACTAACTTATATATTAAGTAATAACTTAATCTCATTCAATAATGTTCTTATGGTAAATATGTATGTATCATTAAACCTAACCCACTTATATAAAATTAAACTTCATAACGTCGCTGAAACGAAGTTTCAATAAACTTTCTTTAAAAGTACATATTATTATTACCTAGAAGAGGTAAAAAGCTATAACGCTGAAACAGAAAAATACAAGAGGGTTGTAAATATAAAAAGGTTGGTAACAGAAAAACAAAAATTAAAACTTGGAGCCTTTCATCAACTTTCCTCAGTGCCTTCGGTAAAAGAAAAAAACATATTTTATTATTCCTAAATTAGAAAACTTTTTCTTACGTGCTTTTTATAAGAAACAGGATGAGTCAAAAACGAGTAATTACTGCATAAAAGTGAAAAGAGAAATAAGAAAATTACGGATACCTGTATATTTACGACAATAATTCTGATGAAGGCACGTGTACAGGTAATCAATCAAGATAATGTTTCCATCATAGACATCATTATATTGATACAAACATAGTTATGAGGATGATCATAAATTCCCATTAGATACACATACATACGATGATAATTTATCAGGCAAAAACGATTTAATTGATTATTATGACAATCTCAAGTTGTAATAAGGAACACACTCTAAACCATCTAGCAGCTGACTAAAAAGTTGTACAGGCTTTTGCTGCGGACCATGGCCCCTATCAATAAGATTCGTCTACAAAATTAGTTCCTGCTTAAAACTTTACTGATAATGCAGAAATACATTATTCAGGTCATGACTTTCCATGGGCATCTTGTAAAACGCTAAACAAGCTTTACATGTTCATTGTCCAATTCGCACCAGTAGCGTAGGTACTGTAGCGCCCTTCCTGCCATCATTCATTCCATAAGCCGTATTTTCCCGTGGTTGGCAAATGCTTGCTTTTCATGCCGGAGGTCGTGGGTTCGATTACGAGCCAGGACAAATATTTGTGTGCATGAATATGTCTGTTTATCGTGAGTCTGGGTGTAATTATCTATGTAAATATTTATTTACAAAAGAAAATTAGTATAATTAGTATATCAGTTAACTAGTTTCCATAATACAAGCTCTGCTTAGTTAGGGATCAGATAGTGTGTAAATAATGTCCCAGGGTATTATTATTATTGTAGTGGATCTAAACATAATTTAAAATTAATATCATACGAAAGACGAAGACGAACGAACACAAATATTTTTAATAATACAATGTTTATGCCGTTGTGCGAGCTGCGCTTGTAAAACGGATAAACCAACCGATGTTACATAAGTAATATAAAGTTGAAAAATTAATAAAGAGGAAACTTCTCCATGCTACTTTTTAGGTGAGCTTGTAAAATGAATGGAAATAAAATTGTACCGCACAGGTGCGCTCGAAACCTTTGACGATATTAACTTTTTTGTTTATTCTAAGTAATCACCGCATCATTGTGTCAGAGTTTCGTAAAGACGAGTTACCGACATTTTCATAACATTGTCGGGCCTAAGTACATACAATATTACACTGAAAATTGATAAAGATTTAAACCGTACCAAATCCGAGTCACGATGGAATTGATTCTATAGACAAAAAATCGACCAAGCACGAGTCGTACTTACGCAATCGTTGTTCCGCCCTCTCTGTAGCTCGGATTATTTGGTACTCATCAGTATAATTACGATTGATGCAATAATACAGTAACATTTGGAAAATACAGTGAGATTTTGGCATTCTTCTTTTGGCGTATGTATTTGGCAAACTATTTTCTAAATCTGAATCTGAATTTATGTGAACAAAAAAACACACGCGAACAATCTTTGACTTTATTGGATGTTACAGATGGACAAATAAACAGAAACACTTTAGTTGATTACATAAAATGCTCTTTTGTATTTATCGATATGTAGTCAGGTTTTTTTTTCTTAATTTGTGGTTTTATGTAGTAGGTATGCTCAGAATTGTTCAAACTGCCCAGTAGGTCTCTGGTATGGCTAAAATACTAATGGCTACAGCAGGGAACTACAGTTTAACGTGTCTTGCGAAGAACAGAAGAAGAGACTAAGAAATTAAACCAGTTTGGAGATCGACCAACTCTTGGTTAACCACATGCCTCAACCAACTCATCGGTTACCGACCGGTAAGGGTAACGGATTTTGAGCGCCTATACGGAATACTAAAAAATGCCTTTAATAGAAAATCAATCCAATCAGTATAATTCGTCACGCTCCAATAGAGTCACAAGCACAACAGTAGCACTTTATCCCGACATTGTCACAACATTGTCCATTCAATGATTCATCTCTTGTACAACCGGTTTTTTGAACTATCGGTAGTAATATTTATTTTAAACCTAAAGTTTATAGTTTAAATAAATCTATCCTTAAAAATACCTTGAATTAAGAGTTTCATATGTTGAGCAATGGAGGTGACAACGAACGTTGTCGTAGTCTAGCAAATCTAGAAAACGTAGTGTCAACTAACTTTCAATATTACATAACAATTTGAAGAATTAACAAAATTCTGTGTCAAATGAGGATATTCTAAAGAAGTATTTCGTCTAGCGACTACATCGCAACACAATATTTGAAAGTCAAATTTAGTAAAGCAACTAGACGTTCATCTTGAATTGGCAGACTTCCACGTATTATGTGTCAATTGTACGTGTCACAATAATTGCCCTCTCTGTCAGATTTATTGCTGTCATCACTTTTTCTTTCAATTGGTCCGTAATATTAAGTAATGGACGCGAATCTTACTTCAACGAAAGTTTTAAGTGCAATTGTTTTAAGTTGATATTACTGGCGTAATAATTGTCAACACATTATAGTTTTGGCAATTTTACAATATAGATTTAGATGTTCGCGAAATGCATTGATTAAATTAGTCATAAACTCGGATATTGTGACTGAGTGCCATTTATAATATGTATGTAATTTATCGATAACATATACCTACGTATGTTAATCAGTTGTCTGGTTGCCATAGTACTACAGGCTCTGTCTAGTTTGGGATCAGATGGCAATGTGTTAGGTGTTTCACGATATTTATTTCAATTGTAAGATAGTTACGAAAAGAAAAGAGATGGTTAGAAGAATTGATAAACTCTTTTATACTATGTGGTATGAGGTAGGGTACGGTACTAGAAAGAAAGTGGCGAAATTTTAAGATGTTATTAAACTTAATCCATTCTTATGTTTAGTGTTATCTTCTCAGGTATCTTCATTTATGTCAAGTTTAATTTAGTAATAAGGCTGTAGCTGTATATAATCATCTTTATTTTTGTTAGAGATGTGAAATGATATTGAGTCCGTGTTCGAGTAACCTATTTCAGAGTAGCTTTCCCGAGAACCTTAGTTCACTCGCACTCAGGTATAGTTCCCTACACAATCATCCGTTCAAACCGATCCTTTGTTCACAACCATCTCAAATTTCTGACGAAGAATTAATCAACTCAGTTTTTTCTCTGTATTTTTACGGCTATAATTAATTTCGCTTTAACAACGCGCTGAGGTGTCGATTGCGTCGAAAATTGTTAAAAATAATGAGAAGATGTACTTCCATAATTTAAACAGAGATATTGGGTGACATAACAACAACTTTTAATAAAAATAATTATCGCGTAGTCTAAATGTTATAGTAAATATAAATTTGAAATGTCTTAATTACTAACTAAACCATATAAAACCGCCAAATTTTAGTTGTTTTTTTTTTAAAGCATGTTAGTACTGTAGTGTATAGAAAATATAACTGAAACTATGAGTAACCTTAAAAAACAATTTTGAGCATAATTAATCTGTGTAGAAACCGTTTTTATATTTTTTTTATAACAGGTATAAACTTTCTTTATGAAACTTAACTTAAATAATTATATGTAAATATGTAATTTTCAACACAAATTATATCCTATCATCGCAAAGGCTTATCAATATGGAATAAAAAACTCAATATCAAAAACATTTTACAAATAGCATTACATACTTCCAAAAAAAAAAAATAGCATAGTCTAATTAAGGATCTCCTTCTTTTATGAAGACGGTTAAAATTGTTTGCAGCATCGGTTCTTAGATATTTTTATTCGAAAGTTTAGATTTAATAAATTGTCATCGACGGACCTTATGTAATATTTATTAAAGTAAGTAATCTTTATTTTGTTCAAAATATGGTACAGTCAAGACTGTATAGTCATCACAATTACAGTTTCACATATTTTGTCTACAATGAAATGCGAAATTTTATTAAATCGTGTACAGCTAACATTCATTATAATATTCTAATATATTGTTCATAACAAATTAATTCATAATATAAAAATAATAATAATGTCATCTATTATTTTCTTTTATCGTTTCGCAACATTATAGTATCGTTGTTGTTTATACATAGGTATGTTTTTCGGTAGAGTAAAATAAAGTTAATTATTTTACTCTTTGTTTAATAAGTTTATTTACATAAACCAACTCATGATTACCTTTGAATGATTATCAGACTTACATCTATCTTGATTCGATCGCCAACGTTTCAATTATATCTCACAATTGATTTCATCAATGAATGTATACGTACCTGGTTTCTAATTTAAATGCGACTTCATAAGAAGAAAAAAAATAAAGGTCCCCAACTTAAAGGCGTTTTAAATACTAAGTGAAACTGCTCTACATAAAGTTTATTGCTTTACTTACGATTGTTAACAAAAAACTAGTTATTCTCACTATCGATCACTGTCCACCATCGTTTTATTTCTCTTACTTTTCAAATAGATCGGTTCACGTCCAATTTGTGAAGTCCCTTTTTGTCATTCCTTGACCATTCGATCAAAACGAAATAAGAAGTGTTTCTTTTACAAGTTTTTGCCGATCTACAATAATACTCCGTGAAAGTTAATGTCATTGTTGATTGGGGATCTGAAACTTCTTGTATTTCACAATTAGAAGGTAGCTGTTTAACAACTTGGGGACGTTCATAATAAAATCATTTTAAGATAGGAGGAAAAAACAAACATTAAAGGATAACTTTTATTAAGCTAAGCGCTCAACCATAACAGTCGTTTCAAAGAACAAATAGATTATAGCTCTCAAAGGAACCGGCAATTCTGTTTTAGGAGCGGCAAATGCAAAAATATTACGTATTCAAACAGACCTAATGGGACATTTAGGGGTGGCAGCGAAGTGAAACGGCAAAGGCCGAAGCTTTTAAGTGTATAATATTTAATTGTGACGCCCTAGGCGTATAATCTCGCCCGAGATAATAGGTTTCTGTTTCGGGACAACCCTCGATGGTGACACTTGTGAGTGTGATGCCCTCCGGCTAGACAACACTGAAACAAATCGGATCATAATTGAGTTTTTTTTACTGACGACTGCTTTATAATAGTTTCTGTCTTTTCATACGGCCCAAATTAAATTATTTTTGTACAAAAAAAATATTTTTTGCCAGTGCAAACTTGGGTGTTGGTTATAAATTCGTGATTCACAACATAAATTGTAAACGAATGTCGGGAAGAGAAATTGAATTCCCCGTTGAGAAAATGCTCCATCAAAGTAAGCAAAAAAAACGCGATTCCGTTTATATCTTTTATATCTCGTAAATTGCAGGAGGCGGCAAGCGTTGCATGAAATTGAATAAGCATATTTCGTAAAACGTCGACGTTTTCGGAGACAATTGCCTTACCTCACCTACTCTTTGCCTCTTCACGAACTTTGTCAATTTTCGTGAAATCTTATTAGAGGATGTCCTGTGCTCGAGACGTGTTTCATTTTTTATGCCTTAATTTGTTGCGACGTTCTGCTACAACGCAGCGTCTAGTCCTGCTTGTGAAAGTCTTCCCAAGACGTACATATATCCATGGTACGTCTGGATTTTCACTGAAATTTTTCACTCTAAGCTTCAGCTTTATTACTAAATAGTTCTCAGTCAGATATAACATTAAGTGCAATCTGGTTTTATAACAGGCCCATGTAGTATGTGGTGTAACTATATCCCCATAGTACAAGCTTTGCTTAGTAGGGGGTAATAATAATATCTAGGACATTGTGCCTAGATATTATTATTATATCTAAAATAGAATTGGACTCATTTACAATGGTCACGTCTATTTATAAATATTTATAAGCAAGTAAATTGTTACTTATATAAATTAAATGTTATTTCTAAATACTAACGTCGGCACAAATTCTCAACAAGCAACTAAAGTATTATGTAGGTATTTAGTATTTTTGTTTTAACTGCGTAAGCCACAAAGTTAACTTTTCACGAGATTTTCATTATGTGGACTCGGCTGAAATTTGCAGTCAATAGTTATTACGAAAAACAAGCTCGATTTTCGACCTGGTTTAATTTATTACTACATTAGTTCCATCTATGTAAGGTTAACAGTAGAAAAAATACCTATTTGTGTTTGTTTGACATTATACCAATGTACGATTTTTAAGAGTGTATCTTTGTTTTGTTTTTTCCTTCTTGGAGGACTACTAGTAAATCTTTCTAATCAATAATGTATATACATCACAGAAACTGTCATCGTTCGAAGAAAAAAAAAGATACAATTTGGTTCCTTATTTCCTACACTCACATAGATATACATATATCCTCAAATTATAATATAAAACATCTGAAATTCGTGTGAATATTAAAGCTTTTCATTTAATTATCAACATTTCATTCGCTGCTCATTTTACCTCCAACAGTACAATAACGACGAATAACCCTTGTGCGAGCAATTTAATAACACTTGGTGAACGTGAGTGCTACGTTTTTAACAAAGGCAATATCGAATATTAAATTAGAATGTGCCATACGGTTGTGAAGTCCGTTTGATGTGAGTCGGCTTTCCCCGAAACACTAATGACATTTTACGGAACGGTATATGAGTTCTTCATAAATGTACAGACAGCCAGCACATCCAGCTACCCCAATCTGTCAAATTGCTTTAATAGATTGTCAACTTTATTACATAAGCATAAGGTTCAGTTTCAATTGTGGAAATTTGACAGGTTGGGGTAACTTGATTTGCTAGCGTCTGTACAGTACCTTATTTGTACTATTGAACACGATCTTTTTTAGCATTAAAACTTTTTTAAGAATAATGCAATTCTACCAAAAAAATAAAAATAACCCTAAAACTCACTTGTGAATAATGGCAATGTACTCACTTGTGAACTGGGAAAATTTGACAGATTGGGGTAGCTTCATGTCCTGGCGTCTGTACAACCCGGCATGATATATTCTATTAGCTGACATACCTACCTTCCATCACGCATTACCATCAGCTATAATATATTAATTAGGTATGAGATACATTATGACCTATTAGTCTAGCAGTTAGTGACCCTAGTTGCTAAGCCAGAGGTTGTGGGTTCGATTCCCACCCAGGACAAATGTTTATGTGATGAGCATGATTATATTTTGTTCTGTGACTGGATGTTATTAAGTATTTAGAAAAATATACGTATGTTTTTTAGTTTTCTATTTGCCATAGTAGGTACACACGGCTACATCTCAAGCTATAAATTTGCAATATAAGATGGCGAACGCAAGATCAGCTTATACTGGAAATATATAGCTTAAAATGTAGCCGTGTGTTCATGCCCTGCCTAGTTTGGAATCAGATGGCAGTGTGTTAGTTATCCCAAGATATTTATTTATTATTATTCAAGTAAAGATATGAGGTATTGGAACGCAAAGACAGAATAAATCATAAAGTAAAACCATGGTTTTGGTCTTTCACAACCAATATAGGGTTCACTTATCCAATAATTATTTACTGATGCTGTTTCTCTTTTCCAACAGAAACCTTGGCGCAAGAGTTGGAGATGGAGCGCAAATCGCGCCAGCAGGCCATGGAACGTGACGTAAAGAGTCCGTTATCGGACCGTGCCGGGTACTACAAGAACTCAGTGCTGTTTAGCTCAGCTACTTAGCTGACGCACTCGGGGGCCATTGAATACCCCGAACCTCAAGAATACGACAAAGAATTCGACGAATCTAGAAAACCGCTGATCAGCGTCAAACCAGAATTTAGGGAAAAATAAAATCCATAGATTCGATTGGTGAATGAGCTATCAGTGTTCCGGACAGTTACAGAATTTTCGATAGTAACATGAAGAAAAATAATCCCAAAAATATCTTAGAGACTCAAACAACGGTTCATCTAACGTCAATTCAAATAAGGTTATAGCTGAACGATCTCAACGAAGTTGTTACTACTTCTCGCGATTGAGATGGATCTGTAAATATTGTTAATGATATCGAAGTAAGAACGTAGATTTCGTGGTGTTAAGGCGAAGTCTCATGAACTCTTCTTCCATAGAAAATTTGTAAATATCTCTTTATAATTATTATTAAATATAAGTAAGTCAGTACGGTTTTATCGACGATATAAGTAATTTATGCGTCAATATTTTAATCTTTTATGAAGAGTACCTTTAACTTATCGTTAAATGCCATATTTATATGTTAAGTATCCATCGTTATTGCCTTTGCAAATCTGGATTTATTTTGAAAGCAAAATGTACCTACATACATATCATAAGATTTGCCTCAAAGATTCAATGTTCAGTGATCGATTGAAATAATTGTTGGAATTGATCTAAGACTGTTTTTGGAGATTTTTTCTAAAATTTTTGGTCAATCATTTAAAGTTTCTGTTAACGATAAGTATTTAGTTCCTATGGTCTTTTTTTAAAAAGTCATCACAATTTCATCGTCAGTAAAACTGCTAATAGTAGGTACACGTTCTAGCCACCCCTCATATTTTACGTTCAAAAGAAAATAATAATTGTGATCTTCACTCTCATGTAATTTATTAAATTTTAGTGCAATGATTAGATATAACTGATACTAGTGTATTTCATAAATCATAAAAGTGTACGATAGATACGTTAAGTTAGTGATCTTACAATTTTACAATTCAATTTAAATTTTATTGACTGAGTACAGAAGAGACAGTTTTTGCGTACAATATATATCCTAAGTATTTTCTTTGGAATTTCATAAACTAGACAATGTATAAATAATTATAGTCGCTGTATCTCATATCCATAACGCAGAGCCGATGTATATGGGTAGTTCTTAACAATAAGTTCTGTAGTTATACATTACATTATACATAAAGTATAAAATGATAGTGTTATTTATATTGATGCTTAGTTTACGAGACTTTGAATGTCTTACATAGCTTAAAATAAGGTTTTAAAAATTGTACAAAGCGTACCTAATATTGGCGTTTGGCTATTGGTCAAGATGCGGATATAAGACACCTTTTTACGTTGTGAAATATAACAGTTACATCGTCACGTTAATTTTATTCGCCTTTTGAAATTATGAAAAAGAATGTGAATCAGGAGATGAGCAAATAGTCAAGCGCCGATGCAAAAGACCGCTTATTACAATTACATATTATCTGTAACGGATAATGCGACGTAATTAATAAAACTTAGTTGTTATTATAAATGTTTAGCTGAACATGTGTGAATGTGTAAAGAGTGTGAATGTGGAACTTTTATATCAGTTATTTTCATTTAATTAAAATAGAATGACGATACTAAAGTGGAAGGGATGAAAGTGTCCACTCCGAGGTCGAACCCAGTATTGTTGTTAGAAATAGGTTTTTTTTGTCAATTAGATGTTGAGGCTCCTCAATGTACCTATTTTGTATTTCGATAATAGTATGCAATTCTGAAAGTGTTACTATTTATTATTTCTATTATAATTATTATTAATTTACTTAAAATTGTGTGTGTGCCTTGTATCGTAGATGAAAATATCAAGATTAAAAGGGAAAATTATCAATATTTGTTTTGTTTTGTACGAACCCATCCCTTATTGATATATAACTGATATAAATTTATCAAAACTTGTGAAAAACGACGTAAGGAACCGACACTCCAAAATGTTCTAGATGGCATGTGTCTACAAACCTGAGCTGAATTATAGATCCACGTTTATTTAATATTTAAAAATACCGTCGAGAAAATATAATAATAATATAATCTGATCCTAAACTAAGCAGAACTTGAAGGTACTATGGAAACCAGATAACTGATATAATATAATAATAATATAATATAATATCTGGGGACAATGTCACACAGATCATCCTAGCCCCAAACTAAGCAAAGCTTGTACTATGGGTACCAGGCGACGATATACATACTTATATAGATAGATAAATACTTAAATACATAGAAAACATCCATGACTCAGAAACAAATATTCGTGCTCATCACACAAATATTTGCACTTACCGGGATTCGAACCCAGGACCACCAGCTTCGTAGGCAGGACCACTACCAACTAGGCTATGGTGACTACTACATATACTACTTTTCTTTTGTAAATACCTACATACTTATATAGATAATAACACCCAGGCTCAGGACAAACAGACATGTTCATGCACACATATGTCTGTCCTTTGTGGTAATCAAACCCACGACCTCCACAGCTCCGGTGTGAAAAGCAAGCAATTGCCTACCACCCCAACAAGCCCGTCAAATAAATTTATGTTATTTGATTTACGTATTCACCTTTTGTAAAGGGCCAACCCCAATTCAAAAAATAAATACATAAATTAAGTTGAACCTAACAAAGTATTTTAGGTTTTTTTTTGCTTCATAGAATCACAGTGGTACTAGGTGTGATTGAAATGGCATTATTTAAATAATAGTGTCAAATATGACACTTAAGAAAAATGTAGAATGCATTAAGTAGTTGTTAAATCAATTGCAACCTACATTTTTATTAATAATAATATCTAGGATCAATGTCACACAGATCACCCTAGCCCTACACTAAGCAAAGCTTGTACTATGGGTACCAAGCGACGATATACATACTTATATAGATAGATAAATACTTAAATACATAGAAAACATCCATGATTCAGATACAAATATTCGTGCTCATCACACAAATATTTGCACTACCCGGATTCGAACCCTGGACCACCAGCTTCGTAAGCAGGAGCACTACCAACTAGGCTACGGTGACCGACCGGTTATTAATCAAATCAAATCTAAATCTTAATCATGATGTCAGCCGAATGGCGTCCACTGTCGGATAAAAAAGTTCCCCAAGAATAAATAGACTTGCCACAATCGCCACGCTTGGTACTCGGGTTGGCGATCGTAATATGATGATCATATCTCAAAAATGGGAAATCATAAATTTAATCGTCCGGCGGGTCTCGAACCTGCACCATCTACCAATCCGGGGTAGGCGCTCTGCGTTAAGCTACGAACGATACATGTTTCTAGAAAAACAAAACCGATAGATAATACCTACATCCTCCGGAAGGGTGTTAGCAAGGGAATCCTAAATTGGATCTGACAGCGTGTATCGTTCATAGCTTAACGCAGAGCGCCTACCCCGGATTGGTAGATGGTGCAGGTTCGAGACCCGCCGGACGATTAAATTTATGATTTCCCATTTTTGAGATTAGATAAACGCTTTACATTGCGTATAATGCTATAAAATTAAAATTTAATGATGATCATAGTTCACCGAGAGACGCTGCTACCCGTTTTCTGTAGGTACTTCCACGGGAGGACTCCTACGCCCACGGCATCAGCCGCTATGTAAACGGTAACAAATCAGTACAACAGAAAATTTATATGTCAGCTACTACTACTTCATTGTTGCATGTGCTTCAATTGAGCAAATAGTGGGACGAACAAAATCTTCAAATGTACAGTTACACCTATAAAGTCTTCTATCAATAAACGAGGATTTGATACAGGCGGGAGTGACACGTACAGACGCCAGCACATCAAGCTAGCCCAATCTGTCAAATGTTTCCAATTGAAAATGAACCTTATACTTATGTGATAAGGTTAAAAATCTATAAAAGAAATTTGACAGATTAGTGTAGCTGGATGTGCTGGCGTTTGTACATATATCTAAACAAGATTGGTAATCGGCAAAATTACGTAATGTATGATGCTGTTGAGGCCAAGAATATCCGCAGACTTAGCTTATTCAGAATTGTTCTTAGATCACGATATATACAAGAAAAGTAAAAACATGTTTGTCCTTTAAGTTGACAGTCGGAATTTCGCTAACGCCTTATTCTTGTTTACTTTTATAATATAAATTTGAAGTTTCATTTACATTATCATCATCATAATATCAGGCGGCAGACGTCCACAGCTGGACAGGGGTCGACCCCAAAGGTCTCCGCGATTACCGGTTTTGCGCTACCCGCATCTAGTATCTTCCAGCGATCCTCACAAGAACATCGGTTCATGTTGTAGGGCGTTTTCGCTTCGTCTTCTACTTAAGTGTTTTGTAATTTATTCCGAATTCTGAACAAGTATATGTAGACGTAGCTTGCTAATTGCAGATATGCTCCTACCAACTATTTCCAACGTGACGTCAGTTCACGTCAGAACTCGCGTTTTCTTATTCCTTGCCCTTCTTCCCAATTCTATCGGCGTCGTCCACCTAAATGAAACGAAGAATTGCCATCAGCCCTTGAAACCCAATACTAATCTTTATTAACTTGCATAGGTTAGAATGGTGTGATAGCATATGACACGAGGTCCAGGGTATAGCTAGTCATGTAGGTCCTGGACCAGGTGTCAGATTCTAGTAGGCTTCCAAGTACCTGTAACGATTGTCATATAAGTTCTTTGATTGGCTTAACGTGTTTTTGAGGCACGAAGGTCAGGTCCGTAATCAACAAGACTCCATTGTTCGGTGCCGGAATCGCACCCTTGACCTACCGGACTCGATCGGACGGCTCACGGCGCTGGGACATTGAGGTCACCACATTAACACGTAGAGACAGAAACTAAGCATTATCATAATATCCCGTCTTAAAGGCCAACAACGCACTTGTGGCTCCCCTGGTGTTGGGAGTGTAGGTACATGGGCGGCGGATATCACTTACCATTTTACCATCAGATGACCCACTTGCTCTTTGCATTGCTTTGCTCAGATATTTTACAGTGAATAGTTTCGTAATTCACGTGTATTTTATCCATACTACTATTCCAACTATCTTAAAAAATCACGCCCAGAATATTAAGTCTCACTGGCATATAGACTATATTTTTAATATGCTCTCTACTCATACTCTCTTAAATTCTCTAGTCCATTCTAAGGTTGTCTGGAAGAGATTGCTGACTGCTATAAGACCACCTATTGTAATTCTTTCTTATACTTCCTATTATTCATGTATCAAACATAGCGCTCTACAGGCCTGTTGGCGTGGTTGGCAAATGCTTGCTTTTCACGACGGAGGTCGTGGGTTCGATTGTGGGAATTGAACCAGGACAGATATTTGTCTATATAAGTGTATTTACAAAAGAAAAGTAGTATAACATGTAGCATATCAGTTATCTGGTTTCCATAGTACAAGCTGTGCTTAGTTTGGGATCAGATGGCCGTGGGATATGTTTGAGACATGAGAACAGAATTACAATGTGTAATAAGGAGTATTTATTTTATCTTAAAATGTGTATAAATTAAAATTACAATATTTTGATAATATTTATTAACGTTTATTTATAATAGAGTGCAGTAATCTTTAATTGTAAGAAAATATTGTGATTATAATAACTTCCTAATGAAGTAATCAAAACATTTCTTACAATTTGAAACATTCTTGTCAGAGTATAAGTATAATAATATAGTTTTATCACCGCTTTATAACTTAGAATTTCTAATAAAATATATACTAGATTATAATAATCTAGTATATATTTTATTAGAAAATATAAAAAATATAAAATTAGAAAATATAAACACCATTCGTTAATAATTAACGAATGGTTTTTATATGAATCGATTTCAGTTTAGGCTTTCTACTTCTTGTAAATACCAAAAAAGGGGCGATAATTGATTCGTCAATATATGTCGAGTACATAAATAAAATAAGAGTGAATACTATTAGACTTAATAAAATATATTTTAGGGCGTGGACTGTTACTATCCTTATTTTAAGTAAGTAATGATTTTTTTTTGTTAGTTGCCATGTTGGTTTCCACTTTTGATTTCATGAAACTTGGCCATGACCATATTGCGTGACTTTTCTCGCGTTCCCAAACAATTTCAGTTTCATCTAGAAGTCCAAGAGTGTTTGGGTACCTCTTGCATCTCATTATGTTAAAGAAATTCTATTTTAAAATGCCTCAGCCGTTTTTCTTCGACCACTTTCGATAAAACTGATAAAATATCCGTACCATAATTTAGTATAATTAACCAGTAGAGAAGAACCAATAAAACTACGGGATCATAAAGATGAAAAGTCATAAGAACTCTATGATTTTATATCCAAGTTTAGTCGTGCATCGCCATTTTAAATCCTGTGAAATCGGAAAACTTCATATTTATTGCTAATAGATTTTCGGCCGATGAACACCGGGTTATTTGGGATGCAATTTTATTTTGTCCATATGAATGATTTTATATTTGCCCCCGGGGAAACACCCAACGATCTCCCTTTCCGATTTCGATTTCGGACATCATGCGATTGTTGCCCCTCCGAGCGGTTTCGGAAATATTTTTGAAATCAACTTCTTTGCTTGGTTGGAGTTGTAAATGAGATATTTTTAAATTGAATTGGACTGGACTGATGTTGTGGACACCATCCAAAATAATGCATTAAACATATATATTATTTAAATAATAACCTTTTAAGTTTCGCAGATGACTTACTATTAATTACTGACCTAGTGCACTGTGACATATGCTGCAACAGTTAACAGAAGCTAGCAGAAGCTAGTCTTGCCATGCATAAAATAAATGTAAAAGAATCGTTATAACGAAGAGGGAAGTAATAGCCATTACAATAGTTGACAAAAGCATTGTATCAAATCACTAACATCATTCGAGATCAAACCGAAATCCCAGCCTATGGTATTCGGAAAAGAATTGCTTGCGCATGGAAATGATATTGATCACTCAAGGAAATACTTAATAGCATAATTTTTCCACAGGCCCTATGTGGGCCCTAAATGAAAAATATTTTTCAAAACTAAGATCGTGACAGCGGAGAATGGAGAGAAGCATGACTGGTGTCACTAAAAAAGATCGATTTAGAGCAGTTTAAATACGATCTAGAACCAATATAGAAGATATAATAAAGAAAGTAACACAGAAACGTGACGAGGGATAAAATAAATTGATAAACATTGTAACAGAGTGGAAACCACGCGATGGCAAAAGAAATAGGAGAAAACAGGCAAAGAGATGGATAGACGACATAAGAAAAATTGGAGCGCTACCTGGGCTATAAAAGCTAGAGACAGAGACGAGTGGAAGCACCTGGGTTAGGAGTCACAGGACACGCTGATCACTAAACCGGAAAACCCATGTGTAAAAATTTAGTTTTTAAGAACTTTTCACAATTGTGTTTATGCAGAATATATTTCTGACTCATTTGGAATATACCTTTTTTCATGGTAGACTTCTCACTGTGTATGGAATACTTGACACTATTTTGCTTTCGCCGCTCACTTGCACTTTTCCACTTTTACTTCATCCTCTTGATTTGCTTCGATTTCACTTAAATTCACACATACCGTCGGGTTTGGATGTTTGCTTATATCCGCTTCTTCTTTCTTTTATTTCTAGAACTGTCTTCATCTATCTCTTTCTTTTCCATCAGAAAATTCGTACCATCTCTTTCTTTTCATTATAGAACCATCCAATGTGGCATTTAAATTAAGAATTTTCTATGTCCTGTTCCTCAGCTATTTTTATTTTTTGGTTCTAGTATTAACTAGAACAATCTAGAAATCCTACAAAAGCCAGCAAAAACCCTTACTGGTACTGGGATTTGAATCCCTTACGTGACAATATTATTGGTAAATTACCCCCAGACACAGAACAAATAATCATGCTCATCACACGAAGAATTGACCTGGGTGGGAATCGAACCCCTCTGGCTTAGCAGTCTGTGTCAATAATCAATAGACCAACAGGCCAGTCCAAATAGTAAAGTTTATAAATACATGAATTTATATTGAGCAATGACACAATTTACATGATTGCTATGAAGTAATAAGACATTATTATGGCATATACATATAAGACCAGGCGAGAATCAAATAATAACATGGTAATGACAACATCATAGGTAAAATATGAAACTGTACGAACATAATTATGCCAATTATCGTAATAACGAACGACACTGACACTATTATCTAAAGTCAAATGAATTGAGTACCTATTACAATACAGGTACTTTGTGGTACTAATTGAGTTGGTATCACTAATAATATTTGTAGCTACTTGATCAGGTTTTAACGTCTCTACTCGTAGCGCAGAAGATACGAGTTGGAGTTCTGCTGGATGATTATTTATTTACAGAAATTATTATAAATTAGTTTAATTTTAATAATAAAATAAATAATCAATATCACGGGACAACTAACACACTGCCATCTGATCCCAAACTAGGCAGAGCCTGTACTATGGCAACCAGATTTCTGATAAACATACCTGTACTATGGCAACCATATTTTTATATACACACATTCTATATACATATAAGTTAGGATTGGATGTATATATAATACATTCACACCTAACCTACCTAATAAACCTAATTGGAAATAATGTCGACTTATGAATATAAAATTAATCAATCACTAACGTAGTGGGATGGATTAAACAAAATAATATGTTTCTTAACGTGAATATGACAAATATGATGCCGTTGAAAAATATACGTCAATGGAATGTTATCTCATTAGACATTAATTATTCAGGACAAAAATCGGTACATCAGATGGGACTCGTTTTTTAGGTTTACAAATTGATTCCAATTTTACCTGGAAATATCATGTAGACAGAAAGGCAGCATGTTGAGCCAATGTATATATGCATACCTTCTCTATAAGTTATCCAAGCAGACAGTCCTATTGCCATATCATGGACATGTTGCAATGATTTTGGGGTAATTCTGTTGATATACTTATAGCATTTCTTACCCAAAAACTATGTAGTCGGTCGATATGTGGATTAAAACAACTGACAGTTGTGTGCATTACTTTAATAAACTTAATACATATTATGACTTAACACTGCTTAACTTAATATTATGACGTTTATACATTTTCGAAGTGGCTATATTGGTTAATACTAATATCAAAACAAAAAGAGGAAAAGGTAAACGCGACACTAGCAGAATAAACCTGCCGGTAAATAAGACCACTTTTATGAATCAGAGTATCTTTGTAAGAATGACAGAATCTACAAGAAGTTCAAAAATTATTGAAACACATACGTTAAACTCAAAACCATTTTTTTATAAAAAATCATATTATAGTTTTAGTGAGTACTTGAGAGAGAAATTGAATTAAAATGCATTTTCATATATAATTTTATAGGTAGGTATTTAAAAAATTAACACAGATGAACTAATCATCTTTTCTTTATCTTGAAGACATAATGTTTTATTGTCTAATTATATACTTATTATTTGACCCATTTGTTTTTTAACAAATTGAATTAGTATTATTATAATTTTTTAAGTCTTGATGTTTAATTATTATTGTTTTAATATTTAGTTGAATTGTTATTTATTTGTATAATTATTAATTAAGTTTTGAACATAATGTTAACTTCCTACTATTTATCAGGTTTTCAATTCTAAGGAATATAATATGTTGAACAGTCATTTATTCTTCAACACTTATGTCATGTGACTACAATTTGCGCACCTGGTGATAGCACATAGTGCATATTCATTATAATGGTACCCGTCTTAAGCAAATAAGATGATTTGATTAGATTTGAATTGCTTTCAAATTTGATCAGATAAGACAAAGTACAGTAAGGTGCTAATTAAATACTATTTTAAAGTTTTGAGAGTTTCAGTTTTTTATTAATATACCAAGTTTTTGCTAGGAAACAGTTACAAAGGGTGTATTCCCCAGTCCGGGAAATGTGGAGTGTTCAAAGGAATTTTATGATTTTTTGTGCATATGGCAACTTATCATTGAAAGATCCTAGAACCTATATGTTCTCGTATTTTTTAGAGGAATATGTATGCTGAAGCTGTAAAATCGGTTTGCTTCCGTGGTTTTCCCAAAATACGGTTTAATACGCCACGGTCCCAACATTTTGTGATATTTGGGTATAAGTTTAGCTTAGTATGTTAAGTGTCTATGTTTGTATTCTAGTTATGTATTCTAGTTAACGCAAATATCGCGGACGAGGTCTTGAATACCCCTGTTATGCTGTAGTTACGCATTGGTTTACTGTAACTTACTTTTAGCTCATAAAAGCAAGCGAATACGAAATAGTATCAAATTTTTTTACCCCCAACACTATACAGCAAGGTGTTCTAAAGTTACATAACAATTTCATTTGTAACCTTGGGATTTTAAGGATTGAGTTATTTTAGTAAAACCTGTGAAACATTACGACCTTTATGCTAAAATACTTTGTTAATTTAAATTTAATTCTTTGATTTAACTGGAGCAGGCAACGTATGACACGAGCCTAAATAATACAGGTACAAGCACATATATAATAATAAAGGCAATGTACACGTTGTAAGTTAGAAACGTTTGGAGTTAATACTGTGGAGCACAGTTAATATCGCGCGCATAAATATTGTCGCACGAGACAGCTCCTCGCCGCTTGTAGTCTCTATTGAAGTATGGCGGCCACCTACAGGTTGATACTGATTCCATAATTTAACAACCAGTAATAAAAATATGATATCTCTGTCCTGTTTTCCCTTATTTCTATTGAGATGGGTTCCCAATCTAATATGTTTGTAACAGGAATTAATCGATTGACATCTAGACTTGGTGTCATAGTTTTTAAGGCTTCTGAACACCTGTACCTATTGAACATAGCCGTTTCGCTTTTTGCTGACGGGTTAACGTTAAAACCAATGAAGTTGTAGGAAAAATATTAATTGATTATCAAGAACCTATTGTTTAGTTCGTTCTAAAATCAAAATAAAATTTTATTAATTTCAATAATGTCTATTTCATTTAATTGAATTAAGATATTTCCTTTCATCGTGGGGGTGTCATAAGGAAGAGATAAACATAAGAACAAATCAGTACAAATACGGAAGCTCCTCGTAAGGGTTGGATCAATTATCTCATTAACCTCGCCATATTTGACCACGATATGCTAAAGCCTCCCTGATGATCGTTCTGGTACCTCACTCAAGACCCCCATGGCCTCGCATCCGCCCTCGATAGGCTCACCAAACACTACAGAGACCTTCTTTCCTGAACCCTTTTACTCTTAGTTGCCTCCTACGACAGAAAAACCGTTGACTCTGATGTGCAAGAGTCTCCCCAAGGAATCGCAACGTTTGGCAGACGGGTTGGCGAATGCAGGCTATTGCTCATAGTACATAGAGAGACGCTGCTGCTCGTTCTCTGGTAGATATTCCCACGGGTTTACTTTTACGGCCTTCACAGGATGAGATGGGGTAGTGATACTCTATGCCGTCAGCCACATAGTCATAGATAAGACAAGCGGGGACCAAAGAAAATTAAGAGAATAAATTCTTACCTACAAAATTGAATCATCCTGTGTGGCTACATACTCGTATAGGCCGCGACACACGCACCTGCCAGCGGACTCGGCGCGCAATTTTCGCTCTCTGAAGCGCCACGGATTAGTTTTTCCTTACGATAATTAAATAACTTTGAGCTATGTGTTGCGTGATGTATGAGCGTGTTTATTGTCTTGTTGCGAAACGCGGGGGTGTGTTCCCGGCTTTATATTATTGCTTTTTCCTATGCTTTTAATTAAAGTTGAAACTTCGGAGTTATCAAAATATTCATGGTGTAGTACTCTATGCAGAGATGTTGTAATATATTAAGTGGGAAATAACTGTGTTATTTTCAGAAAATATTTAAAATTTTAATATGTTTATGGTTTACTAACAACTAGAAGCAGTTAGAACTTGATACGGAAACGTCCAATTATAGTTTATGTATGTCATAGAAGAAACATGTTAATATTATTGTAAATTTTTGAATTAGCGATTATATTATTCTTGGGAGATGTGACCACCCATTTTCAAAAAAGGTAATAAAAGCATAGTGAATATGTATAGAGGCAATTTTGATGTCTGATCGTCTGCCCATATTTTAATGCTGTCATGCTTGCTGCAGTTTAATTGTAGCATGTTTAAAACTTTTTTCGAACACAATAATTAGTCATAATTAGGGTTCTTTTCCTCCAGATATTATCATTAAAATTGAACTGTTTGTCTAGTAGCTAATCATCTTTCTTAATGCCATCTTTCATGGTGACCTAAAACAATGGCGAAGAGTGACATAATTATTGCGGGAAGCCGATTATTTTTCTTAGAAATTAACTTTGTTTTTTATGTCAAAATACCTCTGCCAAAGTCCAACGACGTTGATAGTGAATCAAATATATATTTTTAATTTTGGATGGGTTTGCGCTTGACCACGATCGCACCTGATGGTAAGTGAATGTGTTGTCTCAGCTGGACCGCGCGTTACCATAAGATGCCTGTTCACTCTAGCCTTGAATAAACCCATGTTATATGAGTCTGGAAACACGTCGTTCGGGAGGGTGTTCCACAGCTTAGCCGTGCGTATGATGAAATAAGAAACAAAACGCTTCATACATTATAATGGGATGTCACCAACAAAACAGTGAAGACCGTTGCAACGTCTGGGAGTCTGATGAAAAAAGGGTGAAAGAGGGATAAGTTCATGGAGCTCTTGAGCGCATTCTCCATGAAACAACCTGTAGAAAATTAATTTATAATAAAATAATCTATAATCTTTAGGTCTCACGCTATTATATAACTTGCTTTTTAAGTAATATAATGGCTGGAGACCTAAAGGCAGCAATAAAGATTCGCTGACTTACCTATAAACATATGGAAGGTTCGGACTAAAGTTACCTAGTAAGAGTAAAAAAAAAGCCGAAAGGAATAGTGTTATTCGAACATTTTGCCACTGACCAGTTCTCATTTGATACATTATTTAAGCTTATTTTATAGTTTATGTAAATTTTATTGGCCTCGACGGGTACAAAGAGTTTCGATTAGCATTAAAATTATGTAAAATGGAACAAAAATAAATAAAATTGCTTTAGAAATGCCAGTCTGTAGAAGCACTTGTAATCTTTATTCATTTCAATTAAAATGGTAACAGAAAGGCGATTTCTTAACAAGTGAGGGCGACAGTCGACACTCAGTTATGACAACATCTTAACCCCTTGAAGGGGTGGTTTTACCAATTTGCATTACATCTGAATTTGAAATACTTATTTCACTTTGAAAGTCTCATTTTTGAGCACATTAAAAGCCCATAAAAAGTGTGATTTGAAGTTTTATTTGAGACAATACCTAATGAATATTTGAAAAGATATTTATTTAGTTAGGTACGGTAAGTTCAGCAGGAAATGAAAGACACTAATCACTAATTATCTTATAAGTGCATACATGGCCGGCGCGGTTAAGCACCTAGACGCGCGGTCATTCTATAGTCAGATAACTTCAAAAGTGGTTCTGATACTGAGCGTTCCCGTGTTTCGAAGAGCTTGCTAAGCTGAAGTCTTGCGATGTCAAAGTTCCCCTGGACGACTTGACCACATACACACACTCAAGGCGCAAGGGCGATAACTATTCTTATGGTACTATATAACCTCTCTAAAACTTGGGTTATATGTATAAAGTACCTAATTCAACATTTAGGAAGATGGAGGTAGATAACAAACTTTAGCCAACTACACTATTCTACACCTACATCATGGAAATTATTCCAGACACAGGTCTGCAGAATTTACAATAAGATGATAAATTATTTCAAGATTTTCGGGTACAAATGGGAATCAACAATTCGGTTGAAGGGTGACAGAGGCTAGAGTACCAACGTTTTCTTTTTATGTTATTACTAAATCGACATATACATAATGCCCACCTTATTAGCTATAATACTGTAAATAATCATTGATGATTCTTGGTGGATATGCTATTATAGCCACGGTTGGAGATCGCAGTAAGATGGTCATAGTACTCAGTAAGAAGCTGCTACCCGTCCACTGGTAGATATACCCTTGGGTCGACTTTTACGCCCCCCACTGGATGAGATGGAATGATGATATTCGCCGCCGTTACCACAGCAATAATAATAATGCTATTACCTAAAGCGTATTCTGTAAGTTGCTGATATTCTTTTAACTGAATCTTACGTAGTATTAGTAGAGAACTCTAATAGAAAATAGTGAAAGGCTTTATTGTTCTAGTAAAATAAAAGTGTTAGTGATGTTATTACTGGGACCAGCACCTAAATATATACCTAAATATAAAGCAAGGCAAGCGAGCTGGCGGTCACTTGATAGTAGTCCAGTTAGCCCAAAACTGGTAGATAAATACTTACAAGGTTATTTTGTAGACTACGAACGAAACGTATCAATTAAATTAAGTCTAGGCTATAGCCTAGACTTAATTGATACGTATGTTACATACGGACGGCCACCGTAGCCTAGTTGGTAGTGATCCTGCCTACGAAGCTGGTGGTCCTGGGTTCGAATCCCGGTAAGTGCAAATATTTGTGTGATGAGCACGAATATTTGTTTCTGAGTCATGGATGTTTTCTATGTATATAAGTATCTATCTATCTATATAAGTATGTATATCGTCGCCTGGTACCCATAGTACAAGCTTTGCTTAGTTTGGGGCTAGGATGATGTGTGTGACATTGTCCCCATATATATTATTATTCCAGATCCTAGACAAGTTGGGTGCCCTGAGAGCTGCATAACGGTCAAAGCTTATGGTTTCTTAATTGGGTGCCACTGTTTATCCTAGGTTACATATGTTACATTGGCGAGCATGTGGAGGGACCAGTCCTATATATAAACAGGCTTTGCATTTGTTATATAGTCAAGATATTAAAAAAATCTTTTTTACGAATTAATCAGGCAGTCAGAGCCATTTATGGGTTAGGTAGTCGCGAATCTTTGCGAACTTTGTTTAAAAAAGTAAATATACTAACGGTGCCATCTGAGTATATATATCAGAATATATTGTATGTAAGAAAAAATATTAATAACTATAGAAAAAAAAGTGAAGTGCATAACATTAATACTAGGAATAAAGACAAACTTGCAATACCAGGCTTTAGAGTCAGCAAAACGAATAAATCATTTTTAGGAAATTGTATTAGGTTTCATAACAAGCTTCCTACTCATATTACTGATCTGCCTGACACGAGTTTCAAGACACATATTAAACGTGTACTTATGGCTAGGAGTTATTATACCACTAAAGAGTACACCGATGACAAAGACGCCTGGCGCTCACCACCTACCTGCACATTGCTCGCTGGAGATCTTGTAGCCATATAGACATGGCTTATTTGTTGTGTTATGTGAACGATCTGTGACTATCTGTAATATGATTGCTAACATATACTAAATTTAAATTTATTGACTCTGTCACAAAATGAATAATGTTATTGTTTCGATGTTTTTCTTTTGTTTCCTAAATATAATCTAAATTAATATTCATTCAGACAACCTACCTGCACATTGCTCGCTGGAGATCTTGTAGCCATATAGACATGGCTAATTTGTTGTGTTATGTGAACGATCTGTGACTATCTGTAATATGATTGCTAACATATAGTAAATTTAAATTTATTGACTCTGTCTCAAAATGAATAATGTTATTGTTTCGATGTTTTTCTTTTGTTTCCTAAATATAATCTAAATTAATATTCATTCAGACAACCGATCGAGCAGATATTGTGTTTGCCTACTAAATAATTACTTTAAGTGGACCAAATCCCGTGTTCATGCCCGCTTGAGTATGTTTCGCCGGACCGTCTCAACTGGGCCGTGTTGAAACCGGTAGTAGATGAACCTGCTGAGTTTGTTTCGCTGGGTCTTCTCAGTTGGGGCGCATTGGATCCGGTGGTGGCATTAAAGCGCGACCGTCGTTTTAAACACAAGGTCCGTTATACTAATAATACTGAATTCATACCTTAATATAGACAGAACCATTCAGACAATATGTAGTAAAATATAAATTTCAATACATAATATTATAAACTTCAACTAAACATAATCTCCTTGACAATAACTTAATACAAGCTAGCTAAATGTCACTACCATTATAAAATAAACTGTATAAATGTTTTAACATTCAGTGTACCTAATTATCTGTAATATGTAACTAGAAATAATAACTGTATTACTACAAACATGTTCTGACTATTTACAAGCGCTTTTTTAATGTCTACGTGAATAAAAACCTTTTTTATTTTATTTTAAAATGCAATTGCGGACGTTTCTTTTACAGTACAATACTAAACAAGACTTTCCTAAGACAAACGACATGGAGGACTTAAAAACTCATCCTGGCAGATGTTGAGGCCAGTGGAAAGAATCTGTCTTGAATTTTATTGTTGATGGGTGGAGATTAGCCATCAATTTAAGATAGTGTGTCCCAGGCATCTACGTGACCGGACAGGAAACTGACAGTAGTTGGGTTGAGCTAGATCAAGATACATGTACCCTCCTAAGCAGAGCCAAAAACGACAAAATATCTTGGTAGATATAGGGAGAGATTTTTGAGCCAAAAATAATTAAAAATTTTCGGTATTTAAGGCTGTCAATGTCCTGTAAAAATCTTATTCCATTCTCTACACACAATACAAAGAACCAACTAGTAAGTAGAACACTTTTATATTCTATCACGAGGCTGGCTCTTCTGTTAAAGTAGACAATATTTTTGATGAGTCCATAGATATTATTCAAAAATATTGCCTGCTTTAGCAGAGCTGTGGACAGGATACTCAAAAAAAACCTAAGTCAAAGATATTGACTGTATAATTATCTTTGAAGTACTATGCCATAATTTACAGCTCCCCCAAGAATCATTTTAATAATATGCCATAATCGCCACGCTTGGCAGAAGGGTTGGCGATCGCAGTAAGATGGTCATAGTACTCTGAATGAAGCTACTGCCCGTCCTCTGGTAGATATTCCCCCGGGTCGACTTCTACGCCTCACACGGGACGAGACGGGGTGATGATATTTAGATATTCGCCACCGTCACCAAACAGTATCATATACTGCTACTTCTATAACAAGAAGCTTATTCTAAGAGTAACAGTACTAAGACACCAAGTCAAATTGAAATATTAGATCTAACAAATGTTAGTCAAAGTATTAACAAGAAGGAACAGGGGCGACCATGAAGACTCAACTACAAATTCGCATTAAGAAAGGCACCAAGATAAACTTACTTCGCTTTTAAGACCTCTTGCCGTCTATAAATCCAATTGGATTTAGCCGTGGCACACACCGAGAAATCGAAAACCAAATTGCATATCTTATTTTTACATTTCCTTTTTAACTTAGAGAAAAAACTTCATTTGTTTATTAGTCAAAAGATATGTACCTATGTGATTGACTAATATAAGAAATCTGTGAATTAATTAATTTTTTAGTTTTCTTAAATACCAATAAAAACGGAAAATTAAAAAAAAATATGATAAAAAAACAAAAATGGTTTTATATTTTTAATCTGAATATATTAAAAAATTGCAGCTTTACAATATAGATATATATATATAATATTTTAACTTGACAACTTTTACCTACGATCGAAAGATAGATGCGTGCTTTACCTATATTAAAAATATTATACGTTAAACTTAAAACTGGTTTAAGTTTAACGTATAAATTATGCCTTTATCGTTAAATAATAGTATGGTAAAATAAGTAAAAATTACTATACTTCTTTGTATGACGTCTAACACCAGTCAGACAAGTTCAAACAGACCTGGAGGTCTCTGGCACGACTAAAAGCCTGTCTCCAGACGACAACTACTGGGACAGGTAGCTCAACCTACACTCCGAAGCACGTACATGATTAGAAGAAAACCACTGTAGTCATCATGCCAAGTTGCTTAATCTCGATACATAAACTATGAGAGCAATGATAATGAACGCCTCTTGTTGTTGGTTTTTGTTTTACGCCGTTATCCTTATACAGACAGATACTGATATTTATAGATTAGCTTACGAAATGTTAATTTTATGTTTATGTTTTATTTATATTTTATTTCATATTTTACTTATATGTAAAATCACAGAGGAATGACAACTCCAAAACATTGCTTCGTATTTATGCGGAAGATGACAATTTACTTGCATCTTTAACTGCACATTTTAAAGTTCACTATGCAAATCTTCAGACAGACCATAATGAGTGATAGGTTTTGAATAGATTATCTGAAATCAAAATACAAAATCAATATGTAGTGTTAATTCCGCTTATTGTCAGTTTAATCATGCCGGGATGCGATTTGCACCGCCCTCCCGCAAATCGCATCCCGGCATGATTAAACTGACAATTAGCGGAATTAACACTACATATTGATTTTGTATTTTGATTCAAAGTCAAAGTCAAAGGTACTTTATTCCGTAAAAATTTTACATTTATGTGGAATCGTCATATTTTTTTTCCCTACCGTGCAGTGCAGCTACTGAGAAACACTGCCAGAAAACTCAGTAGGAATCCTCTTTTAAAATAAAATATACATAAGATTAATGACAATCATGTGTGTTGACTCAGAACAACTCAATCCCAAGCACTTTTATCACTTAAATAATCAGAAATTTTGAAATATGCCCTGCTACACAATTTGGCTTTAATAATTCTTTTAAACTTATTCGTAGACAATTCTCTAATATCATTGGGAAGTTTGTTATAGAATCTTATACATTGCCCCATAAAAGAGTTACTTATTTTGTGGAGACGGGTAGTATGCAATATGAGATTATTCTTATATCTAGTATTTACATTATGTGTATCGCTCCTTTTACAGAAGGAATCGATATTTTTATGCACATATAGTAAGTTTTCATATATATACTGAGATGGTACAGTTAGAATGTTGACCTCTTTGAACTTTTCTCTTAGAGACACTCTCGGGCCAAGATTATAGATAGCTCTTACAGCTCTTTTTTGCAATATAAATATGGTGTTAATGTCAGCAGAGCTACCCCAGAGAAGAATTCCATAGGACATTACACTATGAAAATAACTGAAATAAACCATTCTAGCTGTGTCAACATCAGTCAGCCGTCTAATAGTTTTCACTGCATATGCTGCAGAACTTAATTTGCCGGACAGTTTTTCTATTTGTGGGCTCCATTGTAGCTTTGAGTCAATAGTGATACCCAAGAACACAGTTGATTCAACAGGGTCCAACCTAGCTCCATTAAGTTGTACATTGGTTGTCGCCTGTTTCACATTGTTATGGATTTCCGCAAAGTAACGCCTGATTCCATTACTTAGATTATCTGTAATACCTTGGGACCAGAAGTTATCGGTGCTACATATGTACGCCGACCATTAGAATACTGGGTGGCGGGCCTAGCTAGAATACCAGCGCCACAGCAATTCTTGCTGTAGCTAATGCTCGTAGCACCCATTTATGGTACACAGCAAAATGTTTTGATTTTAAACACCTACTATATTTGGTATTGTTGTATATTGTTGTGCATTATAAATAAAAGTATTTCTTTCTTTTAACATATCCACGGAAAACTCGTGAAGCATGTAGTTCACCTTATGTTTTTGCGCTATTTGTCTACGCATGTATTCAAGGCACATTGCCATGGTAAGGTAATATTTCTATACTTAATAGGTTCGTATATTATTATGATCGGTGATGTTTAGCACCCACAGTCTACGGCTGGGTAAAATGCTTTGGTAATTGAATGTCAGTCTTAGGGATATGATAAGTACTGCAAAGGTGGTATAAGAAAACGTAAGTTTTAAATTATTATTATTACTAGCTTGAACACCAATATAACAATTGCATCTTTTGCGTGAGTTGATGTACTGTATAAATGAAGTCATTTTATTGGTTACTTGGTTATACGTAGATTCCATCAAACTCCATGTTTAAACTGGAGTTTGATGTTTTCTAATTTGTACTGTTTGTATTTATTTGGTTTGTGTATTACAAACATCGATTTAAGTAATTTGTATTATTAACGTATTAGTGGTAACACACAGTTTAACCACAGGAAATGAGAACCTGAGTTCATTTAAATTACGGATTGTCCCAAAAAGTGTATTTGGGATAAAAAGCCGAAGTCTGGAAATTGATGGGTATTTATACCCACGTACTTTGGAGAGCACGTAAACTTGTCGGTTGTGTACCTAATCCCTTTCCAGTCGTAAGTAGTCATCCCACCGGGTCATGAGATTGATGGAATAGACAGTAACCCTGTCTTTACGCACACACTTGCAATATAATATGTAGCGCGCAGTTGGTTAGTCTCCATGAAGACTGAGCCGATTGGAAGAATGACTGGCCGACAGCCGTGGTCATAATGCGATTTACAAGCGCTTTTTTAAAGTCTACGTGAATAAAAACCTTTTTTATTTATTTTTATTTATTTATTTACATATTGAACATGGTCGTGTGACCTCCTTTACTCTGCCAAAAAGGTTCCATTAATTAAGATAAAAGGAACTGACCTCATTTGCCTAGATGCATGTAACAGAGCTCCATAAATAGACTCAGGTCACCCTCGCTCTCACCACGTTCACCTACATACGTCAATTGCCTTTAGCAAACCTAGAAGTGCCGAGCGCCAACATAGTGGTCAGTTCTTTTGATAAGTCACCATTATAATGAATTTTTAATTAATTTATACTAATGAATAGATAACGTGAATAAATTAACAAAGTCAAGACAAAGACAAGACAAGACGAGTGCCCCGTGACTTGTCATAATGCTGGTAATAGCACGTCCTATTTTGTAGAGTTCGATATTGCATCGAATTACGACTGATTACGACTCCAAACTGGGTACTTCTAATTATTGACTCACGATATTAATAATACAAAGTGTTATTGTTCATTATAGAAATAAAATAGAACCATTATTCATTTTTTTCTACACCAATGTGCTACAATATTCGTAATCAAGTCTAAACTCAAAACTGAAATTTAATTCTCCAGCGGGGAATCGAAACAACACCATTTTATAACGCGGGCGCATTGGCGTCACAATGATACACGTTAGCAGATTAGTTTACAAGTTCCATTGCTAACACCCTTACCATCGCCTTTGTATTTACCGACATGGCGGACTGATATAATCACAGTTGTCTGTATAGGCCATATCATATGTATTGACAATAACTCCCAAACTTTTCCATTTTGTTAATTATAGCTTTAGCAATGGGTAAAGAAGAACTCTTCAATCATACATTTCAGCAACCTCTTATATTTTGTGGTATATTTAATTTACGTGATGTAGTTTTCATAATAAATTAAAATAAAACGAAACAGATTTAGCAAATTTATAGTAACCGACAGCACTGTCGGTTACTATAAATTTGCTAAATCTGTAACTTTGGTTCAAATACTCTGTGCTCAATAGTACTCTTTCGAGAAAAGCATATGCTTTTCTTTTTAATTGATGACGATATTGATGAATTTTTAAATTATAAACTTTAATAATGAAAGATTTATATTTTAGTAGTTATCAATCATTTTCATTATTATTAATTTATTATATTATACCTACTAGTCATTCTATACTTATCAATTACAACATGTACTGTAGGTAATAAGTGTACCCATGTTTGTGAACAATAAATGAATTACTTACAAGTCATTGTAATTAAGAAATATATATCAAAGAATTTTCGTATATCTTAGTGTATCTCCAGCCGAATGTAGGATAATTGTCTGGCACAAGGAGTTTGTCTCTATTAGTGAGAAGCGGAGGGTCCACTGTTTGATGCCCGATTGCTTAACTCACAGACGTCAAATAGAAACCGTTGTGACATCTCATAGAGGAACTTGTCTTTAGAATATTCTGTTAAAGTCTCAATGAATTCAGTACATATTCATTTGTAACGTAAATATAAACCAGAATAAAACACAATATGTATTAATTTCGCAACATGGTTCGGAATTGGCAATTAGTTATGTAAATGTATTACCTAAGTAACACATATTTAAAAAAATATATACTTAATAATTTATAAATTACTGCACGTGCACGTGTGGCGTAGCGGCTAAGACAGTCGCCTCGCCGCTTCGTGTCGCGGGTTTAAGTCCCGCGCCGGACAACTATTTGTGTGACCCATAAATAGTTGTTCTGAGTCTGGATGTAATTTGTGTCCGTCTACTATACATATGTTTGTAAAATACCCCGCGATTCGATCAGATTCCATTGAGTGGGAGTTTATGTTTTAAAAAAAATATATTTAATAACGTATAAAATTCTAAATTTATTAGTAGAGCTATCAAGAAGTTTAGAACCTATCTTATAATGTAATATATCTCACAATAAATCACGGACAAATATAATCAAATAGTGTGCGAGAAACTTAATAGAACAACATTAAAACTGGTTATAACTTAGTAGTTACTTTACCTATCACTACAAACCATCTACAAACTTGTATCGATAGCCAATATCCATTCCAATCTCATATAATCGTTAAGATGTTCCAAACATTCAAATATAACTGTAGTAATCGATAAAATGGCGTCCAACGAAGGCAGAGACAATAATAAATTGTAATTACAATTTAAAATGAGCAGGCGTGCCGGGGGAGGGGCTTGCTCCAACACGCCACCTTGGCTTCATGTGTGTGCACTTTTTACATTCCTACTGCAAGCAATTAATGCTATGTGTGTGTGTTTATAAACTATGTGAATATGTTGTCAAGAAGAAAAAAATACTGAAGAAAACCTTGAATGCCGATCGTCATCGATAAACTATAGATAGCTTTGGAAGGAAAACTCAACGGTATGTGTGATTTTCAGTTTTCTATCGATATTTGTTGTACCTCCATTACTATAAATATACAAGTTAAGTTTTATAAACATAAACTGGTTCCATTCATCTACAAACAGGGTTTGCGATAATTACAGTGCAGTCTCCAAACTATTCGTTCAGAATTGATATGAAAACAATATAAACATTAAAATATCTCCACCAATTAATTGTGTCCTATTAATAAAGATGCAATTTTATTATCCACTTTTCTATTTTATTATGTTTATGGGATTGAGATTCTTTTATCTTAAAATTTATTAAAGGATATTATTAATTATTAACAGAGATTAATTTGCATATTAACAATAACCAAAACTTACATACTATAATATTTAATACCTATAAATAAAAAACTGAATTTAAATCGTTGCCTGCGGGCAAGGTGCCCAGAAAGCTGGCCACATTACCCCGTTGAATAGCGAGGCTAATACGTTGTTTTAAGTACGAGCCAGCTCTCTGGTCACCTGACGACTTGATTAGACGCCTGGACAGCTCCCTAACAAAAACACGTGCCTCTGGACCCCAGGGACCCATTGTTTCCACCCCAAAGGGAAGAAAGATATATCCTCCACCGATTGATGTATATTTTCTTCGCTTAAGGGCCTCCGCGGATTCAGCCACAACTCCCGCCGCCCTCGAGCTGATTGGTAGGTGGGAGGGAGCCAGTGTGTCAACACAAGTTGCATCCCACACCAAAGGCTTCCCTCGACTCCAAGGAACCAACGTCATTCCATCAGGCCTCTTGCCATCGTCACGTGAAATACCGTTGGGCTCTAAAAGAGCCGGCACGTGGACGGTAGCAAGGGTCCGGTGGATGACGTCATTTAGGGCGGCATGGCGCGATTGACGTCCAGCGCTACGGCGGCAAGATAGACCATGATGACCTAAGCGATCTACTTCAACTCCACAGGGACAATTGTGTGGTTCTGTTTGGGAGATGCCCAGACGCAGACCGACTACAATGGAAAACATATTGTTATCCAAAAGCGTTCCTATATTGGTCGAAGGGATTGCCTGCAACCAGTAACCCGACTCACGTTCGGAAGTGGCTAGTAGACGAGCCCGGTCTCGAATATCTGAACATGTATTAAGTAGGGAATTTTGAATTGACTTACATAGGGGCTCGTCCCATTGTCGTTGAGAGAAGAGTAATTTTGGAAACGCCGCACTCGGACAGGCCATCGACCAAGCATCTTTGGCTGCATCCATGCCCACCAACGGTGCACTGCCGATTGATGGGCTAATTATCCTGTTTATGGTAATTTAATAACAATTCTCATAGCCAACAAACTTAATAGTATCACCAACCTGTGATCGGTGAGGTTAACACTTCGGCATGCGGGCTCTCTATAGATTGGTTTCCGCTAAGTAGTATTAACATCTGAGAATATCAGTGCTTTAAAGGTCACTTTATGGTGTTGATCCTGGTTGTTGTCGAAAATCGTAGGGCGGCATTTACAACTCTGACACCAGGGCAGTCACTGCACATCATCATCATATCAGCCGAAAGACGTCCACTACTGGATAAAGGCCTCCCCAATGATCTCCACTATTGCCGGTCTTGCACTATCCTGCACATACGGTTAAATAAATATAAAAATAATTCTGAATTAGTAATTACGTAGATACATAGTAATTATACCTATAACTTTGTATATAATTATGTAACGTGCACCTGTTTATATCTCCCATCGAATTATATCTTTCCTATTTGTAAATTAAACATAGCCATTAGAAAAAATGAAACAGACAACGAATTAACATTTAATACATAATAATTTCCAAACATATAACCGTGTTTTGTTCCCAAAAAATGATTTGATACGTATCGAATAGCTATTTACCAAAATTACATGTTACAGAAACATTTACTTGCTTTATTTTCCATTCCCCCGTATTCAAGTATGATTTTATTATAAAAAACATCTAAATGTACGATGGTCAGACTTAACTAGAAGGTTCCGTATGTATTCAATAATAATTAATGGTAAGGTAGTTAATCGACCGAATACAGCGACGTCTCTGATGAGTAGACCTTTGAAATGTAGGTAAGTAAGTAAATAAATGAGTCTTAATTTTACAAAGATATTACAAATTGCGGCCTTATCGCTAGGTTGCTAGTCTCTGCCAGGCAACCATTCTATGGACTTCTATTCAACAAAAGTTATTGGTTGGCATATGTATTTTGCTTGTGGGATTTTATTTGCATGGTTCGCAAGCGGATCTTCAAAACGGTATTTTCATGTAGGGTATTTTAATGTGTATATTTAAATCGTTTAAGAGCCTGTTAGACAAGTTATAATTGATAGTCTCCATAATAATGGCAATTTACACCTAAAGCATTATTAAGTTTAATATCACGACTGAAATACATCTCCGTTTTGATTATAATTAATAAATACTAATATGTATACATAATATGTAAAATTATACTTTAGTAATGCCAATTTAATTGATCACATTTGACATCTGTCAGTTACTAGTAAAGTGAATTGTAACATGACCTTATTTGGTAATTATTACAATAAAGATAAATCGTAATTGAAAAAAAAAATAAGCAAATGTGCAGTTCTAAGTTCGAAAATATAAATAATATTCTATGCCCGCCGGTTAAGGTTACGTTGTTGAATTTTGACGAAGTGTCTAATGAGACCTATTAAATTGGCCCTACTTTCAATAAGTGGTTAATGGTTTGTAATTATTTGGAAAAATTTTCCCAGTAGCTCAGACATCCAAAAATTTACTTACACTTTACATTTAAATTGTATCAGAATATAACATAACATCCTGTTACAATTTAAAATACGTAGTGGCACTGAACACTACATATTTTTGTTAAAGATTTATATTATTTTCGGTAATATATGACTTATTTAATAGATACTACGGAATATTCCTACTGCTACCTGTATTAAACTTTATAGATTATAGCCTATGTGTTAATCTAGGGTGTCACGTAACTCCATACCAAATTTTATTAAAATCGCTCCAGCCGTTTAGACGTGAAGAAGTAACAAACATACATATCTACTCACAAACATTCGCCTTTGTAATATTAGTGTGATAACGAAACTTAAAAACCATTCTTACCCGCGGAACTCTAATAAAAGGATAGAGATCATAATCTCGGAGGTTCGAGTTCAGGCCCGAATAAAATGGAAATACATTTTAATGATTATTATACCCGTAACGATTTGGCTTGAACGCTGTTATACAATTCGGTTCGTCTAATCACTAATTCCAACACTTTTCACCTATTTTTTATCTCTCGAGATGTTGATAAAGCTATTGGTTAAATATAATCATAGTCATGTTTAATACATTACATTAGTTTATCTAGTTTATAGTTCTTTGTATCGAATTAAAGCTATAAAGGATAACAGCTATATGCATACTTAGTAATATCAAATACCTACTTTTGAGTAACTATAAAACTTGAGTTTAAACTTAGTTCTCTTTTTGTAATAGCAAGGCAAATTAGCAAGTTGGTCACCTGGTGGTAAATGATCACCGCCGCCCATGGACACTTGCAACACCAGAGGAGAAGCAAGTGCGTTGCCTTTACGAAAGGTAATAATAATTTTTTATTTGCATAGAATGTATTTGATTACAATGTGTGATGTTAGAAATAAAAAAGATACCAAGTACATTCTGCCAATTTGGCATACAAACATTGCAATGACTTAAAACTAAATAGGGAATCAAATATATTACTAAATTAAATTTCTATTTAACTAAATTACAAAACTATAATTCGAATGAATCATTTAAGTAATCCATAACTGAATAGTAGCACCTTTCTAGTAATAGAGTAATCAGTCTGTTCTTAAATGTGTTATATGGATGCTCTTTGGTTACTGAAGGAATTTTGTTGTACCTTTAAGGTGCCATACAAAATGCACTTTTTTTAAGAAGTATAAGCTAGTTTCTTGAAGCTAGTCATGTCATACCGGATCGGAAATACCTCCGCAGTTAATTGATTCCACAGTGAATTAGAATTAAGAAATAAACCATGTTTCGTAAAAATGTTATAGAATATGGTTAAAAATATATTTTATTTCACTATGGTTAAATTAGATTGAGTGGGCATAGTTGTGCGATAATGTTATGTTTTTTGTACATTTAAAATACGAAGGTGAAAGTCATGCAAAGAGTAATGGAGAGGCCTATGCTCGGAAGTTCCTTGCGAGATCGAATCAGTAATGTCGTAATCCGCAGATGAGCCAAAATATCCGGCATAGCTCGAAGAAGTGCCAAGGACACATAGTCCGACGGCCGCAGGGGTAGAACGGTGTTCTAGTGGTGACAACGAACTGGAAGTCTGGCAGGCGCCCCATAAGGCGGAACGATCATCTTGTGAGGGTCGCTAGAAACCGCCGAATACGAAAAGCCTCGTGGCCGACAGTTATGGAGATATTCGGGGAGAATTTCGTCCAGCTGTGGACGTCTATTGGCTGATATGATGATGATGAACTACATAGTTATATTAGTTATTTTGTTATTAAGATAGAAGAAGAATAGAGTAGGAAATATAACTTGTTGCAATACTACAAACCTTTTTGACTGTTTACAAACTCATTTTAAAGTCTACGTATGTTACGGCGTATAATATACAAAGTGTATGCCCAAAAATATAAAGACAACATTACACACTTATAATATTAATAGCATTTAGTTATAGTAAAGTTCCAAATTAGACCGCTCATATTATATTTTATAATAATATGTATGTAAAGATGAAACTAATCGCTCTCTTTTTCAAAGTTGGTTCACATTCATTTTACATTCTCTAAAAGGGACTCTTTCACGTACATATCTTAGGACTTTATGTTGTAGATTACATTGGTCATCATTCATAATTGTCGCGGACGAAGTCGCGGTTCTTATTATAAGTGATGCATAATAAATTGGTGCACTTATTATTAGCGGTATTATTTATTTGTCAGTTGTGTATGCCGTGTTATTTTAATACGGACTATAATAAACATAGACGTACTGACATTTAAATTAATTTAGTTGTGTCAAACACCAGTATTACCAGGTTATAACACGATAACAAGCAAGATAAGAATATTATTAAACGGGATTGCCAACCTGCGATCTAATTGAATTATTTAATGATTAGGACCTAATGCTAGAATAATAAATTGCCGTTGCCAAAACCCCAATGTTTAAGTCAATAACCTAACCGCCTATGCGGTTTATAAGGATAATTTGGCGCCAACCAAAATGATTGATAGCCGTCGTAAACGTCAAAATTTTGTGCTCAAAATAAAAGACCCCATGATCAAAGCACCAGATCTGGATATAATCCGAATAAACATAATAATTCGTTAATTTCGACGGTTTCAAACGGTGAGATTATAAGTGTAAATTGTTAATTTGATAGACTATATATTTAATGATACTCTGCTATGATTAAATATACTCATTGATGGTTTACTAGGAATATTTTAACGTTAGTAAGTATTATAAATTAAAATTAGTTTTATTGAATTTAGTTAATAGTGTAATCGTAAATAAGTGATTTGACTATCAGCAAGCGCTATTATCGACTTCATGTAAATAAAATACGGTTACCGTGGTTTGATAAGATACTAGTATATTGCCTTTAACGCCGCAGGTCGCTGGTTCGATTGCCACCCAGGACAGATATTTGTGTGCTTGAACATGTCTGCTTGTCCTGAGTCTGGGTGTAACTATCTATATAAGTATATATTTACAAAAATAAAGTAGTATATGTAGTATATCAATTATGTGCTGTCCATAATACATGCTCTCCTTAGTTCGGGATCAGATGGCCGTGGTTAATAATGCTTCAGGATATTATTATTATCTCACTGTTTATTTTTATTATAACTAATATTTAAATAAAAATAAAATTATACACACAATATTTGTTTTCATTTCACGATGTGATAGTGATTATTGCTAGCCTAAATTTAGTGTTACATGTTTGTATATACCTAGTACTATATGTGAGTATAGATAATATTAATTATTTTTAAACAAGTCCCTTCAGTTCCTCTTTACACTAAGTATAGGGGCCCGAGAAGCTGAAAAAATATATATCGCCGCATAATTTCAGCCTACATTTCTCTTCATGTTAATAACTTGTATCTAATCATCGGTAAAAGAAGCGAGAACATTGTACATATATAAGAAACACAATATAAATAAGCTAGTCACATGTAATACAACAATCATGGGATGTTAATTATCACTCATTCCGTTGAATTCGAATGCCAGAAGAATAAGGCTACATGACAGTCCGCGAATCACGTGTTGGTATCATTCTGGTGCAAATAATTTTAAAATGACCAGCGTATTTCTGTTTCTCTAGGGCTTTTACCGTTACGGCTACTTCTGCCATAACTATTACAATAAAACTGTCGACTACTTCAATCTAAATGCAAGTAGTCGAAAGTTTTAAGACTTTTAAACTTCTCTGTGCACGTATCTACCTTACATATTGGTATGGGCTCTTAAATTTCCTACAAAAGCATCAAACTATAAACTTTATATATCGCTTTGAAACTAACAAGCTGTCTGCCATACAAGTATTTTCCAGCGAAATCACGGCGAACGAAATAGTATGTTTTAGACGAACAAGGGTTCAGAAGTGCAAGCACTCTTCGGAGCACACAATGCGCAGCTTTGTTTGTCCCTCATGTTTGTGCTTCTGCAGAGCAATGGCGGCGAAATACACAAATTATAACTGAATTTTGTGCCTCTATTTCAAAGGCATGACTGTTTACTGTTTATGAATTCATCTAACTAGTTGGTGATTTAATTTTAGAATATTGGCCGTAACGTAACAATGACTAGTATGCGGGACTGCGAGTGTTTCAAATTGAAAATTCGAACTAATATTTGTCGCAAAATATTAGTGCACGCAATTTAGAATTCTGTTTTCGGAAAAGTAGTTGATTATCTGAGTGTCTCCGAGCTTTTGATGGCTCTTGAAGTTCTAGGTCCCGACTGTTGACATTACATAATAGTCATTAAGCCATGTCACAGGTTTACTGGTCGACTAGAACTACTCTGACACTACCACCCTTTCATATAGGCAGCTATATCGATCCTTTGAATCTAATTGGTGATTTTGGGACTTGCCTGTAAAAAGAAAAATTTCTCAGCATCAGCCCGAAGTCTGGGAGTTGAGTATTATACCCCCGTGCCTCGGAGAGCACGTAAAGATGTCGGTCCTTTGTCTGACCTCTTTCCGGTCGTGTCGCTAGGCGTCCCATTGGATCATGAGAGTGATGGAATAGAAAGTGCTCCTGTGTTTGCGCACACACTAGAGCACTATAATATGTCCCGCGCAGATGGCTAATCTCTGTTGAGACTGGCCGCCCTGGCCAAAATTCGGCTAGGAGGACATTATTATTATTATTATCTATTTCGCTCAAAATAATATCATCAAACTATTATTCCACTACGACCTTACACCTACAACTAAAATTTACAGCGAGACAAAACCAATAAGTACTAAATAACTTCATGAATACTCTACAGTATAAGAAAAATTCTGAACAAATCCATTCACACACAAATACACTTCACTAAAATACATCAAGGACATAATGGTGGCGGCAGTCGTAGAAAGGATTATATTTTGCTACCGCGAGTGCGAATAGCTCCTGTCAATAATAGTACTAGTCCTAGAATTTGTACTATTATTGATCGAAGGCGAACAGTCACTGGCGAGAGTACAATTATTTTTGCAGGAGTACAACACAACAAACTACCTTAAGAGGTACAGAATGGAACTCCTTCGATTTAAAAAAAGAATAGTTTAAATAATTAAACAATACTTCCATAAATAGATTTGCCTTACTGTTGCGTTGCTTTATTGTAACGTGTTCGCATTACTTATCGATTACGAATATTTATCATCGATTTCGATTATATAAACAATTATTTCTTTTGTGGTGGATTGAGAAGAAGTTTTATAAACGTAAATGTTATTTCCGTGCGAAGTGAATTGTGTGTGAGTGAATTGTTTTATTATAAAGAAAACAATAGCTGCTTAGTTTGTGGGTGCAAGTTAAATATAAGTTAAAAAAATATGTTGTCAAGTAAGTGAAATCTTTGTAATTTCTTATTTAGAAATAAATTTCTCTAACCATTACATTTATATTAGCTATGTCTTTGTGAGGAGTTCGCCTGCATAACTTTACTTTTGCTTCTGCATGTTTATAATTTTTTCAAATTCAAATTTTTATAGCATTATTCGCCGTGAAAAGCGTAAATCTAATTTCAAAAATAAGAAACCGTAAATTCCGGATCCGGTGTTAGTTTGGTTGTACTAAGTTCGCTGTTCTAAGAAGTATTTGATATGACCAAAATGCCACACAAGAGCGAACTTTGTGAAAGACGGGAGCCTAATGTGGTCCTTAGAACTGGTTGCTAGTCACCAGGGCTACATTAAATAACTAGACACGTTAACAACCATGACTAACGCATTGACTAAGAAAGAAAATGAAGATATTAAAATATATGTAAAATTATTGTTTCAAATAACATATAACCAGCTTCAAATTTTTCTCATAACTACCAATGTAAACTGTAATGGACTATTCGAAAAAGATCCTTTTTTTATAATGATTATATAATGTCATGATAATTAAAAAATCATTACGATAGAACTGTAATTATTTTACATATTTAGTTTCAAAGTTGGTACTAGTTAGTGGCGCTCGTAGTCAGTTGCACTCACCGGTCCATGAATGATCTGCGAGGTTAAGCATGCAGTCAGCACCCCGATGGGTGGGTGATCGTTAAAGTGGTTTAATTTCTGAGCGTCTGCGTGCTGCACAGGACAGGTTCTGCTGATGGTTCTGGTTGTTGTTCATTAAACAACAGTTGATAAGACATGTCAGAAGTCTACTAGGCGGCTTAAACAACTCTGACATACTTTTCTTTACATTTAAGACTAACTTAAATTAAACTTAAACTTATTGGAATGTATTAGGATAGCAGCGATGGTTTGAAATTGAAATTACATTAGAAAATAGAAGCTAGATTTGAGGGTGAAAATTTGAAAGTCCATATTTTATTTGTATTTAAAAATAAATATTATTAGTTTCTGAAATATACAAAGGAAGTCTAGACAAGGTTATCAAAGAGTCAAGAGGTCAAGGTTATCAGAGAGATGAATCAATTTGTTATTGATAAAAAAGCATTTCATATATATTGACTAAACTTGTAATTAATTTAAATTATTAAAAGTTATTTTAAGTTAAAGTAAATAATGTCCCAGGATATTATTATATTATTATTAATTAACTAATGCCCCGGATCTTGTGAACAGCAACAATGTTAACTGTTACCATATTCGTTGCCGCCATGACTTTTAGTAAAAACTTTACTTTTAAGAAAAACAAGTCGGGCAGTCGATGGCCAATTGCATTTTGTAGCAGTGGAGTGCGACTCGCGTGCCTGTTGCCATTAGCCCGCCCTCCTGGGCTGTTTGCCAGAAAATCTCTACATTACGTATTATGTGGCTATTGCCTTCATATTAATTCGAATTTGGAAGCATCTGTTTTGCAGGGAATAAATAGAATAAGTAACAGAGCTAATTCCCGAATACAATGAGCAATTGTCACGTATACTTGCCAACTGCCAAGACATATGTACAATATTATGTTTTACAAATGTATTGACTGCCTTGCTGATCTAGGAGTTGCATGTTTAGCCGCATATAAAGCCGTCCTGACCCACGATTTGAACCTAGGAACTTTCCGAAACTTCTTCCTGAAACTTCCCGCAACAACACACTTTAGGCCTGCCTACGGCAAGTTTATTAGCAGAAAACACTCAGTAGCAGCCCGGAGTCTGAAAGTTAACGAATCTCGGAGAGCACAATAGGTGATACTGAGCTTTATCTCTCCCCGGTCTTTTTGGGTAGCCGCCCTATCAGACATATACATATGAGTGAAGGAATACAGAGTCTTTTATGTTATAGCACAAACTTCTGGCCTAAAATATGCCCTGCATAATTGCCTAGGCTCCGTTGAGATTTACCTCCTTAGCTGAATAAGTGTATGCTCAAATAATAATAACATCCAGGGCCATTATTCACACACATTCCCAAATTAAGCAGAGCTTATATATGGAAATCAGATAACTGATATACTACATATATTACTTTTGTTTTGTAAATACATACTTATATAGATAATTACACTCAGATACAGGATAATCAAAACTTTTTTATTCGCACAATATCTGTCCTGGGTGGGAATCGAACCAACGACCTGCGGCGTGAAAGGCAAGCATTTAACAACCACGCCAACTGGCCCGTCAATCTCTAATCTCTAATCCTTTAGTGCCCTCTCTAATACCATAGACCGTTCGGGGGGGTCATCTAATATGACTGGGAAGTGATATTTTTTAAATGTCTAACTTACCCTTTAGTAACTTACTTTCAGTTATTAGAGTATTGAGTAAACGTTTTTCCAGTTAGCTGGTGTATGTTAGTAAAGAAGAAAGTGATCTCTTCACTGAATACAATATTAGTTTATGTATACCTAAATAATAGTAAAATAAGGCCGGCAAGGCATTATGTCTGTTATAATGCTAGATAGGTATGAACCACATTTCATAACCATGTCCATAATCCAATCCAAGGAAAAAATAACCTTCATAAGTTTCAAGGTTATTTGTTTTTTAATAAAGAAAAATAATACAATATTGTATAAAAATTAGCTTGGTTTAACAGGAACCTTTCCTTATATTAGTTTTGAAAATTATTTCCTTCACACATGTTTAATAGAAATAGTCATAGCATCAAGGGTGCCTTCACACGTATTTGGTAACATCGGTCAGCACGGAGTGGCGACACGTCGTCTTATCTAGAAACCTATTTATTATGTCTAATGATTTTTATTATTTGGGTTCAGTACGTAAAATACGAGTTGGTCTAAAAACTTCCAATACACTTTTTATGGGTATTGTGGAATTAGATTATATACATTGTTTTATTATATTTTCGAATACTTAGTTGTGCTTATGAATTGGTAGTGGGCAGGGCACATAGCTCGTAGAACCGATGACAGCCGCTGAGGCTTTCGAGGTTTTCGAGTGGCGACCACGTCGGTACCTGCCCACGCTGCGTCTTCCAGTGAAGACGCAGCGTGGCAGGTCCACTATAAGATGGACCGACATTGTGGATTTCGCTGGAAGCCGCTAGATGCGGGTATCCCAGGTCCGGCAATTGTGGACCTCTTTCGGCTGATATAATGTTGTACAGACAGACACGGCAAACGGTAAGTGTTAAATTTTGATTAACATTTTCCACTTTCAATTACTTAAATAACTTCGAGCTATTTTGTTCGCCTGCGGATTTCAACATTTTTTATTTGATCTCGCAGGGATACATAGTTCTGTCCGCTACTCTTTGCGTAACCCTGAACTTTTTCATTAGGCCCATAGAGAGCGGCCACGTCGCTGTTCCGTAAATCATCACTGGCAACACACACTAGGCGAAGACTTTCAACTTGAGACACTGCGGTATTTTGGACGAGAAGATGTTACGTAACTTCCCTAACGCTACCCAGCTGAGTTGGATTCTACGATTCACCTCTCGCAGAAGCAGCGTCTCTCTGCGTACTATGTTGCATACTGCATCGTCAAGCGTGGCGATTATATATTCTCTCGTTCTTGTGTAGGCTCTTTACCAGCAGGAGGCTGGGATGTTTAAGAAGCGGGTATATATTGTATTCCACTTTAGAAAATCTACGGAATCCTACTCCTTTTAGTTTTTCCACTAACCGTGCAAATAAATTAGGTTTTCATTAGTACTAGCAAAACACATTCCTCAAACAGTCGGTTGTTGGTTGTTATTAAACAAAGAAATTGCATCGTAGTTGATTTTAACAGTGATTCCGAGTCACGACACCGCTCAAATGAAAAATTAGTTACGCCGTTTTAGTACAGTCTCGGTATTAAACTATAATTGCTAAACGTTTCTTATTTCTTTGCAAACACTTTGTATGTATTAACATCAATCAATTGTAAAGTGAGTTGGATAAGAAATAATTTATGAATCATTTGGTAGAAATCAATTCCGTTCCGATTTCTTAATGAGCATCAATACAGGACATCTTTATTAGAAACAGTTTTAGGATTACATTTACTACCAAACTTTAGGAAGTCTATAATAGTTAACTCTAGTAGTAGGATATACTACTACTGTACTAATAAAACGGCTAAGTGCATACATACGTACGTCGGTTTATTAGGCTGTCTTTGTAATATATGTGGATTCATAATAGCTTTTTAATTATACTTCATGCTGATTTAACATCATCATGTCAGCCCAATTACGTCCACTACTAGACTAAGACCTCTGCAAAAGATTTCCACAATTACCGTTCTTGCGCTGCTACCTCCATCTCATCCAGCAGTTTCCAGCGACCCTCACAAGATAATCGGTCCATCTTGTTGCGGGCCTGCCCATGCTTCGTCTTCCGGTCCGTGGTCGCCACTCTCAAGCCTATCTGTCCCAGTGTACGGCATTGTTAAAAACTTAATAATAAATATAGTAATACTTCAATAAATTTATTGTAACACTATTTAAATCTGCAACTAATGAAGTATATCGAAAACTGTTGAATTAATTCAATTCACAAAGTAATTGAATTTTCCCAGAGCCAATGTTTATAAAATTAAATTAAATAATAAAAAAGTGGAAGATTGGTTATTTGCGTATTATTTATGCGAGTTTACCGAGAACTCTTCGAATCGAATCACTTCAATCGACCACCGATTTTGTATTGACAGTTAAAAGGTAAGGTATAAATAACATTATAATTAAAATACTTGTCCGATTTCACCGTTATCTTTCTAAATAACCGTTAACAGATATTTTTGATGGTATTTGTTTCTTAACTAGCAAATTAGCAAGTAGTCCTTTTTCTTAAATTCTAACTAATAATTCCACAAATATCACACTAATATTATAAAGGCGAATGTTTGTCAGTGTGTATGTTTGTTACTTCTTCACGGCTAAACGGCTGGAGTGATTTAAATAAAATTTGGTATGGAGTTAGGTGACACACTGGATTAACACATAGGCTATAATTTATAATGTTTAACACGGGTAAAACCACGGGGCACAGCTAGTATATTATAATAACAAGAATTGTTATCTACTATTATTATGTTTAATTCATAAACTTTACTGTTGCACGCCCGATACGGGTAACTGTTGATATTTAAAATTGTATACCATCTACAACCATGTACACAGTTTTAGCAATAAAGAAATCTTTTTCTTTGTCTTCACCTAAGGATAGGGATTTAATTCAGGACAACCAAACACTTCTTTGCCTTGCTAGCTTGTAAAATCGAGGTATTTCATAAACGAGTCGTAGCAAAGATATAATTTTTCTTTTACACACAACGCCCTCACTAGTAAAATGTATCCCTGTGTGGTGGGGTACTTTACAAATATAAAATTGACGTACTGTGGCTGTTATTCAACTATTATTGGCTTGGATTTAATATATTCTACTAGCTAAAATGCAGGACGATTCATGAAAATACATTTAGTAGTTAACAATGTAGTTAATTCCCTATTCAAATAAATCGCCATCAAGCACTATTGTAGGCTCTGTTCGCCCCTGAGTTTCGCCCCTAAGTGTACATGTTCTTCCCGTGGCATTTTATATACTCATTTTCACGCTAGGTAGCTTACTAGCTGATGAAAAGTGCAGTCAGAAACGTTACCGATCAGCATCTTGGATTTTAGATATCGGGCATCTATTTCACCTATATGTAAAGTTTTCAATTAAAAGGATAAAGAATAGCTACTATTAAATGCTATTTCGTAAATTAAAAGTGACTCCATGTAGCATTTAATACAAAATGATTACTACTGTGTTATTCGATCGAAAGGTTCCCGCTAAAAACGACAAAAAGTATAGTACAAGAAGAAGAGAATAGCTTTCTTCTTGTACTTCAGGAATTACAAAAGATTTTAATGTTTTTTAAAAAAGGTACACCAGGTAAGTTGAATTAGTCGCTTAAATGAAGCTACTGGCTGAGAGCCTTCTGCGCTAGCCAACTGCTCGTTGTCTTAAATTATTTAATTTTAATATAGTAGTACTCAATTTTAAAATAATTGTTAGTAACTTGTTATTTATTTAAGACCGCACGGACGGACAAATTAATATTTTTATACTATATTCTACCCTGTTTATGTAATGCATTGTGAGCTTGACAAGTACAAGTGTATGTTAAATTTCATTATTTCATTTCATTGTGCTCGCAAAGAACTCGAGTAAAACGATTACAAATCGAGATATTTAAATAGTTGAAACCGAGTCATTATATCTATACATATAATAAAATCGTAGGAAAATCAAAACTGTACATTGAATATTTTTTTAAAAGGATCCCTGGGGCGTGATCTACAATCGATATCGTTGCCTAAAATATAGTTTTTAGAATGTTTGTCTGTTTATCCGTTTGTCTGTATGTATGTCCGGGCTAAACTCGAAAAGTACTGCATGGATTTACTTAAAATTTTGCATGAATATTTCATGCAAAATTTGAAGTAAATCCATGCAGTACTTTTTGAGTAAGAGGTCGAGTCAACATATAGGCTACTTATTATCACGCTACCACCTACGGGGAGGAGCTGTGATAATTTATAAAGTTTAACGCGGGTGAAACCGCGGGGTACAGCCAGTATTCCATACAATATTTTATTTCGGCTGACTGTAGGTACTTAGACGATTTGAATTTCTATAAGAATTTGAAGGGCAGAACAGAACATTTTATCAAAAGGGACCAAAATCCAAGAGGCCAACACCCAAACATAATTTTCACAACAATATTTTTTGTCTTCGAAACCTAAAACATCATTAAAAGGGGACTCGTAAGACATGAGATGCAAGGCAATAACTCGATTACCGAGTAGGGGGTGAGGGGGAGGGATTATAAGAACTTCGTTAGCACGAAGGTGTCTAACTCAGGTCTGAGACGGGAGAGATTATCGCTTTTGCTTTGGCGGCGCGTTTTGTCGCCAGTTTAGAATATTTGATGTGATAAGATGCACGGTGCGCTTGAGTTGAGTTCACATTGATGTACAAAGTAAAAGGTCAAATGCACTGACTGCACGTGTGGCACAGCGGCTAAGATAGTCGCCTCGCCGCTTCGTGTCGCGGGTTCTAGTCCCGAGCAGGACAACTATTTGTGTGACCCATAAATAGTTGTTCTGAGTCTGGATGTAATTTGTGCCCGTCTATTATATGTTTGTAAAGCCCGCGACACAGAGATTAATTTACCTAATGCGGACGTTGTCTTTAAAAAAAAATATATTAGTTGATTTTATTTGACAGATATAAAACATTGTCTTGCTTTGTGGCTGACGGCATAGAATATCGCCACCCCTTCTCATCCCGTGGGGGGCGTCGAAGTTGTCCCGAGGGAATATCAGGCAGCAGCGTCTCTTTGTGTACCTTTACTATGCCCATCATAATGCGATCTACTACTCGCGCGGCTACTAAGCGCGGCGATAAGGGCACATCCTTATAAATGATGGTCACCACGCCATTGTGGAAATCTTTTAGGGAGGCCTTTGTCCAGCAGTGGACATCATTCGGCTGACACAATCAATCAAAAACATTATTTCTCGTGAATATTTCTCAGTGCCAAAACATAAACCAAATCGTTGAACTTCGTTATTGAATGCAGCCTGACATCTTACCATCTTGATTATTAATTCCCTGTGTGTCATCATGTCAGCCAAATTTTGTCCACTGCTGGACAAAAGCCTCCCCTAAGAATGGGGGGATATGCCATAATCGCCACGCTTGGCAAACGGGTAATTGGCGATCGCAGTTTGATGGTCGTAGTTCACAGAAAAACGCTGCTGCCCGTTCTCTAGTAGGTATTCCCTCGGGACGATTTCTACGCCCCCACGGGATGAGATGGGGTGATAATAAGCATTAAAAAAAATTATAAATCAATAGTCGCAAAAATCCCATCAAAATTACTCGCGGTCAAACTCTTGCTATTTTTTATATAATCTTGTATGTGACAATTGATAGGTACATATCCACAAATTTCAGAATTCTACAATATTTAGAAGTAAATATAACTTAAATACAATAACGATTTCTTTTTTAAATTTCCTCATAAACACTGGTCGCCTTAAAAGCAATAGGAAGTTGTTTGTCTATTTCGGCTATCGCACAAGTCTGTAGATAAGTAAAGATTGAATATTTATATCTCTACGCCATTTACTATCCATATTATATTTCCTGGTACAGTCAGTCATACCTTCTTAACAAGTTTCAATTCGCTATTTTATCAACAAAAACTAGTGTACTAAACCACACCACAGGCTCCCCAACAGCTTCCTGAAAGCAACAAGAAAACGTCATCAAATTTTCAGTTGAAGTGTGTTGAGTTGCGCGCCGAGTGTAACGCAAACGCACCTATCACTAGGCATGCCACAGAGGAAGTAAACACAAAAGGATCCAGCGAACGCAGCTTAAACTTGCCGTCACGACTACACGGCGCTGTAATCAAAACTTCTCTGTGTATCTAACTTTAATAATCTCCTTAAAAATCTATAGAGCCACCACTGATATAATGGATATACAGGATAGGTTTTTTTTATGTCATAGGGCGACAAACGATTAAGCGGGTCACCTGATGGTAAGTGATCACCGCCGCCCATGGGCACTCGCAACACCAGAGGTGTCACAGGTGCGTTGCCGGCCTTTAAGAGTTAGCAAACAAGTGTTGCTGACCCTCCCCCCTCCCCAATGAGCTCTGGCGACCTTACTCACACGCAGAAACACAACATTAAAGTTATTAATGTTATTATTAAAGAATATGTTCTGTAAGGTGGAGGTACTTCCCCAGTCGGGCTGCACTTTGAGCGAATGAACGCTGTGCCCTACCTCTCTTAAAGTTCTGATAGATAGTGCAACAGAATATCAAAATAAAATTTACTTTATGGATAATGTTCGAATCGAATGATCATTTTAAAATGGATTCATAGCAAGCGACCACTTCTCTATTCCATAAGTCATTACTGGCAAAACTCACTGGTCGAAGAGTTTCGAATTGAGACACTGCGGTATTTGGGACGAGAAGATATAACGTAGCTTCCCGAACGCTGCCCAACCGACTATTGAATAATGTTAATCATATAAAATTTAAAACCTGACCTATTTAGGTCAGTGCGTAGTTTGATTTCCCTTTAGTATAACGTTACAACTTGGGTACTAATAGCTTTTTACATCACAAATATTGAAAATTAAATACTGTGATTTCGAGGTACGGCTACTAGGTACTACCCGTATAAACGTAAACAGTTACACTTGAACAAAACATCCCAAAAATAATGCGTCTAGTTTAGCAAAATTTATGATTTTCAATGGTCAGATTACGGAAAAATATCTGAACATTATTGGTTTTTTGAAATTTTATGTAAATATACAAAACCTGAACTGCTCACTACTGTGTTTGCAATGTATGTTAGGGTCAAATTTACATCTATTTCTGATTACCACAATAATTCCGTTTAAGTATATCTATACATACATACATAGACTCACACCCGCTTTCCAGAGGGGTAGGCGGAGAAAATGGATTTCCATTTTCCGTTTAAGTGATGTAGTTAAAACCAAATATACAATATTAACTTGACTTACATAAGTGAAAACCAATGAAAGCTATAAATACAAAATCAAACTTCCACCGGACCGTCCAAAACCTTTCGGATACATTTCCAAACCACATCCTGTTTTGAGATGTTTCTAGAATTATTAACTAAGATTTGACGTAATAAATACGAAGTTTCACTTATACCTAAGGGATTAGGGAACGCGTTCCGGCACGAAGCCCCCGGGATGTGTTATTGTTTTGCCGTGGCTTTGCAAATTTTAACTGGAAGGAAGTTCCGATGTAGATTAAACTTGTATCGTACAAAATAGGAACGGACTATAAGATCGGACAAAGCTTTCTGGGAACTTCCGCGTTGGTCACAGTGCTGTGTTAGTCCAAAACTGGTCAATAAATACCTACAAGGTATGAAATTTACAAGACCACGAACAATTTTTAGGATTCAATTATTATCATCATCATCATCATTTATTTATTGCATACCATAAGTCAAAAAAGTAGTTACAGAATTCGAAACAGTACAAATATGGACCCTGTTGGGCACGGCAAATTTAGAAGAGAGGAGGAAGTATTATATTATATTTAATTTAATTGTTTATGTTGTTTTTTTTTATTTAATTTAAAGATTATTTTATGTTATTAAGAGTATATTATTCTATATGTATTTTGTATGTTTAATTAGTAGGTATGTAGCAACGTAACGGGATATTGTTTTGTCGTTGTCATTTGTTTCTCTAACTATAACGCTCGACCTTTTATTTGCTAAATCCGAACAAAGATATTCGAAAGAAAGTATCTATGGAGTTTTGTTTTTAAGCTATCAAGGTCAAAGAGCAAGCGGTTCACTTTAAGAAAGAAAAAGGCTCGCTTCTTAAAGTTTACCATGACATAATGGATTGGAAATACCTCCGCAATTAATTGATTCCCCAAAGTAGTCTTAGTTCTTGATTTTGTGCTTCAAAGTTTCGAACTTAATTCTAGCTCACAAACTACAGGACTAAAAGTCTTATTTTATGATACAGAGTTCACTACATTATATCTATAGGTATATTAACTTTGATTAATGCATTATGTATGGGTGAGCTGTAGTAACCCAAAATATGAATCAATTGCCTACGTATTTTGCCTCGCCACCTTAACCTACCTACCTGTCCTCAGTTTTGCATCTCTATTCTGCTTTCATATCGATTTTGGTTCAATTTTATTTTTATCATCATCATATCAGCCGAAAGACGTCCACTGCTGGACAAAGGCCTCCCCCAAGGATCTCCACAATAGCCGGTCCTGGTAGTTTTATTTTAATTTTTCTAATTGCTTACCACCTTGGTAATAGCTTCAGTCAGATCTTCTATAGTATAGTTTTAAAAACAAGCAGTCCTATACCCATGTTTGGTTTATGATCTGTGCTCCTACTATGATCTCTCTGCACCACCCTAAGGTTGACTGCCAGAAAATGCCTAGGGCATTAAATCCGGCTTTGTACAAATGTATGTGCATAACGTTTTTAATAAATATATTTTGACTTCTTCTTTCGTATCGATTTTGGTTCAATTTTATTTAAATTTTTACTAATTGCTTACCACCTTGGTAATAGCTTCTTTCAGATCTTCTATAGTTTAGTAAACACAAGCAGTCTTATACGATAATTAATGCTTGGTTTATAATATGTGCACCTACTGTGATCTCTCTGCACTACCCTAAGGTTGACTGGCAGAAAATGCCTTGGCATTAAGTCCGCCTTAGTAAAATTTTATGTGCATAAAGTTTCAAATAAATATATTTTGACAAATAACTGAAGAAAACATATTGTGTACACACGGCTACACATCAAGCTATACATTTCCAGTATAGGCTGATCCCGCATTGTGTATGATTTCCGTACAAAGAGAGGTCAGCTTTTACTGGAAATGTATAGCTTGATGTGTAGCCGTGTGTAGAAATAGGTATATAAAAACACACATAGTTGGACGAAATAAAAATGGAAATTAATTTAAAGTCTGAACCCTCTTCGGGCGCGGCGCTTCCGTGCCAGTCTAGTTTTAATGTTTCGCCCACTCAAACTATATTAAAGATCAGTATCACAGGAAGGTGAACTATTAGTTTCGCTTCTTTCTCATTTAACCCTTTCATCGTATCACAGATAGCCATTTTATTTGGTCGATCATTTATAATAATCATTCGGTGTCGATAGCTGGAGTGGATTGAATGAGCCGACATTTAAATACACTTCAATTTACTTATTTTGCTACGATTTTTGTATATATGTGATTTAATAAGTATATTGGATTCTGCTGCATATATTTTATATATATGAATACAATATAATACACGAAGTTCACAAACAAATAAATTATTTTTATGTCTATATATTTGTGCCATACAAAATAAATGGGTACTTATTAATATTACTTTTAGTAAATAATGAAGAAATACAAACATGTTTTGAATGTTTAGGAACATAAAATTTTTTCGTCTGACCGCAGGATAGTTTTGAAAAGTGCATAGTAAATATAATTATATACATTAACTGAATACTGGTCTTTAAAGATGTTTATTCATATGTAAGTAAATAACTTATTTTATTATTTTATATATTTTTACATTACATCACAATATACAAGCCTATTTTAAATTAATCATATCCATTGTAGAGCATACCTATCTCACCAATTTTGTAATAAATACCCATTCCTACCGTCCAGCTATGTTGTCATATGTTAACTTTGAACTTAACGTAAAAACGCTACATACATCGACATGTCTAATCACTCATTCCAATCTTTAAGTTAACGATTCCTTCCTATAATGAATATTGATAGGTATTAATTAATCAACATTACTACAGAAAAGTTAAGGAATAGCATTCTAGATATATCAATTGACCGATAAGTTTAATTCTGTATCAACTGCTATTTTTACTTAAGTATAATTTTAATAAAATAGTTTAATGAGATTATTGTTGTGAACCCATCTTTAAGTTCTAACTTGATAAGTTTATGGATAAATAAAATTGGTTTATCAGGGCCTTAAGTCTGTGGACTATGGCATAAAAGGGGGCACCGAAGCAGCACTCCGGCGTCCTCCGGCCTCCCACTCGTAGACAAGCCAAGAGAAGTCCACGGCAGATTGTATCTATGTTTAGTAAAAAAAGGTGCATCTAGTCGTAACTTATTTATCTATATGATCTTAGCTAAAAACAGTTTAGTTATAAGGATTTTATTCAAGAAATAAATTACAACATGTCTTTAAACTACGGTTTAAAGGTCATATGGTAGTTATAAGCTAAGAATAAACGACTATCAACCCAACAACCCAACATTCTTCAGTATTGCGTCAAATCGCAGCAAAAAGTTAACTCCTATCTGTTCTTGTTAAAATACCTACTAATCTAGAAGTTCCAGCGATGGTGACGTTATCAGTAATAGTTACTATTTTCATACTAAGTTTTTTGATAATACTAGTAGTTACGACACTGGCGTCCCGTCTATTATTCATGCCTGAGACATCAATACTCAGACGAAATAGTACCATTGTATTGAAGACATCCATGAAGTAGGTATAGAAACCACAGAAAGTACAGTTTAAACCATTGAACATATAGTCAACACAATTTTCATAGAAAGGGGTTAACCACAACAAACATTTGTGTGTCGTGTGCTGACTACATCACAAGTTATAAATGTCATAAGGTCAAGTAGATGTGTTATGTACGGACAGTAAAGCTTTTGACCGTCTAGATCACATGCAAGCTTTTGTATTTGGTTGGTAACGGTGAGTAGAACATATATTATGCAGTGTATGAAGATTGAAGTTAACTTGTTTTGCAACGATATTTGCAAATTCGTGTTTTGATTGCGATTGACTTATCTTTTCTGATAGCTGTTTTCTTTTTTTCTTCTTCTTGTTTATCTACTTTTAGTTTCTTATTCTTAACTAGTGTATATTTGTGAAAACTTGTAATGAACCTTCATCATCTAGTTTTTGTACCACTTGTAATCTAGCTACTAATATGTAAAAATCAACATTCCGCACTTTTTAACATTGTAATAGTTTTGCCTATCATTAATTGCGTAATCATAAATTGCAGGGCTCTTAATGTTCAACGTCAAAGCTATGTTAAGTAATCATGCTTTATATTCACACATAGATAAGCTCAACTATTATTAGATTAGTTACGGTTAGTTGCATCTAATCATTGACCTTACAATATTTCTATTCAAAACGCTTAAAAAGTTATTTATTCATATAATTTTAATAAATTAACTTACTTATGTTACCTTTTTTAATAGTTATATTGTGTGTAACCAGAGCTATAAGTTAATAAGTGCGGTGATCCTTGAAAGTGTTCTGCTAAAATGGTAAAATAATGTGAATATGGCCTATAATAGGTATATACCTATATGACAGTAACTTGGATTTTCTATAATGCAAAAATTGCATTAAGTTTATTGCATTATTGACATCAAAATATTGGTCATGTGAATATTAATAAAGTTTTTAAAATGATGTGTGCCACCTCATTTCATCCCGTTGGTAGGTAGGCGTAGACGTCGACCCAAAGGAATATCTCCCAGAGAACGGGCATCAGCGTCTCTCTGTGTACTATGACCAACGTATATATATATATATATATATATATACTAGCTGGTGCCCGCGACTTCGTCCGCGACAATTTCGAATGATGACCAATGTAACTACTTACTTGTAGCATAATCTAAAAAATATAACTTTAAAACAATAAGCAATATAAATTTAAGAAAACCTAACCTATAAATAACCTAACTAAGAAATAAACTAAATACTACTTGGCTACTGTTATTTAAAAAAACGACCCGATATCATCAACCAAACAAATTAAATAATACATATCAATTGTCCTAAAGTAGGTACAGTCAGTAAGTCAAATAAAGTAAAATAATAATCAACGATGCATTAATTACAAAGGTAACTCCCATTAGATTAGGTTGCGACCACGGCATTGATAGGTCTTATATAAAATTTTGTGAACGAAACCATAGCACGATCTAAAACGATGATAATTCAGTTTTGGACTACCGTTTATTTCAAGCATTTATTTATTTTAACCGATATACCAAATAAGTTCCATGATCTGAAACGATATTACCGCCATCTAGATACAAAATTGTGAACTTGTAGATAAGTAAAATTAAGATGATATTTTTTGGGTGCGATCATCTCGACACGAACAATTTATACTACGCTAACTCGAATATAAAATATTAAATGTCGCTTTTTTGGTTTGTTATAAAAATTACAAAAAATAAGGAAGTTACAAATCTTATAAAACCCTAAATCTTTACTTAGACAACAACGACCACGACATTTTAAGCAACTTGGCAAAGAAAAGAATTTCTCTACAATTTGAGTTTGCGTAAATTGTTGGTGTCGATTTGTTGAATCAGTTTTGGATAACCTTTTTTTATCAACAAATTATTCCCTGGATTCCTTTATTTTTAACTAAAAGACCAAAAACATTACATGCGTTTACTCCAAAAAAAAACAGATTTTCATACAAACTTACATCCCCTATTTTAGTTGTCCTTAGGGGTGGAATTTCCAAAAATCCTGGAATACATATTTTTATTGTTAACTGAAAGGCCAAATACCAATTTTCATAGGTTTAACTTCAAAAAAGTCGCATTTGTCATACAAACTTACATACCCTATTTTACGCCCTAAGGGGTCAAATTCCCAAAAATCCTGAAATATATATTTTTAATTTTTAACTGAAATGAGTAATACCAATTTTCATGCGTTTAACTTAAAAATTGACACATTTTTCATACCAACTTACACCCCCTATTTTACGCTCTTGGGGCTGGAATTTCCAAAAATGCTGAAATTCATATTTTTTATTTTTAACTAAAAGGCCAAATACCAATTTTCATGCGTTTAACTTAAAAATTGACACATTTTCCATACAAACTTACATCCCCTATTTTTCGCCCTTGGGGGTGGAATTCCAAAAACCCTGAAATACATGATTTTTCATTTTTAACTGGAAGGCCAAATACTAATTTTTATGCCTTAAACTTCAAAAACGGCAAAGTTTCATACTATCTTAGCGCCCCTGTTTTACCCCCTTAGGGGTTGACTTTCGAAAAATCCTTCCTTATTCCTTGTCTACATTATAAAGCAAACATTTGTGCAAAATTTCAGCTTTCTAGGTCCAAGGGTTTGGGCTGGGCGTTGATGAGACAGTCAGTCAGTCAGGACTTGTCTTTTTATTTATATAGATATATATATATATATCCCTTAAACATTCCTCCAAATGATGGACACAACTCCATTGTGCAAATCTTTTGGGGAGGCCTTTGGACGTCACCCGGCTGACATGATGAAAGTTACTGATACGAAAAAAAGAAAGAAAAACATTTTATCTAGGAGTATTAGCTGAAAATTGTACTTTATCCAGTTATTACGAATAATATGGGCGCTGCTTTAGTTAGTTTAGTCCCTAAGTCCCTACTCTAGTAATAAGCGGGTTTATTTAAGTTTCTATTGAGAGTCTATTGAAGGATAGGTCTTCAAATCACTTTCATTGTTCAAATTCAGATATTACGCATATCATGACTTCCGTTTTAGCTAGTCAGAGGTTCCCAATAAAGTATTTTAGTAACAAGTGGGCTAAGTTTGGTTAACGCTACCTTACGTAACCCTGTCTGGGTATGGGTTATGGCCAGCGTGAGCTCTGCTTCAGTTAGTAGAATCGCAAAGCTTTGTTTACCGCCGCACGTGACTACTAGGCTTGCTTTTTCTTAGGTTAGGCAATCAATATAACAAAACTTTTATAAACTAGTGTTAGACAACATACAAATAATATTAATACGTGCCTGTTGGCGTGGTTGGCAAAGTCTTGCTTAGTTTGGGATCAAATAACCATGGGTAAATAATGTCCCAGGATATTATAATAAGCAGTTTGGAAGTTCATCCAATGACGCAGCATAGGAGAGTCCCACCTGTCTGCAAACATTCTCATGATGGAAGGTGGCATATCTCTGACGTGTGACGTCAAAACCATACATCTATCAGCGAACATCTGTGACGCGTTACAGTGACTAGGCAGCCACATTTACATCCTGATTGAGTTATAGCACCGTAACCTAGTTGGTAGTGCTCCTGCCTACGAAGCTGGTGCTGGGTTCGAATCCCAGTAAGTGCAAAGATTTGTGTGATGAGCACGAATATTTATTTCTGAGTCATGGATGTTTTCTATGTATTTAAGTATTTATCTATCTATATAAGTATGTATATCGTCGCCTGGTACCCATAGTACAAACTTTGCTTAGTTTGGGGCTAGGATGATCTGTGGCATTATTATACTGGATATTATTATACTATTATACTGGATATTATTGGATATTATGATACTGGATATTATGGATATTATTATACTATTATAGATATTATTATACTGGACACGTAGATCTTTGTAAGCATGCCCATTTAGCTCATCCAGAGGCTACACGTGTATAAAGACTGACAGTATGTTTTAAAGAGTCTTATTTTAACAGCTTCTGTACATCGTGAACATCTGCGGTTCAGCATGTTACAGCGGACAGCGACCTGACAGTGTCAGCGCCATAACACAGCGCCTATAGCTATAACATATGATTGCTTTGAATTGTGTATAAGCCCTAGGTTTAATCATAAAAGTAAATCAATGTCTAGTCTAACTACTACTAATATATAGTTTATATTACTTTCAGTTTATTTTTAAGAGATTGCTAACTTTTGACAATTAGATTTGTTTAAAAGTTCTTTAGAATAATGTTTAATTTGCAGGTGTAAATATAACATTGTGTTATTAGTTAGTACAATACTATTCTAGTTACAATTTTTTATTATAAACCAGCTAGATGGATATAGTTTTAAAAATTTTGACTCTTCAACAAACCTGATAGATATCAAGTTGTTACTCGTAGTCGTTATCATATACTAAATCTTTCTTTGTGCTGTGCATTTCAGTATTTATAGGAATTGTGTATATGTGTGATTCCTATCATTAAACTGTCGCCATCATCGATTCAAATTTAGCAAAGATAATAAAATCTATTATTACTTGTATACAAAGTTTATTCAAAATCCGTAGTTATTTAATTGGGTAGTTTTTGCATGAAAGCGTAACGAACATCCATGCATCCATCCATATCACGAAAATATCTTACTAGGTAAATGTTATATTCGTGACATAATGAGATTTTTTTTTTACTCCAGACGAGGTTTCTCTTCACAAGACAATTCAATTGACTTGAAATATTGACCACGTTGCTAGGTGTAGAAAATAGTCCAGTCAATCAGTAAAATCTACCTGAAACTGTGAATGTCATATTAAACAAGGTAGATGGAGAAAAATAGTCTTCTTAATAAAAAAAATTACTCCTCTTAAAGGGTAAAACACACAAGCAGAAGTGCTGCTGCCAACCCATTGCTTGGAGGATACTTGAGTTCCACTACCGTTCTATTTATTACAATACAATACAAATGCTCTTTATTGTACATCAAGATTTACATATAAAGTAAAGATTTATATTAATATAAATTGAAATTCGTGTTTTGTTATTCTGTTATGTTTGCTTTGATTCCAAAAACTTTTCCACAATAAGTTTTTATTAGCACGTAAAAAAAAACAAAAATAATGGACTCACTACAATGAATACATTTAAATTCGATTTAAAAGTTGCTCGCTTATTTGTTATGTAACATCGGTAATTGATTAATTTGAAAGTTGCTTTTCAGGTATATCCATGCTTCCTACGAACAAGGTTTAAGTTCGTGGCAAGCTGAAATGATCTTTTTCTAGCAGGGTATAATAAAACTAATTTTAACTTTAATTTATTCTTATTACGGCTAAATTCAAAAGGTCACTCGTCTACTACAATTAGCTATTTTCTGAATAGCTATAATTAAAAGCGTCATGCAAAATACGTATGAGAAATTTCTTGTACTACATAAGTATCGTCCAGTGACTTTTTGCTGTGGGCTCGGCATCAATCGAATTATGTAGCCGCCCCATCGAAGCAGTAAATTAAGAATTAACACGAAACCTATTTATTTTAAAACATGCATCGGGATACCCTCTTTAACGAAGTTTCCTGGCCGGTGGCGGGTGATGGATTAGACTTATATCGAAAACTTATGCTAGGCAATTAAATAGAGGGCTCTTATTAATATGGAGAGGTGGGCAGCTACTTTGGTCGTTCTTAAATTGACGATATACTAGAAGAGCGTATTGAAATTATATTTGGGATTAATATATGGCTTTATTTACATTGAAATAAGGGTTACAATAAATCATTATAACTTAGGAAAAGTCATGTTGACATTAGTATGTTTGTTACTGATTTTATACGTAGTACTTGCTGTTACCTCCTTACTGCGAGCACAAACCTTTCACAGTAATACAATTTGTGTAATCCAAGATAGATATTTAGAATTGGGGTGTGCGTTTTCTCCATGAATTTCATGTTTGCACAATGCCGACGCAAGGATTTCTTTCGGACATATTTTTAAGAAATAAAACTAAAACACATACATTTTTGTTTGTCCAAAGGTTTCTTATAGGTAATGATAAATTCTCGAATATGGACACCTGGGTAGAAGGGGTTGTACCTATCGTCATCATCATAACAGCCGAATGACGTCCATTGCTGGGCAATGGCCTCCCCAAAAGATTCCCACACTAGAGTTGTGCCCATCATTTGGAGGCATATGCCCTTAACGCCACGGACACCTAGAAGAATTTAATTAAGTATTAAAATAAGGACCTTTTTTGATGAGTTATAGAAAATGTTCTAAAATAATTATAGTAAACCTAGTCAATCGCGCAATAGACGGCGTGAGTTTGTATTACTGTGGACTGGAGGACAAATTTCTTGGACCTCTATGAAGGTAGTCTAAAGGTTTTCAACCTTGACCGAAAATCAGACCGTGTCACAATTTTTGGTCCGGCGAGTTTATTTCTGAAAACTATATTGAACATTAACATTGTTCAATTTTACTATTTACTGGAATTATTCCATATTTATTTGATTTTCAAACTTGTGAAATGAATGGTATATATTTACAATTTAAATATTATGTGTGTTTACAAGGTTGCACAAAATTTTGTTTAGGAATGTGTACTCTAATATAATATTAATAGGAATTGAACCCTATATTATCCAGCTCTTACAAGATTTGATAGTTATTTTCACAGTCCACCCATTATTCATGTTATCTTAATGTTTAAAAGTCTATTTCACCAAAATCTATAAAAAATTGTAGCAAATTATGCGGTTTCGTTCTCGATTATATTTATACATAATGATCGTAATACAAAGTATGTTAATGATGATCATTTGCCCGGAGCGAGCGGCAGTTTTACTTAAATTAGCATTCGCCGAATCACATTTGCTTTAAATGTTAACGTTTACGAATGCTGGCTGAGGTAATAGGAAGTTATGCTAATTATAATTATTTCAACATAAATCTTTATTATCAACTAATCAATCAGAACATAATGTAGCTCTATCACTTGGCCAAGGCGTAAGCCTATATCCCAGAAGACAAAGCCTTCCATAAGACTAGGTTAGAACATTTGTTTAGTATATATAATTAAACTAGCTGTACCCCGCGGTTTTACCCGCTTTAACTTTTTAAATTATAACCTATTTGTTAATACGGGGGTCAGCTAACTCCATATCAAATATTATTAAAATCGCTCCAGCAAATTTAGACGCGTAGAATTCACAAACATACACACTCACAAACTTCCGCCTTTATAATATTAGATTGATTTAAAGTAAGAGATAGTTACAAAAGATAGAGTCATAAGTTGTTTTGTGTACCTATACGCGAGTGTGTGATGGGGACCCGTTCATTGCGATTTTATTATTTAAGGACTATTAGAAGTGACTCTATTTCAACTTAAGGAATTTTAGCCAGCGTGGAATGGTATTATTAAATTTGTAAAGGCTGAGTGTCTTGATATTTATGATTTTTGGAAAGACCAGGATTTTTTTTAGTTTAGTATTTAGTGGTTTGAAAATATTAGATTCAAAAATAGTGTTCACGGAGCTTTATTTATTACGATTGTGAATACGTTTGCTATAGCTTTATCTAACTAGCACAGTGTAGTAACGTTAAGGTGCGGTAAAGGTACTTTATTTTTCCTATTAAAATAAAGTAGAAAATATTGTAACATAATTTTGTAATTTTTCATTATTTGTAGGATTTGTAAATTGTACCTTCGAAATATATAAATAAAATAAAATAAGAGTCTGGTGATTTATTTAGAACATTTAGCAATTTTATTCATAAATAAATAATCATTAGTTGCCGAATAGGTCGCTTGTAAAACCACCAAGGCAATCTTTTATTAGCATTTTATTTTCCATCAGTTTTATTTGTAATTCCCGTTGTATAATGTTCATATCCATGTTTTTCTGAATTAAGCTTTATACGGCACCTAATTTTATATGCATTTATATATAACCCATGAAATGACTTTAAAATATTTTATGTTAAATCTTACTGTTAATTGTGAATTTGATTACATTATTTTATACTATTTTTTATATTATTAGTTTATATTGTTAAGTTGTCTGCCTGGCGTGGGCATATCTACCAAATTATAAAAAGAAATCATTGAGGTAGTCCTTTGTCTAGAAGTAGACTTAGACGTCTTTTGGTTGATAATGACTCTTCCGTTTAGGTCAACACAACTTCTTCTTTTACAATGTAATTACTAGTAGTAATTCGTAATAATCTTACAGTACAACAAAGTAAACAATATGGGTAATAAAGACTGCAATCATTCAGCAACAAGCATTTAACGGTTATTAGTAATGAAATTAACAATTGTTTTATTATTATTGCAATCTTGGTCATTATTGTGTCAGTAATGGGATATAACTCTCTCTAAACAATAGCTGGCAGCTGTAACTTGCAATTACATATTTATATAACCAAATAAATGAAGGTTTTGAATACACAAAAAACTGAATATTGATTACTTCAACCATTATTTTTGTAGGAAGGAAAATTACTTTAAAATTACACGTCGAGGAAAGAAGCTGTATTTAGTGAAATCCTATTTTCCTAATAGTGTTCGGCGAGAGTACCTCATAGATCAGTTAAATCTCTTTAGAAGAATATGACCGATCTATGAAGTACTCTCATTATAATATTTGACGTTTCGCAAAAGGACAAAACACAATTATGACCTTTATATGACAAAAAGCTATGCATATTCTAACGTTGAATAGAAAACTGAAACAAGTATTATGAGTTAATGCTTTAAGCGGGTAACTAGTTTATTGTGTATACATTTACTATATTCATGCTAAAGTACAACAAAGTTTATTGAATGAAGATGTCTGTTTATCTTGAGTCTGAGTGTAATTATCTATATAAGTATGTATTTACAAAAGAAAAGTATTATATGTAATATATCACTTATCTGGTTTCCATAGTTCAAGCTCTGATTAGTTTGGGTTTAGGTGGCCATGTGTAAATAATTTCACAGGATATTATTAATATCAATTGAATTGAATTTTATTATTATTAGTGAACGTACGCACCCGGTATTGCACGAATTTAACCAGCCTAATGTAGTAAGTATAACAATAAAAACAATAACAAACAGTCTTATACGATTTGTTTAGGCATGTACCTACAAGAAACTTATACATATACGTGACCAAATAAGTAGTTACTTTAAGTATTTCTTAGTTAAACGGGTTTTATTTGTATCTAACCTCAATTTGGTATGAGACCCATTAAATCAAAAGTAACGCAAAGGAAAACCGGGAAAAAAATGCGAAATATCAGTTTGATCTAGGGCAAATAATCGCGGGGGCGAAATTATATCGTGACAAACATCCATGCCTCAAACGCCTCCAGTAAATCAACGACCCAATGAAATCCAATTACTTGGACAAAAAAACTATTAGTTTCCTGCAACATATGTATCCGTATGTATGATATTACGTAAAATTGTACTAGATTTTCAAAGTGTTTCAGACTACTACATAATTTTGAAAATAATAACGGAATATGGAATGAGAAAATTAATGAGACTGTCAGTGAGAAAAATACTTAACCACAAAGAACAAGGAATGGGAGCTGATAATAAAATAATATTTTGTCATTTATTATACAATGACCGAAATTACGGAATCCTTTGAAGAATGACGTCCATTGCTGAGGAAGAACCTCCCCAAGAATAGGTTGGCTATAATTGCCATGCTTGGCAGACGGGTTGGCGATTGCAGTTTGATGGTTAACAGAGAGACGCGGCTACCCGTTCTTTGGCAGGTATTCCTTCGGTATGAGATGGGGTAGAGCTATTCGTCACCGTCCACCACAATGGAGCAATTGCAAATAGTTCGACAAAAAAACTTCAGATAACTTTATGGGTGTACTGTGAAGTTATGTACATCGATAAAGTTTTATACACTTAGAGTTTGATATTGAATAGAGTATTTTTTATATAAAGTCCATCATATCTGAACATGATCCGTCTTCATCACAATATCAGCCGAAAGACCTCCATTGTTGGGCAAAGGTCTCAGCAATTACTGGTCTTGCGCTATCCGCATCCAACGATTTCCAGCGACCCTCATAAGATCGCCTCCCTGATGAGCTCGGCCACATCCAGGTCCTCAATATAAACATACTAATCCTACTCGTATTATTCTGCAGTGTATTCTGTAATTTTGATGCCGTTTAACACTACCTAGGGGTCACGTCTAGGATAATTAGAGCTCAAGCCTTCGGACATGGCAGCGTTGAAAACAACAAAATATATAAAAAACACTGTTTTTACAAGATTAAATAAATGAAGACTCCTGGTTAGTCTAGCGGTAGCGTGTTCGACTGTAACTAATGGGGACCTGGGTATAAATCCTGAGTCGGGGCAAAAGTGATTTTGGGATTTATCCATAAAAATATTTTTTTCAATATCAGCCCCAAGTCTGGGAGTTGGTGGTTTTACACCCCCGTGCCTCGGCGTGCCGTCGGTCCTGTACCTGACCTCTTCCGGTCAAAGTCAACCTCAAAAAAAGAAAAATTACTATGTGGAATCGTCATTTTTTGACCCTATCGTGTAGTGCATGCCGTGGCAGCTTCTGAGAAACACTGCCAGAAAACTCAGTAGGAATCCTTTTTAAAATAAAATATAGGTACTTAAGATTAATTACAATCATGTGTGTTGACTCAGAACAACTCAACCCCAAGCACTTTTGTCAGTAATTTTGTAATATGCATATTTTAAACTTATTCGTAGACAATTCTCTAATATCACTGGGAAGTTTGTTATAGAATCTTATACATTGCCCCATAAAAGAATTACTTATTTTGTGGAGACGGATTGTATGCAATATGAGATTATTCTTATATCTAGTATTTACATTATGTGTATCGCTCATTTTACAGAAGGAATCGATAAGAACGAATGGATTTCGCTAGTCGTCCCATCGGATCTTGAGAGTGATGGAATAGAAAGTGCCCCTGCGTACCACAATTTGTCCTGCGCAGTTGGTGAGTCTCCATTGAGACTGGCCGCCGTGGTCGAAATTCGGCCTGGAGGACATTTAATATATTATTATGAATGTGATGTTACCAAAATCGATTTATTACTGTACACTGAATTAATTTACACAGACCGCTTATTGATCATCATTTGGTCTTTGTTTTTTTAACATGACGGTCACAGTTACCCTCTGCGGCTTTCACTGCTTCACAGCTAGAGCTAGCAGCTAGAGCTTCAGAGCTAGATAGAAGGTGTACGTAAGCACGATTCGCCTAGATAGAAAATAAAACAACAATCTAAGTGCCCGCGCCGGAACGCCTTTGAGGTTCGAACCTCGACTTTTGGCGGATACTGACGGGTGTCTTCTCGTTGTGCTTAATAAGGTTTCTTATAGGTTAGGTTGGTACTTTTGCGCTAGGTGTGATAATTAATAATTGTATGTGGCAAATAAAAAACATTCCGAATACTGAAACATCGATACGTTTTAACATAAAATCTTAAATATTTTTGAATGATGATTTAATGTGTTACGTTATTATAATATTTTATTACAAACTCATAACAATATTTGAAGTGAGAAATCTCTAGCTTGTCTTTCAGTAAAAATTTATGTAAAATATTAGTAAGTTTTTAGGTTTATAACTTTTAGTATACATTTAATATAAAACTTATTTATGTTAAGTATTTATTGAAATAAATCAGTAAGATTATAGTTACAACGCAAGAAAAACAAATTAATTTGCCAATAACATGTTGTTCTTTTGGCCGAGAAGTGACGACACATTTTCACCACTGCGGAAGCGATCTGGACTCGGCTCAGCATACGCTGGTGGAGTGCCCGGCCTGGGAGTCCGAGAGGCGAATCCTGGTTTCTGAGATCGGACGGGATCTGTCCCCACCAGTTATCGTAGGCGAGATGCTAACTGGTGACTCCGCCAAACGGGACGCCGTGGTCTCCTTCTACGAGTCACTCTTGCTTCAGAAGGAGGCAGCGATCGGCTCGTTCCCGATCCCGCTCGGCGGCCGTAGACGGAGGAGGCGGCGGCCCTCGGTAGCCTAACTCCCCTCGGGGCTGCGGCAGCAGTGTGAGAAGTGTGTGCAAGCAGCTCCAGGAAGACAGCGATTTGTTTGTGGCACAGTCGCTGTGCCGAACTGGCAGGAGTGGGAAATAGGGAAGGGCAATCCCTATCCCTCCCAGGGTACGTGTCCTGACCAACTGGGACATGGCGCAAAAGGGGGGCACCGGAGCAGCATACCCGCGTTCCCGTGGTTAGACTTGTGGGCTACGTGTCATTTGGAATGGTCATATCTATTCCAAATGTCGTACAATTCCTTTTAGCTTTAGCAGCGTAAGGAAATAACGAACACACAACCTCGCATACACAAAAAACTTTAGAATTTATGTTAGTAGAATACAAACTTTAGTAAATTTTTGAAAAGACATCACGCTTAGAAAATTCACTGTATGTTGTGCATGATTCTAACTTTATATGATCATAGTTCTAACATTTCCTATTTTATCGTACATAAGCAATTTGCGAAATATTTTGGACTACCTTTGACATCAATATACCAATTTATTTATATAACTAATTTACCAAATTATTACTATACGAGAACAAAAAGTTCAGTCCTATAATAAAATTATTGAATTTCGCAATTTAATATTGGCTCGGCGCTCACCGTTGGCCATAATTACCAATGCGGATCCAATTCATCATTCTTTATTACAAGCACAAAATTCCATGTAAATTTTGTACGCGGCTCAACATCCATATGAGTTTCGATATATCGCAGAAATCTTCGTTTTTTGCAATTTATTGTAATTTAACCACCTTTTTAATGACCGCATTGAAATTGACTGAACGACATCGTAACAAGCTACACTTTTAAGTACAAGTAGGTAGGCAACTTAAGAAATTACTTGATGCTTATCTCTCATCTCTTTACTAACAGCACAGCGTAGATCTAGTGTTAACCCTCAGATAAAAAAGGGTAAAACATAAAATTATATCGGAACTATTGACACGAAAAAAAGCTCTTTTACAATGAGTTCTCAGAGTCAAGAAGTTGGCTTTGTACTAATTCCATTCTTGCAGCTCCAGCTTGCATAGTAGCGAAGACACAAGCGAGCTATTCCCATGTTCATAGTTATCGACTTTTCTGTGAATTTTATGGTCGAACGCTGTAGAGAAAGAACGCTAGAAGAGCACGCAATACCATTAGTCTAATAATGACTTTTCTTTGATCGTTTTTAGGATTCCGTACCCACACGGTAAAACGGGACCCTATCACTAAGACTTCGCTGTCTGTCTGTCTGTCCGTCTGTCACCATGCTGTATCTCACGAACCCTGATATTGAATTTTCACAGATGAAGTATTTCTGTTGCCGCTATAACAACAAATACTAACAAACAAAATAAAATAAATATTTAAGGGGGCTCCCCTAAAACAAACTTGTTTTTTTTTGCTCGTTTTTATAGATAATGGTACGGAACCCTTCGTGCGCGAGTCCGACTCTCACTTGGCCGGTTTTTATATTATAATGGTCCAAGTTTCTCGCGCAAACAATGTTGCAATTATTATTTCTTAAACTACGATAATCCGGTTGAAAAAATGTTGGCTTGTCTGTTCAATCGGATTATAGTATAGAAGGAGTAATATAATATATTATGTTATTCCAATCATATGAAAATGACCACCATGGCCGTAACTTTACTTGAAGCTTTTTATGTTATATCGAAGCCTTCAAACCCTTGAAACTTTCATTGATTACTTTAACATTTATTAAATAGGTTTAAAAAAATGAGACGTATTATTAAACTTGGTATTCAGGGGCTTTGAACAGCAGTGGAAAAATGCCAAGCATTTAAGCAATAAAATACAACAAAAACATGATTATAATAGATCTAAATGTCATGGACAAGCTCAGACCTACACTTGTATAATAAAGGTTCAACCAACTTCATCTACCACGTGGTATATGAAATAAAACTATTCAGTTTGCGGAATACTAAAATGAAGTATTGGCTCTTATATAAATTTCGTTCCGGTGAAGCATTTCGCAAACTTAAATTGTTGAGTTTCTTGGCCAAAATTGAGATGTTTTTCGAGGTTTCTACATATATTTAACTTGTTTTTTATTAAAGTTATTCTAACTTCTTCTTCTGTATTTAGCACTAACTTAGTAATTAGGTATGAATTTAGACAATAATCAAGTAAGAAAATCGGTAAGTTTTTTCCACTTCCGCTCTTCTATTAAATAGTGAATTTAATACAAAACAAAAACCTAAACCCATACCATGAATTACGTTCACCATAAATCGTTCCCTACTTAAAATATGAAAATCAGCACGCACACAGTATGCGTATATTTTTCCTCAACAAAATGACTTTCAAAACGATTGTCTCAACATAAACAACAGGACCCCGCGTTCCTACTGAAAATGTCATTAATGTCTGAGTGAAATTCGGGGTCTAATCTCGTCACTGCAAAGCTTATTACATTTATACAACGGAGTAATCTTCGAATAAAGTTTTCAATGGAAAGTGTTGAATCATTGAGGATTGCGAACCCTTGCTCGCTGAAAGAACTGCTGTGGCAACACGACGTGGTTATACTGTGATATATACACATTTTAGTCTGCTTTAGATTACCAAAATGAGTTAACCAGTAGTCAGATTTATAAATTGGTACTTACTAAATTAGATCAATCTTAACCATTAAACTTTGATTACGGTGAATTGTTACGATTTGATGTATATCAGGGGATATTTGGCTGAAAAGTGCTAACTGTTCATTTCAGGTTTTCCTCATAATTTCTCAATTTAACTGTTTCGGTTGTAAAATGTATACAGACTTCATTTTAGATCATTTATCTTCATATGCCTAATTTGTATTTTGATTTGGAATTAGTCGTGACTTTTTTTTAATCCAATCCTAATTTGTTGCTTACAATTAGCCCAAATTATACGTAGCATAAACACGTGAAGTGGTTTTATTGTTATAGCTCCGGAATTCACCATTGCAGCAACGATAAGGGTATAAAATATCAAATATTAGATCTCAGGGGCAATTAAAATCCATATTGTTCACATTTCTGTTACAGATTTATAATAGTGCACTATTATTTCTTATTATGAATATTATAATATAGTATTCTGATCTCATATTACCCACATAGAATAAATCGTATAAAAACTGGAGACGCCTATGCTTTATCAAAATTTGCAAGCATACCTAAAATACCTGATCAAACTTGAGTTCTTTGGATTTTATGACATTGATATTTTAAAACATTATCCGGTTTGATAATCGAACACGAATATACAAAATTACTCGTCACTGGAACTCGAAAAATTCCGAGGTATTCCTCTTACGTTCATCAACATTTTAATGTCTTCAAGGATTCTGGTGGCGATGACTCAACACCGCGACTCATATCTCGCTTCTGTTTACTATTAATCAAATTTGAAGTTTCATTTTACTTTCAATTTTAATCAAATCGATAATACTTGACTTTTATAGATTTTAAGATGAACACTCATTGTTGTAAGTTCTAATAGTTTGGTAAGAATACTTTTTGGTTTACGTTACATTTTAAAAGTTTTACAAATAATAAGTCTAAACTATCATTCCCTGACTCACGAGAGGAGAATTATGATTTTAACTATCTTAGCAGCTAGCGAGCTAGATAAAATGTATTTTATTTTATAGGGTTTTAGAATATTTAATATTTTTATAATTTTTTAATTTAACTACGTTCTTAGTGAAAGTATATATCCGTAATCACCAGGCCATTTTAGAAGACTATATAATATCGCTAATAAATTACATAAAAATGCTTGAAAAATAATGGCAATGAGTTGACATTACGAGACAAATGATGTTTGATTTACTTCTTTTTGTTTTCACTTTTACTTTAAATCTCAGGAATAATCTTTGTGTAATGAGCCACCATCCAACCCACGACCTTTACCACTACATAGGCCATATTGTGGTTTAAATACAGTAGGTATATGTTACATAGTAGATAGTAATTACAAGTTAATTTAATACTTTTTTTTACTCTACTCATTGAGTTATAAACAATATCTCCCAACACGTTGTTATTACAAACAGATATATGAACGTGTTGTGTTGGTTTTTAACTCATTCTATGAACGACAGTCGAGAACTGGTAGGAGAATAAATTAATATAATAACTAATTTCACCGCCTGGCCAGTTACTTAAATTTTGATTGCACAGCCAAATTTAACAAAAATGTCAAAATACAAAAGTCTTGATAAACATTTGTAGTTGTAACCATATTGACAAAGAATCTATTCTATCTATTACACGATTTCTTTAGACATAGCATCTAATTTCTTTAGCTGTCGCATAATTTTATATTTATTTTTAGTGGATGCCTAACCTATCCTGCAAGCTTACGGTATCGTTAGTAATTTGCTTAAATAATGCTAGGATTTTTTTTTGTTATCTTCTTTCAATAGCAATGAATTATGTTATGCATGAATATTAATATATAATATAAATAATTAATAACTGAGTGGAACGAAAATCTTGCCTTGCTACTATGTATTCTTCAAGTAATTTGAACATGGTAAGCCGTCGGTCGTGTACCTGATCTCTTTCCAGTAATGTTAGCTAGCTTTTGCACATTAATATATTTCAAACAGATGGCTGGCTAGCCCCATTGATACAAGAAGCTATAGCCGACATTACACCTAGAGGCTTTTTAATATTATTATTCTTGAAGAAAATTAGGTATAAGCATTTTTTTCCTTAAGTCTAACGACTTTACTGTAACTTCCTACCGAATTGACAAAAACCTGAAACCTGTAAATGGCACGTGATTAGACTAACAGTGACGCAACCAACGAGGTCCATGTCCACTGCATTTACAAACACTATTATTACGAAGAGTCAATTGACAGCCGTTTAAAATATCTATCAAGAATATCAAGTATTGCGTGGCTACCAAAAATCCATGTAAAAAATTGGCGAATGAACGAAGCTTTAGCATTTTCCTTGGGAGCTGTCATCAGTTGTGCGCAAACCGCATAGTCATTGCATCGCAATAACCAATTGTGAGCGTATTACGTGTCCTATCACAAAGCCCAGAGCTCTTTTGACAACCGCATAAAGAGTCTAGAAGGTGTAGCTGAAACAGACATGTTAGTAACTATCTGCTAATGACTTTGTTAAACTTCTCGGGCTTTAATCTAGTAGAACTTTAATTATTCATTAATCGCATCATCCAAATGCAATGAGATTCCACACAAATTGTTTTCGGAGTTTCATCCGACAATTATGGCCATGTAATGAAAAATTTGTTACGTTTACGTAAAATATCTTTAAATAACTATTTCTCCTACCTGTCCAAAAGAACTTATTATTAAAGAATCAATAAACACGCCTCATAAAAGATTGATTTATTTACTTAATCTGAACTTCCTGTTTATAAACCATCAAACGTCTGCGCTTTAAATAGATAAAATCAAAAATAATTGGAAACCAATCATTTGGAACGTCAACCATAGAAAAATTGAGTAAAACGCTTTTGAATGGGATTTCTTTACGGTTTACATTTAAATAGGCATATCATTATAAACTGAATGAATATTTGGTACAGAACTGTATAATGAATGAATGAATTACGAAATAAACAAAAACATTTGTTATGGGAATCAATACTTAGTTGGATTGAACTGGCCAAGCTGCTACGGCGTAGATCTACGACGATCAACGGTAATCTATATTGTTGGATTACTATTTACGTAATAAACTCATCATCTTTTTTTATGTTTTTTATTCACACCGACGTATATCAGAGCTTGTGAAAATAGTCTTCGTGTGTGCCCATGGTACGTAGTAAAATAAAATACAAGCAAAAACAAGTTCTATAATGGTATAATACGAACTTAATTATATATTGTAAAAACACCTGTAAAAAATTGTAATAAGTAACACAATTAAGGCACGACCGAAAGGAGTATCAGTATATATGAGTGCAGACACTAAATATATTTCAGCATTTAATGTTACTACAACGAAAACTGCGAATAAATTATGTATAACTTTAAATAACAATGGATTACTGTATTCCATACTAAATGATTCAAATTGCCTGCGCTATGACATATCTAGTAGCTTGATGTCGTTGTATAGATTTTTTATTACTTTGACTGTGATGCGACAAAGTCGTTTTTGCGCAAACATATCGGCGACAATGGGAAACGGGGCTTTTGTATTTTTTAGTTTGATTGATGATTTTAATTTCCTATTTGGTTCGTTGATTTTGCGCGATGGATATACTCGTCAGTAGGTGTGTTATATTTCAGTTCAATTTTTGAATTTATGGCATCAAAAGTAGAAAAATATTTCAATTTACGTATTATCACCCCGTAATTTTTTTATTGTTAAATGGCCCCTAATTTATCATTATTTTATTAAATGAATGCAAATAATTTTTTCCATTATTAATATCTTCCTAACTGTCTTTTTATTACAACAGACCAACTTAAAAGGTACTAAATTGGTCAAACACAACCCATTAATGTTTATTTTTTCGTCGTTATTTTTTTAATAAGCTATTGTTTATAAAAAGGTATAAAATTTGCGATGGTAGTGATTTGTACAGACGCCAGAACATCAAGCTACCCCAATCTGTCAAATTTCCGCAATTGAAAGTGAACCTAATGCTTATGCGATAAAGGTGAAAATGTATAAAAGAAATTTGACAGACTGAGATGTTCTGGCGTCTGTGCAAAAGTACTAAGGAACATCAATATGATTGTCCGAATCTACATGGTTCTTATATTAGCTACTAATCTTTGCAATAACCTACTAATAATTACCTGAGGGTTATGAACCCCAAATCTAAAAGACGTATTAGATATTTGCTCAATTAAATAGAGATATACATTATAAAATTACTGTTGTTCGTAAAATTATCGACCCCAAGTCAAATGGGAAAGACTGGAAAAATTATTATCGACATGACACCTATTAATTTATAGTCCATCGGGGTTCTAATAATAATTATAATAACACAAATTTCTCATAATCATACCCTGTATGTGTTATTTCTGGATTGCATATAATTAGGCCAAGCAAAATTGATTCATAAATGATATTCGTGCCTATAATCTGCTAGAATATCACATACGGTAAATATGCGGATGTGACAGGAGCGATTTAAAAATGGCGGCGAGCGTCATCCCGGGACTGACGCTGCGGTCGTCCATTTATCACTCCGGTAAGCCTCCGTCGATATTATGATCAATGCCAGTCGCCCACCCGACCGCCTGTATTTCATGTTGATATAGCAACTACTTTCTATCTTAAAAAATACGTTGTTATTTAAATATTTTGCATGAATTTAACCTGTTTTAGTTTGATCACCTATTTTAGTTAGTAGTTAGTTTACCTAGTTTTCAGTAACCACCCTGAGCCCATTTTCAATCTCCAAGGAGATGCTCTCAGGCACCTATCTATCAATTAGTTTGTAGACATTTTTTCTACCCGGCTTAAGCTCTCGATTATTTCTATCATAATTGTCCAGTAGTGTCGCTGATCGCCCCAGCGGATCATTAGATTGATGGAATATAAAGTGCCGCTGTGTTTGCGCACACCTTTGTACACTATACTATGTCCCGGACATTTGGCTAGTCTCCATCGAGACTGGCCGCCGTGGCCGAAATACGTCCAGGAGGTCATTACAATACATAGTAACATATTTGTAGGAATCACTTTTTTCATCAGTATCATTACCCATCTATTATTTTACTAACTGATACATTAATTTACGATTTAACAGCAGTAATACGCGTTTATTCCAATAGTTTATCCTACTACGCTGGACTTTACTTTTCTTCCCAGAAAATTGCCCATAGCAAATTATGGCCTAGACCTGGTTTTAATAAACACATTATTCACACACGGTCATCTGAACCCAAACTAAGCAGAGCTTATACTATAGAAACCAAATAACTGATAAACTACATATATTACTTTTCTTTTATAAATACATACTTATATAGATAATTACATCCAGACTCAGGACAAACATATATGTTCATGCACACAAATATCTGCTCTGGGTGGGAATTGAACCCACGACCTGCGGCGTGCAAAGCAAGCATTTATTTTCTGCACCAACCACGCCACGCCAGGACATCATTTTCTACTAAGAATAACAGAGCAATTCATAGCAGTTGAAAAGATAAAGAACTCTATCTGTTAATAATCTTATATCCCGCCTATATGAGAACACGTAATAGGGACGAAGGTGGATCGCCCGCCTTGCACACTTTGTATTCTCCCAGTCACCACCTGAGGGTAGTGGCTTTTAAAAAAATTCTTCAACGTTTCACTCGATCCGAGAATTGTTATGCACACCTTATGTTAAGTAGTACAGGTATTCGTTATTTTACTTATACTGAATTAAATTAAATTGGTTTGGGATAATACTTTGCGGGAATCTTAGGTATCGTTATGCCTAATGATTGGCCTGCTGGTGAAGTGGCTAGCGAGCCTGACTGATAAGTTACAGGTCGTGGGCTAAATCCCGGCCCAGGATTTTTTTGTGTGCTGAGTACAATTACTTGTTCTATGCCTGGGTGTAATTTATTTATATTATAAATTATAATACAATACAATACAAATACTCTTTATTGTAAACCAAGATTAACATGTAAAGTAAACAGTTGTATTAAATACTAGCTGTACCCCGCGGTTTTACCCGCGTTAAACTACAAAAATTATCACAACTCCTCCCCCGTAGGTGACAGCGTGATAATATGTTGCCTATATGTTGATCCGACCTCTTAATAACATTCATGCAATATTTGAAGAAAATCCATGTAGTACTTTTTGAGTTTAGCCCGGACATACATACAGACAAACAGACACACAGACAAAAACTCTAAAAACTATATTTTTGGCTTTGAAATCGATTGAAGATTACACCCCAAGTATCCTTTTAAAAAAATAGTCAATGTACAGTTTTGACTTTCCTACGATTTTATTATATGTATAGATAGTACAATGGGCGGTCTTATCGCTAACTGCAATCTATCTCTATATTATGTATGTATTTAGAAATTAATTAATCAATTTAATTTAAAAAGTATGTTCATCAATTGTCTGGTTGCCAAAGATGGCAGGGTGTTAGTTGTACAAATATATTTTAATAAATAAAAAAGCACTAAAAATATTTATGGAGTATCATAAATTCAAACTTTAAAAAACGTTTAGTAATGCGAATAATGCTTAATTTTATTAACTAAAATGTGCTTTGGACTGTGAATAGATATTATTTTTAAAAAATTTAAAGATTTGTTCGGTCATGATCTCCTAATAGCGTAAAGCAATGTCATTAACCATTAGAGTTTCATAGCTATTCCAAAATGCGAAAGGTAAACGTTCACTCATAACTGGGAAATTATAAATTTAATTGTCCAGCAGGAATAGAACCTGCACTTTCTACCAATTCAGGATAATAATATATTATTATTTCATAAACTATATTCCTATGCAAATTATATCCTGGCTTGATTAAACTGACAATTATCGGAATTAACACTACATATTAATTTTGAAATTTGATTATCTAGAATAATTGTCATCATGAATACACCTATCTTCAAATCAAATCACTTTATTTGCTAAATATGGGTACATAAGTAGATGTTAAAATATTGCATATAATTCATATAAATCATTCATAATTAATCAGTTTAATCAAAATTTCTGTTTTTTGTGTCTTGCTACAATATTACGTTCCTGTTAAGTTATATCTACAAGCAATTTTCCCAACATTACTACTAATTTCTCCCCTATCTTTACTTATCAAAGCGACATTATAACAAAGCCATCTTTCGTTCAAGTGGCGACACCCGCCGAGAGCCACACAATGGATTGAGAACAGGAAAGAGGACACTCGAAGGAAGATCCTCTGAGATTGAGTCAATGGTATCGAGGGGCATCGAGGACATCTGCGTGATCCATTGATACTGCCACGGTTCCTGAACCGCTGATTTTGCGTTAGATATTCTTAAGTAGACCTATATGGGTATATTTATATTTTGTATACCCCTGAAACAAAAAACAGGTATTATAAGCTTACAGTCTTCATGTAAACGTGTTAAATAATTTAACAAGTAGTTTTATTTCTATAAGAATGCTTTAAGCTTTAAGCCCAGTTAGTTAAAAGTCTAAAATCATTAATTTTATTGTGAAGTTTTATTGTTTGAGTTGTTATATATCTTATTATAGTATGATAGTTCTGTTATTAATTAGAAATCTAAATCCAAAATCAATACTACAGTTAAGTAAATGGTGAAATAGCAATGCTTTAACTAATTGTTTTTAAAAGTTACCAAATTATTTAAAATTAAAGTAACTCATTTACATCAATTACAACTTTAGTTAAGTTTTCCATACCAAGTTATTCTTCCTGTTTAAATTTATGCTAGTAATCTATAGGGTTTTTCTTTAATATGTCAATATATTTACGCCTACTAGTAAAAAAATAAATACCTTAGCCACTTTACTTTTAAATATTTGTATAAATATACCTTGGCTTACTTTTTATTAGAATATTATATTTTCCCAAACTAATTAGTTTAGGCAAATAGAATATTAAAAACTATCAAATTGGCAAACAAGTTTGCGACAGTCATGGCAACGTCTCTCGTTGCCAGCCCTTTCACGCTCCCTGGTGAACTCTAGCAAAATAAAATAAAAATAGTATTTGCCAGAGTGTTTTCTGAAAGCAGCTTGCCGGACTGAAGCACCTGGTTACCTCCCGTATTCGCTCAGATACGCTGCTTATAGAGCAAAGGAACACTATGCTCTACCTCATTTAATTGGGACACTTTTATTATCCGTCCATCGATACAAATTTTGGATGCTTTCCTGTGATTAGTTTAAAATAATTTGTTAATGTAATGTATTTTAATGTGAGAATGTATCATTTATTATTATTTGTTTACAAACACATACGTTATTTCGCTTTGAAATGGGTAATAATAAAAGTTAAGATAGAATCTTATACGTCAGCGCCTTTAAGTATTCACATAGCATTAATATTAACTGAAATTGATGTAACCATCTTTTGAGGCGTTTATTTCACAATACAACTGATGTAAAACAATAATATACTATTAAATTAATATTCATGAGAATTAGAGATATTAATTATTCATAAAATATACAAAAAGCGTTTTCCACACAGAAAATAAAGCTCACTCAATTATTCAACGTCCCCTCGAACCACTTGAAAAAATCCAATCAGCATAACTCGTCACTTAAATATCGATCCCCAATTTGCGAACACTTATCAAATCGCTTTATGCATAGATATAATATAAGTGCCATCCGTATCTGGCTGACGTCATATCGCAATATCAACCTTAATACGTATATAATAGTAATTATATTTTCTTTTATTCACTTGTGAGTATCTTTGTGGAAATACAAAGCCGAGTGGTTTACTTAGAGTTTAAAATATTCATAGCTTGTACTGGATCGTATTTAAATATTTACATAAGTGTCACGCAGCTTCACTGACGTTTGTCGATAAAATGTATTGAGTGGAATGGTGGAGTCGGTACTTAGGTTGGGGTGACAAAACTGTGTAAAAGAAACTGATTAGACATTTTTATGAAATTGCTTACGTCCAAAAGTTATATTGTTGTGCAGGGTTTGGATTCAATTCGTACATTGAATATCATTTATTTAAAATACAAGTACGTGAGTTTTTTCTGAAAAAAAAAGAAAATATGCAATCCAGCCGTTATACTCTTAACTAGAGTATTTAAAACAAATCCATAGCGGTCTCATCAGTTATAAAATCTTTTCAACGACGTATTTTTTAATGGTGCCAACTTAGAAATCACACGGGGGTAGATCTGGGATGATAGAATATTTATGTAAATAGATTAGAAATCAACATCATTTCTTCTCCATTAACATGTAGAAAAAAATATTATGAGAAATAAGAATGTAGTTGAAAAAAATGGTTATAGACACATTTTCAATTTATATCTATTTCTTTTTATTTCTTCACTCTTCTTTCTTCTTCTCTTCGTTATCTTTGTGAACTTTGTGAGCTATATCATCATCATCATTACAGCTAAATAAGTCCACTGCTGGACAAGCCTCCCTCAAGAATCTTCTTGAGGGGATATGCCATAATCGCCACGCTTGGCAGGCGGGTTGGTGATCGCAGTAAGATAGTCATAGTAATCAGAAGGAAGCTGCTGCCCTTCCTCAGGTAGATATTCCCTCGGGTCGACTTCTACGCCCCCCACGGGATGAGATGGGGTGATGATATTCTGATTCTGATATTTGTCGCCGTCACCACACAGCAGAAGCCCAGATATGAGCTATATATAATAATAATAAATAAATTTCTTTCTTGATCTTTATTAAATATATAAATGCTAGATCTTTGTGAACTATATATAATAATAATAAATAAATATCTCGGGACAACTAACACACTAGCATGTAATCCCAAACTAGGCAGAGCGTGTGTTATGGCAACCAGAAAACTATGAGTTGTCTGGTTGCCATAACACACGCTTATATATTTCTTAATACATACATATTATAGATAAATTACACTATGAAAGATCTTCGTTAATATCTTTGGAACAAAATTGATATATACCTTTTTAGTAACTTGATTTTATATGATTGTGTAACATAAAAGCGTTATAAAGATAATACATAGTACAAAAATTTTAAAAATTGTAATTTATTTGTCATTTTATTTAATTTATACATATATAAACGACCGCAAGGACGGATTCCTTAAAAACTTTAATATTGTATCTTCCTATATAATATGTACTGCATTGGTGATCATCCTTCGAAGTTTAAGAGAGAAGAAAATTGAGAAATCACAGTATACAGGACTGGAATAAAATTATAATCTAGAACTCTAGGTCTTTAACAACCAACCAATTGGTGATCATCCTTCGAAGTTTAAGAGAGAAAAACATTGAGAAATCGCAGTATACAGGACTGGAATAAAAGCATTATCTAGAATTACTCTGGTCGAAGTTTGTAGTGAACATTGAGAAATCGCAGAATACAGGACCGGAATAAAATTATTATTTGTTTCATCACGATAGCCAAAAGACGTCCATTGAACAAAAGCCTCCATTAAAGATCTTGGGTGATATGCCACAATTGCTACGATTGGCAGACCGCAATATGATAGTCATAAGATACTGCTGCCCGTCCTTACGTAGATATTTCCTCGGGACGACTTCTTCTACGTACCGCAAGGCATGAGACAGGTTGGTGATATTTATCGTCGACAACAAATTAGCAAACAGCGCATCAGATCTTATTAATAAATAACTATAAACAAAGGTAAGACTTAAAAAGTCCACATAGGTGCTGTATGTGCATAGATAGATAGATTAACTCTTTATTGTACACCAATATTAAAATCATACAGTACAGGAGCATATAATTATAAAATATACAATTGGCGGTCTTATCACTAAAATGTGATCTCTTCCCGACAACCAAAGAATGGACAATAATAGGAATTATTTAAGAGGGCAGTTGTCGGTATACGTATATTATCACACCTCAATTTCTTTAATTATTTCGGTAATGTCCTTCTAAGGATTCCACCACTAAGTACCAAACTAAGTTTCATACACGTAAACAGCATGAGTTAATGTAGAGTATAGATGTTTGCGACACCCGATACTCCTGCGACTTGATAACAGTGTGGAAAGATTATCACACCCACGCTTTAGTCACGAAGCTATCGTGGAAGAACGTATCTCAGAAGATTGACAACAAAAAACCATATCGGTATAACCTAAGTCTTAATATAACCTGTAATAATAACCTAAGTAATATAAATTTTTAATTTCTTAATTATTCACTTATATTAATATTAAGTAAGCAATTACCTACCTTTGTGACACATATTTGTGGCAATTAGGTGCCGTCACGGCAATTATCATCATGATATCAGCCGAAAGACGTCCACTCCTGGACAAAGGCCTGCCCAAAGATCTCCACAATGGCCGGTCTTGCGCTGCCCGCATTAGGCAACTTCACGTGACCCTAGCAAGATTGTCGGTCCACCTTGTAGGGGGCCTGCCCACGTTGCGTCTTCCGGTGCGTAGTCGCCACTTTAATTTTATTTTAATAGTGTTTCTGTGTAGTATACCTAGATTTGTTAAGATGATCTCATAACATTTATATCTATAATATGTCGTTTTAATGCAGAAATAAATGATTATTTATTTCTTTCTTTATCTACATTTAATACCGTTACGAGCTTATAAGTGTAATAAGATAAATAATTGTTTACCATTCTCCATTGAACTCTCCACTTAGAGTAAATAAAAACTGCATTAAACTTAAGATGAAAAATGTCAGTAGTAATTTTCCTACATAAGTTCATTGTCACCCCTTACCAACAAGTACCAAGATGTTAACACTCGGTAGGCAGGGGTACTTTACTAAGCATCGTGTATTCCAACCATAAAAAATAATGGATCTGCGAATCGTCGAGATATGCACGGAAATATCGAGTGAGGTGAGCGTTCGAAAAATCGTAATGGCATCAAGAAAATGGGGATTAGAAAACGATCGACTCGAAATCGATGCGAGTGCTCAAATATTGGCTTATGCAATGTGTACCTTAAGGGCTGTTGGGTTGTTTAAAAAAACAACGAGTAATGGAAAGAATCTCAATACTTTACGTGACGCTACGTGCAAAGTGATTTTATGGAAGCTACTTTGTAGCTAATGTATCACATAAAATTATATTATAATATGTTACTGTTATTTACCGTCTTTAAATTGTCTTTTCTCACGTATGTTATGTGCCCTCCCCACTGCCACTTCAAGTTGGCTATTCTTCTCGAAACAAATATTGGAAATAGATGTTGTTTGGCGACCGCCGTGAATCACTTGGAAGTGAACGTGAGCCTTCGGAACCAAAGGTTGCGGGTTCGATCTTCGGACAAGAGAAATATTTATGTTCATGAACATGTTTATCTGTGTAGGGTCTGGGTGCTTTTGGTATATTATATGTATATATTTTCATAAAAAAAAATAAAGCATATCTATCCATTGTCTAGTATCCAACTACCAGCTTGGTTTAGTTATATTTAATATTAAATATTTATTATTGTTATAATAAAAATGTTTTAGACACACTTTTGTATCGTATGAGCTATAGAAGGAAAATGGATCCAAAATACTTTAATATAAACCAGTTAGTTCAATTTTACGAAACTTTTATGAAGGACCTTCATTTATTTTAGGAGTTATACCTATATAAAAAAATGAGTCATGGCCCACACATGTGGTGAACTCTGAATGAAGTCTGGGCTAAGTACTTTTTTTAACAAGACCGCCTAGGAAACTTTCATTGCTTCACTGGACAATAGAGGCGAGCTTGAGCTCTAGCCGTCTGGCAAATAAAACTACACTCTGTGGTATTAGAACCACGACTCTTGGCTGTGAGACGTTTTGTGCAACTGTCGATCTACGTTAATATGCGAAGACGCGGGCCTCTCGGCCTCTCGTCCGATTGATGATCGGGGATTGCTTTCATCGTTACGAATGTCATTAAACAGTCACGGCGGACGCTGGTGGTGCGGTTCTACTCTGGATCGGTCAGTACGAAATGTTCGTTTGTGTGTAGTGTCACGAAAGTCTCTAACGATCTTGACTTGCTCTAAGTAAGTGGTGATCTCGTCGTCATCATCCAAAACGCAAAAGGTGAGACGAAGCTTGGATAGGTAGAGACAAAGAATCGTTTGGACGTTTGCTTCATTGCTTGACGAAACAATTAGTTATATTATTTGAATTATATACGTCACAGTACGTCAAAACTTTAGCGTCTTCGAAACTTTTCTGCTGTGACAATCAGCATTTAGATTATTTCTCGTTTTTTTTTAAGACTTGGCCTGCGCTGGTTAACGATGCCCTGTATTGTGTAGAACTTTACGAATATACTAGTTACGTAAATGAACACAACCTGACTCCCTAAGAAATACATCAAACAAATAGTTGTACTCTACAGGAATCGAACCCGAAATACAAGGGTACCGAGGTAGTATCGAAGCAACTACTTAAACCACCACGTGCAGTATTTCTGAACAGTATTATCTACAATTTTCACTAGGAATGTCTGTTGCGAACAAATATCAACATGTACAACAAAATAATTTACTTTTAAGCAACAGAAATATACAGAAGGAACATAATGATAATTATTTAAAATGGGCCAAAATGAAGGGACCCCTCCTTGATAGTGTAAATAACATAAAACGTACTAACCTAATTTGAGGTAATCATGTTTGCTAGGCGAGAGCAAACATATGCCGTGTAAATGACGGCGTTACGGCATTACGGCAACGTACACTCGAACACCTTAGACATAATACAATTAACAAGCTTTATGGTAATGACTCCAGATATATTCTTAGAAAACCCATCTACATTTTATCTCCCTAAACTAATGACTTAGACCGCGTAAATGCCAATATAAGTTTGTTTGTTTTATGCTTTAAGGGGCTGACATCAGCCAAATTGGTGTATTTCCGTAAGTTTTTACCGCCAATATTTCGAGGTTGAGATGTAATTTTTCGGTGTTATTTTTTTGAGTAATTTTATGAAATTAGACTTTGTGATTATTTTATATAGAGCAAACGTTACATCTCAATTTAAATTGTCGTTATAATATGTAGAACACTTTATGATTGACAAAAACTTTGTTGTATTAGATCTGAAAAAGATTATCTCGCAATTAATGATTTTATTGTTTTTACCCTGTTTTATTACGTGTTTATCAATGTACAGATGCCAGTACATCCAGCTACCCCAATCTATCAAATTAATTTTATAGATTTTCAACTTTATCACAATAGCATAAGGTTCACTTTCGATTGGCGAAATTTGACATATTGGGGTAGCTTGATGTGCTGGCGTCTGTACATTATTTTTTGACCCGTACCGGGTAGCCTTTTAACTAGGTACTCATTTATATAAATTAATGATATCAATAAAAAAGGTTTTTATTTATTCACGTAGACTTTTAAAAAGCGCTTGTAAATAGTCAGAACATTTTTGCAGTAATATAGTTAAGTAAACATAATTATTTAGAGGTAGATAGATATAAAGAGACAGACATTTAGATTTAACATTTAATTTATGATTTCGTTATTTAGCTAGCTTTTATTAAGTTATTGTCAAAAGTAACTGTTCCCAAGGGATAGAAAGTAACTTTTGGAAGGCCGTAAGAAACGGTGCGGGTGAAAAAGAGCTTAACGTGTCCTCGACTTTTCTGTTACCCATATACAGACTAACCGCCCACCTAGTTGCTTACCATCATCGATCGTTTACTGATCTGTGAGTGTCAACTATGAGCGCCTACTTCCATCATAATCCATCAAAACATATAAGGCGCGATTTTTAATAAACAATAAATTTATTATATAAAACCCTCGAAATATCAACCCAACTAACAACAAGGATGCCTGCTTGGAAATTATAAATAGATATAGCACCCGCACCCACCTAACGACTGACTAGCGTATGACGTAGGTAGGTTAATGTTCAAGAAATTCGTCTCAAGTTATCGATGGACAAACAAAGTTGGCCGATGGGGAGCGAACCCAATTATCTCTAATGAAGACAATGATATAAGCGCGGTTATTGATCTAGATTTAAATTTCATGACGGGTCAGTCCCTGCGATGTGCGAGCCCTTAATGCTTCTTGCCAAGTTTTGTGTAGCGCGACAGTTGTGTGTTGATACTATGCGTGAAAGGTAAACAATAGGTACAAAATATAGACAAAAATTGTAATTAAATGTTGCTTAAAGCAGAGCTTCACTTGTTACAATTATTTGTTTATTACACCAATAGTTTGTTCTTGTAATCTTAGAACAGTTTTATTATTGCTATGAAAAAACTAACCATGTGCGATTCACATTTGTGCACCGCTGGTTCCATAGTTTATTTAATGCTATTTATCATTGTGTTCCAGTCAGAAACATTATTCTATTTCCGTTATAAAAATCACAACATATTCATTGTACTTATTTCAGACTTTCTGCATCAGAACATTTTTATAATAAAAATACTTTAATTTTGAGTTTATCATTATTATTCCTAAATTGTAAAAAAAATCAAATACATTTTCTTTTCTTTTTCAGTAGCTTAAGCATTGTAGTTACTACTGGGAAAATGAATTAATATTCGGAATTTTTATTTTATATTCCTATTGTTCTTTTGAAAAAAAATCTACCCACATATTTCTTAAATATACACGACTGCTGTAGTTGAAGCGGAAGAGATAACTCACCATCAAAAACGGACTACTTTATTTAACATTTTGTCACTGTATACCACTTAATGCTACTGCCATTATGTATGTCACTTTTCGTAAAAATGTTTTATTTTTGATTTACCTATTTCTTGTAATTTTTTATTCAATCCATATCAAGACCCAGGTTTTCCACAAAGTTAAGCTTACTAATTCAATCAAACCTTGTATTTATATATTCAAGGATTAAAACTACAAAGTCCCACCACATCCAAGTTTAATGTCCACTTACTAATTTCTTATCCCCAAAACATAATAATGTGAGCCAACATACACACGAACAAACATGCGAAATTATGATTAACGAGCTCACACACACAAGCGCATGAACCTTTGTATCTCACACAGAAATAGATCATCACGTTGAAAACTACTTAGTATCAATCAATATTCCTTGTGATATTAGTATTGTGAATATCGTAATAGGGAACTAAACAAGAGCTTGTAACAATATATTCAGTTCTTGGTATTGTGAGTAATATGTTAAAGAGAATTTGATATCTATGTATGCCGTTACTGCCTAGGAGAGGTCTAATATTGCTTGTATTGTACACACTTCTCTATTAGTTATCGTCCCTTTTATCATTTTTATGATAATGGGATGGGATAAGGTTCCCATGTTAACCTGTTGAGACTAGGTGACTAGTAGGCTAGAAGAGTATTCTATTAAGTTTCTGACTAACTGTTCTCATGACAACGGAGATTAAATGAGCTCTCAGAGACACGCGGCGCAGGGTAGTCGTTTGTCCAATTAAAACCCGAGAAATATCTTCGTTTTACGGAAAGATTTGGGTATGGTGTGGGCACGAAACCTGCAACCTTTCGGTCGGATAACCTGACCTCTTGCTTTGCAGCACCCAACGTCGACTTTTTGTCTATTCATTAATAATATAAGATATCATATAATAATATAAACTGTTGCAGTCTTTAGATCTTGCAAAATATTCCATGTGCCGGGTTTTTGAAGTAAAACTTCTTTACGCAGGGGAGTACCAAGCAGGCGTATACGTGAAGAGAGCGTTACATTAAGTGTGATCGAGCGGGATATTTAAGTTACTAAAGATAGAAAAAGAGAGTTAAGTTTCGTATATTACTATAGGACACTTCTCATACTTCCACTGCAGCCCCGAGGGGTATGTACCTACATATAAAGTTTAAAATAACATAAGAGACTGCAATACCGCGTAATTTAAAATATGTGCTACGCATTTATAATCCTTAAGATGCCGACAAAATAAGAATTATAATGGCGTTGGCCACATTTTTAGTTACGCGGTCTTGTAGACGCACCACGTATGCTCAATTCTATCTATATGGAGATAACAAATAAAATTTGCTCATACAATCTCAGTAATACAGGTATGTAGAAACTTTATAATAACTTGCTTTGTAAAGATATTGACATGCTATCTGAGTCGAGCCGCGAGCGAACTTTACTTCGAAGCAATTATTATGCAAAACCATTAACATCCTAACAATAAAATAAACAAACTAGAAGTGTTCCAACCGACACTGACGATCGATAACGAATCACCCTGTAATAGGACTTAGGACATATTTAGTTGCACAATTATGGTCGCTTAGTTGCATGGGTGACGAAATCACCTCATTGCTGGCTCTCATAAAGTATTTGGGTCATTCGACCAATAGAAAAGTTCTGAGTCTTTATGGGGGTGCTTTGCAATATTTTACTCTATGTATTTAAAGGTCCCTGCGTTTGCGACATAAAAGACTTCTTAGAAAAGAAATATTACAATGATGTTATGTTAAAAGTTAGAACGCTGCTTACTTAGATGGCGGTGTACAAAAAATAGTCGGAATTTAGATCCTCCGTGTATTTTTTTTTAATTTAATTTGTGTATAGCCATAAACTTCAATCGATGATAATGATAAAACAATATCGTGGGTTAAGAACCAGAGTAGCGTAAGGTCAAAAATAAAAAATAAATCCACCATTCGCTTTTTTAATCCTAATATTTTTATATGCCAAAAAACTGGAGCGATGTAGTGTGTAAATTGCTTAGTACAAAAATAACGTGTCAAATAAAAATATTATTGTTTACTGCCATAATGAAGTGTTTCTACTTACAATAATCTTGACATTATTTTGTCAAAAAAGTTACGAACACTTCCATCGAAACTCGGTTTACAGAGCGAATAGGACACCGAAGATGCCTTGAATGTAATCGCTCTAATAACGTATCTTGTCATACGTTTTTTACGCAGAAAGTTTGATTATGTAGCCTACGTTTGTTTCGTGCTAAATAAGCGTAAAGTACCATTACTGATTATGGGATCTTGTTTCATGTGCTTCCCTGATTTTACTCCTTGCCAAAAAAAAAACGTAAGGGTGTGATACGCTAATGTGGCACTAAATAAATAATGAAATGCAATCAGTTTTTATGTCAAAAGATATATACGTTCATTTAGCACGTAATAAACCTCTGTTGGTCTGATTCACTTTCGCGTGTAATACTACTGTACGCTAATTTGACACCAAAAAGTTTAGCTAGGCCTTTATTTATTTTATTTCCAATTTTAATCACAACAATAGGCCTAAAGCTGTATTCTGTCCGAATCCAGTTCATTCAATATTTCATCACCATCAGTAGTGTCATCAGGGAATATAGTAGCAGAAAAGGCAGAAACGGACACAGCTGCCGCTTCATAAACAGACACAACCGCCGCACCACAAACGGGCACAGCTGCCGTACCAGAAACGGCATCGCTGTCGCCAGGTTACCAAAACCGTAAGCGTAACCGTAAGGGACATGCTAATCCAAAAGAGTGGAAAAAATGAAAGAAGGATAAAAAGACAGAAAGGAGAACCAAACATATCGACTAAAGGGGTTCTAAAGCCGGGAAAAGCTGTTGGTGAGAAGGTTTGTGCTGATTCCTGTAAAGAAAAATGTACAGAGAAAATTAGTGAACAGAATCGACTGAAATTTTTTTCTTCCTATTGGGATATTAAAAATATGGAACAGAAACAGCAGTATATTGTAAGTCTCGTGAAACGTGAAATACCAGCTAATCGAAAAACTGCAAATCCAGAAAGCCGTAGGAAGCTTACTAATAAGTATTTCCTCAAAAAGCCATGTGAATCTGAGCTCATTAAAATATGTCAAAAGTTTTTCCTATCGGCTTTCAATATTTCTGAAATTTTTATGAGAGGCTGTTTCAAAAAACTGTCGGTGACAAATGTTGTCGAATCTGATGCCAGGGGAGTGCTTTGTCCACACAATAAAACTCCTGAAAGTGCTAGACAGTACGTCAAAGACCACATTAACTCTTTTCCGCGCATGCCAGCTCACTATGATACCAAAAAAGAGTATCTTGACCAAGACCTTAATGTCACGAAGATGTATGAACTATATGTTAATAAGTGCAAGGAATATGAGGTGAAACCTGTCAAAATAAACATATACCGCAATATTTTAAGGAGAGATTTTAATATTGGCTTCCATAAGCCACGGAAAGATATGTGCGATGAATTTTTGGCATATGATAACATGAATGATGAAGAGAAAGAAGCTAAAAAAGGTGAACATGAAGCTCATTTACAGAGAAAAGTTCAAGCGAGAAGACATAGAGATGAAGCTAAAAAACTTGCTATTGATGGTAAAATTTATTTCGTCGAATACGACATGGAAGCTATTTGTCATATTCCAAACTTATCTTTCAAAAAAATCATTTATAAACGAAGGCTGCCTGTGTATAACTGTACATTACTGGATTTTGGTAAAGAAAAAAGGGAAGTAATACGCTATTGCTGGAATGAAGGGGTTGGTTATAAAGGTGCTAACGAGGTTGGATCATCTTTGTTCAAGTACATGACCGAAAAAGCAGATGGCAACCGATCACTTTCATGTCCGATACTTGTGCGAGTCAATGCCGGAACATGTATATTTCTGCCTGAATGTTGTATTGTGTGGCTTTTTTCAACATAACGGAAATAAATCAAAAATATTTTGAGCCTGGTCATACTATAATGGAAGTTGACAACATTCACGCTACTATAGAGCTGGCCAAGAAAAGTATACCATTTTTTGATCCGTCTAGTTACTACACTATTATTAGAACTGCGTCAAGAAGAAATCCTTACAAACTACAAGAAATGGGACAGGTAGATGTTTTTGATTTGAAGAAACTGGAAACTGTAATTATTAAGAACTGTAAATCAGATACTGATGAGAAGACTGTGAATTGGTTAAAAATCAAATGGCTTCAATATCGCATAGATGACCCAGAACATATTTATTTTAAATATGACTTGGACAGCGACAATTTAAAAAAAATAAGGTATTCAGAAGGGGCAAAAGATCAACTTCGTCGAGAGTAATTTTGGAAAAAGACCACCTACAGTGGTCCAATAGCTATAAATACAACGATTTGCAAGATTGTGTCGATGTGGAGTTATTCCTTCAACCTATCATGATTTTTACAACCATTTGCAAGTCGATAACGAATATTCTTAAATATTCTTAATTACATTTTAAAGAGAGATTATTATTTTTTTCAATTCTATTTTAAGGCCATCTTAACGATAGTTCCTTTGGATTCCATACATGATTAAAATTGATTTAACAGCCAAAATGACGCATGTCAACCATTTTCAGATAAATAAACTTTATTAAAATAAAAGTGTTTTGTGATTGCCATAAAAGTTACACTATTCTGTAGCCGATAAATACAGCTTTATTATTAGTAAAAAACAGATATCTAACTACTATAGATTTTGCCATAAAAGAGTTAAAAGATTAAGTTAAGTAAATTTCAGTTGTTTTTCGGCTCTCCAGTGAAGTTTTCAATTTGCCCTTACGCTACTCTAGTTCTTAACCCACGTTATATTCTAATAATTAAATAATAATTACAGTTTTAAAATAATATAATAATAAAACAACATAAAATATATGAAATCATACAGAAAACAAACAATTTTTTTTATTTATTTAGATATTATTGTACTCACAAAACAGACAATAAATTGATACAAGTACGAAGAAATGATGAGTACAAAGGTACTGCTTATTTCGCAAGAGATTTCTTCCAGCAGACCCGCGACAGGGGAAAATTTAGAAAACCATAATAATGTGTGTAGGTCTATAATACACATACATAGTAATAATAACATAAACAATTAAATATATATAACAATTATCAAAATCAATTCACAAACGCAGGAAAAAAATGCGTAACATTCATATAGAAAATATATGCAGTCGTATTCGACTGCATATGCTGCTGGGTGTGTTTCGTGTTCTTCAATTGAATGAATATATAATTAAATATGTAATAAATATAATCCCTGTATCGCAGGTAGTTTACAAACATAATAATACATTTGTAAAGTACCCCGCGATACTTGCTGCTTGTATTACGTTGTTGCAAATAATAAAAACATCATCATCATATCAGCCGAAAGACTTCCACAGCTGGACAAAGGCCTCCCCCAAAGATCTCCACAATTGCCGGTCTTGCACTATTCGCATCCAGCAGTTTCCAGCGACCCTCACAAGATTACCGGTCCACCTTGTAGGGTGCCTGCCCACGCTGCGTCTTCCGGTTCGTGGTCGCCACTCGAGAACCTTTCTGCCCTAACGGCCGTCGGTTCTACGAGCTATGTGCCCCGCCCAATGCCACTTCAGTTTTGCAATTGTTTGGGCTATGTCAGCGACTTTGTTTTGCATGCGGATTTTGACATTTCTGATTCGATCCCGCAGGGAAACTCCGAGCATAGCCCTCTCCATTGCTCTTTGGGTGACCTTGCGCCTTCTAATAAGGCCCATAGTGAGTGAATTATTCTAAAAATATAGTTAACATTTTTTCTTTACTTCTCGAAGTGACTCTCTCCACGATAACACATCAGCAAATTTGTATATCTTTACCTAATTGGTTTCATGTTCAATTTTATATTCCATCCACCTCAATTAAACCAGACTGCCTAAGCGATTTTTTTTCTTGCTGTGACACTTTTTCTATGACCATGAACTTAGAATACAGAGAAGAAAATGGTTAATATGTACCACACGACACTTTATATTTATTTTTGTATTACTTACTTAACGTATGTGGTTACACTAGTGTCAGAGTTGTTCAAGCTGCACAGTAAGCCTCATGATATGGCTCTGTTGTCTAATGACTACAACCGGGACCGACAGCTTAAAATCCCCTTCGAAGCACGGAGACGCTCAACAATTAAACCACTTCGGTGGTTACCCATCTATGGGCTGACAGCGAGCCTAGTTGCTGAACCTCGCTGATCACTTACGGACCGGTGAGAGCAGCTAGCTATGAGAATATTATTTAATTATTAAAAGGCTTTCCTAAAAAGATTAGTAGATACTCTCTCCAAATGAAACATCAAATTAAAGATTTCCCGGAATTAATTTTGAAAGCTCAGAAATAACTTAATTGTACTTGGAATCCATAATATTTTCCTTCTTATTATTTTATATTTTAGTATGTTAATGTTATATAAGCTCTTTGTTTATGATATTTGAAATACATAATTTATATCTGAATCTACATACAATATTTACAAATACAAGGCAAAGTAAATACTTACTACGGTATAATTAGTCATACTTCAATTCGTAAAAACAAAAAAAACCTTTGAAAATCTCGTAAGTAATCAGCTTGAAAAAGAGCTGTAACTATGACGGTTGAACAGATTTTCATGAAACATAGCTTAAATCTAGTTCTATGATGAAACTACCATATTGAAATCGGAACACTTGTTTTGGAGCTATGATGCCATAGTCAGCCGAAATGACAGTGTTTTGTTTTGCTTTGATATTTATGGAATGCCCTTTCCGATCCTCTGAGCTTTGCGTCTGCAATGCGCGTATTAATGTAATAATAATAATACCCTGGGACATTATTTACACACGGCCATCTGATTCCAAACTAAGCAGAGTTTGTACTAAGGAAACCAGACAACTGATAAACTACTTTCTTTTGTAAATACATACTTATATAGATAAATTACACCCAGACTCAGGACAAACAGACATGTTCATGCACACAAATATCTGTCTTGGATGGGAATCAAAACCAAGACCTCCGGTGTGAAAAGCCAGCATTTGCCAACCACGCCAACAGGCCCGTCAAATTCATGTAGAGCGACAGTTGCAAAAATCGTCCCTTTAAAATAACCGATCCTCTCATGCATCCCCACGTCTGTGATCGCCCAGAGTCGAGGCTCGAACCCCATAAGTGGTGGCATCCGGCGCGGGTACTTATATTGTAGTTTTTGTTGCTAGACGGTTTGAGCCTACGCTCTCCTCTATCGTTAAGTTAAGCAGTGAAAGTAGCCTTTGTTTCTTTGTTAAGGCAGGGGCAATACCTACGCATGCCACACGTAAAAAGTGTCTGCGGGTGGGTATGTCGGATTCGCACCGACTAAACCTAACCTGCCGTGGACTTCTCTAGGCTCCCCTTTTGCGCCATAACCCAGATGGTCGGGACACGTACCCTGGGAGGGATAGGGATTGCCCTCCCCTATTGCCGACTCCTGCTAAGCTGATCAACAGATCGTTGTCTTTCCGGAGCTGCTTGCACGTGGCAGTAGTAGAGGACACTTCTCTAACTGCCACCCCAGTCTCGAAGGAAATTGGGCTAACGTCTGCCGCCGGCGCCTTGACGCCTCCTCCGTCCGAGCCCAGCGTCCAGAAGGTGGCCACCCAGCGCGATCGGAAACGAGCCGATCCCGCTCAACGGCCTCCTTATGGTGCATGACTGCCTTACAGAAGGAGCTCACGGAGTGAAAGTAGCCTAGGCTAACTGTAAACCTCACGTTAAAATTCACCTCTACAAAAATAAGTTAATGCACAGAAACATAACAGTGATAGCAAAGAATATATATTACACAAAAAAACATTGGTCTAGTCTTAAAATCTACACATGGCAAATAGAAAATTACTGCGTTATATAAATACGAACATATAATTTTATTTTAAGAGAGGTAGGGCACAGCGTTCATTCTTTCAAAGAGCAGCCCGACTGGGGAAGTAGACCTCCACCTTACAGAAGACATCCCTTAATAATAACATTAAAATTTAAATTTGACGGTCACCGTAGCCTAGTTGGTAGTGCTCCTGCCTACGAAGCTGGTGGTCCTGGGTTCGAATCCCGGTAAGTGCAAATATTTTTGTGATGAGCACGAATATTTGTTTCTGACTCATGGATGTTTTCTATGTATATAAGTATTTATCTATCTATATAAGTATGTATATCGTCGCCTGGTACCCATAGTACAAGCTTTGCTTAGTTTGGGGCTAGGTTGATCTGTGTAACATTGTCCCTAGCTATTACTATTATTACTATTAAAAGGAAAATAACTAATATAATAACAAAGAATCTAAATAAACTTATGAATAAACATAACTAACTGCATTAGAAAGAAAACCTAATCTACAAAAAAGTTAATTATGTATGTTACGGTTAAAGGTGGGTGTGAACATAAACTTAAGATTAGCCGGCTAACCTCAGGTTTATCTTCGAGAAGCAACTAAAGTTCGATATCATGTTAGTGTCGTGATATTCCATCTTTATCCGGCTAATTAATGTGCACATTGACCGAAACGAAACGGCTAAAAATGTTTTCGATGGACGTGCCAGGCCGGCGGAGGGCCTGAGGGGGCGGTGGGGAGGCTTAGATATTGTTTTAAGTATATATATTTTGTAATTGTAATAATTGTAATTTTGAATACCTATATAGGTACATAAAAGTATGTGTAATGGGGGTGATTATATTTTAACAAAAGTTTTCGTGTCAAAATAGTAAAAATGATTACATTGTTTCCTTTTTGATTTCCTTGTACATTTTTACCCAAGGGCCTGCAGTTACACCTAAGTTTAGCCAGCTAAAGATAGAAGATACTAAAATTAACACCTCCTCGAACATAAACCTTAAAGTTTAGCCGGCTAATCTTAAGTTTATGTTCACACCCACCTTTAGCCGTAACATACCTATACATACTATAAATTATAACTAACTACAGATGGCGTCGTAGTATTCCTCCGAATCGAGGCCATGAGAAAATGTGCCCAGAAGACTAATAACATTAAAAATTTTAATGTTGTGCTACTGAGTGTGAGTAATGTCGGTAGAGCTCATCGGGGTGGGGGGAAGGGTCAGCAGCACTTGTTTGCTGACTCTTAAAAGCCGTGAACGCTACCGCGACTCCTCTGCTGTTGCGAGTGTCCATGGTCGGCGGTGATCACTAACCGATGATGGTTATCAGGCGACCCACTTGCTCGTTTGTCGCCCACTGATATATAAAATAAAGTCCACAATTAACGATATTTTTTCGTTAAGTGGTTATAAATAAGGATGGAGGTAGAACGCAGGGCTCATTTGCGTATCGCAGCTCGCTAAATACAAGATAACGAGCAATGTTCATTATCACAAAGCTTTAAACTCACTCAAAAAGTATATAACTTCACATGAAGTACAAAAAATATGTCATGATCGCCTTAGATGCGTGTGCTTGTCAATATCTCATTTGATATTAAAGGTTTCAACAATATTTCATTTATCATGGTTGATCTTTCAACTTTTTTATAGATTGTCTACTTGTACTAGTGCTTTTTATTTTATTTTATTTTTATTTTATTTAATAGAATACCAACAGTGATACAAATATTTTTTTGCTTTATAGTAAGGCCAATTACAGGTTTTCCTAAGTACAATTTGAATAGTGTAGATCGACTAAAGAACGGACTAAAGAAATATTAAGTTGCATGGAATACATAACATAATACATGGTTGATTACTAATAATAGCTACTAATAACTAATAATAATAATGCTTGAAACAATAGCAAATGAAAAAAAAACATATAAATATACAGGAATTTAGTTTTTACATCTAAACGTTATTGTTTCAGGGCGCTAATTATTTGACATTTGAACTTTCTCTTAGAACTTGAAAACATGTCTATTTGTCCATAATTGGTATTATATGTTCGAGAGATGCGTGTTATTACATTATTTGTGCATACTTAGTAGCATGAAGTGGTACGTGTAACATTGGAGTGTGGCGAGTGCGTCGGCGTGGTGTATTAAATATCACCTGTGAAAGTAAGTCGGGGCAATCAAGGCGTCCATTGAGTATATCATACAGTAGGCACATATCCAGTACTTTGAACTAAAAAAGACTGCGCCGCGCCGTCTTAATTGTGCTCACTCTAATACCTTTCTAATAATTGACTAATTAACATACATCATCAACCTGGCAGTGAGTTCAGTAGACCCTAGTTATTATTATTACTAGGTGACTCGAATAACTTGCCGCTGTGGTAACTACTGCCCATCCGATATAGTATACATCCGATATAGGTATTTAATGTGAAAATAAACAAATTGCCTCGTTAGCTAGTGAATGCGTTACGAAAAGTGTATTGCGAACTGAAGTTGAGAAGGCGATATAAGTTCGTGAAGATAGAAAGAGAGAGAGTGAGATTTCGTATAAGAAAATTGTAAAGTTAATTTTTGTATTGTTACCACACCTGATGTTAAGCGGTCACCGTAGCCTATGGAACCTCTCGACACCAAACTAGTAAACAAACCACCCGATGTTACGCGGTCACCGTAACCTATAAACGCTCTCTAAACCAAACAAGTAAACGAACCACCCGATGTTATGCAGTCACCGTAGCCTATGGACGCTCTCGACACCAAACACGTATACGGATTACTTGATGTTAAGCGGTCACCAAGCCTATGGACGCTCTCGACACCAAATAAGTATACGGACTACCTGATGTTAAACGGTCACCTAGCCTCTGGCCGCTCTCGACACCAAATAAATATACGGACTACCTTATGTTAAGCGGTCAGCATAGCCTATGGACGCTCTCGACACCAAATAAGTATACGGACCACCTGACAACCTACAAGATTGGTGCACCACAAATAAAATGTTTAAACGCAATAAGTATCAGACGAAATACCTAATAGGTGGCGACGAGCTTCAAGAAGTTAATGCCATAAGAGACCTCGGTATCATGGTTGATAGTCAATTGCGGTTCTCAGATCACATCGACCAAATAATAAAGGAAGCAAATAAATCACTAGGTTTTATTCTCCGAAATACTAGAGACTTTAAAGACCCCTCTTCAATAATTTTAATATACAATGCTAATGTAAGAAGTAAACTGGAGTACTGCAGCACGGTCTGGTTTCCAGACTATAACATACATTCAAGCAGAATAGAGAGAGTACAAAAAAAATTAGTCCGCAGCCTATCGTACCGCTTTAAGACCCCAAGAATATTTAGAACCTACAAAGAAAAATCTAAACATTTCCGTCTGGATGAGCTTTTTGCGCGCCGTGTTCATCTGGAAATGTCTCTACTACATAAAATAATTAACAACCAAATTGATTGTCTTGAGCTGGTTGGGCGATTCGCATATGAGAAGAATGCCAAGAATTCCAAGACATCCATGCAAATTGTTCAAGATCAGCTTTTGCAGAACAAGAATGGGTCGAAATTCACCAGTTGTACGCTTGGCTCGTCTGTACAACGATTTGACAAATAAACTGCCTGAGCTCGACATTAATTTTCAAAGCCTTCATAAGTTTATGAAACTCATTAAAGGTTGTGACTTTAGGTCCATGGTATTGTTTCTTTTTATTTAATTATTTTCCTGTATTGTTATTATTATTTTTTCAATTCTTACTTGTATTTCTTAATTAAAAAAATATATAACTCTAATTTAAAATGTTTAACGCATGCTGTGGTAACCTTTAATTTGTAAGTGCAGTTAGCCTAGAATAATTTAAGATTAAATTTTTTTTATGTGTCAAGTTATGCTGTACTTATGTTGGTAACCCTATTAATAAATAAATAAATAAATGTTAAGCGGTCACCCAGCCTATGGACGCTCTCGACACCAAATAAGTGTACGGACCACCTGATGTTAAGCGGTCAGCATAACCTATGGACGCTCTCGACACCAAATAAGTATACGAGCCACTTGATGTTAAGCGGTCACCAAGCCTATGGACGCTCTCGACACCAAATAAGTATACGGACCACCTGATGTTAAGCGGTCAGCATAGCCTATGGACGCTCTCGACACAAAATTAGTATACGGACCACCTGTTGTTAAGCGGTCACCGTAGTATGGAGCTAACGAAGTTTTACTTCGGTAGTGTGGTCTAAAACATACTTGTTTTTGTTTTGGTATAAAAGTACTTCCATTTACATATATGTATAAATCTGATTGTCATCTCTCTGCCTTATCTTCCCGAGTTAATTGGTACAAATCTAAGTTCCCATCCTTAAATCATAGTAATATATTTATAAAATTTATTGTTCTATTATTATATATTAATATATTATGTATGTATATGTATTCATGTTACTAAGTCATTTTTGTAGGTACATTGGTATCGTGCTAGAATAGTACAAAAAAGGGTTTCTAGTACATCCTACTAATATTATAAATGCGAAAGTTTGTAAGTATTGATAGATGTTTGTTACTCTTTCACGTAAAAACTACCGAATGAATTTTAATTAAACTTCACAATAATATAGCTTATACATCAGAATAACACATAAGCTAGAATTTATAAAGATATGGTGAGAATTGTCCAAACTATGACGATAAGTATGAAGAAAAAATCTACCATCTGCGAGCTAACCTGGCGTGGATTGCCAAAACCGCTAGAGGTAAACATATAAATGCGGTAGTTTGTGAGTATAGATGTATGCATGTATGTTTGTTACTCTTTTATGCCAAAACTACTTTTACGCGGGGGCAACCGCGGGGCATAGCTAGTTACATAATAAATTGGCCGTGGGGTGGCTTGGGCAGAAACATATCGGGCCCGCTTTGACCCTCGACCGCGACCCACTTCCTCACAGATCCAATCTTTGCCACGCGTATATCTTTCAAAAATAATAATAAAATAAAATAATAAAATAAATAAAAAAGGTTTTTATTCACGTAGACTTTAAAAAAGCGCTTGTAAATAGTCAGAACATGTTTGTAGTTACATAGTTGTATACATTAGATATTATTTCTAGTAACACATATATTTAGGTACATCTTGTATGAAAACATTTATAAAATTTATTTTATTACAGAAATGATATTTAGCTAGCTCGTATCAAGTTATTGTCAAGAGATTATGTTTAATTATCTAGTTTAAGTCTAATATTTTTACTACATATTGTCCATGGTTCTCTGGCTCTGGTTCTCTATATTAAAGGTATTATTATTATGACGGACTTTGTGTTAATAACGACGGTCGCGCTTTAATGCTACCACCGGATCCAATGCGCCCCAACTGAGAAGACCCAGCGAAACAAACTCAGTGGGTTCATCTACTACCGGTTTCAACACGACCCAGTTGAGACGGTCCGGCGAAACATACTCAAGCGGGCATGAACACGGAATTTGGTCCAATTAGAGTAATTATTTAGTAGGCAAACACAATATATGCTCGATGGGTTGTCTGAATGCTTATTATTTTAGATTATATTTAGGTATACAAAAGAAAAACTTCGAAACAATAACATTATTCATTTTGAGACAGAGTCAATAATTTTAAATTAAGTATATGATAGCAATCATTTACAGATAGTTCACGTAACACAGCAGATCAGTCATGTCTATATGGCTACAAGATCTCCAGTGAGCAATGTGCAGGTAGGAAGTGAGAGCCAGACGTCTTTGTCATCGATGTACTCTTTAGTGGTGTAATAACCCCTAGCCATAAGTATACGTTTAATATGTGTTTTAAAACTTGTGTCAGGCAGATCAGTAATTTGAGTAGGAAGCTTGTTATAAAACCTAATACAATTTCCTAAAAATGATTTATTAGTTTTGCTTACTCTAAAGCCTGGCATGGCTAGTTTGTTTTTATTCCTAGTATTTATATTATGCAGTTCACTTTGCTTTTTAATCATTTATATATGTCTTAGTGGCCGTATATGTCCAATTCTTTTTTAAGACATCGCCCCCATAATGGAATTTAATCCCTGTATCGCGGGGTACTTTACAAACATATAATAGACGGACACAAATTACATCCAGACTCAGAACGACTATTTATGGGTCACTCAAATAGTTGTCCAGCGCTGGACTCGAACCCGCGACACGAAGCGGCGAGGCGACAGTCTAAGCCGCTGCGCCACACGTGCAGTCAATTATAAAATACGAGGTGAATAACATGTAGCATATAATAGTATCCTGGAACATAATTCACATACGGCCATCTACTCTATCTACTTAGTTCTATTTAGTTTGGGATCCTATACTAAACATAACTACTCGTAATTAGATAGATGCTTAGATAGACGCCACAGGTCGTGAGGTCGATTCCCACCCAGGACAGTTATTTGTTTGCATGAACATGTCAGTTTGTTCTGTGTCTGGGTGCAATTATCTATATAAGTATGTATGACAATGTAGAATAAGTATATGTATAGTATATGTACAATACATCAGTTTTCTGATTTCCATAATGATGGGCCTGTTGGAGTGATTGGCAAATGCTTGCTTTTTACGCTGGAGGTCGTCGGTTCGATTCCCACCCAGGACAGATATTTGTCTGTTTGTTCAGTGTAGTAGTAGTCGTAATAACAATATTGACTGCACGTGAGATGCAACGGCTAAGACCTCGTCGCTTCGTATCCCGGGTTCGATTCCCGCGCCAGACAACTATCTGTATGACCCATAAATAGTTGTTCTGAGTCGAGATGTAATTTGTGTTCGTCTTTTATATGTTTGTAAAGTACTCGGCGACAAAGGGATTAGATTCACTAGTGCGAGCGTTGTATTTAAAAAAATATATAATGACTGCACCTTATTTATGTTAATATAGTCATTTTTTAAGATTATGCCCGTATTACTGAAATTTACAAACAAGCAATTCGCGGCACGAAGCACATCCAGAATCAGAACAAGTATATATGGGTGGTACAAATGTTAGTCCTGTGCGGGAATCAAATCCGAAACACAGAAGGTAGAAGCCACACGTGCAGCATAAACCAGGTTCAAAATATTCATGCCAATAAACATCGAGAAGAGGACTCAAAGTGGCTAACATAATCTAATTAACTCTACAATATCTCTACTATAGCCATATAAAATATCCTTTACAGGCAATTCTCGTTCACACCAGAAATATTGAGTGTATCAAGGGACTGAAACATTTATCGTGAAGAAAATAAATAGATCCCTCGACAATGCATATGGATTGTACACTTACGAAACGTGAAATGTACATGAGAGTAGGTCGCGAGATATACGTCTAAAGATTTGTATCTTAACGATGCGGCGACTGTTATATTTGTATTTGTTTAGTATACATATAACTACTATATGTGTATATCATGTATGTTATAGTACGCACGCGGTAAATAATTTCTGCGTGCAGTGGTAGACGAGAGTTCATCGAGCTGATATGAATGAAATTTCCATCTGACATTGTACAAGTTGCTTAATCTCATATTAAGTGGTCTCGTCCGCATATCATATTCATCTCACATCCAGAGTTATCAAAATTATATTTTTGCATGTACCCTTAAGATAGGATAGGATTTGTTGGAACGAAGTTCCTTATCACGCGTTGCCAAAGGGGGCTAGACGGAAAAAATTAAGACGAAAAGTTGTAACGACACTATTTGCTTTTTTTTATTACTAAAATTGAGCCTACTGATTACGTTTATATTATTAATAAAATAAATATTATTATAACCTTCACTACTTAATCGAAAGGAACTTCGTTCCATCCGGGTGTCCCTTGACACCTCTCAAGTTGTTTTTTGTATCCCGAAGTATAAGATATAGGGATTTAATAAAATATTGGTATCCCTGGATCACCGGAGCGGCATACCCGCGTTTCCGGGGCTCCTCCCATCAGGCGCCAAGACTGACCATGGCAGGTTAGGTTTAGTCGGTGCGAGTCCGATATAACCGTGGACACTTTTTGCGGGTGGCATGCTTCGGCATTCCTCCTGCCTTATCAAAAAAGAGTAATAAATAAAGTAATTCCCTGGATAGGGAATTGAAAGCTGATTTGTGATATAGATTTTTGGTAAAATAATTCTCCATCATTCCTTTCCTAATTATAATATAAGTTTACCTCAAAGCCTATTAGCATAAAAGCCGTTGTAATTCGTCACGATATTATACTTTTTATTCGTCATCGGGTATGACAAATGAATAGGATGTTACACGTAATCGAATATTAGTCGTCGCCGTCTCATTAACTGAACGTAGGTAATAATAGTTCTTATCATCTATGTAGCTTATATCTTATTTTAATATGCTAACATAAATAAAATATTTCGACTTTCACTCAGTAAATCGGAGTTACACCAAAAATCCTACACAGTGCTTCCTTCGACATGCACTTAGCCGTTTCATTAATAATAAATAATTCATATCCGGGGATATTATTGACACACGGCCATCTGATCCCAAACTTAGCAGGCAGAGCTTGTACTACGGAAACCAGATAACTGATATATTATATATTCTACGTTTTCTTTTGTAAATACATACTTATATACATAATTACGCTCAGACTCAGGACAAACAGACATGTTCGGTCTGAAAGGCAAGCATTTACCAACCAAAAAACCTATACAGTGTGTCCTTCGACATGCACTTAGCCGTTTTATTAGTACCTATTAGATACTCCTATGGCGCTTATTACTTATTATTTTCTGCAGTATTTCCTACTAGTGCCTACTACTAGAGGTAAGAATGATTTGCTAAAGTTTTGAAGTAAACTTAATCCGAAAACCACGTTAAGAGTAGTAACGATCGTTTCCATAGAGAGTAGAACATTTCAGTTGGCTTCCGTAGCCTATAGTGATGAGATATCGCACAAGTGGCTGTAGACTAGGGTTTACGGCATTAATAGGCGTCGTGCCAATGTCCTGCCACCACGAGTGGCTCAGTATTACGATCTTTAAATCTATTCCTCCTACATTATACCAATAGCCATTAGATCTGACGTGTACAATACTGCAGTGGCGTAGGATCCACTTAACACGTTTTGGTTTTCCTATTATAAAAAGCAACCCGTCTCTCCTTTTTGGCCTGCGGAGAGATGTGTCCGGTACCGCATTTATCAAGGGAAGTGTTCTGATGAATTGTTCGAACTTATACCTGCCACGTACTACTAATATCAGCTGGATGAAGGGTCGTTTTCCACTGTGCTTTAGACAAGAAACTTTTTGTGAAATCAATTAACTGCGAAAGTATTTCCGATCCAATATGACATGGCGACCTTCAAAAAGCGTGTCTATTACTTTCGTTAAGGCCGGTAACGCCTCTCTGGTATTGCGAGTGTCCATGAGACGCGGTGAAAATACAACATTACCATCACATATGTTCTGCAATCCGCGTTACTTGAAGTGTCGTGTCAGTGCATAAACAATAGAATGGATACCTGATATATTTTGTTTTGATAATCTAAGACCTTATGTGTGTATATGTGTTTTTTGTGTAATTGTTAGAGCTCTTAACTGAACGTCCTCAGTCAGAAGATAGACAGTCCCATTCTGTGGCACTGGGTTCAAGTACAAGTGCGTGTACCTAGAGCCCCAGAATGTGGCAGATACTTAAATTAATTACTTTTTAATTACTAACATAGTTTTTAAGATGTAATTTACTAACAATATTATGGGCCAAGTGTCTGAAATAAAAATATATATTTTTTTATTTATTTAAACTAGACTTTTGTTCTAAATTGTTATCAATTTACAGTAAAATTTTTAAAAATTATTATATCGATAAAATATAATTCGACAATGTTTATGTACTACGTGTGTGTTTGCATACCTGTAAGTGACCTACTCACACTGGGCTAATCTCTCTGTATTAGACTCATACAAACAAATTGTGAATAGGTTGTTGGTGTGCCTTATCAATAAAAATAAAATACCCAGGTGCTGATTAAATTTTATTTTAATTCTTCTTATGTTTCTTTATAAATTAAACTGAGCCCAACTTAATCACAAATTAAAATTTCATTAAAAATTACATATTTGCTATCTTACTAAATAAAAAATATCGTCAGATATAGTTCACTTGTGTTTCCATTGACCAGAAGAAACAAAACAGGCTCAATCTATTGCAATAGAGCGGCGCCCCGCGGGATGGCCGGGGCCACCGGACGTGGGGAGAGGCGTGGGTGATGGGGGCTCATCAATCTGCGATCCTCCTCATGTCGATATATTACAAGTGGCCTACATACCGGTACGGTTTCATACGCAGATGTGACCTAAAAGCTTGAGGAATGAGGTTTTACTGTAGTGGAAACTAATTATTTTGTTTGAATATTTACTCCTCTTACTTATAAAAACATTGACACTGCTGAATAATTATACGTTTTGCATTTGACTTTCAAATATTATTTTACACCCACTAACTAAATAATGGTCATATTATTACGATTGCATATCGATACAGTCGCCGTGTAATTTAAAAAATTCCATAAATAATGTTTTGTCACCTTTTTCATCTAATTCAACAATAATTGTTTATAGAACCAAACTGAAAATCCCGAATATAAAAGTTTTAACTATGCAGCACCTAAACTTACTACAACCTCCATCCATGCAAAATATAAGTGCTTGGCATTTGTCTGTGTACCATTCTCCATTTATCCCGTTGTAGAGCCAACTCTTTTACTTCTTGATCCAATTTTTCTTTAAGTTGATCAGTAAACTTTATTCTCTGTCTTCCTCACTTTCTTCTTGCGTCTATCTTCCCTTCTATTATATTTGTTATAAACTGGTCGTTTCGGTTTAGATATGTCCTATCATCTTCATATTACATACTACAACCTAAACAACTTAAATATACACAATACTATGTAATGGAATCAGTTTTCTGATAAAATTTTATAAGTGTATTCGTTTAAAAGCTATTATGCCACAAATACATACACGGTTTAATTTAAGCTCTCAACGTACTTCTTTTTGTATCGGGCTTAGTTAAAATAATCTCCGCCTCCAGGAATTCATTTGTAATACTGATTCTTGTTAAAAATAAATGGCGAAATAACATTTATCTACACAGTTTCTTAATCGAAATCATAATTAGGAAAGTCAATGAATAGAGCCTTGAATATCAAAGAAAATAAATTCTTTGCCACAAAATAATTAATTAAAGATGAACAAGTTATCTTACAGCGACACCTAGCGGCCACCATTCTCTTTTGTATAGCCATCTTTTCATCGTCAAAACTCATTTCAATTAATTTTCGTAAAAGTAAGTAAATGATGTGCCCTTTAAAAGCGAGATATCATTAACACTCCGAGGGGAGGGTGGGGTAAGAAGACGCGTTCGCCACACCATTTTATTATTTGCACAATAATATTTTTTAATTTATGTAATACACTTAGCCCTCCACACTTTTAACATGGAACGTGGTAATAAAGATGTTTGTTTTGAATTAAGTGGATTTAGATCAATATATATATATTTGTAGTATATAAAGCTATGATGGGTGACGTTTCATTCGCATTGATACTATGTATATTTTTTTTAGCTTTGTAGGCTACTGTAAGCACACTTTATATTGGATTTGTAGAAGAATATTGTGTACTTCATAGAAAAAGAAAAGTTAGTTCTCACTTATTTTTTAAAACAAACTTACTCTAACTTGCTCTAAGTTTACGTAACATTTTTATTTTTAACACATAAAAATATAAAACGGTATAAGTAATCAATAAAGGCGTTTATTTATTAAGCTTTAAATGACTTCAGTAACCAATACACGAATAGAATGCTTAGTTTTAGAAATACTCATTTGAGTATTTCTAAAACTACATATGTTTACCATGGGGAATATGCAAAAAAATAAGCTCTATTTACGCATTTGTTTGATATCGGGTAGCGGATATTTTTTTAAACTGGCAAAACAATTTGTAGTGACTGTCAATTTGATAGGTGACTGATGTTTCAGTACGTTTGCCATTTTACAATAAGAGTAATATCCTAGGACATTATTTAGGTACAAATATATCTGATCCCAAATTAAGCAGAGCTTATAATAGAAAACAGATAACTGATAGACTACATATACTATTCTTCTTATGTAAATACATACTTATATAGATAATTACAACGAATAGACTTACATCAGAATATCGCTTGCAAATTTTAGTTTGCAAAGTTTAGTTTACCAAACTTACTGTGCACTGCGTTCGTTTTAAGGTCGACATAATCGTCCATCGGAGACAGTTATTAGGAAAACCAGGGACCATTTTCGCACCACACATTCACTCGTTCATTATACGCACCAAGAGACGCCATACAATGCGCTCACAAGAAGTTTTTACTGCTGTGGAGCGTAGTGTTGAAGGGGACCCGACCCGAATGAGTCGATCCGGCATGCGGCATCGTGCACAGCAATAGGGAGCTGTGGAAGATTTTGCGCAAAGATCTTGGTTTGAGGGCTTACAAGAACAAACTGGTACTGTATACAAGAGTGTAAACCGCGTGACCATTATGCGTGCCACACGTTCGTTGAATATTCCGAAAACAGTGTTACCATGATCCACTTTTTTAATACAACATTTTGGTCAACAATGAGGCAATATTATGATTCAACCAAAAATGACCATAATTTTGTAGTAGCTACGTCAGTAAGCAGAATTGTCGAATATGGAGTGGAGAAAACTCAGATGAAGACCCTATTAAAAGTCACTAATCATTTGCCCCATATTATTTTAAAGATTATGCTGGTCAGAATTTTGTATCGAATTTTTTCTTTGTTCCTCAGGTGAATGGTATTGATGTGGTAGAATTTTGGTTTAAACAAGATGATGCCACACGCCACACAGTGTGCGAGTGCATCAATTTATTGGAGTAATTATTTAAAGAGCGCATAATTACACGTAACGAACCTGTAAACTGGCCTCCACGATCGTGTGATCTTACACCTATGGATTTCTGTCTTTAGGGATATGTGGAGCTACTTGTGTACGCATTAAACCACACTTTGGATTGCTGTGAAGTCAACATTTGCCATGTTATTGCCGATATACTTTGTTCTTGTTGTTGTTCGATAAAGTGGTCGAAATTTGGACTTCCCGATTACGATTTTTCCGAGCCAGCCGTAGCGTCTATATGCCCGAAATTATGTTTAAAGCCTAATGACAAAAGAATATATTTTAAACAAAACCAATACTATGACAATAAAATTTATATTTATGTATTTTTTTAACCCAGATAGACCTAAAACTCTTTTTTTCTTAGGAGGTTGTGATTTTATATATTCATGAGTATTAAATAGCCCCTGCATCTCAGTAAAATAGTAAAAAAAATCTTCAGCTTCCGGAAAAGCTTTTTTTGGGGATAGGTGAAATAACTGTGAACTTGTTACTGTGAGTTTCATTATATTAAAAATTAAAATTTAGTATTTTTATGATACAAAATCACTCAATTCAAGTTTCTAAGACCTAATTTAGTGAGTACTTACGTTTGCAGCACATTTTATGTGACCTAGCATCAATATTTTCACCACCTGCCAGCTTAACCTCTACACTTCACTTCACTTCACTTTAGTAAGATAACATTTGTTCAACAACAATATGTCCCAACTATCAGAAGTATTGGCTACCCAACATAAGCTTGAGGAGAGTGTTTGCAGAAGACTGGACGAACAGCAAGCCCAGATCCAGAATGCCGGCTCTTCAAAAGGCACTGCTAAAGATACTGTGGCCAAAGTGGCAGAAGAGCTTCGGTGCTTCCGGGAACTGGTATTTAACATCTTGGGTATTCTTCGGCAGCAAATAGATTTCTCTAATCAAATTGATGAATTGGAGACAAGAAACAGACGCAAAGCATTGGTTTTCACTGGTTTTACAGAAAAAGACAAAGAGGACTGTTCACAGACCATTCTGGATGCCCTTAACACAAGGTTTTATGTGATGTTTCCAAATCGGCTATCAAAGCATGTCACAGGCTTGGTATGCCCCGCAAGGATCACAACCGACCCATACTAGTTCGTTTTTCTAGTTTAGATATTAAAGAGGCTGTCTGGAGGGCCAAAGCCAAACTTAAGGGCTCGTCTGTAGCAGTAAAGGAATTTTGACCAGGGCCAGGCAAGAAGTCTTCACAAAAGCCCGTTTATATTTCGGTTTTCGAGCGGTTTGGTCTCAAAACTCCATTATCTTCATAAAATCTCCAGATGGAAGCCGTCACAAGATTTCCACAAGTGAGCAGCTGACTCCTCTTTATGCCAGGTACCCCAAGAAACCGGTGGAATCTTCGACACCTGGCAGCAGCGGCGGTGACGAACTGAAAAAATAGTGCTCTGTGATGAATTGTGCTAACTTTGTTAAAGTTTATAATTTACCTTGTAAGTTTGTTATAATATTTTACTTACCTCTATGAACCATTGCTTTTTGTTGGTTTTTATAATGCCACGTAATTAGAGGGTCAGGAACAATAACTTATATCAGTACCCTCCAATAATTTGTTATTATATGGCTTTTGCTAATTAATTCTAATACTTGTTTGGTGTAGGTTGTCCAAAGAGAATATAACAAACTACGTTTTGTTGTCAATAATTATCTATTTGTTGTGTATCTGTCATTGATGTTGTCAAAATTACGTCTCACTATAACCGTACTATGGATGCGTTCCAATTTACGTAAAAACGTTAAAAATATTAACGTTTAATATTATTTACCTTTTGTTATTTTGACAATTTTTCTCTATTGTTATTTTTTTGTGTTTAATACTTGGTTGTGAGCTGGCGGGTGGTGCAGAGTATACGCACGCGTGTGTACTACATAGCACTACTATATTTAACGTTATTATTTTATATTATTAGTTTATTATATCGTATTTTATTTAAATATATATTTTACTCTTATATTGTTAATATTTAATTATGTATTTTTCAAATAGCGATACTGATGATGATTCTTTTCATTCTGTTATAGAATCTACGACTTCTGCAAATGATAGTTTTTCATCCTTGCCCGATACACTCGGCGATTTAGTACAGCAAACCTTTTCTGGAAACTGTCGACATTTATTAAATATATGCCATATTAATGCGCAAAGTATACCAAGTCATTACAATGACCTGCTTGAGGCGTTCTCAGATTGTAACGTTCACGCCATCTTGACTTCCGAAAGCTGGCTTAAACCTAATCTACTTTCGACCACGTATTCTCTGCCTGGTTTCATTCTTGTACGCAACGACCGCATAGGTAAGGCAGGTGGTGGTGTTGCAGTGTATGTAAGAAGTGACCTTCCTTTTAAGATTTTAGCAACTTCTACCCCTACCTATTCTGCCTCTGCTGAGTTTCTCTTTCTTGAAGTTTCTCTCAAAGGGTCGAACACGGTGATAGGTGTGGTTTACTGCCCTCCAAATATCGACTACTTCACCGATATCGAATTGGTTTTAGAATCTTTAGATTCCGAGTATGCTCATCACATCATCATGGGTGATTTCAATACCAACCTCAATCTCCGTAATTCCCCTCGTTCCCGTAAACTCCTCCACATAGTCGAGTCAAGTAGCCTTCATGTGTTACCACTCCAACCTACTCACCATAACATCTCAGGTGATGATACTTGGCTCGACCTAATCCTTACCTCGAACCTCTCCTTAGTTGCATCTCATGGGCAACATGTAGCTCCTGGATTCTCCCATCACGACCTAATTTACCTTTCTTATATCCTTAAGCCCCCCAAGCCCAAACCCAAGGTCCTGCACGTACGTTCCTTTGGTCGGATTGATATCAATCACCTTTGTAAGGATGCATCTGATATTGACTGGGAACCTTTGCTAGTAGCTGAAAGTGTTGACGACATGGTCGATATTTTCAACAAAAATATCTTCAGGTTATATGATGCTCATGCGCCCGTAACACAGGTTAAATTGAAACGCCTACCTGCACCGTGGATGTCGAAAGAAATAAAAATGTTAATGCGGCGTAGAGATCGAGCATTTCGTAACTTCAAAAAAGCGCGCAGTGACCTAAATTGGAACATTTACAAAATTGCTAGGAATCGGTGTAATCAGATGATACGCAATGCTAAACGCCGTCATATTCTTAATAACATATCTTCTTCTACACCTGCCGGTATCTGGAAATTCCTTGGAACTCTTGGTATCGGTAAGCCGCGACACTTAGACCTTCCCAGCTCGATTGGTTTAGATGATCTTAATCACCATTTCAGTACTACTTCTTCTTTGGATCATTTAATCCAACTCCAAACTATAGCCTCACTTAATGGTCTTGCGCGCGCTAATATCTCTCCATTTTATTTCACAACAGTGGATACAAATGAGATCAAAAAGATTATCCTCTCCATTAAATCAAATGCTGTTGGTTGTGATGGTATCAGCCGACGAATGATTACTACCATCCTGAATAGCCTCCTTCCTGCAATTACACACATAGTCAACTTTTCCCTCAATTCCGGTACATTCCCCTCCATATGGCGTAAAGCTTATGTCCATCCTCTTCCTAAGGTCACTAATCCCTCTCTCCCCACACATTACCGTCCTATTTCTATCCTTCCTTTCCTATCCAAAGTACTGGAGTCCTGTGTTCAGAAACAACTTTCACGTTTCATACTTACCAATAGCTTGTTAAGTCCAATGCAATCTGGATTTAGATCTGGGCACAGTACTACCACGGCACTCCTTAAAGTGACTGACGATATTCGAGCAGGTATGGAGGATACCAAAGTCACTGTGATGGTTTTGGTAGACTTCTCTAACGCTTTTAATACCGTCGGTCACGATATCCTTCTATGTGTTCTCTCCCATCTTATGATCTCTGACGTACCACTGGAGTGGTTTTCTTCATATCTTCGAGGGCGCCAGCAATCTGTACGCATCGGTGAAGCTTCATCGAATTGGTGTGACCTGGAGACTGGTGTCCCTCAAGGCGGTATTCTTTCTCCTCTTTTGTTTTCTGTTTTTATCAACATCTTAACGAAAAATATTCAAAACGCGTATCATCTGTATGCTGATGACCTACAATTATACGCTCAAGCGAGTGTTGACAGCTTGCCTGAAGTGATCGGTAAACTAAATCAGGATTTAGACCTGATCAAAAATTGGTCTGACAGTTTTGGGCTTACTGTAAATCCATTGAAATGTCAAGCTATCATCGTGGGTAGTTCTCGCATGATGAGCAGATTTAATGTTGAAGACCTACCGCATATAAAATTTAATAATTCTGCCATACCAATAAGCCAAAATGTTAAAAACCTAGGTCTGCACATTGATTCAACACTAAGCTGGCAGAATCAAATAAGTAGTGTTAGCCAGAGGGTCACAAATACGTTACGGTCTCTCTATCGTCTTAGACACTTTCTCCCATCTGGAACAAAAGTGTTGCTCGTGCAGGCCTTAATATTCCCTATCATCGACTATGGTGATGTGTGCTACTTTGACCTGAATGCAGATCACCTTAATAAACTTGACCGACTTCTAAATAACTGCATTCGATTCGTTTTCAATCTCCGAAAATACGACCATGTGTCTAATTATCGCTCTCAACTTAATTGGTTGCCTATTCGGAAGCGTAGATCTCTGAGAGCGTTAACTACTCTTTACTCTTTACTTGATTCTCCCTCTTCTCCCTCGTATCTAACTTCAAAGCTTCAATATTTACACAGCAATCACAGTAAATATCTTCGTTCTTCACATAACACACTTCTTCAGTGCCCCTCTCATCATTCTAATTTCATTCACACCTCTTTCTTCGTACAATCCATTCTTCTTTGGAACTCCCTTCCACCGGAAATCAGGATGGCAAAGACTCGTTACTCGTTTAAACAGAAAAGTCACGCATATCTTTTAAAAATAGGTTAGTATTTAAAAGTATTACTGTTGTATTATTTATTATACAATTTATTTATGCTATTTAGTTATGTATATATATATATATATATATATATATATATATTAGTTTATATATTTTATAGTATGTAAGTATATATATATATATATATATGATATGTATCTGTTTAATTTATATGTACCTTATATAAATATCTTCTCATCTACAATATTTTTACAACTCAGTGCACCTACCATGTTTTCTCTGCATCACCCCAAGGTTGACTGTTAGAGAATGCCTTTGGCATTAAGTCCGCCTTTGTGCAATTCTGTGCAAGAAGTTTTTAAATAAAATAAATAAAATAAAATAAAAAGCTGGAAAATCATATCCCATATATGGCTCGGTCGGCACAACACGGCCTTTTTACTAATATGCTTTTAATAATAAATAAAACATTTTTAATGAATAACAAATATGATTTTATATATATTACAGTTTTAGAAAATATTTTTATGATTAGATGAATCTTTTCATTATATTACTATCTTGAATCTTCATAGTGGCTTTTTGGTACAGGATAAGTGCCACGCTTTTCACATCGTTTATGCGTTTCTAAAATGACCCTTGTAACACACCAGCGAAAATTGAGGCGATTATCACTCAGGGCCTGAATCAAAGTATTGACACAGCAGTGCAAATGGTTTATGATATATGAAAAATTGTCGCGAGATAACTGTTCATTTACTAGAGAAAAAACTGATGATTTTTCCCAATACATGTATCGTCTTGGCACTGAAGCATATCCGCTATAAAGTAATATTCTCACATAGCATTGTATTTCGCTAACAGTAATGTTGCCGGGTTTATTTTTCTGAGAAGCATATTTTGTATATTCCACAACAACAAATTTATGATGGAATCTTTGAACAAACTATTAACGATTCCATCCTAAATTATATTCCATTCGTCCAATATACTATTTGAACTATCAAATAGTACATTGGACGATGTAACTCGTTTTTCGCACGTTTCAAAGGTTGGAAACTAGGAAACACATTTGGTTTGTGTCTATTTATCCTTTATAGGTTATATTTTGCACAGGCGTAGGGAAAATTTCAGTATCTTCCATTACAGCCGAGGTTGATGGTCCTGACTTTTGAATTGGCTCTGCAGTGCGAGATCTCTTCTGTAAATTAGCCAAAGAAGTATCATCTTCGCTATGTGATTTATAACTCCAAGTACCGTAATCAGTCAGTGAAGGTGCACGTAAGATAGAACCTGGTAAATTCTGTATGGTAATATTATCTTCTCCACAACCTTCGTCTGTAACAACAGCATTTGCATTATCTGATGGTTCCAATGTGATGAATTCAGGAACCGGATCATCACCATGCTCTAATTCCTTCAAAGTGTCATGTAATGATAATGGTTTCAATCTGAAATAAATAAAAAGCATACTGTTTTACAGAAAATATAGAAAGGTGGTTGTGCCGACGGAAACATGTATGGGTTCTTGAAATATTCGGTAAAATAAAAGTGATATAAACGTGAATAATTAGAAGTTTCTTTGTAATTTAAACATTGTAGTGTATCGTCCGTTATATTTTTGATATTTATATTATATTTATAAAAAGATAACAATAAATATAATATAATCTTACCTCTTTGTGGACATGTCTTTCAATTCCCAATATATACGTTTTCACTTGCAATAAACAACGAGTATAAACTTCACTATATATCTTGTCAGCGCTGTTAACATTCATTAACTGACGATTCCAAAAAATATTGTCAAATGTTTTAATAAAATCATATAATGAGAGTAGATTTTTTTTATTACTCAAAACCCATGTATGAGTCGGTCGTTCTAACTGGGTTAAACAGTTACAAAATATAAAACTTACTAACTGCCGAAAAAACATATTAGTGGGAACTGTGGAATTACATTATAAACTTATATAGCTTGAACGAGAATCAGCATTCGATAAACGCAAACTATTTACCGAAAACTAAAGTTAAAAGCAAAGCACACAAAAGAAAAATACTATAAGTTATAATTTTTTTGCTAAAACCAATATAACTTTGAAATTTCTGATAGAGATAGTGTTCTGAGTCTGGGTCTACTTTATGTCCTCAAATTGCAATTTTAATTTGTGAAGTCTCCTGCAAATCAGATAAGTATGTACCTACATATATATTTGGTGTTGAAATCCAATGCAATATTTTGAATGTGGTTTAAACGTACCAAAAATATACTTACGTGTCTATGGTGAATATATTAAATAATTAAAAGTAATATAGATTAAAATTGTTAATATTATATTCAAGAATTCGACATATATAATAATAATATCCTGTGGCATTATTCATACACGGCCAACTGATCTTAATTTAACAGCTTGTACTGGAAATCAGATAACTGATATACTACATATACTACTTTTCTTTTGTAAATAAATACTTTTAAGGATAATCACACCCTGACACAGACATGCCCCCGAATTATCTACTATAAGTTGCCAATGAACGTGATTTCATTATTTAGTAAATAAATTTTCCATGTTTTTCATTTTAAACTAGATGTTATGTGTATACTAATATGTGAAAAGTGTAAAAGCGTTAAACCAAATGGTCCACCACTATTATAAGTCCAGTATAGGATTCGAGTTCTAGTTCGCGTTTCTAGACTATCAACAAAAGAGCAGATTAGTATGCGCTTAAATCTTATTTTATCAGTAACAGTTATGCAAAAGTGGATAGTACTCGAACAGCATTAGTGCGTTCTTTTAAATGACAAATAGCCTATAGCGGACTCATTGTTCGAAAAATAATAGTAGGCCGCGAATGAAAATACCGTGGAGGCACTTATTTTGCTATCTGCACCATAATATACATAAGCATTTTCCAGTTCAGGTCCACTTAAGGGAATTATACACCCAAACAAGTTCCGATAAGATACTTATTAGACTCGTTTTATATGAATAATCGACTTCTACGAAATTCTAACTATCTTAATAATGCTCTTAATCTTTTAATGTGCATAATAATATATAAGTTCTTCGAACGTGGCTCTAGAGCAATACAGAAATTAAAGAAAAAATAAAATTCCCCTATTCCAGTTTACCACCCACCGGACTCCCACGGGAGAATCATTAGGAAAAAATCGTGTTGATGGATTTAATTACAAAAAATAATTATTCTAAAGAAAGTTGCCTGAATAAACTCGGACGGAGCGGGTTCTTCGATTCCCCCCTTAATCGGATTAATTTACTTTTAAAAAGCAGGGGGGCGGTGGTTGTAATTAATGGAATGATAACATTACCCACCTCGTGGTCGGACGCCTTTTGAATTAATAGAGATATAAACAGAAGTATGCCAGAATAAAACAAGCCTTTTATTGTCCTATAGTAGGTATAATTTCGGATTACAATTTAGGGTCGTCGGTAGATGTTGGTGTTCATCCACAAAAACCAATAATACTATACATACATACATGTTCGGGATATACGGGACACATTTGTTATATATAACTCATACTGGTTATAGGTTAATTTGTTTAGTGTCATGGATATATAGCAATCTTTAAATTTCCTCCACTATTTAAGTTACACCTTTTATAAATCTTTGAATCTATCATGAAGTTTGATCTCTTAGAAAGATGGAACAAAGAAAGCCAAATAAAAGGCAAAAGTTTGCAAGAAACTATTTAAAAAGAAATAGTTACAGGGTTTGTTCGAATCACCACTCGTAGGTTAAAGGCATTTATTAAATGCCAATATTTTAAAACAAGGATCAATTTCTTATTGTACATTTACAAAGAAAACCAAAACAAAAGCCATTAACAACAATAAAATATTTGTTACAATTTATCAAAATATTTTAGCGAAACAAATGATCAGTAATTGCCCAGTCCACCCGCATTTTGTTTTCCAAAGCTCGTTCGACGACACCACTCGAATTCTTACGATCTTCAGTAACGGTCGATGAGTAGCGCTTTTTCCACTCGGTTACCGACCGGTGATCTGTTCTGAACGCATCTCCACTGACGCAAATCATATTGCGAGGAAGGGTTCGGATTAGGAACGTAATATGGAATCGACTAGTCATCGCCGCTGATTTTTCTCGTTCTCTCCGTCGCGTCGACCGTCCCTTTTGATGGAAATGAAGTGATGTTGCGTCTAGCGGTGGATTGTGAATAACTATTTGCGAGTGAACTGAATTGGAAATACGCTGACAACGGTTGTTTAAAAACTTTAACATCAAGTTTTAGGTTGGAATTTATTTAATTATAACACTATTTTTTTATCCTACTCCTACTAGTATTATAAATGTAAAGGTTTGGTTAGTCTGGAAGTCACCGAATAGCGCAGGACTGGCAAAAATGGATATCATTGGAGAAAAACTTTGTCCAGCAGTCGACATCTTTCGGCTGATATGATAATGATGAAAGATTTGTATATTCGGTACTCCATCACGCAAATTTGGTGGAAATGTGTCATACAGATACTTTATTACCCGCAATATTACACTGGACACTTCAAATGTTATGTCCCTGGAGATTATAACAAACAAAATACCTACATCCCGATCCGATATTACAGCCAACGATGGCCAATATTGTTTGACACTCGATTTCTCCCTTGATTTAGAACCGAATTTGATAATTATTTTCTTATTCGATAGGGAATACTTTCGAAATAGTCTTTTAAATACTTTGTTTAAATCGATAAATATTAATAATAAAGTCGGTTGTACGTTTTTTTATTAAGAACAATTTAGAGACAGAAAAGTAAAAAGAAGCCAAGGTCGACCAAGGAAGCAGTCTTTATTCCTATGCCTTTTTTATAGGTAGAAGGAATTCCTATACATACCACCCGTAAAAATTGTCTGCGAGTAAAATTAACCTGCCTTGCCCTTGTCTTGGCTACTGGAGAGGTAGCCCCAGGACACGGGCTTGCTGCTCTGGTGCCCACCTTTCGCACCATGGCCATTATTGAGATACCTTTTTTTATATGGCAGGGGAATGCTTACGCAAGCCACCCAAAGAGTGTCTGTGTGCGTGGGTATGTCGGACTCGCACCGACTAAACCTACCTGCCGTGGACTTCTCATGGCACCTAATGGGTGGAACGCCGGGAACGCAAGTATGCTACTCCGGTGCCCCCCATTTGCATCGTGTCCCAGGTGGTCGGGACACCTTGGGAGGGCTCTGAATTGCCCCCCAATTGCCGACTGCTGCCAGTCCGGCACAGCGACTGTGCCACGAACAGATCGCTGTCTTCCCGAAGCTGCTTGCATGGCGGCAGTAGAGGACACTTCGCATACTGCCACCGCATCTCCGAAGGGAGTTGGGCTAACGGCTGCCACCGCCGCCCCGACGCTTCCTCCGTCTGTGAGCAGGATAATTATTGATATACATACCTACACTCTAATTGTTACAATCAACTTCATTACTACTTGAAATAAGTCCAGAAAAAAATAAAAATAACGCATTAGTTTGTATTGTGAGTTGTAAAGCAATTCAACCCTAAATTGCTAAAGTTATTCTGTGGCGATGCGGTGGAATGGGCGTTATTTTTCGTCATGTGCTGTCTCATGTCGCGATCATTCTTTACGTTTCGTCTATCTATGTCCAATGTTAGCTGGGGCGGGCGGATTGTACCGTACGTTATACGGATTTTTCTTTTACTTTATATCAACGTTTTGAGAGACAAATGGTGTGGAAATACTTCGAGTTTCAACATTTACTTTTCTTTGTTTTGTGCCCCTCGAGTGTGGAACGGATAAGTCTGTAGTATGTAGTGCTCGAATGATACCTATGAGTGAATAATAATGGTCTAGAAAATCCATTGATTTAGAAAGGTGTTCAAAATTTCACTGCATTGGACGTAATTTATAAATAAATATGCAGTATTCATGGTAAAACCCTATGGCACCTTCCATGAACTTTAATTAGATACTTATTTTACTTATTTAAGCAATTAAGTATTTAAGAGATTAAGTAATGTAGATACTCCAAAATAACATTCTTAGTTAACGATAGAGGTATATAGGACGATAGGGTAAATAAAACAAGTATGTATGAATTAGTAAGTTAATGTAATAACAATTATTAAACAATTTGCACGTGTGGCGCAGCGCCCTCGCCACTTCGTGTTCTGGGTTAGAATCCCCCGCAAAATAACTTTTTGTGTGACCCATAAATAGTTGTTCTGAGTCTGGATGTACTTTCTGTCCGTCAAAGTTGTAAAGTACCAAAGACACTAGAAAACACTACTAATTTACTTACCTAGGTGATGTTTAAAAAAATGTAGCAACAATACTCATAGCGTAAAACCCAAAATATTAGCTGAATAAATCTATGTTAACCTTTCTAACACAAACAATAATAAGTAATACAGGATTTAATATATGATCATAAACCATCTTTCATAGATAATTTAAGTAATTTAATTTAGTATTAAGTCTAAGAATACCTATCCTTACTCATAACCCCAACAAAAATTTCTCAACTGAAAGGAAATTACCACAATCTTCATTTTGTTCTTATTTTTGTTTCTTTGAATTAGACAAACATATGTTTAGCCTATGTGTAGGTAACCTTATACTACAGTACATAATAAATTATTTTAATGTAAGCCTTATTTATTTTATGAAGTTCCAGCAGTAAAAACTGAGGGGTATATTTTTTCATTATGATTAAAATCATCGTCTGGAGACGAACCTAAATTCTCTGGGTTAAGACCCCAATGCTTTTCCAATTAAGCTACGGTTAATTATATTAGGTCGTTCACACTTCCCCACGGGGCTGCGGTGTCAGTGTGTGAAGTATCTTATACTGCCGCCATGTGAAAGCAGCTCCGGGAAGACAGAGATCTGTTTGTGGCATAGTCGCTGCGGACTGGCAGGAGTCGGCAATAGTGGAGGGCAATCCCTAGCCCTACCATGGTAGGTGTCCCGACCATCTGGGACAGGGCGCAAAAAGGGGGCACCGGAGCAGCATACCCCCATTGCCGGAGCTCCTCCCATCAGGCGCCAAGAGAATATAAGTTATAAGGTTAGGTATAGTCGGTGCGAGTCCCACAGAGACACTTTTTGTGGTTGGCATAAGTAGTAGGCATTCCCCGTGCCTAATGAAAAAAAAGTCATTCACTTTTATTATTCCTTTTAATACACACATTCTACTTGGATTTTAGGTTATGTTAAAATCCGAGTAAAATGTGTTTTAGTAATGTTAGCATGTTAAGCAACGCTTCGATGGACAAATTTGTCCAATGATTTTAATTTTCATCACGCTATCCCTTCCACTCTGTATGTATCACCATTTAATTAATAGCTGCCACTGCCACCCTGTCTGACCTGTGAGCGTGATAGTATTTCATACATATTAGCGACATACCAACACGATGTACGGCATTCCTCTATGTACTGGGTGCTCGCTATTCCAAAGATATTTTCGATAATTACAAATTAATTGAATTAATTTTATACGGTTTTTAAACCTTTAAGTTATTCCAGCAAGTACTTAATATTAAACATAATTAGCTGCGCCATGCAGTGTCACTATTGATTTTATTATTTGCACCTCAGTATTCTTTCAGGTTATAATCCTCCACATCCCAATTCGTTTAGTTATGTTAGTGTGATTGAATAATGAATATCGTCACTTATATTACAACACCACGAATATACATTTTCAGGACTTTAGAGGGGCGCCAAAATCATCGTAGCCTTAATTCTAAGATTGAATAAAAGATAGATTTTATTGTAATATTATTTTTTAGCTGTTATAAAAAATATATCCAAAATTGCAAACTTTAACATTTCGACTTTAATACCCCTTATGTGTTAAAACGACGTTTGTGATGTATTCTCATACATTTTCCAATATAAGTCGATTTTTGAGATTCTTTGATAATTATTTTATCATCTATACATATAATAATATCGTAGGAAAGTCAAAACTGTAAATTGAATATTTTTTTTAAAGGATACTTGGGGCGTGATCTACAATGGAGGTCGAAGCCAAAATATAGTTTTTAGATTTTTGTCTGTTTGTCTGTATGTATGTCCGGGCTAAACTCAAAAAGTACTGCATAGATTTACTTCAAATTTTGCATGAATATTCCTAAGAGGTCGGGTCAACATTACATATTATCACGCTATCACCTTCGGGGGAAGAGCTGTGATAATTTATAAAGTTTAAAGGGTGAAACCGCGGGGCAGAGCTAGTAGAATCATAAAAGGAAAATAAATACGTAACTAGAATATATAATAAAAATTTATAAAAAAAAATAAGCAATTAGGGCACTGTTAATCTTTAGCCTGACCAGTGCTCTAAATTATGCAACATTATCGGAACTCATAATTTAAAATCCTTTTCAAACCTATTCCAGTAAGGTACTAGTAGTTACCTAGGCAACCGCCTGTGTTGCTTAGGTAACTACTAGTACTTATCGCTCTTTAATATATCGCAATTAGGGTTGTCAATTCTTAAAATACTAAAACAGGATTCATAAATGTGCAGCGCTAGACAATTTGCCCTAAAAACCGGAAGTAACTACATAAGATATAAAAGTGCGTGCGGTAAGTTGTGCAGGGCCTAAAAATATCCGGATACAAACAAATTAAAACATGCTTAAGCCGGACATGTGTAGCAGTAGCAGTTTTATTTATAAGTTCAATAATAGTTAACGATATGAGTAAAATAAACACCTTACTGCTTCATAATCTTGCTCAGGCTTATTTTAGCTACGAGGACTATTGTTCTTGTTATGTAATCGAGGATTGATTTAATTCAATAAGCTTTTGTAACAGTATTGAATCAATTAATTGCAATCAAACGTGATGGTCGTAACACATATAATGCCTTCAATAATTATTAAGGAATATTTATGCCTCATACAAACATTTCAACAGAGTTTAATTTTAACAAAAGATCAATAAAACCAAAAAAGCTTTACCTAACAGTTATATTAAATTAAGAGCGAGAAAGCAAAACACCATAGACCACCACACAACAAGATTGTAAGTATCAAAATACAAAATCAATATTTAGTGTTAATTCCGCTAATTGTCAGTTTAATCATGCTGGGATGCAATTTGCACCGCCCTCCCGCCCGCAAAAATGTGCACATGCAAGAAGGACAATATAAAAAGCAAATTACATGCACCAGTACGATACCCAACACGTGTTTCGGTCCTCCACGGACCATTCTCAAGGGCTGCTAACTCGTCGAGTGCTCGAAGGAGACTGAAAGTCAACGAGGCGAGCGCTCTTTTATATACTACCAACCGCATGGACAACTATTTCTAACTACCCCCAAATATTCGTAGTAAAGGAGATGAAACTAAATTTGTTTGGTCATTCAACCATGCAAAACTATTACTGCTATGTTTTAATATTTCTAATTGTTCCAACACACATAACCGGAAACTTTTATCACAACTATGTAAAATATTATACGTATTATTGTCGCCCAAGGAATGGCCAGTTTCAATTAAATGTTTGGCGTAATGAGATTTATCAGGATGGCCATTCCTATAAGCAGCTACATGCTCTTTATACCGTATTTCAAAATTTCGGCCTGTCTGACCTATATATACCGCGTCACAATCATCGCAGACCAACCTATACACGCCGGATTTCTTGCAATTTTCCAGATTATCTTTTCCATTACAAAGACGTCGTATAGTTTGGTCCGTCCGAAATGCAACGTGAATATTATTTTTACGGAGTAAATTGGCAATTCTATCTGAAATTGGGCCCATATAGGTCAGACTACCAACATATTTGTTAATACGGTCAGGGGGGCATGCATACAGTAAAGAGCGAACCCTACATCTCTGATTATTTTTAATCAAATTATCAATAATAGATTTTGGATAACCGTTTGATAACGCGATTTCATAAAGAATATTAAGTTCTTTTATGTAATTCTCATTAGACAAGGGGACCGACATTAACCTATGAACATAGCTGCGGAAGGCAGCTAGTTTATGTTGATTGGGGTGACAGGATGAAGCTGGAATAGCCATATCGGTATGTGTTGGTTTCCGATATATTTGAAATTCTAATTTATTATGGACATTAGTGATGGTGAGGTCAAGAAAATTAAGGGATTTTTGTGATTCTAATTCCAATTTAAATTTTATTTTAGGGTGGAGATTATTTAATTTAGTAACAAATGAATCAATTTGACGTTTGGTACCAGACCCACAGATTATTATGTCATCAACGTATCTATAATAAAATAAAATGTTGGGTTCGCCCACTATATATCTACGTTCAAAATTATCCATAAAAATCTCTGCCATTAGTGGACTTAACGGTGAACCCATGGCCAACCCTTCCTTTTGGCGGTAATATTGATTGTTAAAACGAAAATAATTTTGTTGCATGCATATTTTTGTGAGTTTAAGTAGATCATACATCTCTCCAGGATGTAACCGTTGTCTCTCAAAGTGTTCACCCAGAATATGTAAACATTCCTCATGAGGGATATTGGTAAATAGACTATCAACATCTAGGGACAGTAACTTAGCGGAAGATGGAATTTGAGTATCTTTAATTTTTGAAATTAAGTCTAAACTATTTTTTAAACTGAATTGAGGTTGAAATGATGCTTTTTTACTTAAAAGGACGTTAAGGTGTTTGGCTAAATTATACGAGGGGGCACCAATATGAGAGACAACAGGGCGAATAGGATGGGTTGCCAAAAACTCATAAAGCAAACGTTCCTATTCGCCCTGTTGTCTCTCATATTGGTGCCCCCTCGTATAATTTAGCCAAACACCTTAACGTCCTTTTAAGTAAAAAAGCATCATTTCAACCTCAATTCAGTTTAAAAAATAGTTTAGACTTAATTTCAAAAATTAAAGATACTCAAATTCCATCTTCCGCTAAGTTACTGTCCCTAGATGTTGATAGTCTATTTACCAATATCCCTCATGAGGAATGTTTACATATTCTGGGTGAACACTTTGAGAGACAACGGTTACATCCTGGAGAGATGTATGATCTACTTAAACTCACAAAAATATGCATGCAACAAAATTATTTTCGTTTTAACAATCAATATTACCGCCAAAAGGAAGGGTTGGCCATGGGTTCACCGTTAAGTCCACTAATGGCAGAGATTTTTATGGATAATTTTGAACGTAGATATATAGTGGGCGAACCCAACATTTTATTTTATTATAGATACGTTGATGACATAATAATCTGTGGGTCTGGTACCAAACGTCAAATTGATTCATTTGTTACTAAATTAAATAATCTCCACCCTAAAATAAAATTTAAATTGGAATTAGAATCACAAAAATCCCTTAATTTTCTTGACCTCACCATCACTAATGTCCATAATAAATTAGAATTTCAAATATATCGGAAACCAACACATACCGATATGGCTATTCCAGCTTCATCCTGTCACCCCAATCAACATAAACTAGCTGCCTTCCGCAGCTATGTTCATAGGTTAATGTCGGTCCCCTTGTCTAATGAGAATTACATAAAAGAACTTAATATTCTTTATGAAATCGCGTTATCAAACGGTTATCCAAAATCTATTATTGATAATTTGATTAAAAATAATCAGAGATGTAGGGTTCGCTCTTTACTGTATGCATGCCCCCCTGACCGTATTAACAAATATGTTGGTAGTCTGACCTATATGGGCCCAATTTCAGATAGAATTGCCAATTTACTCCGTAAAAATAATATTCACGTTGCATTTCGGACGGACCAAACTATACGACGTCTTTGTAATGGAAAAGATAATCTGGAAAATTGCAAGAAATCCGGCGTGTATAGGTTGGTCTGCGATGATTGTGACGCGGTATATATAGGTCAGACAGGCCGAAATTTTGAAATACGGTATAAAGAGCATGTAGCTGCTTATAGGAATGGCCATCCTGATAAATCTCATTACGCCAAACATTTAATTGAAACTGGCCATTCCTTGGGCGACAATAATACGTATAATATTTTACATAGTTGTGATAAAAGTTTCCGGTTATGTGTGTTGGAACAATTAGAAATATTAAAACATAGCAGTAATAGTTTTGCATTGTTGAATGACCAAACAAATTTAGTTTCATCTCCTTTACTACGAATATTTGGGGGTAGTTAGAAATAGTTGTCCATGCGGTTGGTAGTATATAAAAGAGCGCTCGCCTCGTTGACTTTCAGTCTCCTTCGAGCACTCGACGAGTTAGCAGCCCTTGAGAATGGTCCGTGGAGGACCGAAACACGTGTTGGGTATCGTACTGGTGCATGTAATTTGCTTTTTATATTGTCCTTCTTGCATGTGCACATTTTTGCGGGCGGGAGGGCGGTGCAAATTGCATCCCAGCATGATTAAACTGACAATTAGCGGAATTAACACTAAATATTGATTTTGTATTTTGATTGTTATGGATTTCCGCAAAGTAACGCCTGATTCCATTACTTAAGATTGTAAGTGTTATATTTAGAACACGTTCGAGCATATATGTAAACCGCAGGGAAGAGACCAAAAAGTAATTGATGACAGATAAACTAGTAGATTCGTTAACACCCAAAAACTTATTAACATTTACAAGTTAGGTTACATTGAGTAGGTATTATGCGAGACCTATCACAGTTAATCTTACTGTATGACATAATGTTTATAAAAACAGTTCTAATAAGTTAGACATTTTGTGGGTCGTGATTAGAACTATAAACAGTATTAGATTGTCTGGAAGAAATTGCGGCTGGCGATAAGCCATTACTGAACAGTGATTATAATTATGTAAAATAGGGACAATTTTACATAATTATAATCACTGTTCAGTAATTAATTTGCTATTACGTTACAATAACGATTTTTGTATATAAACATTTAGTACATTTTATGTATCATAAATAGGTTTCGCAGCGCACACCATATGTAAAAGATTTTTTCAAATAGAAATACATATAATATACTTGGTTATTATTTACACACGGCCATCTGATCCCAAACTAAGCAGAGCTTGTACTATGGACACCACATAACTGATATACTACATACATATACAACTTTTTTTTGTTTATTAGGTCAAACAACAATTGCTTACACATTAAATTTGAGTTTGATATATCTTACTTAACTTACGAAATACAGTTTTCTTGTGTATCAACCAGTTACAGATTAATATAATAATGTTACAGGTTAATATTTAAATACTACGCAGTTTAATATTCTTTAATTCGTTAGAATTTGCTGCCATACGGATTAAAAGAGCTGTTCCATCGTGTCACCCGTGACACCAGCTCTATTGAAGACTGTTGGGCAAAGGTGATCACCATAACGAAATTCATTATTTGGGATGATACGCCATAATAGCCACACTTGGCAGTATGACGTTCATAGAACTCAGGGAGACCCTGCTGTTTGTTTTCTGGAAGATTAGGGACGATTTATATGACTTCCACTAAATGTGATAGTCACCACACAATTTTTTTATACAACTTAGTAGGCAATCAAGCATACGGCCCACCTGATGGTAAGTTGTCACTGTAGCCTATGAACGCTTGCAGCACCAGGGGCATCCTAATGCGTTGCCGACCATTTTGAAACCTTATAACTCCGGTTTTGAAGGGCCCTATGTTGAAGTCTCTTGGAAAAACCGTAACAGGGAGTCCATTCCACAACCTCAACGCACGTGGAAGCAGGTTTCGCTGAAAGCGAACCGTACGTGATTGAAAAGGTTCGAGGATGTGAGGACGAACTCCCTGTCTGTGGCGAGAGGTGCGATGGTAGAAGGTGGCCGTGAGCAAATCAAATAATTCCTCTGAACACATTCCATTGTATAGACGGTAGAACACACGGAGAGATGCAAAGTCTCTCCTCAGGCTTAAGGGTTCAATATGTCTATATAGCTTAGGATCGTCAATAATCGTCACAGCGCGTCTTTGAACTGAGTCAAGAGGCTGGTAATCTGGTGCCCCCGCCAATATAATGAAGTCTCGTTTGCGTATAATTATAATCTCAGAAATACATGTTGTAAATTGCGTCATTTAGCTAATATATTCATCTTATTACATAAATATGTTTTTTTTTCTAGGCAAAATTCTTGTCAGTTTGAGACTTTCTTGAACAATGCACAATTGAATATTTTAGACGTACACAAGTGTACGTGACGTACACAAGTCTTCCTTCATTATTTAAGAATCTTTTGTAAATGTAGGTATTAAAGAACATCGGTCACGGCCCATACATGCTGTGACCTGGCTATAAAATATCGCGAACATGACTAGTGTATGGATTAATCCGTTCCTCTAGGCACATTCATCAATCCTAATTTGAAAATATATTATTTAAAAGCCGTGGATCATAGAACGATACACTTATGTATTACGTCACTTTTGAGGTTATGATGTATAAGTCGGCAGCCATTACTACAACCTCAGCTAAAACCATTGATATAAAAACTATGCATTCATATATAACTATATAAGTCAATGGCTAAAACCATAAAAATAAATCAATAACCTTTCTAATCTTTTCACTGTTATGTATCTAAGACAGGTGCAGCGCAATGTGCATGAATCAGGATATGATTATACAAAAGCCAAGCTAGACTGTTTCTTAGCAACTGTTTTAAATTATTATGAAAAATATATATAATGGTTCCTTGCCTTGGCATATTTTTTTTTATTGCCTTAGTAAGCAGATGAGCTAGCGGCCCACCTGATGGTAAGTGGTAACCGCTGCTCATGGACATTCGCAGTGCCAGGGGCCACAGCAAACCGTTGCCTACCGTGATATTAGTACTCTTTTTAAACCTCGTTTGAAGAAGGACATGTCGTAGCGCTGGGGAAACACCGCAGCAGGTAATTTATGAATTACCTGCTGCGGTGTGTACCTACTTACTAAAAATATAGGTAACCTAATATCTCAAAGGTCGGTAAAAAATAATAATAATAAAAGGGCACCTTAAATAAAACACCAATATGGATTTAAGTATTAATTTATTCTATGTCTTCCCTTACAACAACTGAATCTAAATATTCAGCAGGTTCAGAAATATTTGACTGGTATCGAGCCCATCCAAGGTACCACACAATCGTCATGACATGATCACAACATCCAACTGTGCGTGGCCCTACCAAACAGTTGCAACAATACTCTGCTATACCCTCTCTCTCTGATATGCCATTTTCTATTAAAATATAAACATAGTATTGCTTCCTTGATACATGTCTCGACTTGATTTTCCCCCGTATCAGAGTATTGTTGCCACTTCCTCTTAAATTGTAATCTGAAGTATCTATGCTGCCACTTGTTACTTCTATTCTGCACCCACCATGAAACCTTACGTGCTCCCCATAATATGACCGTGCTTGTCGTATCTGATAGGTTCCTAAAGCAAAAAGAATTAATTAATTCATTTCCATTCTAGGAAATGTGATAAGGTTATCTCTATCAGCCGTAATACTAACAAAGTTCAACCAATAGGGACAAATTATTTTGTAAAGAAATCCTTTCTCTGATAATATTTAACATTTCCCCAGCATCATCTCTATTTCTCAGGCGAACACCAAACCTGTTCAGAAGACTGGCCGCTATTTCAAAATGTTGCATCATATGCGGCACAGCCTTATTAAAATAGTCTTGCCGTAATAATTTAAAATCTCTTTTAAAATACCCTTTAACCACCACCACCACCCATCGACAAATTGTCACACATCTACTTCTATTTGCTTGCTCTGTGGTCAGTTGATGTCCGCCCTCTGAAAGTGATTCTGGCATGTAGGCCTTGTAATTGCAGTCTTCTAACAGGCTAACAGAGTCTCTGAAACCCCTATCTAAAATAAAGATATCATTAGCTTGTAGATACAATCTGAGAGGAGAATTCTCATTTATAAAAAGAGATGTCATAATCTCAGCATCCTATGTGGTAGCCTTGTATGGCCCAAAACAGTCAACAATATAGCCATCAGTTGATACAATCAAAAACGGTTTGAGTAGATTTCTATACTTATGCAGTGAGTATGTATCCTTTTGAAACATATAATTTGAACTTTTGTTAATGTATATATAAGTGCCATCACAAATCAGAATGACTTGGTTATTGTTATCATTATAATAGATGCCATTTGGCAACAGCAGATTATGCCGTAGTAAATTCTCCCTTGAAATATGACTAATTCCAAGATTATTGGGAACAAAGTCTTGCACCAGCAATTCTCTTATGCTGTGCATTAATCTTTCAAGGGTACGACGAGGCACTCCTAAAAGCTTCGATAATCTGTCATCAGATTCTCTAGATCTCAATGTTATAAGCAAAGCAGACAAGCCTATATTGCCTCTATGAGCTTCTTGGATCCTAGGAACCTCATGTAACAATGAAATAAATTCCTCTTTTGTACTTCCAATCCAATAAAAAAATAAATTGTCTTCAACATCTTGAATTGCTTCAATGCTGCTTAATTCAAATATGATTTGTATGAATTTACCCATGAGAACACAATATGCTCTATTTGTTGTACATTAAAAGTACTGATGCTGTTTGGCAAATCAAATAAACTATCCCAGTTATTGCTAATGGCCTTGGTGAGAGGATCCAGATGCTTGTTCACCGTAGTTATCGCAGGCTAAAGCTTCATTAACTGCGTGCATTGCATTATCCCTACATGCCTCACAAATGTAATCATCTTCAGTTATCTGCAAAAGAAGAAAAAATATTACTATTATGCAACTTAAAAGAATATCTGCCTAGCTTTTTGCTATGTTGGTGTTAATTTCTAGTACAACCTAGAGCGGTAGTATTTTACATGAAGCAACTGCCATCAGATCTCCACAGCCTAATCACGGGAATATACTGATATTATTACATGGTTGACAGATTTAAGAAGCTTTTTACTGGATATAATGATTATCAAAGATGGTAAATGTAAAGAGAACAGTACAAACAGCTTAACATGCTTTCAAGGCCCAGGGAGTCTCAATGAGTAAGGAAACTGTAACCCATCCACAGACTGTCTGTGAAAATCGCAGCTTTACCTAACGGATCAATCAATGTACTCAGTATCCACAATATACTAAAAGATCATTGAGCATAAAAAACTCATTTGAATAAATACATTTGAATAATATTGTAATTCTGTCATAACATAGTAAACTATATCTTATGAAAAAAATTACTTACGAGTATTGGGGTGATCCAATTGCTATTGCAATATCAGGTATCAATATCAAAGGGTCGTTAGGACTTGAAAGATCAGGAGTCCGTAATAGTAGCCAAGTCACAAATAACACACAAAAACCACAACAAATCGCACAGTACGAAACAACGCAAAAGCAACGAAGGACTGCACCAAAGAGTATTTAAACCTACGGTAGACTGCACGGTAAACGCTTTGACAGCTCTCATTCTGTCATAATACGTTCCGTTCTACGTATTAGTGCAAATGTCAACTATCATTTGCAACTCGTTTCGGAATACTTAATCCATATCCCCATCTAAAAATGATGAGATTGATAATACATTACAAAAATAAGTAAAAATTCTGCAATACAGTCTAGTATTTAAGATAGTAAACACATAATGGTAGTGTTACTTTAGTGTTATGATGAAACGTGGAGCACAGATAAAAACGGGACAGCTTTGGATGCGTTCAAAACCTATTAAAAGTATTATGAAAATGAGGTTTTTATCACAAAGCTAAATTATTTTCCCGGCCTCAATAAAAAAATCTGAACCCCGTAATTTAATATACACATAATTCACTATTTTTTGACGTATCAATCATTGGTGGTCGTTTCATATTATGGTCAGGTCGAATATGGCCGATGTTCTTTGTTTAGAAAATACCTACGAGTTTCACAGAACCTACTATAAACTATAAACGTAACTGAACTTAGAAAATATACTCTAAGGTAGATCAGTTAATTAACTACGCTTTAGATAATCTTAACAAACGAACTATAAACCTAGTTACTATGTACGTATGTAGATATGGATACACTCTGACCTTTACTACATCTCTAATAAGCAGATAATAAGGGCTGTTTTCATAGTCCAACTGTACCTACTGAATATACATAATTCATTATCTTAATAACTAGCACCCAATAGGTCAATAACTATATTATTAGGTAAGTAGTTTTAGCGATATGGTAGACTTATCTCCTATGCAACTGATATGGGAACAGGGCCTTTCACGGCATTGATACAATATGTCTTTTACTGTGAATAACCGTTAGCCGTACCTGCGTATATAAGGTGGGTATAATGTTTTGTGTGTTCGTTAAAGAGATAAGAAGTGACTATTAGTTCAGCTTTTAAAAATATACAGTAACGTAGCAGGTATCTCACAAGTGACTGAAATTTATTGTTATTTATAAGTTCTGTAGGCGTTTAAGCTTATCTAGAAGTTCTTCTGCGGTTCTGCTGCATTAAGGAAAAAATGGGCATAGGTTAGTTAGTAAAAGAGGGAGTAAGTCATTAGCAACAGTACAGCCTCTTACTTACTCCTGCAACATGGTGGTTCCACGAAGGGTTGCTGTTGATAACGTCATCTAAATTCATCACCATAAAAATTATTTTTTTCACACACTTGTTGTCCGAGCCAGAAGGGCATAAAACTATACCTTGGTGATTCTGAGGTGCAATTATCTATGTAAGCAATCTATGTATTTACAAAAAAAAATAGTAGGTACCTACATGCAGTATACCTATTAGTTCATCTGGATTCCACAGTACAAGCTCTGCTTAGTTTCGACCCGAAAGCCATGAGTGAGTAATGTGCCAGAATATTCATTTGCCATATATTATGGCCATTATTTGTCATTTTCCTCAAAGAAATAAAAAGCAACCAGTATACGTACGTATTCTATTTATGTTTCTATATATTGCGTCAACGATTATTAAAAGACCATTTTAATCGCGTATATATATTACTTTAAGCCCTGTATACACATTAGTCATTCGCTCACTCACTTAATAGTGGACATAAGATTAAAACACGTGACTTAAATACTACTGTGACGGAACTCCGACGTAACGCGATCAACTACGCACTTCAATTCCATGAGTTGGAGATTTTAACCCTTAATCGTTCACATATGTTCATAATGCATGTTTTAACTCTTATTACAACACAATACAGTTTAAAATGAAGTGGGAACTATTATACCATTGACCATCTAACCCAACCACTTTAACCCTTTAAAAAGGTTTAACCGATACCGAAATAACCGATATGTCGCTTATTTCTCTATTAAGTAGTTTGCTGTGGTAAAAATTGTCTCTCATCACTTTTTAACCCCCCACGCAAACAGAGGGTGTTATAAGTTTGACGTCGTTGTCTGTCTGTGTGTGTGTATGTGTGTCTGTCTGTGGCGTCATAGCTCTCAGTATAGTAGTCAGTTTCCTTGCAGTTGGTAGTAGTAGCCATTGATATATTATACTACTAGATTAGTAATTACCGCGCTAATGCGTAGCCACTACACATATGGCCACAGCCATACATATTTGCAGCCAACGTCGCTTCAGTGCTTAGTAAATTCAGTACACTCGATTCAATGTACAGTAAATTCGATTCAATGTCACAAAGACATAATAAATCAAGCGGAATTACTTTCCACATGTATGTTTATTTTTTATATATTCATATTAACGTAAATAACGGAAAAACTGAAATAAAACATTAAATATTGTAATTTAGGTTCAGTGTTATGGAAAAAACTTTGTTTAGGTTTTCCACAATATTGGGAGAATTTGTAGTTTCTGGTATAGTAATATAGTATAGAATAGTATAGCCCAACCGTTTAACTCGCGTATCGCCTGCGCGGTAAGAAGGGCGGAGGGGCGGGTAACGCTACACACGGTGTCAATTATCCAAAGATTTATCTCGAGATAGACATTGTTAGCAAAGGATAAAATAATAGGTATCTTTATCGAAGTATTTATTTTTTTAGTTTTACAAATATTTTATTAATAGCATCTAATCATAAAACAATAATTAACTCCGTTTAAGAACTATTTAACCACAGATAAAAGTAATGTAAGACTATTCGTCACTAATATCCATATTGCTTGAATCATCATCACTGTCTGTGCAGCTTGAGGAGTCAGAATCTTGCAAATTAATAATAAATCAGTCCATCTCTTCATCAACGATTTGATCGTGCTGACAATATTCATTTTCAATAGTTTGTACATGTTTATTTCAGTTAACCCATTTTTCTACAGAGAATTCGGCAAATAACGATTCCAGTGTATTTTTGTTTTTGTCTGAATTAGAATCAATTTCAATTTTTGCGAGCTGTCCTTTGATATCCCCCAAACCAATTCGATCGGGTTCAAGTCTGGGTGATATAGAGGCAGTCTTAAGACCTCATGACCTGCCGCCTTTAAAATATCATCTATTTTGTAAATATTTTCCGCTCCGTGTTGTTTGATTAAGTTCATAAATCGCATTTTCTTAAAGATGTACCACATTCAACATTGTATCTTGCCAGGTCTGCATGATGGCTTTTGTGGATGTCGTCGTAGGCTTTTTGTCCTCCTGTACCGGTATGTGGTATGCGGCATTATCTATAATAAATAACCAAGTCTATCCATCAGTCTCATAACCCAGATTAGGTATTTGTTATTTACTTATATTAAGTTAATTTCAATGCACATCAAGCTACCCCAATCTGTCAAATTTCCTCAGTTGAAAGTGAACCTTATGCTTATGTGATACAGTTGGATATATATTAAAGAAATTTGACAGATTGGGGTAGCTGAATTTGCTGGCGTCTGTACTTACAGACCGACCAAGTGGCATGAACAGAAAGCTTGCAACGACCAGTAGTTTACAATAACAATTAATACAACATATATATTTATTATATAAATATATATTTCAGTACATTTCGGCGAACATCAATTAATATTACTATAGCAAAATTTGTGTGTAGAATGAAATAGCTTAGAAGACGCAGCTAAACAAATGTAGCGGGTCCTCTACCAATTTTTTCAACACACGCCTTTTTGGGACGCTAGACTTTCCACTCAAGGCTATGTTCGCATGAGTTACAATTAACTTATGAGCAGGGATGGGATCAAATGTAACCTACGCCTGTTTTCTAGGCTTAGATCTATCTCCTTAATACGTTTTGCTCCATTGCGTGTGGCTCTTATTGTCAGTGTAGGGTCTGGTGGCATTTTTCTCAAAAGTTCACTTCATGTTAACAAAATATAACCATCATCATCATGTCAGCCGACATCCACTGCTGGACAAATACCTCCCCCAGCGATATTCATAATAGCCAGTCTTGCGTAACCCGCATCCAGCGGCTTGCAGAGACTCTAACAAAATCTTGAAAGTCAAATCAAAGTCAATGTCAAAAATAAGTTATTCCGTAAAAATTTTACATTTATGTGGAATCGTCATTTTTTTTACCCTACCGTGCAGTGCATGACATGGCAGCTACTGAGAAACACTGCCAGAAAACTCAATCCTTTAAAAAATTAAAATATACTTAAGATTTAATTACAGTCACGTATGTTGACTCAGAACAACTCAATCCCAAGCACTTTTGTCACTTAAATAATCAGATTTTTTTAATATGCCCTGTTACACAATTTGGCTTTAATAATTCTTTTAAACTTATTCGTAGACAATTCTATAATATCATTGGGAAGTTTGTTACCCATAAAAGAGTTACTTATTTTGTGGAGACGGGTGGTATGCAATATGAGATTATTCTTATACTCGTATTGTGTATCGCTCCTTTTACAGAAGGAATCGATATTTTTAGGCACATATAGTAGGTTTTCATATATATATACTGAGATGCTACAGTTCTTCTGTCTACTTATCACTAATTTGACTGCACGTAAAGCGTAGAGGTTAAAAATAAGGCTCGCTACAACCGTGACGCCGTCGTGTTTTGTGTTCGAGTCCCGCACATGACAACTATTTGTGTGACGCATAAATTCTGACCCTGGGTGTGCTTTGAGTCCTTAAATTGTAAATTTGTAAAAGTCCATTGCAATACACGGATTTCAGTCTCTAGGGCTTGCGTTATTTAAAAAAATAAATTCGATTAATTAATTCCCAAAAATAAAGTTAAAAAATAGGGAAACTCTACCAATAATGATTCTACTCGAAACATTAACGGATCCTTTGCTGCCGCGTCGTAATTTCGTAACTCTAAATGTGACCTCTTTGCAGCGCTTATCGGTAGAAACATTTAAGTTATAAGCGTAATTTTGTTCTACGAGCTCGTCTGAGAAACGAACTCTTCCTCACTGAATGCTCTCCAGGCAATAGCATTATTGCTATCAACATTAACTATAGTGCAGGTTGTGATTAATTTTACTACAGCTCATCGGATACTGCAAAGGGTCAGAAACGCGTGCATCACGCTGTGGACATATGTCATGAGAGTCATTTACGTAATCACTAACCATAATAGCGGTAAATTAACATTCATTCCAAGACAAGGCAGAATGAATCGCGTTACTATCATCTGACCTTGAATCCAAAAGATACAAAAGATGTTTTTTTTTAAAGACATCGCCCGCACTAGGGAGTATTATCCCTGTGTCGCGGGGTACTTTACAAACATATAATAGACGGACACAAATTACATCCAGACTTAGAGCAACTATTTATGGGTCACACAAATAGTTGTCCGGCGCGGGCTCGAACCCGCGGCGAGAAGAAGCGGCGAGGTGACTGTCTTAGCCGCTGCGCCACATGTGCAGTCAAGTTCACGTGAAGTTGGACCATGTGTTTTTATTGGTTTCTGTTTACATGTAATAATTGCCATAGATGTTCGTTTATATAAATCATCATCATATCAGCTTAAAGACGTTAGTTGCTGTGTGGTGACGACAAAGAATATCATCACTCTATCTCATCCCGTGGGGGGCGTAGAAATCGTCCAAGGGAATACCTACCAGAGAACGGGCAGCACCCTTTTTCTATTAATTATGACCATCAAACTGCAATCGCCGACCCGTCCAAGCGTGGTGATTATTCTTTGGGAAGGCTTTTGTCCTCAGTGGACGTACTTTGGCTGACTTGATGCTCATAGAAGCCGATTGAACGAATGAGTTAGTAATTTTTAACCTTCATCTATTTGAACGCTGATCACGAAGAATTTGAAGGCGAATTAATCTTGGTCTTACAGTACTATTGTCCAGTTTAAAGCCTGACTACTGCCTTGCTACCTTGGCCGGCCTTATAGTTAGTTTGACGGTCACCGTAGCCTAGTTGGTAGTGCTCCTTCCTACGAAGCTGGTGGTCCTGGGATCGAATCCCGGTAAGTGCAAATATTTGTGTGATGAGCACGAATATTTGTTTCTGAGTCATGGATGTTTTATATGTATTTATCTATCTATACATACATACATAGACTCACGCCTATTTCCCAGAGGGGTAGGCAGAGACAACGGACTTCCATTTGTCACGATACTTGCATACCTCTTTCGCTTCGTTTACTGACATAATATTCTATCATAATATTCTGATATTTATCTATCTATATAAGTATGTATATCGTCGCCTGGTACCCATAGTACAAGCTTTGCTTAGTTTGGGGCTAGGATGATCTGTGTGACATTGTCCCTAGATATTATTATTATTATTATAGTACTACTAAGAAAATATACCTACCATTCGTTCACCTACAACAATGCGCAATTGCGTAGTTTGAGAGCATATACGTATAAAATCACTATTTTATCGCACTGCGTTCGTTCCGCCTGTAGACCCGTATAAATACGTAGACGTGCAGCTCATTCAATTAATTTCATTTACACCTTTGTTGCCAGTGATACAGCTGAGGAAATAAATTAATAATATTGTAAGTGATTTAATTTATTTTATAACATATAATTAGAACTAGTTCGGTATATAGGTTTGAGAGACTGATAGCACCCAGCCGTTTCATGCCAATTTCGACCGCATTATCTACTAGACGAGTCAAAATAAACAGAAGATTATCAAAATAATTTAGAAAACTGGGCTAAATTTTAGAAATTCAGGGCGAGCTTAATATCGTATTTATAAGAAATATTTAATAAAGCAACAAAGTTTTGCTTACTATTACATTTTAAATAACAATTAAAGGTATTCTTTTGGATATTTTTGCTTTAAGGTCTCTTTATGATAATTTACTAATAAGTATATTATTGATTAAGTGATGTTTACTAACACTACTAACGTAATATATGAACATTGACATTTTTGTAACGAAAATTTGTATGCCGATAATGGTAAAACATAGAGATACTATTATTGATCACAATGTAAACATTTTTATTACCTATGTTTGTACAAATAAATTGAATTGAAGCTTTTTGAATTGATTTTTCCATCGGGAAAATGTAGTTTATTCATGTTTTGAGATCACTGAATTTCTTGAAAATATTGGAAAAATTAACATATCTTTTACCACAATTTTGACGAGGTAGTCTACGACTAGCAACTAGCCTAGTCAACTAAAGGCACCTATCAATATTTTTGGCAGGTGCTCTTCGTGGATTCAATTTATTTATTGCATTCTTGTCCACGAAAGGCACCTACGTTAACCGTTATAGTAACCTAGGTTATGAAATGAAAAATATCGATTCTCACTCTCTTAAAAATTCACTCTCATACCACCTAGAACTAACTCCATGCTGTTAAATTTTTTGGTGTCGGTGTGCGCGCGCATCGTAAAAATTCACTCTCATCATTTTTCTCCATCGCGCCAAAAGAAGTATAGGTAACTTCAAAAAACTCTTAAAAGAACATTATCTGACAACACTCTGAATGTGCTAACCGGAATGCCATTTTGTGTATTTATGTATATTTGTATTTATATGTAAATCTATATATATAAAAATCAATGCCACATTTCGTTGTAATGTTATAACTCAACAACGCCTTTACCGATTTGGCTAATTTTGGTCTTGAATTATTCGTGGAAGTCGAGGGAAGGTTTGTACGTAGAGAAAATTTAAAAAAGTAGAAAATCAACATCTTTTAGCAATTTAAAATATTTTTTTGTTTATATAAAAGAACTTAATAATCATTTTTTTATTACTATGCCTTATACGTAGCGGAGCACGTACCGGGCCGCTAGTATAAACACATATATAATTACATATATTTATATTTATTTATTTATACATTTATTTATTTATATTATTTTATTGACTTCGTAATATTCAAATGAATTTTCTTCTATTGAATGTACCTTCGGTATATTCAGCCATCTTTTGTTCTGTACACCACCTAACCCCCGTCTTTCTATTCACGAACAGTTCCGGTCCATTCAGCGGTTGCCTGGAAGAGATCGCTTTTAGCGATAAGGCCGCCACTTGTACTATTTCCATTTTAATGTATTTTTTTACTCTAAGTTTATGTCTTTGGCGTGTAATAAAGAGTTATCTGTCTATCTATAATTATGATACGCCAAAGTTAAAATGTCGGTGGTCCAAACGTCGAGAAAACCACAATAAAGGTTAGTCGCGTTAATACCTGTATAAATGTTGTATAATTATGATACGCAAATGCTTAAATGTCGGTGGTACAAACGTCAGAAAAATAACAATAAAAGTTAGTCGCGTTAATACCTGTAAAAATGTTGTATAATTAATATACGCGAAAGTTTAAAAATTGTAAATTGGTAAGCCGATAATTTTTAAAACTTTTCATAGATTATGAAAAGTTTTACAAAAGTGTCCCACGTCATATTTGAAAATTTAATGAAATTAACGGCCGCATACTGTTACTGCTGTATCCTCTAGGGGCCCCACAGTATCTACTTCTTCCTTTTGACATTTAATATATGGTGACGGGGCCCCCACTGTTGGGCATGATCCTCTTGCCTTCCTTGCCTTCATGTGTACTTAACCGCATTTATCACGGTGCGATTTCTGAGGAATTGTTAAACCTTATATCTGCCGCAACATTACAGTATACTTTAAAGGTTTATCGAAGGACTTGGGAACCAAGTATTGCTTGTTTTATAGTATAGGTAATGTTATTATCTAATATTTCTTGTGTAACTATTATAATTAAAACATTACGTGAGTGCAAGAACAATGGGACTGATGTCAGAAAGAATTATTATTTTTAACATATATATGCAAAACAAGCTGAAGTTTATATAAAAAAAGTATTGTGTGCCTATTGGCGGATTAGTTATAGTTATCATTAAAAAGAAACACATAAGAAGCAGAATTAACACCAAATTGCTACAGTCAAGGCCATATGTAAGTACGAATAGTATTAGGGAAAAACCTTCAATAGATGTACGGACTAGTTAGGGTTCCGTACCCAAAGGGTAAAACGGGACCCTATTACTAAGAATTCGCTGTCTGTCTGTCTGTATGTCCATCTGTCACCAGGCTGTATCTCATGAACCGTGATAGTTAGACAGTGGAAATTTTCACAGATGATGTACTCGTATTTCTGTTGCCGCTATAACAACAAATACTAGAAAATAAAATAAATATTTAAGGGCGCTTCCATACTACAAACGTGATTCTTTTGCTCGTTTTTATAGATAATGGTACGGAACCCTACGTGCGCGAGTCCGACTCGCACTTCGCCAGTTTTTTTAATTTATCACAATTTAGATTAGCCATAAATTAATTTATGTTTTTTTTTCGGTTAGAAATAGATTAATATTTATCAAAAACAAACAAATATTAACCTATTTTCTTAACATTTAGGAGTGGTGCTTTTACTGATAAATGTATCCAATTTTTATTTATTGTACGATCCACGATTCCCACGAATGATATCGGCAATTCACCAAATCTTATTCATCTTATTATCATTTGTTTTTCGTTGTAATTTTCGTGATATAAGTTTTGTAATGTATATAATATAATTATTTATGGCATCAATCCTAGGGGTCTACTAGGATACCAGCGTTGCAACAAACTTGCTGTAGCTTATGTAAAGGTACATACATACCTAGCAAAATAATTAGTAGTCTGGTTTGAATCCCGGTAAGTGCAAATATTTGTGTGATGAGCACGAATATTTGTTTCTGAGTCATGGATGTTTTCTATGTATATAAGTATTTATCTATCTATATAAGTATGTATATCGTCGCCTGGTACCCATAGTACAAGCTTTGCTTAGTTTGGGGCTAGGTTGATCTGTTTGACATTGTCCCTAGATATTAACGATAATAATTAATTTATTAAACACGACAAACATTACACCATTTAGCATTACAAAATACACCTCAATACTGTCTCAATCCTTAATTAAATACATTTCATAATATGTAGTTTGTGGTACCATGCTTAAGATAATAATAATAATATCCTGGGACATTATTCACACACGGTCATCTGATCCCAAACTAAGCAGAGCTTGTAGTATGGAAACCAGATAACTGATGTACTACATATACTATTTTTCTTTTGTAAATACATAGGTATTTATATAGATAAAAAATAAATTAATTAAGTTCACCTCTAAGTTTATAAATTTTTAGAGCTATTTGGGGTAATTAACATTTATTTAACAATTTAAAATGTTTATAGGTATCTAAAAAGTTAAACAGCCGATTTTAAATATACGAATCTATACGTGTCTTTTCAACAACAGTCCGATTCCAAATTATAAAAAATGATATCTAATTAAAATATCTATTGATACGACATTGATAACAAATCCAAGTTTCGGATGTTAACACTGGTGCAGAACTTACTTAAGGCCCTGACTGCAGTGCGCAGCCATCTCGCTAGCCCCTTTTCAGGATTGCGAAATAATTAAAATAGAAAATCCGCTTCGGCCATCTTGCGATATTAATACTTCTATTCTAAATATTCAAAACTAGATTTCATTTTGCAAATTTTTATATCGAATAAATTATACAAAATGGAATCATTTTTATAACAAAAATGGATATTTCTATAATACTGAATGCCTGAAAACAATTGTAAATTGTTATAGGTGATATACTTATATAGTTTAACTAAATACAATGTACCTCTATATATCTGTGATAGAATTGTGTTATTGACAACAAAAACCTACTATTTATTATTTATTTATCGTGTGGGCAGTGGTTATCCTAGTGTCAAGTTGTGCAAGCCACCCAATAGGCGTCAGACATGGCTTAACGACTGTTGCCTAATGGCTACAACCGGGACCGACAGCTTAACGTGCCCTCCGAAGCACGGACACGCTCAGAAATTAAACCACTTCGGCGGTCACCCATCTATGGACAAACCGCGAGCCTAGTTGCTTAACCTCGCAAATAACTTACGGACCGGTGAGAGCATCTGACTATAACCTACTATCATCAACACTTAATAAGATATTAAGTAATTGGTGAGAACTTGGCAAATGATCTTATATTTAAAGACGTAACATGACAAAGTAGTTCAAATAGGATAATTAATGAAAATGTGAATTAATCAAGTATAATTAGAAATTTTTGATTGTAGAGTATGTGATTTGATTTGGTTAGCATCCATATGCTAACCAAATCAAATCACATAATAATAAACTCGATAAACTAGGGCTATTCCGTGTAATCTCAGGCAGTTGTCATTAGACAACCCGAAATCGAGATTATATTAGATTTGTTTGACCACACGGCTTCTGATAACCTAACTTTACTTTTTCTCTACGATAGATCCGTAAATAAATAAATATCCAGGGACATTATTCACAAAAGCTCAGCTGGTACGAAATTAAGCAGAGCTTGTACTATGGAAATCAAATAACTGATATACTACATATACTACTTTTCTTTGATAAATACATACTTATAACTAGCTGTGCCCTGGTTTTACCCGCGTTAAACTTTATAAATTATAGATATATGTATGTCTCAATCCGACATTTTCCCACGTAGTCATCCAATATTAGTATACAATATACATGGCTTAATTTTGGCTATGGAGGTTCTTATCAATGGAGGTAATAATATTATACCACATTATACTGAACAAGCTACTTATAATTCATTGTGATTATAATGAGAGCAGGGAGAGTTGAAATCTTTTATGTTTATCTTAAGAATTTTTGCACTAGTCTGAAGTCAGCAAGTTGGCGCTGTGCGTCGTGTTCGTGAGCCTCGAAGGGCACATTAAGTGTCTCTTTTATACACAACCCATCAAACAATCTTAACACTCATCTGTGATTTAAAACGCTACCACATATAGATCTAGTGACGAGGCAGACATGAGAGCACCAAATATAATACAAATATAAATTACAAACCACCGACATTAAATATACGTTTATACATTACAAAAATAGCACATAACAGGCAGTTACATACATAAAAGTGAAGCGCGCTTTTCTCATTCTCAGATTGTTACCGCTGGGTGGGCGATACATAACTTTAACTTCCGAAGCACACGCTCTGAAATATTTATTCCTGAAACGTAAAGATCGGCGAGGTGGGGGTGGGCGGTTTATCCCGCGGTTTCCTTCCCGCCGTGTTTTACTTCGAGAATGGGAAGTCGCCGCCGACGGGTCGATATCGCCAAAGATAACTTACGCTTTAGATACGATTTTAATTCAAGACTTCTTATATGAGTTTTGGATACAAGGAGATAGAGCTGTCATCTTTCTATTTTTATCCACGACGCGTAAAGACGGATAATTTGCTCCTATATTATACCTGCGTTTAAGGTAAAGGATTTTTTGTTTGACTGTGTGTTTGAGTCTGTTTTTCATCGAATCTACTGAAACGATCTCTTGGTTTTAGTCAGATATTAATATAGCGGAGGCTTTATTAGATATATTTGGTCATAATTCCCGATAGATGGCGATGCATTGGAAATAAAATGAATATAAGGATCTTGGTGTCACTTTAAAATAAATAGTAAGTACATTTCAAATATATTTGATAAAAGTTCATAGATAGACATTTGTCTTATGTGCACACGTTTACCATCAATTAAAAGGCATCAATAAGTATATTTCATATAATTAAAAGTTAGAAGTCAACCTTTGAATTTATGTGCTTGCCGTGGTCCGAATTTTTATACAAACGATGAGAAATGTTATAAAAAAAATATGTGATCAAAAGTTTCGCATAAGCGCGGATGTTAATTATTAATCTAGGTTCACGCATTCATCTATACAAATAAATAAAATTGGAGTGTCTGTTTGTAATATTGAAATAACCGGTTTTTACTACATAAATATGAATATATATACGGTACATACACCAAAATAACATTTTTTACAATTTTTGTCTGTCTGTCTGTTTGTTCCAGCTAATCTCTGAAACGGCTGGACCGATTATGACGGGATTTTTATTGGCAGGTAGCTGATGTAATAAGGAGTAACTTAGGCTACTTTTATTTTAGAAAAAGTCTTTTATTTTACTAAAAAACAAAAAAAAAACGAAATAAACTAATTAACACGCGGACGAAGTCGCGGGCACAGCTAGTTATACATAAATACTTAGTTTTCATTACTATTTATCTAGTATGAATCTTTAGATCGTAATTTAGTGATGAGAGATAGATCGACCAAAATTGCTTAAAGTAAAAAACTAATACCTACAACTACAGATTTTATGCATAGAGAATTGATGAAAACATCTTAAATATCTTAGCATACTTGTGGAAGTTACAAGGAAGGTAGCCGTCTCTGCACACAGTGCTCGGTGGTATACTCTGTGGCAGTTCCCCGACCTCCAGGGGGGCCCCCACCGTTCGATTGTCTGCGGAGGCTGCCCGCCGGTGCCATCTGATGTGCCGAGAGCACTCCAGATCTGCATAGATCGTTGCCTTCGTTTTTTCCCTATCGAAAAATCAATACTTACAGTTTCATAAAGTTGGAGACACTCCTTGATTTCATTACAGGTTAATACTTTAGAATATGTTTTAATGAATCCATTTATTTTTCCAAATAGGTACGGATTTATTTATCTTTTGTATGTGTTTCTTTTTGTTTCGGTTTGTCTCAAGACAAGCGTGTGTGAAATTTTAAGGCAGTTTAGAAAGTCTTATTAACCTAAGTTGCAACAATAAGACATTTGATTGCACGATTTAGTATGTAGGTCACCATCGTAGGCTGCAAACGACGGTACATAATGTGAAGTGCCTCATCCCAAAACCATACCGAGCTTTCCGCCGCTACCACCCTCAAGGAGAAAGAGCCTCAAACACCGTGCAATAAAGCCTTCGAATCCGGCAAAACAAATACAACGAACATTCCAATGCTAGATATCACTGGCTCCGCCCACACAGTTGGCATGACGACTGTAAGCGCTCCCATTGGTCGCCGCGAAGCCTTCTCCATTTCGAATTGGTTATTTTTTTTCTACAATTGAAATTGGAATTGTCCATTTGTTCTGTACGTCTGTGCAGCGCATGCGTTGCGGGGAGGCGTCTACGTCACGTACCCGTAGCTACGTATCTACGGTAAGGCTACGAATGTTTTATTGGATTCTACTCTACGTTCCCATTCGTATTTGAGATTCAGATGTGGATTTGCTCTCGAATTGTATGTAGTGCGCAGTCGTGGCGATTTGTGTTTATAGAGATGGTTTGTGTGGATTTACCTAAAGATTCTTTATTTTGAGGAGATCTTAGACTTTGTTAATAAGGCTCTTGTGAATAGTGTATGCATAGATTTGGTGTGATACTTATGGAATCCAAGCTATCCTGCTTACTGATTGCCTTGAACATATCTATTCATGATGCAAATGTTTGTTTGCGGTCTACTTTCTTTTTCGTCACACAAAATTTGGTGTTCTGTGAATTGAGAGTCCATAAGTAATTTAGCCCGTTGCTTAACACTTAGGTACTTTGAAATGGTTGTCATGCAAAGAAAACTCAGGATTATTAATAGAAAAGCATAGAAGAAATTTGTAAGCTTTGATATATCTTACCATTTAGGTACCTTTGTGTCACTTACCAACACTTTATTCTTAAATGAGAAAATCTTACTTAGGTACTACCTATACTTATATTAAACACGCTGTCAATAGCAGCTATACCTATAAATTTTCATTTTTTCCAATAATAGTACATACATCCTGTTAATAGATCGCATCCTGTTAACAAACAGACTGTTTCCCAGTCGTGCCATAAACAAATTGTTACTCTATACTACTAACGACTTGCTCGAACGATCCCCATATCGATCAAAAGATTTAAAACCGCGTAAAGCTACTAAAAGCATTTCGTTAGAATTTCATCAAAACACACGACACAACATCGCATGCAATAATGCGCCCGCAACTCTCAGCCCACTTCTAGGAAATCCTAAAAACGTTTATGACACCTAAATACTAGGTTTTACAGTTCAGATTGTACCGGCATCCTGTGGGACAAGTGAAGTTCCACTTTGGCATCCGGAGCTAGGTATGTCCGGAACAATTTCATTTGCGACTGGGCGAGGATAGCGCTGTAATTACAACAACAATCGATAGAGGCGCCACCGTCTGCCGCACGTTTAATCTCGCCAGAATCAAAGGACCGTCGCCTCACACCCACCCCTGCACTAAACACAAACGTATGACATCGCATACCTCAAACCTATTGCTATGAACGTCGTCCATTACTGGTTACGCTTTCCATACTATCGTACGGAGCTCAGCGAGTCGGTAATGTTTCTCGCCTTTCAGTTTAAAATTGTTTAAAAACTCGTCTCACAGTACATACTTTGTCTCCAAGCCTATATCTGCAAAGGTATGTTTAGATGTTCCTGGAGCAGATAGTTGCATTTCTAGTCTGGTATACATAACTATTTCTGGAGTTTTATTAAAGCATAACATTGTTGCTACTTGTTACGGAAGAAATGCTATGCAGGTGGCACAGCAGTGTGGATATCAGTTTGTTTTATAGTCTTGATCAGTTATTGAAATGATATTGCTTAAAACGGCTTACGGCAGGAGTTGACTGGTCAAAAAAAAAACGTAAAAAAGCATTATGCCATGCGGCTTTCTCTTTCTCTGTCTGTTACATACTAGTGTGTCTGTGCGTGCAAGTAGGTATCGAGATTTGAAGGTCATGGATCTGGCAACGTAATGACTTGTGTACACAAGTATTATGCGTGGCCAGTTCTTTGACCTTTTCTACAAGCGTTAAGTACGTAAGCGTATTGTCTACGCTTGGAAATTATATTAAAACTTACTTGTTTTTAATAATAAATATAAACATCTTTCTGGGAGAACTTTCACACTGCCATCAGATCCCAAACTAGGCAGAGCCTGTACCATAGCAACCAGACATTCGATAAACAAACTTTATTTTATTTCTAAATACATAAGTACCTATATATTATAGATAAAATACACCCAGACACATCATACAAACATTCATCCTAGGTGGGTATAGATCCCACGACCTCTGCCACTAGACTACACACCAGTCAAACACGTGAGTTATTAAGTTCCATCAGTTGATGGCGGGAGTGATCCGAAACCACAGCTTTTAATAAATTATGTAAATCCTACTAATATTATAAATACGAAAGTCTGTGAGTATAGATGTTTGTTACTCACGCAAAAACTATAGCTTATATAACCAAATAACACATAGGCTGTGTTTTATAAAGTTTGACGCGGGTGAAACTGCGGGGCACATTATAATTAAACTAAACATATAATATACAGTATCTTTATACCCTATATTTAATTTTAGGAGAAGTTTTGTTTAGCTACACGGTAAAGTTTTATACACATTGATTGCACGTGCGTCGCAGTGATTAAGGTATGTGCTCACAAGTAGGTACCTCGGCGCCCACATACCTCGGGCTCCATACTCGTACAGATGCCCTTTTAATAAGCTTTTAATAAATTATGTAAATACTAAATATACATTAAACTAAACAAAATTACAACATTATAATTAAACTAAACATATAATATACAGCATCTTTATACCCTATATTTAATTTTAGTTGATGTTTTGTTTAACTACACAGTAAAGTTTTATACACATTGATTGCACATGCGCCGCAGTGATTAAGGTATGTGCTCACAAGTAGGTACCTCGGCGCCCACGTACCTCGGGCTCCATACTCGTACAGATGCCCTTTTAATAAACTTTTAATAAATTATGTAAATACTAAACATACATTAAACTAAACTAAATTACAACATTATAATCAAACTAAACATATAATATACAGCATCTTGATACCCTTTATTTAATTTTAGTTGATGTTTTGTTGAACTACACAGAAAAGTTTTATACACATTTATTGCACGTGCGCCGCAGTGGTTAAGGTATGTGCTCACAAGTAGGTACCTCGGCGCCCACGTACTTCGGGCTCCATACTCGTACGGATGCCCTTTTAATAAGCTTTTAATAAATTATGTAAATACTAAACATACATTAAACTAAACTAAATTACAACATTATAATCAAACTAAACATATAATATACAGCATCTTTATACCTTATATTTAATTTTAGTTGATGTTTCGTTTCACTAGACAGTAAAGTTTTATACACATTGATTGCACGTGCGCCGCAGTGATTAAGGTATGTGCTCACAAGTAGGTACCTCGGCGCCCACGTACCTCGGGCTCCATACTCGTACAGATGCCCTTTTAATAAGCTTTTAATAAATTATGTAAATACTAAACATACATTAAACTAAACTAAATTACAACATTATAATCAAACTAAACATATAATATACAGCATCTTGATACCCTTTATTTAATTTTAGTTGATGTTTTGTTGAACTACACAGAAAAGTTTTATACACATTTATTTTAAAGTTTATTTTGCTTTATTTTGTATTGAATGATGGAATTTGTGTGAATACATAATAAAACTGCGATTTTGAAAGTCTTATTATTTTGACTTATGGTCCATGTCAATTTGTTTTGACTGTACAGGGTTAATATGACAATAATTTCCGTAGTTTTAATTATTTTGGAATAAAAATTACCTATGTTAAAAATGATATAAATCGATTCAGCATACGATTCTGAACAAATTATTTTCAGGATGTGCGTTAATTAAGTTACATGTTGTATATCATATATATAAATGAGTAGGTATAGACTACATTTATTATTAAATTATTTATCAACAGGATGCAAAATATGGTTTGCATTCTGTGCCTACCAAATTAACGTTTAGCGTACGATAATGCTGTCATAAAAGCCGCATTCATTTAAATAACATTGTTAATTACTAGGGAATTATAATTAACGATTTATAGTAGGTATCGATATAACTCAGTATAGATTAACATTATCGAATTAAACGTACATCGATGATACTTTAATATCGATTGTCAATAATTTGTATGCATAAAGCATAGGTTTAAGGCGTGGAGTACATGTCTACGGGTTTCGCATAGGTAGAGCGTATAACGTAACGTAGATAACATAAATAATAATAATAACTTTAATATTAACAAAGTGGGGTAATTAGTAGAGATTATATACATTTACCTACTTACAAAAAATAAGCAAAAACTGATGCCTAATTAATTTTATGTTTAAAATAAACCGGCCAAGTGCGAGTCGGACTCGCCCATGAAGGGTTCCGCAGCAGCAAGTATTTCAGTTGATTAAGTGAAAGGTAAATTGCAGTTTACGATTTATGACGTATTAAAAAACTACTTACTTCTCGTTCAAACCAATTTTCGTTGTTAGTTAGCGTGGTAATGTGCATCATAAATTTTTATTTTAGTTTTATCATTCTTTTATTTTAGAATGTACAGGGGGGGGGGGGCACTCATTTTACCACTTTGGAAGTGTCTCTCGCGCAAACTGTTCAGTTTAGAAAAAAATAATATTAGAAATCTCAATCTCATTTTTGAAGGCCTATCCATAGATACGAAGTACGATGACAAAAATTTTTTTGAGTTTCATTTCTTTGTATGGAGAACCCACAAAATAATTGTTTTTGTTTTCTATTTTTGTGTGAAAATCTTAATGCGGTTCACAGAATACACCTGCTTACCAAGTTTCAACAGTACCTACAGCTCTTATAGTTACGGAAAAAAGTGGCTGTGACATACGGACGGACAGACTGACAGACATGACGAATCTATAAGGGTTCCATTTTTTTGGCATTTGGCTACGGAACCCTGAGATGGTACTCACTTACTAAATTGTTTCAGTATAACAATCCTTTTTTTTTGACATTTTTTAAAAAAACACTTGCGGGTCAATCTTTAGGGACTGCCGATAGAAGTGAAAACTATTTTTTCATTTCTCATACTCGGAAAGTAGTGTTTATTTGATCCGAGTAGCGACTGGAAGATGATACTCGTACTTACCACCTTTGGGCGGTAAAGACTCATACTAATTGCTTTCCTCCCTATGGTATGAATAAACTTTAAAAATAGAATAAAATTTGGTTAGGCAGTCAGCTACAAAACATCTAACATAATTAAAAAAAAAGTGCACGACCCGCTTAAGGCTGCAGTTAGACGACGCGAAAAAATTCTTGCGGCCGCCGCGCGGCGACCGCGCGGTGGCCGCGTACTAACTATTCAGTTATAGCAAATTTATGTTTTATTAACTAGGACGTAAAGTTGAAATTAATTTTGAGGAACTAACTGCGCGGTGACCGCGCGGCGTTCGCTCCTCGATCACACGGCGGCCGTCTCGCTCGAATCACTCGAATGTTCTCGATGTACGCCCCGCGCCGGCGTCCCCGCATTCTCCTTTCATTGGTCCGTCAGTCACTTGCGCGAGACGTCGTGACGCGCGGACATCGTGATTTCGAAGATGGATGAACTAAGTATCAATCCTGAGACATTGATATCTTTAGTGGAAGAAAGAAATATCCTTTGGGATAAAACAAGCGAATCCTATAAGGATAAACGTCAAACACTAAAAGCCTGGCATGACCTATGTTCAATTATAAAAGAAGATTTCAATGACCTTCCAATTGGGGAAAAAATCACATACAAATATAAATAAAATATAAAAATATATATAAATGTATATATATATAATAAAAAAATTTCTACATTTCTTTCTTTTTGCTTTGTCGGTACAAGTAATATGCAATCATAATTTTATTCTTCTTAGTCAAATAGCTCATAACGAACACGTGTGAATTTTAAGAAAGACCAAGATCAACTGGAAATGGTTCGGGTTCGCAGTGGCGTGGCCACCAGGCCTGACGCGCGGCCGCCGCGCGGTCACCGTACTTTCGCCGCGCGGCCGACACGTTGTAACATTCCGTGTCATATAAACGCGCCCTAAGAAGTTTTCACTTCAAAAATACTGCGGTCATGTGAGAGTATAAAGAGCCTTCCGTCTTTCGAATATTCGATCAGGTCACAGGTTCTGACACGAGTTTAACGTTGTTTACCCATCCCACAAAGTGCACAAGGCCATTAAAGAAGTTTTCATTTCAAAAATTAGGAAACCATTTTCATGGAGATACAACAACGACAAAGAAAACGCTTACATACAAAAAACAACATATATTGATAATATTCCTATTTTGAGTCGGTTAAAAATGGCTACTCATATACTATATTAATTTATATGTGACTAAAACATACAACCACATTTCATTCCACCAATCATTGCGTAGCACAGTTTCAAAATCCTTATAGAGCGAGTTATTACAAAACTTTTAAGGCTTGAAATAAATATAATATATAACTTATTACTCGTACTCATCGAAAGCTATTCATTTGCTGTGAACGTGAACAGAGCATGTACTAAACCAGTACAGCGCTAGTAGAAGGCAACACATACACAGCCTCGGCTAGGAACGCTACCACTCGAAATCCTACAAGTATAGGACGTAAATACTACGATTCGAAATATAAATAAAATTAATAACTTTTATCTCTTCATTGTATAGTCATTGATATCTAATAAATAGAGTTATCATACCTACCAAAATATCCTGGGTCATTATTGACACACGGCAATCTGATCCCAAAATAAGCAGAGCTTGCACTATGGAAACCAGAAAACTGATATACATACACATACATAGACTCACGCCTGTTTCCCAGAGGGGTAAGCAGAGACAACGGATTTCCATTTGTCACGATCTTTGCACTCGTCTTTTGCCTCGATTACTGTCATTATATTCTTCATACATGCTCGCCGGTTTAGGGTACTTCTGACGTGCCCTGATATAATACATTCTTTTATTATATAGATAATTACACCTAATCTCAGGACAAAGAGACATGGTAATGCACACAAATATCTGTCCTGGGTGAGTATCGAAACCACGACCTGTACCGTGAAAGGCAAGTATTTGCCACGCACGCCACAGCTCGTCGACGAAAACCCGAAAATTCGACTGGCGATCGCAGTATGGTTGCGTAAGTACTTTTTATTCTGTCTGTGGTATGGTGGTCATAGTACACAAAGTGCCGCTATTGCCCGTTCTCTGGTAGATAATGCTTCGGTACGACTTTTACGTCCCCTACTGGATAAAGATTTTCCAAGAGCTTTGATTATGTACACATCACAAAAATAATAATAAATTTCAGATAATTAAAATCAATTTATGTTTATAAGTACATCATTTATAAACTAAAATACTATTGTTAATTAATGATATAGTAGTATAGTTGAAATCTTTTAATTTGACTTTACTATTCACACGCTTAGTCAAGTGATTTGTTAAATAAAAACCGAAATAAACTATGTACAGACGCCAGCACATCCAGCCACCCCCATCTGTCAAATTTCTTTTATAGATTTTCAACTTTATCACAAAATTATAAGGTTCACTTTCAATTGGAGAAATTTGACAGATTGGGGTAGCTTGATGTGCTGGCGTCTGTACATTAATATAATATTCACGTCACTATCTTCTCATACCTACTCAATGGTAGGAAATAAAATGCCTTACTCAGTCTGTCAATGTACAAATATTAGATAACAAGCTGTGCCCCGCGGTTTTACCCGCGTCAAACATTATATTAGGTACTACCAAGTTTCATCAAAATCCGTTCGGTAGTTTTTACATGAACGAGTAACAACATGCTTGGTTTTCACGCCGGAGGTCGTGGTTTCGATTCCCATCCAAGACAGATATTTGTGTGCATGAACATATCTGTTTGTCCTGTGTCTGAGTGTAATTTTCTATATAAGTATGTATTTCCAATGAAACGTTGAATATGTAGTATATCAGTTATCTGATTTCCATAGTATAAGCTCTAATTCATTTAGGATCAGATGGCCGTGTGTGAATAATGTCCCAGGATATTATAATATCCATTAATTGTTAGGTAAAAGTAGAGATTGTACTTGAACACCTATTAGTGACCTAACTAAAGACGAATTAATGAGAGGACCACCTATCAACTAGTGCAACGAAATACCTACTATAAATATATCTTCTCACAAATTGTATTTAAAGGGTCTTTTGGCCGCTACAGCCATCAGATTGCTATTGTGACTGCCTCTTACTTGCTGCTTAGGAGCGAACCCGTTTTATGCGAATGTAAATTCTTTTTTAAATAGTCAAAAGTAATTATAAGTGCAAGCAAGAGTCGGAATAGATATTTTAGGTTTAAAGACATTTATTTCTTTACAGCTCGCTTGAATGAGATACAGAGCTATGTCATGTTATGCATGCATAAATAAACCTGGCTACATCAAGTTTAAAATACAATTTCGTAAATATTTCATTATTGGACAGTTAGTATATTTTTATAGACCAAAAATAATTATTTGAGTTTAAAAATACATAATTATTATGTATGATTAGGTAATTCTGCTAATTGTGAGTGTACTCAAGCCGAAATGAAATTTTTAACGCTTTCCCGCCCGAAAAAAATATGCAGGATTAAAAAAAAGTAGCACATTTATTTTTGGTTTATATTGATTGTTCTTCTAGATTAGACTAGATTTCCGCAAAGTAATGTCTCATTCCATTTTATAAGGCATCCGACTAGAACAGCTGTCTACTGTTATTGTGTTATAACTTCTTTGAATTTGTGTTAGCAGTAATAAACGATACCAATACAAGCCGACCCAAAATAGAATGATAATGAAACGAGGTCAAGGACTTTCAAACTTGGTAATCGATACCATAAATATAATCGATTACATTATAGCGAGTAACTTAGAAGTCCCAACTATAGTTCTTGTCACTAAGTTACGTTCTAGAGTCTACTACTTATAGAATAGGAAGCGAGTGTAGGTAATGGTGCAAAATAGTGACGCAGTATTATTGCAGGGGGCCGTGGAGGTCTCACACTCCTTCTCCCCCCTCTCTCCCCAGAGCGAATGAAACGTTCGCGAGAAAAATAAGATCCGTTCTCCGTCCTGCTTATTCTTAGGAAAAAAGCTTTTTGTGTATTTTTTAGGTATTCTTTAGGTTGATAGGTGGGTTGTTTCCTTGTGTGAGTGAGTAAATAATGTTGTATGTACAATTGTCCGCTTGCTATGTGCTGATAAATGTCAACTTTAGATATTCCTTATTCTTCTCTTGGAGGGTTAATTTAAACTAACCTCTTTGAAACTTGAGTTTCTTTGCTGTTATGTTTTAAACAGAACTTGCAATGCCTGCTACATCACCCACGAGGCACTTTAATTTAAAAATGAACACGAACTTACCTACATAATTTAGTCAAAACTGTTTAAATCTCTATTATAATTAACCTAGTAGTTTATTATTGACTGGCTCGTTGGTTTAGCGGTAGCGTTATTAACGGCAGATAATAAGGTCTTGGGTTCAAATCCAAGCGCGGGTAAAATACGAAGGCTGTTGGCGGTGTTTAACACCCGTGCCTTGGATACCATGTAAAGCCGTCGGCACTACACCTGAATAGTTTCCAGTCATGCCAACTGACTGTCCCATCAGATCATTACTTACAAACTAGATAATTAAACATAATCTCTTGACAATAACTTGATACGAGCTAGCTAAATATCATTTCTGTAATAAAATAAATTTTATAAATGTTTTCATACAAGATGTACCTAAATATCTATGTTACTAGAAATAATATCTAATGTATACAACTATATTACTACAAACATGTTCTGACTATTTACAAGCGCTTTTTTAAAGTCTACGTGAATAAAAACCTTTTTTATTTTATTTTATTTTATTTATTTTACCTACTTATCGTATGGGCAGTGGTTACCCTAGTGTCAGAGTTGTAGAAGCCACCCAGTAGGCCTCAGACATAGCTTACGACTGTTGTCTACTTAATACTACAACTGGGACCGACAGCTTAACGTACTGTTACATCCCTATTTCCGCTATTTACTGCTGAGTTGCAATAATCGCCGTTTGACGCTAATGCCAACCAGCAAATCATCAGTAAATACTGTATATAAACTCGCGTTTTTACTATTTCCATCAGTGTATTAGTCTCTGGTGAAATTGCTGCCCAGCTACGGAATGGTCATAGATCTGCAGGCTGGCTTTCAGCAAGGAAACTAGAAGTAATATATTCCGGGTCGTCACTCTGCCCTTCACTATCGCGCAAAAGAAGTCCAAATAACAAAGTTATTATTAGTGTTGCCCATATTAAATACAGTGTAGTGTTACAAATATAAAAATTGGTAAAAAACTTTTTAAGTTAAACGGTTTTATGTTAAACATACATTGTGATGTTTAAGATATGTACTAAAAGCTAAATAATAATAAAATAGATACAGTCGTGGGCATTATAAACATATGCATAGACTAGACTAAAATAAAACCGTGGGGCACGTCAATTGTTTTACCAATTTTTATTTTCTAGTTTTTAGTTTTTATTTCGCTTTTTGTTTAATTCATTTAGTACCTCATTATTGCAAGGTTTCTTGCCCGTTAGTTTATTGCAGTCCAACTCCTCTATATGTAGTCCCTGCAAAGATCTTACTCTACTAAGATCCACGTAGGCTTGACCTTCTTCAAACAGTTTCGCACCTAAGTATACGACTGCGTGATCCACAGTGCTGCCCTGCATTTTATGTATTGTAGAAGCCCATGATAGTATTAAAGGCAACATTCTTCTTTCATCCGTCCCGTTATAGTACTTAGCTGGAAACTGTATGGCTTTCGGGTGTATAAGATGTACGCGGTCTTTATAAATTTGACAATCCTATTATAATACGTCATTTTGTGGCAATGCCCATCTTAAAATTTTGAGGTTTTATAGTGCACTGTATTCTACTTGTCAAGCCCTTTTATTTCATACCCTATTGATGGGATTGATAAAAAATAGGGTATCAGCCATTTGGTAGTGGCGGCCCTCTTAAATTTCAATGTTGCATAGTAAATTGTATTCTACTTATTGAGCCCTTTCATTTGATACCCATATTGATGGGATTGATAAAACCTAGGTTATCCGCCATTTTGTAGAGGCGGCCATCTTGGATTTCAATTTTGTATAGCACATTGTATTCTACTTGTTGAGCCCTTTCATTTGATACCCATTTTGATGGGATTAATAAAACCTAAGTTATCCGCCATTTTGTAGCGGCGGCCATCTTGGATTTCAATTTTGTATAGTACATTGTATTCTACTGGTTGAGCCTTTTCATTTGATACCCATATTGATGGGGTTAATAAAACCTAAGTTATCCGCCATTTTGTAGCGGCGGCCATATTGGATTTACAATGAAACAGAATTTATTTAATTGTATTGTCACCAGAACCAGAAGTGTGTACCAAATTTCAGATCAATCGGTCAACAGAAAGGGGGTCAAATTTCAGTTACTAAATTTGACCCAAGAAAGAAAAAAGAATAAAACATACAGGGTAAGCTAAATAAAACCGTTTAAAAATAAAAGTAGTGTTATTCACTTATGTAGTTATTTTTAAACTACCGAATTGCACAAACTAACAGTACACTTCAAAGCAAGGAGACGCTGAGAAATTAAGCCACTTTGGCGGTCACCCATCTATGGACCGGTGGAGCATTTAGTTATGAGCGCCTCTTCAGATGATGAGAGAAATAGAATGTAAAGTGTTGTACATCATAATATGTCTCACGCAGGCGGGTACTGTTTATAGACACTGGCTGCTATTGCTGAAATTCAACCAAGCGAACATTACCATTTTAAGATTACAATTACATAAATTACCCTTGGGGCGCTCATAGCTAGATGCTCTCACCGGTCCGTAAGCGATTGGCGAGGTTAAGCCACTAGGCTCGCGGTCAGTCCATAGACGGGCCTGTTGGCGTGGTTGGTAGATACGCTGCCTTTCACGCCGCAGGTCGTGGGTTCGATTCCCACCCAGGACAAATATTTGTGTGCATGAACATGTCTGTTTGTCCTGAGTCTGGGTGTAAATTATCTATATAAGTATGTATTTACAAAAAATAATAGTATATCAGTTATCTGGTTTCCAAAGCTCTGCTTAATTTGGGATCAGATGGCCGTGTGTGAATAATGTTCCAGGATATTATTATTTATTATTTTAGATGGGTGACCGCCAAAGTGGCTTAATTTCTGAGTGTCTTCGTGCGTCGGAGGGCACGTTAAGCTGTCGGTCCCGGTTGTAGTCAACTTACAGTCATTAAGCCATATCAGAGGTCTACAGGGCAGCTTGAGCAACTCTGACACTAGGGTTACCACTACCCATACGATAAGCAAGCAAGCAATTACCCTTTAAATTGATTGACATTACATTATTGATATTGATTTTTATTATTTTCCATCAAATATGCCTAGATAGATCCTATTCGATTGCCCGTGTCGCGCAGCGGGTAAGTCAGTCACCACGCCACTTCGCGCCTTCTTACATGCATGTCCGGCGGCGCCAAGTAATTGTTGACGAATTTGATTGTATTTGAGTCACTGCCTGCACAAGAGCATATCGTTCCTTAAAATTTCATCAACACAATATACATATATATAGTCCTTTATAGGCTACAATTTTGATCTCACTATGTTAAGTATTGAACTCTATCTGTTTATTCTCTTTATTTCTGAATCTTGTTCATGTAAACCTTATTATTATATGGGTTGCTCTTAGTATAAAAATACTAAGAGCAACCCATATGACCGGTACCTACCCAAGATACAGGCACAATGCATAGTGCGAGACCAATGTTATTTTTAATACTCTGTAAAACTGAACTAAAATAAAGATATTCGTATTCTTAACTAGCTGAGCCCCACGGATTTACCCGCCTTAAGGTTTATAAATTATAGCTTTTGTGTTAATCTAGGGTGTCAGCTAGAACCATACCAAATTTTATTAAAATGACTATAGCCGTTTAGACGTGAAGAAGTAACAAACATACAAACTCACACACGGACAAACTTTCACCTTTATAATTATTAGTAGGAATGCTCTCTACCGGCTGCTGAACCGGTGCTCAAATGATCGGCCAGGTTGAGCAAGCTGTAGTCTATACGGATGACCGCTATAGGGGTTCAATTTGTAAGCGTCTCCATGTTTAGCAAGGGCACTGAACAGGCTGAAAGTGTGCAGAACATTTATTATAAACTACATGTCCTGGCGAACTTTGCGGGGCCATATTTTTTCCCGTCAATGCTGGCTACAGTCTAATATTTTTTTAATAATCATTTTATTGCATTAAAATGATTATTAGTGTAATGAGCAATATTTTTCTCGCACACTCACTTTTCGGATATTTTTAAATATTTGTAATTTTTTTCATACAAAGGTTTGTATGAATAAAATTACAAATATTTAACCGTCCTGACAATAACGAACACATAAAAGAAAGATTTATCCAATTTGGTGCAGTCGTTTGGAAGTTATGAGCATACAAACATTTCGGTGATTTATTTTTATTTATATAGTTGTAAACAATAGAAAAGTAATGCAATATAGGTATTTGCACGACTTTTGCTAAGATCTTTCAGATTTTGGTACAATGGTTTCCTATTCATTGTACCAGATTCACCATCACCAAAGGGAAAATGTAAAGAAAAGAATAGTTGCGAAACACATTTGCACGACGTTTGATGCCGATTTGATGACCCTTAAGCCGTTGCGTAGGTCTGTAGTTAGTCATCAGTCGATAAGCCGTGTAATAGGCCTTGGGCAGCTTGAACAACTTTAGAGATTTTCAAGCTGCCCAGGTAAGAAAATTATGACGTAGTCCTATAAAAGTAATTCGCGTTAGAGACCGAAAAATATATTTTTTTAACATTGTTTTTAAAATATTTCCGAAGATTCTAAAATCTTGCGAAATATTTTAAAAACCATGTCATAAAAAATTAAAAATCAAAACTTTTCTTTTTATAGTAGTACCCTCTATTATTTGCCCTCATAACACTAGAGTTTTGGTGGTAACGGCCCAAATTCTTTGTTCGAAATATTGATAGGATACTCACTTACATTTACATACGAGAACTTATAACAATACATACTAAGTCTTTTATTCGACCAGTGTTTGTTGCTAGTGATGACTATATAGTAAATAGTAGCGACCACGTCTCTGTTCCGTAGAACAGAGACATGGTCGCTACTATTGGCCTCATCAGAAGGCTCAAGGTCACCCAAAGAGCAATGGAGAGGGCTATGCTCGGGATATTACTGCGTGCGTGATCGAATCAAAAACATGGAAATCCGCAGGCGAACCAAAGTAGCCGACATAGCCCAAAGAATTGCCAAACTGAAGTGGCAGTGGGCAGGGTACATAGCTCGTAGAACCGACGGCCGATGGGGTAGAAAGATTCTCTCTCGTGGGCAGGCCCCCTACAAGGTGGACCGACGATTTTGCAAAGGTCGCGGGAAGCCGCTGGATGCGGGCAGCGCAGGACCGGGTATTGTGGAGATCCTAGGGGGAGGCCTTTGTCCAGCAGTGGAGTTTTATAGTTTTAGGAGTTGTTATTTTAGTGGTACCCCCAACTAAAACGGGAACGACGGTACCCTTTTATGATTACTTCACTATCCATTTCACCTATTATCCGTATCTAATAATAATAATATCTTGGGACATTAATCACACGCGGCCATCTAATTCCAAACTAAGCAGGGCTTACTTAGAGTTACTATGCCGTCAAAAGCTTTTTCTCAGGAACGCGAGGAGATATCAAATTTAAATTAATATTAACACTTGGGCTGGCAGTCCCTTGGAGTTGAGAGAATTAAGCTTTCAAGTTAAATAATAATACAATTGCCTGTTAATCTAGTGGGTCCTAAGCCAAGGTCGTGGGTTCGATGCCCACTCAGCACGATTATTTGTTCTGTGTCTAGCTGTAATTTGTCCATAATTTATAGTACAGGCTTAGCCTAGTTTGGGATCAGATGGCAGTGTATTAGTTGTCCCAAGATATTAAAGTATTTATTTATTTAATAAAAATTTAATATTTAAATAAATAATGGTAATTTATGCATTAATTTCCATTCTCGTAAGAATTCCAGTGCCCTGAAATAATTTTCCCAAAAAGGTTTCATAAGACAATAAAAAATAAAAGAAAAATGAATTTTCTTGTAATATCACTCATTCTTCTTTAGCAGTTGAAACAGTGACCGTGGGATATAGGTACATTTTATTAAAGCAAAGTTAAATATTGTTTTCAACGCCATCTCTATCATTACCACTGAACCCTTTGGGTTCAATATTCTCATGAGCAAAGAAGTAAGAAGCCATATCAAATTTGCCGAGAGAGGTTGATGCTCTATTAATTCTACAGGAAAAATGTAGATGGCACTAAAGCATTACTAGTTACATTGGGAAGTTAAAAAAAACTAAATGCCTATAAACTTTCGGTTTTGTTGATTTTATGTTCGTTTTATTATATTTAATTAAATAGGACCTTTTACTAATTTTAAATAGGACTTTTTAAAATTGTCGTACCTACCTGAAACATATTTTCCATTTGATTTTTCTGCAAGTATTTGGATATTTACTAGTATAATGCTACTATTATGAGAAAGAAAAGCGATATAAGTAAAAATTTATATCCTTATCTGTCGTACTACATAATAATTGTAATACTACACAAAATAAAACAAGTTCTATTGTGAAAATATTAAGCTAGGTATTATGTTTTTCCTTTTCGATGATACTAGAATGTCTAAATACTCACAAATGTGATCTGCCTACAATTTAGTTCGTAGTTCATACATTTTTGTTTTATCATTATCATTAGCCCGATTCATACATTACATAGTGACATAGGCGTTCCACGAAGAGCGGTTTACCGCAATTGGCATGATGTATGCCTTAGTCGCCTTTTACGAGACTACCGGTATGGTATGGGGTAGTTTTGTTATTCTCTTTGGCTTGAACATTTTAGTCTATCAATACTATTTCATCACCACCATATCATATCGGGGGAAAGACGGCCATTGCAGAACAAAGGCCTCCCCCAAGGATCTCCACAATGGCCAGTCGTGCGCTGCACCCATCCAGCGGCTTCCCGCGGCCCTTGCAAGAGCGTCGGTCCACCTTGTAGGGGGTCTGCCCACGTCCCCTATAAAGCGGGAATATACTATTTATGTTAATAAAATAAATCTAAGCCACTCAAATGCATGAACCATCTAAGTTGCAACTAGTTAAAGCGCAACTAAGTTCCAAAGTAAATGTTATGTGGATAAAAAATCATTCAGTGATAATTCAACGCTTCGTTTAGTCCACATGACGTCCATGATTGATTTCAACTTTGGTCACAACAAAACCATTAGCAAGCCATTAATAAATAATATGGTAAAATATTATATCATCGTTTCAAAGTGCTACGCTATATTGGCAGTTAAACATTTTCAGAGTTCCGTAGGTACAATTTTTGTTTATGGAACCCATATGGTGCCATCTTATACTGTGGTATCTACCTAGGAATATCATCAACACCTACTATAAAAGACAAAAGCTCTCACACGCCTCTCCCAAGAATTTTCTTAGGGGGAAATGCCATAATCGCCACGCTCGGCTGACCGGTTGGCGATCGCAGTAAGATAGGTCATAGTACTCCGAAGGAATCTGTTGCCCGTCCTCTGGTAGATATTCCCTCGGGTCGACTTTTACGCCCCCCAAGGGATGAGATGGGGTGTTGATATTTTGATATTCACCGCCGTCACCACACAGCCTCAGAAATTCATATTGTTTAAGATATTGTTTTCACACTCTGTCAGCCGAATGACGATCACTGCCGGACAAAAGCCTCTTCCATGAATGGAAGAATGCACCATAATTGCCCAGTTGGGCAGACGATCCATTTATTGCAAATAGAAAACTTTAGTAAGACGGGTCGAAGAAAACATTGAAACGGCTATAAAAATAAAATGAAATATAAAAAAGGTTTTTATTCATGTAGACGTTAAAAAAGCGCTTGTAAATGGTCAGAACATGGTTGTAGTAATATATTAAAGTATACATAATTATTTCTAGTTACTTACAGATACACGTATTGTTAAAAAATATATTTTATAATACTTAGTAATGAAATTTAGCTAGCTTGTATTAATACTACATATACATAATCTCCTACACAATAACTTAAGTTATTGTGTAGGAGTTAGACAATAGTCTAGGAGATTATGTTTAGGTTTAATTATCGAAATGTTTAGTTTTAATATATATTGTCTGAATGGTTCTGTCTATATTAAGGTACGAATTAAATATTATTATTATGACGGACCTTGTATTTCTAGCGACGGTCGCGCTTTAATGCTATCACTTCAATATTACTGACTCCACGATCCCTTATATAGAACCCAATTAATAAACCTATTTGCCTATGATGAGCAGGTGAGACAATATAATCGCGGTAAAAAAAATGTAACACTTTAACGGAATAAATTAATTTTGAATTTAGAATTGACTCGTACATTCATAACGACTTTGCTCTATATTACCCCCAATAATGATTGATAAACTTTAGACGGTCCACCAAACCATATACAGTGTTTTAGCTAAGCGCCCTTTATGGCTTAGTGGGATGTTATATGAACGATTCTAGAACTGACAAATATTAAACCTATGTGATATACAAAATATGATTTATGTTTAAAAAATATTTGAAAATATAAAAACAGCTGTGACTCCGATGTTTGTGATGCAACATATTTAGAATTAATAATCGAAATCACATCACAAGACATTTTATTAAGTTAATTGATCAATGAAGTAACGGGTCTAGGTCTATATGGCAGAATAGTCTCGAAAGCTCTGTAGGTCCGTAAAAAAAACCTCAGGAATATTTACATCAAACATCGCGACAATACGGACCTTCTCGGTCACATGTCTAAGCCTACGACAACGTCTCCTTCTATGACCTTAGTCATAACCTGCCTTAAGCCCCGGTACATTGGGACGTCAATAAGAGACGAATTTAACCAGCACGATGACTAAGCGACTTTACCTCTCTCTTTCCCACTTGCATGTTAAATGCAAAAGAAAATGAGACACGAAATAATTTAAAATTTTGGGCACTAAATTCGTGGGGCAATGCACTCAGTGACTGGTTGGGAGAGGACGAAAGTACGAATTTTTTTCACTTATAAGAGAAAGATTGTAGGTACATGCACGCATTTCAATGCCTTTTTAACCACCTACACAAAAACGGGGGTCTTATGTGTTTGAAACCTGTATCTGAGTAATTGTCTTTGTGCGCATCGAAGCTTGCAAGTTGATACACCAATTGCAAGGCGGTATTTTTTTGTAGAAGCTAGTTTAATGAGGTTTGTCCTTAGCTGGATTTAATGGCAATATGTTCAGCCGTTCATAAATCGTAAGTTAGTGTTAAGTTGTTTGAATATTTTAACGGCTTATTTGTAACTATTCGGTTACTGAATAAATCTTAAAACTTTATGCCTGTAATATTTACTTAACCATTCAAAACTTACTGTCTAGATAATGACAAAATATTGAATTTGTCAAGATATTTTACTTCGATAAACAATTATTTATTACCTATAAATAATTACTTACCATTGCATAATTATGTATGTTAAAAATGTTCTCAAGTAAGTGAAATTTGTAATTTCTTATTGAGAAATAAAATTCTTTAACCTCAGTATAACCATAAGATTGATATACAAGTATCTAAATAGACGTATTAAAATATGAAACGCGGTTGTTGACTTTCTCCAATGACAATGAAGGTAATATATTTACGAGATGTCGCCATGGATAGGCATTTCATCTAACTTTCACTAGCCTGTTGCGTCATAGGTTTTAACGAGTAACCAGATGGGATGAGGTCGTTGACCTGGTCATCAAAGAGCAATGAATCTCAGCAGGTCTATGACACCTCAGTAGTTCCGCATCACAAGTAATTTGGAAGGTCGTTTCTGAACTCCGGTCAATAGTCGCATTACGACGATTTCTATGTGAACGCAATCTGTGCCGTCGATAGATCTCTACAATTAAGAAATTTTCACATAGTTCTAAGTAATTACCAATTAAGAAATAAAAATACGCAAAAACATTAAGCAAAAAACTTGGTTCGTCTTTTGATTAAGACGGTACTATTTTTTAACACGATCGATTTGCCAATAAAATACGTTTCGTAGCTAAAATAGTCAAGTCTTTTTAATGTTCAAAGATATAAAAATAGTGGACAGCTCGAGAGATGCGTTGTCTATGCGGTAAAAATGCAAGCAAATCAGACGAACTGCTTTTCAAGAAATTTTCACAAAGTTCACATATTAAGAAATAAAAATACGGAAAACCATTAAGCAAAAATCTTGGTTCGTCTTTTGATTAAGACGGTAATGTTTTTTAGCACGGTCGGTTTGCCAATAAAATACATTTCCTAGCTAAAATAGCAATAGTATTTTTATGTTTAGAGTATATTAAGACAGAGATCAGCAGGAGAGATGCGTTGTCCATGCGATTGAAATGTAAGCAAATCAGGCAAACTGCTTTTCTAGAAATTTTCACATAGTTATAGGTAATTACCAATTAAGAAATAAAAATACGCAAAAACATTAAGCAAAAAACTTGTTTCGTCTTTTGAATAAGACGCTACTATTTTTTAGACACGGTCGCTTTACCAATAGAGTACGTTTTCTAGCTAAAATAGTCAACAGTATTTTTATTTTCAAAGTATATATTAATACTGTGGTCACCTCGAGATGTGCGTTCTCTTTGCGATTCTAATGAAGGCAAATGAGATGAACTGCTTTTCCAACTCATCAGATTTAAGGTAATTAGTCTCAATCATCCAAAGTAGTTCAGAATCGTTATTAGATCAAAATAAGAAAAATGGATCACAGTGAACAGGAACACAATTGGTTCACGATAAAAATAAAAAGAAATATAAACAAAGATTGTTTTAGTTCGTAACCCATTACATTGCTACAAATAAATAAAATTGACTCACCGAAATGTTTGTACAAATATAACTTCCAAACGACTGCACCAAATTGGATTAATCTCTTTTTGTGTGATTATTATTGTCAGGACTTTTTATGAAAAAAACAATATGGCAAATATTTATAAATATCCGAAAACTGAGGGCGAATGAGAAAAAAGACTGTGAGACGTCTCACTGTCTTTATTCTCATTCGCACTCACTTTTAAATATATAAATAAAAAATAATGAAATATAAAAAAATGATAAATACCTAAAAAATATTATTATAATTAGCTTTTGTAGTCATGTAAAAAGCTGTGCTATTATTAATCATGTGTCATTGTCAATCTTGTGCCGTGTGGTGTCCGGCCTAGAATGAATAACAGGGCCACTCCATACAATCCCTTGGGAGTCGTATAAGGCGACTTAGGAATACAGCAGGTAGTCGGGCAGCAGCGTCACTTGTGTACCTTAGCTGCGGTCGCCAACTCACATGCCAAGCGCGGTGACTGAGGTTAACTCCTACAATGGCAACGATATAGAAACCTACAGCAGCGTCACTTGTGTACCTTAGCTGCAGTCGCCAACTCACATGCCAAGCGCGGTGACTGAGGTTAACTCCTACAATGGCAACGATATAGAAATCTAGCTGCGGTCGCCAACTCACATGCCAAGCGCGGTGACTGAGGTTAACTCCTACAATGGCAACGATATAGAAACCTACAGCAGCGTCACTTGTGTACCTTAGCTGCGGTCGCCAACTCACATGCCAAGCGCGGTGACTGAGGTTAACTCCTACAATGGCAACGATATAGAAATCTAGCTGCGGTCGCCAACTCACATGCCAAGCGCGGTGACTGAGGTTAACTCCTACAATGGCAACGATATAGAAATCTAGCTGCGGTCGCGAACTCACATGCCAAGCGCGGTGACTGAGGTTAACTCCTACAGTGGCAACGATATAGAAACCTATAGGGGAGGCGTATCTCTAGCAATGATCGTTATCCAGCTGATGATGATGTAAGCGTTGTGCAAAACGCGTCGCTATCATTGATGTTGATTATTCTCGTACCCGGGTCTGTTTGGTTGTATAATGGTCGTCCTAATAGAATCCATAAAGAATCAATCACATGGTCTCTCCATATTAGTTACTGTTTCCTATAGGTGTTATGATCAGATCACAGTGGCTCGTTAGCTACATTCGATGACGCAGCAATAGAAATCCAGCATCAGTGAAAATTTCAACTGTCTCACGATCACGTTTCATGAGATACAGCCTGGTGACAGACGGACCAACAGACAGACAGCGTAGTCTTAGTGATAGGCTTCCGTTTTACTCTTTGAAAGTAGAAAAAGTAAGGAAGAAGAACAAGGTGTACATTAAACAGCTACTTATTTATTTGTGGACGGCCTAGAAACGGCTGTGTTAGCCGTTTAATACAAGTTCATAATTCTTCCACTCGATCGCGATAAGACTATACCTACTTATAGCCTGACCTCAGACAACCATAACAATATCCGTAAAACACAGCCAACATTAAACCGATACCCGTTCACGTTGAATTCCATTCAAGTACTGTTAAAATTGCATAATCAACTGGCATGACAACCAAAATACCACATTTCCATAGATACCTTTAAATTCCATTCGTTTTATTGACTGATTAAGTCATTACTAAGGTCAGTACCCTCAATTACAATAACTTGAAACTGTACGTCATTCGTGTAATCGTTCACATCTTAAAATAGAGGTACCTAAGGTAGATAATATGGGAATCAATTAAAAACCAAGGAATCGCTAAGGCTGATACTGTCTCACTCTACACGTATACGTGTGAAAAAGAAAACAATATTAAAATGTCAAAATATAGTAGTTCTTTTTGTCCTAACAAGGGGGAATTGAATGGACAGAAAATGTGCAAAACACATTTTACTTTTTGTGCCAAAATTGGCACAAATAAGAACGAAAAGAATACAAAACAGTATATTTACTAATACCTATACCGAATATTAATTGTGTAACAGTTGCAACTTTTACAAAAATCCTTTGAGATTGCCTGTTACTAGATATACTACGAGTACCCGTAGCATATCTAGTAACAGGTAAGTTTTATATAATTATTCCTGTGAGTACCTTATGGATATTTTTCCACTTGCGCTTAACTGTGACAGAATCATAGTGTCAATACGTGAAGCAAAAACTGTGTACCCCTTTTTACGAAAAATGCGCGGATGAAATTTGGAACCGTTAAAGTTCATATGGAGGAGTGCAGAAAGCTAATATTCTTATAAAATAGACAGTAGAAGTAAATTGTTTAAATAAAAAAAAAACATTACACACTCTAGTATGCTTTTGACATACTGAGGCGGTCATAGCTAGATGGTCTCACCGATCCGTAAGTGGCGTAAGTGACCGGCGAGGTTAAGTAGGCAACTAGGCTCGTAGTCAGTCCATAGATGGGTGACCACCAAAGTGGTTTCATTTCTGAACGTGTTCGTGTATCGGAGGGCACGTTAAGCTCTCGATCTCGGTTGTCATTAGGCAACTGAAGCTTACTGGGCGGCTTGAACAACTCTGACACTAGGGTAACCACTCCCCATACGATAAGTAAGTAAGACACACCGACAAACTGAGTGTCAAAACTGAGAACAGATTAATATTATTTCTCTTTAATGTTAGTCCTTGACAATAGAACCTTAAGAGGCCTATTACAGTCCACTAGCGCCGCCAATCGAAAAAATGTCATAACTCGTAAATAGAATCAAAAATATAAAATATGTTCTATTATTACTGTGGAAAAGGCAATAACGTAATTGTATAACACCTTATCAACACTTGAAATATAGCTGTTTAGCTAAATCGTGCATTCAAAACATAAACGGCCGTTTTTGTTACAAATGCACGATTAGTCGAGTTTCGAACAAGTGCGATATGTATTTAATGCGGGTAGTTTCGATTGATGTGACGATTAACATTTTTATTTAATACCCACATTCCACTTTACGTATGTACATATGTTTCTCTGTTAACATTGTGTAAAATTATGTTCTCATGTAAGTGAATTATTGTTAATTCTTAAGGAGAATAAATATCATAAATCTAAGAATGTTAAAACAGAAAATATGTCCAAAAAATTAACTCGAGTTTTGATGATTTTAGTTCTGTTTTTATCTAATGAATTAGGCTAAAATTTGGATTTAAGTGTATAAAATTGTAGCCATTAAATTTTTTAAACATTTTTAAGATATCGATATTTTAAGATATCTTGCAAATCTAATTATCTTTCTATCCCAATTCCCTTTTTTTGATTACTTTCTTAAATGAATGTTGCTTATTTTGCTCGGTACACAAAGGAAAGATGTATTTTGCACAAATTCAGCCTACCAAATTCTATTAGTAAATGCAATATAATAGCATATATTTATTCGTAACAAAATATACTTAATAAAATTTAACATGTAAAAAAGTTTAAGATTTTACAAAAAGAACTTAATACCATGTTTACACAATTTAAGATTAAAAAAAACAATAAGTATCTCATTAATAAAAAATCTTATGACGTTCTACTCTATATTAGTACATGTATTGTCTTTTGATAGTTTAACGTTTTTACACGAATTAGTTAGCATAGTTATTCATTCAGCATCGTTAATGCATCATTACGAACATAAACAAAATGCGAGGCAGTCTTTGGAGACTGCCGATATAAGTATGAAAATTGGTAACTTGTGAATAGTATCGTGGAGCTATTAGATTATTATTTAAATCTACACTAATATTATAAAAAGTAAAGATTTTATTGTTTTTTGTTTGTTTGTACTGAATAGGCTCCGAAACTACATGACCGATTTGAAAAATTCTTTCACTATTGGTAAGCTACGCTATCTCCGGTGAATATAAGCTATATTAAATTTGCAAAAAGTTAGGAATCCGTACTAAAATGCCAATAATGTAACCCAAGGTGTGCAAAAAATACCAAATAGGTTTCTTACATTGCGTGCGCTGCGAAAACTATTGATTATAGAACAAAATAACGTTTGAAAGATTGTTTAATACCCGTGCGAAGCCGGGACGAGCGGCTAGTTATTAATAAATTTAAACGCACAGTATACATACATATAGCTCATGGTAAGCGTGCGATGACGACGACGCGAGTTTCACGCTTTTTGGCCACCCAAAAAGTACACATATATGTAGCTCATGGAAAGCGTTCGGTGCTATGACACGGGTTCCATGGTTTTTGTGCACCCAAAAAGTCCTCAACGCGCCTAAAGAAGTTTTCACTTTAAGAGGCCTATTACAGTCCACTAGCGCCGCCAATCGAAAAAATTTCATAACTCATAAAAATACAAAATGTGGTCTATTATTACTGTAGAAAAGGCAATAACGTAATTTTATAACACATTGTCAACACTTGAAATATAGCTGTTTAGCTAAATCGTGCATTTGTAACAAAAACGGCCGTTTATGTTTTGAATGCACGATTTAGCTAAACAGCTATATTTCAAGTGTTGATAAGGTGTTATACAGTTACGTTATTGCCTTTTCCACAGTAATAATAGACCACATTTTGTATTTTTGATTCTATTTACGAGTTATGACATTTTTTCGATTGGCGGCGCTAGTGGACTGTAATAGGCCTCTTAAATATAAACGCCATAGAGTTTTAACACTAACAAACTTAAAAACTTGTCAACCTATAAGTGTATTTAAGTTAAATGTAATCTAATACGATTCTGAGAAAACGAATCGTTCGTATCGACAGTACGTAATTAATTCCGTACTATGTCATCATGTCAGCCTAACGACGTCCACTGCTGGACAAAGGCGCCCCCAAAAGATTTCTACAATGGAATTGTATCCATAATTTGGAGGGATAAGACAGCGATTTGTTTATGGCGCTGTCGCTGTGCCGAACAGGCAGGAGTCGGCAATAGGGGAGGGCAATTCAGAGCCCTCCCAGGGTACGTGTCCCGACCATCGGGGACATGGCGCAAAAGTGGGGCACCGGAGCGACATACCCGCGTTCCCGGGGCTTAACCATCAGGTACCAAGAGAAGTCCAGCGGCAGGTTAGGTTTAGTCGGTGAGAGTCCGACATACCCACCAGCAGACCCTTTTTTCGGGTGTCAGCAGGCATTTCCCCCTGCTACAACAAAAAATGCCATAATCGCCATGCTTGGCAGATGGCGATCGCAGTATGAAGCTCATAGTACACAGAGAGACGCTGCTGCCCGTTGTCTTAGAGGTAGGTCTGCGAGGTCATCCCCTGGGGTTTTACGCCCCCGAATGAAACGGGGTAGTGATATTCAATGCCGATAGCCACACAACACAGTACTATGTATATGGACCAAATTAAAAGGGCTGTTAGATACAGACAACGTCCCGTTAGTAGATAGAATTACACTACGAAAGCAACCCTAACAACTCACATAATAAAGACCATGTCAAGAGCAAAGTGTATTCACAGACTTAACGTTCATTGTACAATAAAATTCCCTAAATATGAGTCCTTTTTCCTACACGTTCGGCGGTTGAACCCACTCAGGGTGACATTGCAGGTGAATGCTACTGCACTCTCTTTCTAGTCTTGATACTTGAAGTTATTTGCATGAAAAACGCTTTCACCACTTGTAAGGGCATATTTTATTTATGTGTATTAGATTTTCGAAAATCAATGCTTTGTTTGCTATATAATAAATCACACGGCTGCTGGTAAAAATATTGAATTGGTATTTTTTGAGACAAGTCTCTTGGTGGCTAACAGAGCACTAGAATTCACATGAAACCTTTTACCGCGCACTAGCTAGCTCTGTGGAATCATTTAATTGCGGAGGTATTTCCGGTCTGGTAGACATAGCAACATCAAGAAACAAACGAATTCCTTTCTTAAAGGCAGGCAACGCACTTACTGCTCCTCTGATGTTGCAACTTTGCCGTGTTATCATATAAAAAATCCCCGTCCCATCCCGTGGGGGGTGGAGGGGATGAAATCGTTCCGAGGGAATATCTCCTAGGGCAGCAGCGTCTCTCTGGGTACTCTGACCATTTTGCTGCAATTGCGGCCAACCCGTCCCTCAAATGAAGGACAACTCCATTGTGGAAATCTTATGGGGAGGCTTTTGTCCAGCCATGGATATTATTTGAAATCTACTACTCTCGGAATGATATATCGTTCATCCTTTTGCCGTAGAAGTTCTGTGATTGCAAAGTTACTACTTGATTTGCGCAGCTCGTTGACTTCGCGTTATTATGCATAGGGGGTATATGACAGTATTAAAATCATTTCAGTCTGTGACTTGAAATCTTGAAATCTTTGACTTGAAATCTGTATTTTGGTGAAAGATTAAGGTAGCTTTGCTGTAATCGATACATCGAATCCAAATAAGTTTAAACGACCGAAATTAGACAGGCCGTATCTTACCACCGTATCTCCAAGAGCGTTATATAATTCGTTTTTAATAGGATCTTGTACATCCTCGTGCCTTTTGATAGCTTTTTTCTCCAACTATTTCAATCTTTGTACATCCTCGTGCCTCTGAAAGTACCAAAAGATCTTTCAGATAGAGTAAACTGATAGTACATTTGTGTTAAAGCACACAAAACTGTGTGAGTTAACACAGTACTATGTTTTATGTAGTTAAGTGTTTACCCTTACGACTAGCTTCCTCAGACGAAATTTGTCAATGAGCTCTGTTAAATCTCCCAAAGTAAGATTGTATTTTTAGTTATATATTTGTGAGTCACTTTTTGTCAATTTTACTACCAACCGTACATTGGATAACAATTACCTTTGAATAGCTGCTGAACGACGCTACTTTATACTTATACATATCAACATAAAAGAATTACAATATTCAAATTATGTCTTCGTATCTGAACCTATTCTAACCCAAGATATAATGCCAAGGTATCTACAAATAGAAAAATAATCAATCTACTAAAAATATCAAATGCAATTAAATAAGACATAATAATGATACAACATTAATTCTAAAAAAAATGCATACGATTCACGTAAAAGTGCACCAAGACTCGAACAACTATACATGCGAAGAGAATATAATAAACTACGGTCATGTGCGGGGATCATAACCAAAACGTATTGTCAAATTTTGTCGTTAGGTCATATGAAATTCATGGAAATCATATAAAACCATTTTACTTTAACGGTCTTTTATAAGCTGCATCTCATCCCAGATATATATTTTAAGAGCAAGTGACACGCCATTTGGTTTCACAACCAACCCAATGTATATAAATAAATATAGTCTGTGTTTACCCATTGTTCAATAATAATTATTAAATTATAGACAATAAATATTCACAATTTTAATTATATTACAACGGTTAATAAATTGCTTGATTAAGAAAATACGACTGCTATATTATCTAAATATCGTAATTTTAAATTAAATCATAGAAATCGAAAGAATATAGACGTGAGAAAATGCAAGGAAATATGTAATATATTTTTCTTTTTCCTTATTGGCCAATGATCAAGTAGTAACGGTCGTACTCATTCAATGCTGCTGCACTTGCAAGGCGTACGGCTGCATGATGCACCAACTCGATTATTTTCGCGACTTTTTTAACTTTGTCCTTGAAATACGAGTTTAGATTACGGCGTGCATATTTTTTTACTTTAACGCATGCTTACATTATTCTTCCTTCAATGCACTTATGTAAATGGGAATTTTGGGTAACCAGTTTACACGTCTAAAATAAAATAAAGGTATCTTGAAACACTTTAATGTTGTTCCAATATTTGTTTTGAAAGCGAATGTATATCTGAAAAAGTGATTAGCAATTGAGTTAAAAAGAGATTATCCAGTTATAAATAATTTCTAAAATGGTGCTCTCCTATTTAAAAGAATATCATCAATGCCCCCTTAATCGGTTTATATCTATTGCTATTGCTATTGCGCGGACTGAAAATATGCCTGTATATTGGGTACTTATATTGATCAACGAGATTATTTAATTATATTCCACAAAAACACAGCAGCTATATAGCCAATAAATCAATCACATTTTCTATAATTACTATACATAAATGTGAATCATACACAGATTATAACTAACTTAATGGAATATTACCCTAATCAATACTCATATTCTATTATTTTAATCAAATTTGTTACAGTCATTTAAAATCCTATTTACGAATACCACTCGTTTAGTAATATGAAATATTCATAAATTATACCACATCTTCATAACGAAACGCATAAATAGATATAATATTGTTTCACGGAAGCTACTTAACAATGTTTATGTTCTACGCCGTAGAAAATTGTAGTCGCATACATCTACGAAGTTAGTACCTACAAGATGTAGACATTTAATGTCTTTACATCTTTCTGAAAGTGAAATTTAAAGTAAGTCGCCCTCATTTTGCATCAAATATTAATTGAAAGCAAAAATCTTGTATGTTCTATAAAATTGTAGAGTAAATGACACATACCCTATTATTACATATCTAACATTATCGCCTTCTAAGCCAATGTAAATTATATTGCACCAGGTCAGGCATCTTACCTAACTCACAGAATGCAGCCGGTGCAAAAAGTTTAGTAAAAAATACAAAAAGTGTTCTTGCTCGGGGCAATGCACTTTTTCGTGTTCTCGTGGTCGGTCGTCGAGACGATTGTCTCAATGCACCGGCTGTGCCGTGTGTGGAATGACAATTTGACATTATAGGTATGATGAAAGCCAAGAGCTAATCCTCATTCAATAAATAGCGCGGTTTTTAGGACTCGGCTAAAAATGAAAATACAATTGTTTGAAATTTCCTCTTAGAACAAAAAATATAGTCACAAATTATAATCTTCTTTTCTTATTATCTATCTATCTATATATAAAATATACTTGTAAAATAAAATATACATAAAACTTAATTTGGCTGATTTTAGTTTTGTATTATTTGTGGCAGTACAAGGAAAGTTTAAACGGTGAAAAAATATGGAAAAATTGCGATAAAAATAGTAAAACCCACAATTTTGATTTTCTCATACAAAATTGTATTACCAGAAATACTCATACTTTTATTATGTGCGTTCAGAAATTACCTTTCAATTATTGGAACGAAGTTCCTTATCGCGCGTTGCGAAAGGGGGCTAGACGGAAAATATTGAGCCGAAAATGTGAAACGACACTTTTTGCTTATAGTTTAAATTACAAGTTTATATTACATTAGATTTGTTAATAATATTTTTATACTTCGTTCCATCCGGGTGTCCCTTGACACCCCTCAAGTTTTATTTTGTGGGTGCATTTTCTTACTTTTGGCTAATTTTAATATATCTATGCAAAAATGTTTATCATTTATGGTCAGAAAGTCATTTTTTATGTAAATTGATCTCTTTTTCTGAACGAACTTATAAATGACAATGACAAATATGTCGAGCCTATGTCATAGTAGATGCAACACACTGCAACTAGTTTGGCCATCCTCTAGTCCTACTAACTAAAGACTGGCACTTCCCAGAGGTCAAAAGCCACCGTTTGAAGGTCAGCTTGATAGCCCTCGAAACAATTTGCACCGACGACATATTTCCATTATTTGGGGTGCGTCTACTCAGGTACTTCTTAATTTGCATATTAACGGATTTATGCCTTCTCATTGTGGCACCGATTCCATGCCATACTCACTATAACAAGGATATCAGTCACTGAATGCCTTATGCCGCTTACTATGTGGAGTCATACTGTTAACATTGCTATACCTTACATCCATTACATAAGCTAGGAATATAATCTAAGACACCCCTTGTTCAGCCCTCAACTAAATATCCAACGCCGCAAAAACCGTCACAGTTTTTTTGTTACAAGGCCCTATGATGTTGTACAATCGGGCCATGTCGGATCGAGCCATGTTGGTCTAACTACTACCCAATGCTTGAACCACGATTCTTCAAATAAACTATTATAGAGCCCAATAACACAAAAATTGTAGACTGTAGTAATAAAGTTTATTATTACTAGAAGACTACAGAAACTGCAAGACACAAGCAACCGACATACTATAGCTTGTGGACCTTGTTAAGACCACCCCTTGAGGATGGTGTGAATTTCCAGTATAGCCCCTGTATGCATAAAATAGTACGTTGTGTGTGCTATGGTATCAGCCTGATGTATTAGGCTACAGAAAATTCAGTACCGAAAAGACGACAGTATTTATTTTATGCCACGCCATGCCATCATGCCCTTACACCATAGAAAACTCTCTAGTGCCGCCCTAAATGTAACAAACGTTGTCTCGTACTGGTAACTTAAAATTGAAAGCATGCTTAGACATAAAGAAAATGAAATAGGCTACAAATCAATGATATATTCTAAGCTTCAAACCTATATACCTCCTCTTTCCTGCGTTAAAAATAAGTATAACATAGATGAAGGCCACTGATAAAAAAATGTTATTTGTTATCACAAAAGAGTATTGACAAAACGACAGACGACATTGATTCATTGATGCTGAAGCTGATTGTTGATAGCGCAGGTCTATTTTCGGTGAGATTATCATACTACAATGTGAATAATATATTTTGCTAACAGGAAAACGAATAGAGATCAACCTATTACAATAACTACGTCGTTACTGCAATGTTGCTATTGTTAATAATTATATACTTACATAAATAACCCATTATCTTCGAATTTATCTTTTAGGTCTTTCTTTATCGTATGCTGGTTACCCTGGAGTTGTTCAAGCCTATTGGCCTATCCTTATAATATTACAAGATTATAAGAAATTACTTATGAACTATCAAAATGATCAAAGTTTTTCATAAAATCGTCTATAAGGACTTTGCTGACGCAGACAAACATGAAAATGATTTATTTTCGAACCGGTGCCTAATCTAAGAAGGGTGACCGTTAAAATGGTTGAATTTTAACGGCATTTAGTCTTTACACAACAGTCAACATTGTGTTAAGACTACAACCGACAGTTTAACGTGCCCTCCGCAGCACAGAGACGCTAAGAAATTCAACCATTTTAACGATCACCCATCTTAGTTTAGTCACCGGTTCGAAAAACAAATCATTCTCATGTTTTTCTGCATTAGCAAAGTCCTTATAGACGATTTTATGAAAAACCTTGATCATTTTGATAGTTCATAAGTAATTTCTTATAATGTTGTAATATTATAAGGATAAACGATTACAATGAGTAAAGAAAAAGAAATTTTGATTCTTTTAATTACTGTTATGGGAGGATGTGGATTATTGAACTCATCCTATCATGAGCCCTTACTACGTTTGAACCTTCAATTAACATCGACAACTTTTAGCTTCATAGAATCTAGCAATAATACGCGAATAATAATCCGCACCAGAGAGCATTTGAGATTTTAAGCTCAGGTTTGGGCATTTACTGACGTAGAGATGGGCGTTAATGGGTGGTTTTTAGAGATGTAATGTGCAACTACACGTTAATATGCGAATCACTCGTCCGATTGTGGATTTGAGGGGGCATTTCATCGATAGGAAATACTTGACAGCGACAGATGATGAAGTCGATTATATTTTACAACTATGCTTGATATTATATGGCTCTAAAATTGTTTTAAAGCTTAAAATAAAACATAGCTTATTTTTGGTTCGTTCATGTCTGTTTGTCCTGAGTCTGGGTGCAATTATCTATATAAGTATGTATTTACAAAAGAAAAGTAGTATACGTAGTATATCAGTTATCTGGTTTCCATAGTACAAGCTCTGCTTATTTATGGGTTCGGATAGATAGATAGGCACATTATCGTCAGATAGCCGTGTGTATATAATATTCTTTTACACTATCAATATAGACTAGATATATAATAATATCAGGATATCATAATATCCTGATATTATTATTATTAAAGTTTTGTTTTATAACATTATTCGCAATTCAAAGTGTAAATTTTAACTCAAAACTTGGATTTTATCGAACGGCGGGTCACAAACCAGCACCCTCCATAATAATATTAGGTCTTTACCTATGAAATTGCCGTTCTGCAGTACTGGCCATTTCAAATCAAAATAATTTTTGTTTGGCTAAGAATTCTAATTTCAAATTAATTTTATTTTAAAAACATGGATTCTTTTTTCCAAAAGTAGTCATTTCTTTATTGATTATTTTCATCGCATTTCAATCTTTTTCGTCATCATGGATACGTTAAAAATTCGAGTAGTTATGGAATATGAGTACCGTCGTGGCAGCAACGCGGCACAAGCGGCACGCAACATCAACGACGTTTACGGAGCTAACACTACAAACCAACGCACCACCTGTTATTGGTTTGCTCGCTTCCGTTCTGGAAATTTCGACCTGAAAAATGAACCTCGCGGTCGTCCGAAGACTTTGGTCGACAATGACGAATTAAAGGCGGTTGTGGAAGCTGATGATACACAATCTACGGCTGAATTAGCAGCAGCTTTCGACGTTAGCGTCAAAACAATATTGGTCCATTTGCGTCAAATTGGCAAGGTAAAAAAGCTTGACAAATGGGTGCCCCACGAACTCAATGATCGCCAGCGCGAAGTACGCGTCGAGACGTGCCTTGCACTGCTCAACAGACACACAAATGAAGGAATTTTGAACCGCATTGTTACCTGCGATGAAAAATGGATTCTGTTTGATAACCGCAAGCGCTCAGCAAGTTGGTTGGATCCTGGTTCAGCACCTAAACAATGCCCTAAACGAAAACTTACCCCTAGAAAAGTGATGGTCACTGTTTGGTGGTCTAGCGCCGGTGTGATTCATCACAGCTTCTTACCAAACGGGGTGAGCATTACTGCAGATGTGTACTGTGAAGAACTGAGCACAATGATGGAGAAGCTGGCGCATCTCCAACCAGCATTGGTCAATCGCTCGTCTCCGCTGCTCCTGCACGACAACGCGCGACCTCATACTGCACAGCAGACGGTCTCCAAGTTGCAAGAACTGGGGTTGGAAGCTCTCCGTCATCCGCCCTACTCACCAGACCTTGCGCCTACAGACTACTACTTTTTCCAGAATTTGGATAACTTCTTGGCGGGAAAAAAATTCAATACCCGAGAGGCAGTACAAAATGCCTTTGAAGAATTTGTTGCCTCCCGTCCAGCTGATTTCTTTAAGAAGGGCATCAATAAACTGCCACTGCGATGGCAAAGATGCATTGATTGCATGGGTGATTACTTCGATTAATACAAATAAAAAAATTCATGAAAAAAATTCGTTTAAATTTTTTCATACAAAACGGCAATTTCATAGGTAAAGACCTATTAATAATAATTAATCCTATTTCAGGCATAATTCGTTAGTTTTGTGTTAGTAACCAGTTATGCTTACATGCTATATTGGTATTGCTAGTACTAAATTTACTAATTTATTAAACTAATTAGCACATATAACCGTCTCCACCCAGTGTCTCTGGATGGGAAAATGATTGCTGGTAGACACCAGCAATCATTTTCAGGATGCTCTTCTGAGTGCCATGTAGGCGCTGCAGTAGAGAAGCTGCTTTCTTTCGCATACATACATACATACATACATAGACTCACGCCTGTTTCCCAGAGGGGTAGGCAGAGACAACGGATTTCCATTTGTCACGATCCTTACATACTTCTTTTGCCTCGGTTACCGTCATTATATTCTTACGCATGATAGCGTGAAAAGCATCCGTGCGAGCTTCAGCAAACATGCCCGATGCACTGCAACGCCATGGCAGTCGCAACAGCATCCTGAAGGCGTTGTTGTATTGTACACGCAGGACGTTGTAGGTTCGGCTCGTATATGACACCCATAAACCACTCAAGTAGAAGGACTGACATAGCTTTAAATAAACTCACTTTGACGTCTGCCGTGCAACGTGCGAACCTACGAGCGAGCAAATTGCTCCTCACCGCCGACGCCCTGCGCTCACGCTCTATGTCGTTGTCATACCGGAGGTCACTAGTGACAACGTGGCACAGGTGTTTAAAACTGTCAACAACATTTAGTGCTACGCCATTGAGATATACCGGAGGAACATGGCAGATTGGTTGTCTAGGTACCTTAAACACAAGTATCTCGCACTTATTGTGATTATATTTTAACCCATGCACCTCCGCATACGTCTCACAGGTCGATAGCAACGCTCTGACGACCACCTATCGATGGACTGAGTAACACAGTGACGTCTGCGTAACTAATGTTATTGACACACCTACCGTCAATGTGTCAGCCGACATGTGTGCTACTCAGCCGCTCGATAAGCTGGTTCACATATAAATTAAATAGCAGAGTAGAGCTTAATCCCCCCTGCCACCACATTCCATCCTGTACTCATCCGACAGAGTACCGACCCATCTCACTCAGTTTGTCTGGTGAGCATACCAGTACCTGAGAAGGGATGTATACTCCGCCGGCACACCCGCCCCCTTCAATGTCCGGGCTAGGCGCTCTGCTGTTAATTCACAAACGATACACATACTGGCAGATCAAATTTTCGATTCCTTAACATTTTAGTTATATTTTGTGTAATTAGCTCATGCTTACTGTACATAACATAAAAATACAGTCAAATTGAAATCACCTTCTTTATGTAGTATGTTAAGGTCATTTCGTAAGATCTGACAACAATGAGATGTGATTTGAATGAAAATGGTTGCTTTAAATATGTCAAGTTCTACTTCTAATTCAACTCAAACTATTTATATAACAATTACCCCTTATTAAGTTAGTACAGTATCTAAAATATATTTAAAACGAGGTTGTGTCCACAGCTTTACCGCGTGGTGATTTCTACTAGTAAATCGAACAATTTTCTAGCACGTCATTGCTGTCCAATTTCAGGGGAAGCCCATAGATTACCAAGGTCGCATAGAACAGGTTAGCGAACTTCACATCCCATCAAGAACATTGTGGAGAATTATCAGATATGCAGGTTTCCACACGATGTTTTTCTTTCTTATACGCACATGAATTCCAAAAGTCAGTGGTACGCAAAGTTTTGAACTCCAGAGCACTGACTACGCAATCCAACAGTTTCATAGTTGTTTTTTGTGGTTATCAGCAAGTTACTGTATAGTTTACATTTACTAAACACTCGGCAGGTGGCGTTGCTATCAGATTCCAGATTCTTTTTCTATTTTCAGTACCTACAGGCCAACAAATCTGCCGGAGCATTATTAAATAATCATACAAAATTTATTTTCATGACGTATCATTTATATTGTCCCGTTCGGGCTTCGAACTCTAGTACTAGTAAGGGTTTTTGGTAGCTTATAATTGTAATATGTAATATCGCTAGAATGTTCTAGATAATACCAGAACAAAATAAAAAGGATAGCTGATGAAAATGATATAACTACGAAATTCTTAATACAAAAATTTACAACAGATTTTTCCAGAATAATTAGAAAGAGATGGTTCGAGTTTTATGATTGAAAATACGGTGAAAAATAGGTGAAGACAAGGACAGAAGCATTACGACTAAATAGGCGAAAGAAAAATATGACTTTCGAAATAGAAAAACAATGCTTATATACTTTATAATATAATTCTCACAATATGACCGACGCATATTCTTCGAAAGCGATTACATTAGTTTTATATCCTACTAGCAGTGCCCCGCGGTTTTACCGGGGTCAAACTTTATAGATGATAGCCTATGTGTTAATTTAGGGTGTCAGCTAACGCCATACCAAATTTTATTAAAATCGCCCCGGCCCTTTAGACGTGAAGAAGTAACAAACATACACACTCACAAACTTTCGCCTTTATAATATTAGTATGATAAAATATTTAAATATGGGAGCTAGATAAGTGCGCGCTGAATACTGGGAAATTAATTGAAGAAACAGAAAAAATAAATCTATAATGCATTTATTATAGATTTTTTTTCCGTAATAAACTACTACTGTAACTTCTTAAAAATCTTAATTAAAATTGTTACTACATACTGTAAAATTCCATTTTTTTTCTAATAGGTATAAAAATACAATAAAAAAGCTCCCATAATCTCTGGAATAAGCATATGCTTTAGTTGCTCAATCTTAAAATGTCAAGATTGCTTGCATAAATCTTAAATTGTTACGATTGCGCAAAACCAAAAGTTGCCATTGTACCATCTTGAGATTACCGTAAGAGATACATACTTTTAAGAGAGGTAGCGCATAGCTTTAATTCGCTCAATGAGCAACCCGACTGGGGAAGTACCTCCTACCTTACAGAAGACATTCCCTAATAATAACATTAACATAATAATTTTAATATTGTATTTCTGCATGTGAGTAAGGTTGCCAGAGCTCATCGAGGGGGGAAGGGTTAGCAACACTTGTTTGCTGACTTTTTTAAGGCCGGCAATGCAACCGTGACACCTCTGGTGTTGCGAGTGTACATTTTCGGCTGTGATCACTTTTCATCAGGTCAACCGCTTGCTCGTATGTCGCCCTATGACATAAGAAAAGAAAACAAACTTGAAAATGTTCTAACTACAGGCTCCCGATAGTACGGAATCCTTAGTGTGGGAGGCAGTTGGCCTTTTTTATCAATCCTACTAGTATTATAAACGTGAAAGTTTGTAAGCATAGAGGACATTCACCGTAGCCTAGTTGGTAGTGCTCCTGCTTACGAAGCTGGTGTTCCTGGGTTCGAATCCCGGTAAGTGCAAATATTTGTGTGATGGGCACGAATATTTGTTTCTGAGTTATGGATGTTTTCTATGTATTTAAGTATTTATTATCTATTTATATAAGTATGTATATCGTCGCCTGGTACCCATAGTACAAGCTTTGCTTAGTTTGGGGCTAGGATAATCTGTGTGACATTGTCCCTAGATATTATTATTATATCACATGTTTATTACCACTATTATTTACAATATATTATATAAGGGTATTTTAATACTAATACAACTTATAAAATATATGGGCTACATGGAGAGAAATTTCCGCACAATCAATTATTATTATTATTATGTTTGTTACTTTCACGTAAAAACTACTGAATAGATTTTAATGAAACTTTACAATAATATAGCTTATACATCATAATAACACACAGGCTACAATTTATAAAAATATTGTGTAAATTGTCCAAAATATGACGATAAGTGTCAAGTAAGTAGGAAAAAATCTACCATCTGCGAACTATTCCGGCGTGCACTACCAAAACCGCTAGAGGTACACATCCTACTAATATTATAAATGCGAAACTTTGTGAGTTTAGATGTATAGATGTAAGTTTATAACTCTTTTATGCCAAACTACTTTAACGCGGGTGTAACCGCGGGGCCTAGCTAGTCTTAAATAATTTCAACATCAAGCATGTAAAGAGCTATGGTTGTTTTTTTTTTCAGGAATTAACCTTACTAGTAATGGATAAACCAGAATTATACCATGAAGCAAATTCTCTTCAAAAGATGGCAGGCCTCCAGTGTCTCGACGAATACTCAAAAAGAATTAAGTGGAACGAAGGCGATACTGTTATAGATTTGGGCTGCGCTGATGGTGGTTTTACAGCAATACTGAAGCAACGGTACATGCCCAATCATTCCAATACATTGGTCGCTTGTGATATTAGTGAGAAAATGGTGGAATTCGCTAAAAAACACCACGGAGATGAAACTACCACGTTTAGAGTATGGGACATTCAAGATGACGTTCCACAGGAATTTGTAGGAGCATTTAACCATGTGTTTTCGTTTTACACATTGCATTGGATTAAGAACCAAGAGTAAGTTGTACATATTTAGAATTAAAAAAACGAATGCCACTATGGATCTTTATAAGGTTTAGACTCAAACGGTACCAACGGAACCCTATTACTAAGCCTCCGCTAGCTCTGACTCCGTCTTTCTGACAGCAGGCTGTATCTCATCAACCATAAATGTAAGCATTTAAAATTCTCATAGAGTGTGTATTTCTATTACCGCTAAACAAAAAATAAAGGCACGCTAAAATTAAAAATAGTCGGGACCCTTTCTTGCCGGAGTCCGACTCGCACTTGACCGGATTATTTTATAATACATGACTCTTAGTTTTTTTTTTACATGCAATTAGTCTTGGAGGCTATCCCTGTTTTGACGGCCAATAGAAGCAAGCGAGGGCTCAACTTATCCAACGAAAGCAAACTATAAAGTAATCAACCGCTAGAGGTCACCCACCTTGACACAGGGCTATTACTGACGGATAGATACGTCTTAAAATTATATTTCAGGGTTAAATACCTACTTTACTTTAGACAAGACACTTCGATAGACGTTATATTCATTCTGTTTAATTGTAAAATTATTAAAATAAAAACTTTTTATAATTTAAGTGGTAAAGTGTAAATTTAACCACAGTTTTAAAGCTGCTAGAATCTAGAAAGCATTAGGTGAAACTGCTATAACCCATGCTGCTACAAAACACATAAGCCATTATACTAGGCATGCTTTTTAGAGCTTTTCAGATTACGTACGAAAATTAATATTTGTAAGGAAAATGTTCATGCAATAATTTTCTACAACTTTAGAAGAGGCCTGACACGGCTTCAGTGTTTTGAAGCTAACATCTATATTCAGTGATGAAGCGCCATGTCTGCGGACTGTCGAACGTTGGTATTTATAATTCCAGCGTGGATATACTAGTGTTAGTGACAAATCTCGCGAAGGACGCCCAAAATCCACCTTCACTGAAGATAACATCATTGCTGAGAGACAACTAATTCTCGAAGATCGTCATGTAACCTATCGAGAGATAGAGGCTCTATTAGGCATCTCAGGGACAACCATTCAGAAGATCTTGCATGAAGCACTTGGTGTGAGAAACCTAGTTTGCCGTTGGATACAGCATCTGCTTTCCGACGATGACAAGGCGGCCCGCGTCTGATGGTGTAAGAAAACTCTGCAAAGGTTCAACCGAGGAGAGTCAAATCACGTCTACGATATCATCAATAGTGACGAATCTTGGATCTATGCTTACGATCCTGATCCCAAACAACAATCTACAATCTGGGTCTTTCAAGACGAGCCAAAGCCGACTAAAGTTTGTTCGTTCTCGAAGCACTTCAAAGAAGATGGTGGCCACGTTCATTGAAAAACCCGGCCATGTTGCGATTATTGCACTTGTAGATCGCAGAAACGGTTAACGCAGAGTGGTATACCATAGTTTGTTTACCACAAGTCATCGCCGAACTTCGAAAATATAACTCAAAGCGACGCATCGTCCTGCACCACGACAACGCAAGCTCACACAGCGCTCGTCAAACGATTGAGTATTTGAAGCAGGAAAAAGTAGAAATTCTAAACCATTCTCCATACAGTCCTGACCTAAGCCTAACGGTTTCTTTACATTTCCTAAAATTAAGAAAAGTCTTCATGGTCAAAGGTTCCAGTCCGGTGAAGAAGTAGTTGACGCTTTCATATCAGCAATTTCGAACACTCCCACTTTAGAGTGGAATAAATGTTATAATAACTGGTTTGGGCGAATGGAAAAGTGTATTAAGCTACGTGGGGAATACTTTGAAAATCATTATAGAGAACTATAAGGTTCTAGATGTGATTTTTCTCCAAACGACAAAACTTAAAAAGCATACCTCGTGATTGTATACCGTTTTTTTTTAAATTTGAATTAGTTTAATTGCGAAAAAGTTATAATCACCAGCATTTGCCAATGATATTGCGAGATTGAATCGTACAGTACGAATGATAATATTTATATTTTTTCTGTTGTGAGTTTAATAATAATAAAACTATGTTTTTTTACAGGAAGGCCTTTCAGAATATTTATGATCTTTTAACGAATGAAGGTGACTGTCTATTAACAATCGTGGGCAATATGCCATTATACACAGTGTACAATATCCTCAGTCAACGTACGAAATGGAAACCCTGGTTTAATTTAGATCCTGAAAAATATGTATCCCCGTATCATGATATGCAGGTAACACTATTAGCAAATCTTTTACCAAATGTGTTCATTATCGAACAAAACTGGAAATTTCGTTATTATTAATAGAACGGTAAATAATACTTTTTATAGGGTCAACGAATGATAGATAAGCAAAACTAATTTATCGAGGCTGATTATTTAAATAAAGTATCTTAAGGGGATCGGTCATCTATATCTATATATATAAAAATGAAACCCGTTTTCCGTTGTCACGACATCACGCGTGAACGGCTGGACCGATTTCACTATTTCTTTTTTTATTGTGTTTGTTATTGTCAGGAGAAGGTTCTTATGTAAACAAAATAATTTAAAATTGCGCGGAAAATAAGAAAATTTAAGAATACTTCACAACCAAATATTATTTCTAATCTAACCTTAGCGCTTTGGACAATATAACCTTTTTTAATGTAACTTTTTTTTATTTGACATAGTATTGACAGATAGCGTGCGTTAATAGTCATCGTTAAGGACAGGACAAGGTCTGTCGGGTCAGCTAGTATTTAATAATATTGTAGTTTCATTTCAATGCCCCCTTTCTTACATTTACACCAATATATAATATATTTATTTCTTTATGAAAAGAAACCATAAATAACTACACTAAAAATTGTATTTATAAAGCTATTTTAAATATGTGAAGTAAAAGTTTCATTCTTCCAAAGTATCATAGTAATTGTCCTCAAAATCAGTCCACAGAGCAAAGTTTCTAATAGTCAAGATCTTAGAATTGAAATATACCATAGCATATCATATGTACATACGATTTTTGTTGATACGACGGTAAATGAATTTAGTAAAATTTGACTAATGTGTTTGAATCTTTAGTCATGTGTGATTTGGACTCTCACCCGATTATTATATTTGATGCATATCTATGCTAATTATAGACTTGTTCTGGCTCTCTACTCTACTGTCTTGATGTTAAAAGTAAATAGGGGTAAAAAAATATTATAAAATAATCTATGGTTCCTCGTCATTGTGCCATTCTGAATATAAAACATAAGTTTCATTTCTACATACCACAAAAAATATCCATCAAAATGAATGTTTTACTAAGGTGGAGTAGTACTGGCGTGTAAACTTTAAAAAAATTATTTGGCTGTAATTAGTTAATTAATGCGCGTGCTAATTAATATATATGTATATATATGTTTTGTTCTCCGCTGTTTCTCTTTTATCTCTTTCTGTCTCTTTCTCTCTTTCTATCTCTTTCTCTCACTCTCGGTAAAATAAATGATATACTGGCAGCTAAGTAGTCGATTGCATTAGGCTTGATTCTAACACGTTCCCCAATTGATAAGTTGTTTTGTAACAAAGGAATCTGTAAAAATCAATGTTTTGTTTGTACACACGGCTACATATCAAGCTATACATTTCTAATATAAGCTGACCTGTCCCTGTATGGAAATCCTATACAACGTGAGATCAGCTTATACTGGAAATGTATAGCTAGATGAGTAGCCGAGTGTACAAAACAAACGCATGACAAGAGTATCTAAGTATTCATTTACCCCATTTTTAGGATCCAGACAAGAAAATTGCGCAAATGATGGAAAGAATAGGCTTTAAAAACATTGATGTGAAATGCAAGGACATTTGGTACATGTTTGATGACATACATAAATTAAAAGGTTAGTCTACAACAGGCTGATTTTATGAGTCCAGATAATTTTTCGTGACAAGTGCCTTCGGCATTTAGTCCGCCTAGGTACCGACGCCAGCACGTCCAGCTACCCCAATCTGTCAAATTTCTTTTATAGTTTTTCAACTTTAACACATACGCATAAGGTTCACTTTAAAAAGTATTTTTGAAACTAATATTTTTTTTTCAGATACGCTTAAGGCAGTGATTCCATTCAGTATGCCAAAAGATGTGTTTGACAGTTTCCTGGAAGACTATAAAGCAGTATTACATGATCTAGGAATAATTAAAGGTGTTAATATAGGAGAGTCTACCCCAATTAGCTTTCATTATTGCCTTATAGTTGTCTATGCTACTAAATGAAAATAATTTATTATAATAGGTCTTTACCTATGAAATTGCCGTTTTGTATGAAAAAATTTAAACGAATTTTTTTCATGAATTTTTTTATTTGTATTAATCGAAGTAATCACCCATGCAATCAATGCATCTTTGCCATCGCAGTGGCAGTTTATTGATGCCCTTCTTAAAGAAATCAGCTGGACAGGAGGCAACAAATTCTTCAAAGGCATTTTGTACTGCCTCTCGGGTATTGAATTTTTTTCCCGCCAAGAAGTTATCCAAATTCTGGAAAAAGTAGTAGTCTGTAGGCGCAAGGTCTGGTGAGTAGGGCGGATGACGGAGAGCTTCCAACCCCAGTTCTTGCAACTTGGAGACCGTCTGCTGTGCAGTATGAGGTCGCGCGTTGTCGTGCAGGAGCAGCGGAGACGAGCGATTGACCAATGCTGGTTGGAGATGCGCCAGCTTCTCCATCATTGTGCTCAGTTCTTCACAGTACACATCTGCAGTAATGCTCACCCCGTTTGGTAAGAAGCTGTGATGAATCACACCGGCGCTAGACCATCAAACAGTGACCATCACTTTTCTAGGGGTAAGTTTTCGTTTAGGGCATTGTTTAGGTGCTGAACCAGGATCCAACCAACTTGCTGAGCGCTTGCGGTTATCAAACAGAATCCATTTTTCATCGCAGGTAACAATGCGGTTCAAAATTCCTTCATTTGTGTGTCTGTTGAGCAGTGCAAGGCACGTCTCGACGCGTACTTCGCGCTGGCGATCATTGAGTTCGTGGGGCACCCATTTGTCAAGCTTTTTTACCTTGCCAATTTGACGCAAATGGACCAATATTGTTTTGACGCTAACGTCGAAAGCTGCTGCTAATTCAGCCGTAGATTGTGTATCATCAGCTTCCACAACCGCCTTTAATTCGTCATTGTCGACCAAAGTCTTCGGACGACCGCGAGGTTCATTTTTCAGGTCGAAATTTCCAGAACGGAAGCGAGCAAACCAATAACAGGTGGTGCGTTGGTTTGTAGTGTTAGCTCCGTAAACGTCGTTGATGTTGCGTGCCGCTTGTGCCGCGTTGCTGCCACGACGGTACTCATATTCCATAATTACTCGAATTTTTAACGTATCCATGATGACGAAAAAGATTGAAATGCGATGAAAATGTAACACTAATCAATAAAGAAATGACTACTTTTGGAAAAAAGAATCCATGTTTTTAAAATAAAATTAATTTGAAATTAGAATTCTTAGCCAAACAATAATTATTTTGATTTGAAATGGCCAGTACTGCAGAACGGCAATTTCATAGGTAAAGACCTAATATTTATGGTGCAAAATTGTATATAAGATATTACAATAAAGTTTGAATGGTTTAGCTATATAAGGTGTTACAAAAATATCTGCCATGGCTTTAATGGGAGGTAGTATTGTGTTTATAGATTACAATAGTGAAGAGCTTTCGTACCCCGAAACAGTTATTTCAATTTGAGAAGATAAAGTAGTTAAATAAACATCGACTCTACTGCGCATAAAACCGTTCACAAATTACGCGCAATGTATCGCTTCGTCAATGAAAACAACTGCTCTCTCTTCTACTACTACTGCTTCTCTTCGGTGAATGAAAACTGAAATGACAATCTGTAATAATACGCAGGCACAAGTGTTTTAAAAGTGAATTTACTTACCAGCTACTGCATTCTTCCAAAAAACTTACGTAAATAAGATGATAAACTTCCCATCACACTTATAACAGGCTTTGGACTGTCAAGTTAGTGTAAGAATCGCATTTTATTTCTTATTATTATTAAACAATAGGTAAGTACAATTTAGATTAATATCAAATAACGATGAATTATAGTAACTTGGCGTGTTTAAAAGTTAATCATCTTATTTACAACAATTGCACCATATTCACAGTTATTTACACACTCCCTACCTACTTATCTACAAAACTGTTGCACAAGTCCACCTTCGCGTTGTACACAAATGAAGGCACGCTTACGTACATGTCTCTTAACTTTATTTAATGTGTCCGTTTCACTTTTCACTAGTCTAAATGCGCGTTTGATTCGCCTTTTTAGTTCTCCTACACTTCTAATATCATGTCCAGTTTGGCCGTACACTAGGTCCTTTACACGACCCCACAAAAAAAAGTCTAGAGGGGTTAAATCTGGCGAGCGAGGAGGCCACGGCACTGGCCCTCCTCGGCCTATCCATCTTTCACCGCCGTACCAGACACCGTTTAAAAATTCCCGTACGCTGATGGCGAAATGAGGTGGTGCTCCGTCATGTTGAAAGTGTAGCCCTCTTATCTCTTCAAGAGGAATACGTTCCAACATTCTTCTTACACGGGTTTGTAGTAAGCGCAGATACGTCTCTCCGTTCAGTCTGTCTAAGAACACTGGTCCTAGAATTCTGTTCCCCAGTATCCCAGCCCACACATTAACACTGAACCGAGTCTGAAAGTGATCAGGCCGCACTACACGAGGATTCTCCTCAGTCCAGTAATGCGCATTGTGTATGTTGAACATACCAACCCGTGTGAATGTGGACTCGTCAGTCCACAGAATATTGCGTCGTTCTTCCGTAATCCAATTACAAAACGCGAGGCGGGCCGCGTAGTCAGGTGGATGCAGTTCTTGGACTCTTGTAAAGTGGTACGGATGGAGCCCTTCCCGATTTAAAAGCCGCCACACGTAGGCGTGGCTCACTTCGAACACTCGAGCAGCATCTCTGGTGCTCGCAAGAGGATGATGTCGGAAGAAGTCCAACACTTCCTCTTCGAGTTCGGCAGAATATGGAGGCCTGCCTGCGTCAGCCGGAGGTGGGTCAAAACGGCCGTGTTCTCTAAACCTGTACACGGCATCCAGAAGGGTATGATGACTCACTCGCACACCAAACCTCTGCTGGTATAAGTTCACTGCATGCGCAGTTACAGAGTTACACTCGCGGTAGCACAATACCATTTCATGGCGTTCTTGATTAGAATACCGTGGTCTGGAAGGCATTTTTATTAAAGGCGCGCGAAATTCCGGTTATTGACCGGTCGGGCGGGGGGCGAGGTGCGACTGGCGAACGCCGCGCCGCCGCGCCGCGCCGCGCGCGCCGGGCGGTTCGGTAGCGCGTGCGACGAGCGGGGTAACCTGCGCGGGGGGCTGCGCAGTGAGAACAAAGTGGCCCGCGCGCAGCGGCATCGTTTAGCGGCAACAACTTATGAATGAAGTCTACAGAGTGGGTTTATGCATTATGAAATCAATTCAAATTTATACGTACAATTTTTTGTATGAAAAAAAATATGTCATATTATCAATAATTTAACTTTACTATTGTAATCTATAAACACAATACTGTCTCCCATTGCAGCCGTGGCAGATATTTTGGTTACACCTTATATATGGAACATTTCGGGCATAAAAATAGTATAACTAGTCAGTAATCGTTACAATTAAAAAATGTAGCTAATGCAATGTCTTCTTCCTGATATTTTTTTAGTATCTAACTTTATCACAATTCTTTAACTGGTTTCACTACATTGTCAAAACCAAGTACTAAGTATATATGTAAGTGTTGTGATTTGAATATCTAAAATGTATTACGTAGTACCTTAATTACGAGAACTTTTTCATCCAGACAATTACCAAGCAAGGTAAATTAATGCCTGCAATCGAATTCGGATACTTTTAGCACATAACCATAGATTAAACTAAGGAATATCTAAAATGTATTACGTAGTACCTTAATTACGTAAACTTTTTGATCCAGACAATTACCAAGCAAGGTAAATTAATGCTTGCAATCGAATTCGGATACTTTTAACACATAACCATAGATTAAACTAAGGAACATCTAAAATGTATTACGTAGTACCTTAATTACGTAAACTTTTTGATCAAGACAATTACCAAGCAAGGTAAGTTAATGCGTAAAATCGAATTCGGATACTTTTAGCAACTAACCATAGATTTAACTAAAGAATATCGAAAATATATATTAAACTAAGGAATATCTAAAATGTATTACCTAGTACCTTAATTACGTAAACTTTTTGATCTACACTATTCTCAAGCAAGGTAATTTAATGCCTAAAATCAAATTCGGATACTTTTAGTACATAACCATAGATTAAACTATCCCATTGGCCAGTTCGTTAGTTAGAATCTACAAGTTCCTACAACTACCTGATCTACCATTAAAATTTAATATCATAATGCTGCGTACTTCAAAGAATTAGTAAAATTGAAAGGGTAGTGAAATAACTGATGTTAAGCTTCATATATGTGTAGTTGTTCATGTATTGTGGTAAATGTGTTTGGTATCTGTGCACACGACGTAATATGAGCCCATAGTGATGAAGATACATTCATTGTGTGCATGGAAGGACATTATCGGCATCTCTGTTCACAAGAATCCCTTTTAACTAAAAGGGATTCTTGTAAACACTAATTCTAAATTCAATAATGCTCTTAGTCAACTGACTAAGAGCATTATCGAATTTAGAATCAGTGTGTGTCAATGTCATTATTGCTTTTGTTGCCTTTTCCCCCGACATAAGTCTGAAGAACAAAGAATTAAAGGTATTCAACACATTTCTTAAATATGAAATAAATTATTATTTAAAACAGCTGCTAAATCAATATTTGTCAGAGTGTATTGGTTACTCTTAATGCAATAATATTACTCTCCATCTTTATGGTTCATTTTCATATCGATAATTGACCAAATTGTTCGAAATTGGTATTTGCTTTTGTGAATAAGTCTGTTTGTTATTCTTCGCTTTAAGAATACATTCTTTCAATGTATTTTAGTTACTTTTTTATTATATATTGTAAAGCAAGTTACGTAGATGTGGAGAACCTTTTAACTTACACTATATAAAAAGAATTACACAAATTACTGAATACATACATAAATTTTGTCCTATCACAGTTACACACACATAAACATATATAGAAAAAAAGTAAGATACTTCCTAAGTAATATTGGCATAAAAGGATAGTATCGTTACAGCTCACAACGCCATAACAACATCGACTCAACTTCAATCGCTTGTGACTGTTAAATAAATTGTTTAAACCCATAATGCTGAGTACTACCTTAAGATACAGGGGGGCTAGCGCCTAATTTCGCTGGTCATCGTGATCGACGAATTAGGCGTTAGGCCCCGGGTCAACCCTAGTTTAAGGAATATAATTGTACAGACGCCAGCACATCAAGATATCCCAATCTGTCAAAGTTCGCCAATTGAAAGTGAACCTTATGGTTATTTGGTAAAGTTGAAAATCTATTTAAGTACTTTGACAGATTGGGGTAGCTGGATGTGCGTCTTTACTTAAACCGAATTATGTAATATGTGCAGTGTGCTTTTCCTGTTTATATTATTAAGATATTGGCTTGTTAGTCTATTGGATAATGCCCCTGACTGCTAAGCCGGAGGTCGTGGATTCGATCCAGGACTACTCTTTGTTTGAAGAGCACGATTATTTGATCTGTGTGTGGGTGTAATTTATTGAAAATATGTGTATAATTAGAAATATGTAAGGTGTCTGGTTGCCATGGGATCAGATGGCATTAAATTAGTTATCCTAAGGTCTTAAAAGTTGTTGAATGAATTATTAAAATCATCGTTTGAGTAAATGACATCTAAGATACACTACCGAGGGATAGGTACTTTAAAATTAAAATATTTTTAGAATGCAAAATATTTGGTATTTCGGTTGGTGATTTGGGTATATTTCGGTTGGTTTGCGTTAAAATACAAAGTTACTGCGATATTTATTTAAAACACTATTTGATAATAATAATATAATAAAATATTTTTTATGTTACGTTTTGTTTTGTTCTTTCTACCGAATAACCTACCCCTATCATAACATTTTTTATTTATTTTTTATTGATTTTTGCTAAATTTACATTCGGTACCTATTAGTTCTTTAATTTAGTCATTGGACTATATTTTAAGAATCAACGTAATAGTTCCACATGCGGGATCTGTGCTTGGGGACCCATACAACGTGTTAAATTAATTATATGGTACACATTATATTATTATTCTTACTATAAAACTTAATAATTTATGTAGCAGTAAACAACAAAACTACAAAATTCGTTAGTCGTTGGGTGAATTAATATGAGGAGTATTTATTAAAATAAGCGCTAGTAAATAGTCAGAACATGTTTGTAGTAGGTACATATAGGTATTTGGATATGCGGCTTTTATGAAAACATTTACAAATAACATTTAATATATATATAATAATGATTTTAGCTACTTAGCTAGCTTATTTAAGTTATTGTCAAAGGGGTTTTTATAGGTCTAATTATCGAAATGTATTGTTATAGATAATAATATATTATAACTTGTCTGAATGGTTCCGTCTATATCAAGGTAGGAATTCAATAAAATAATCACCAAATATTCAATAAAATAAATTAAAAGAAATATAGCACGCACAAACTCATTACTATATATACTTCAAAGAATTACCGCTGAGGCGCCATTGGGACCCGAGCCGTTAGGAGAGGGTCTTAAGGGAGCCGAGGAAGATAATCATCAATTTACACGTGTATCATACGACAGCACTAATATTAAGTACATGTAGATATATAGATCTGCAGTTTGTACAGCCCTCTGAATCACGTAGAAAAAACATTTAATTTATGACAGAACTGATAAAATTGCTTAACTAGCTTATTTAAATTTTTGTCATAATTGTTATTTATTCGTTTAAAAATACTTTTAACTGTCGAGATTTGGATCGCAATAGAACACGCTACGTAAGCGGATGGTGGAGGTTAAATGAGTTTGCGAGCGTTGTGAAGATACGCTGCACCACACGTGCTGTTGAAAAGCCTTGCCATAGTATTCATATTTGCTTTTATTTGTAACTAGCTGTGCCCCGCGATTTCACCCGCGATAATCTTTATAAATTATTAGCCTATGTGTTAATCCAGGGTGTCAGCTAGCTCCATACAAAATTTTATCAAAATCGCTCCACCCGTTTAGACGTGAAGAAGTAACAAACATACACACTCACAAACTTTCGCCTTTATAATATTAGTGTGATTATTTTATGGCATGACATGGCAACCTTCAAGAAGCGAGCATATTCCTTTCTTAAAGGCCGGCAGCACACTTGCGGCTCCTCTGGTGTTGAGAGTGTCTATGGGCGGCGGTGATCACTTACCATCAGGTGACCCACTTGCGCGTGTGCCATCCTATTACATAAACAAATCAATTGATTGGATCGAAAGCCATCATATTTTGAAAAACAAAAGAGAGAGTTAATGTTAATTGATTTGTTACGCATTAATGAGTATAAATTGCTAGGTAGTAAAGCAGACAACTATACAAATTGAGCGCGTAAGATCTTTCAAAGATACAAATGGACAGACGCCAGCACATCCAGCTACCCCACCTGTCAAATTTATTTTATATGTTTTCAACTTTATAACATAAGTATAAGGTTCACTTTCAATTAGGCAAATTTGACAGATTGGGGTAGCTTGATGTGCTGGCGTCTGTACAATTTTGTTTCCAATTTTTGCCTGCTGATAGGCATAAAGACGTCATCATGCCTAGGTAAAGGTGGAATTATATAATATAATGTAATAATCTTAAACTGAAGATTTTATTTAATTTGATTATATTTGTGACATCTGTGTAGCTCATGATTTTATACTAGCTGTGCCACGCAGTTTTATCCGCGTTTAACCTTATAAATTATAGCCTATGTGTTATTCCAGGGAGCCAGCTAACTTCATACCAATTTTATTAAATTTGCTCCAGCCGTTTAGATGAAAAAGTAACAAACATACACACTCACGTACTCACAAACTTTCATCTTTATAATATTAGTGTAATTTAACATGTAAGAAGATTCAATATCTATTGCACGGTGTTCTATGTGGCTTTATTGTCATTTCTTGAGCTCCTGTCAGGTGGAATTTGTTTTAATATTATTATTATTTGTATAAAATAACTATATTTAAATAATAATAATTGTTTTTATAAAACACTATGGTAATAGCCCCGTGAATCACGGCGGACTTTACAAACATACAGTTAACGGATACCGGAAGCACAGCCAGACTTAGAACAACTATTTATGGGGTCACACAAATAGTTGTCTTGTGCGGGAATCGAACCCAAAATCATTATTATATATTTACCATACCTAAACTACTGCGCTATACGTTTAACTAAATTGATACCAGGTTGTAATAACTGTAAGTAGTGACATTAAAAATTGCATTGTTTATGATCTATATTAGAACATCACTCAAAAAAATATATACAAATAGCCAGAAATAATATCGAATAAGTTGTTATTTGATAACGGAACACCTATATAGCAAGCTGTAACGATTTTTTAACCTTTTTTTGTAACTATGTGGTATCAAACTATGTTGTACCCCAGAGTTTTATAAAACAGGTTATTTGTAGAAGTATTTTTGGTAGTTGGAATGTCTTGTCAATATTTTGCCTATCTTTGCTATAAATTTAATCGAATAAACATGGTAAATCTGCATTTTTCGCATATTCCAACGATTATAGAACCATTTGTGTCCTATGTCAATTTATATCAAAGTAAAAATTAAATTCTATTTAGACGAAGTCATATCTAGATGCTTTCACCGGGCCGCAAGTAAACGGCGAGGTTAAGCAACTAGGCTCGCGGTCAGTCTATAGATCTCTGACTGTCAAAGTGGTCTGAGCGTCTCTGTGCTTCCTAGGGCACCTTAAGCTGTCGGTACCGGTTGTATACGATATATACGAAAAGCAAGTAAGTAGTTTTTTTTTAAATGACGACGACGACGAGCGCTTTAGGCTAATTAATCCCTGGGTCGCAGGGTAATTTACAAACGTATAGTTGACAGACACAAAGTACATCCGCTTTGTTACAAAGAGGTCAAAGAGAAGGAGGTCAGGGACTTAGGAGTTATTCTTAACACGGGGCTAGCGTTTCGTAGCCATATAGTGAAGAGGTGTAAAACAGCCTACAGAAATTTAAGGTTTATTTTACGTACTGTTCGCGATTTTACGAATATGGAGGCGATTATCTCATTATCAACACTTTGGTGAGAAGCCAATTAGAATGTAACGCAGTCATCTGGGTCCTGCACGAGACTAAGTATAGTCTCATGTTGGAGCGAATACAACATAAATTTGTTAGATTTTTATATTAGAGGCTCTATGGAGTATATCCTTTTTACCCGCTTATGTATCCAACCTTGTTCATATTAGGCACGGTTAGATATGGGTTGGGATGGGCGCTTCAGGCTCTTAACTTTGCAGACGAGATAGACATTTTTAATTGTACACTGAGTGAATTCACAAATATAACATTGTATGAGGTAAGTTTTAGAAAATAAGTAATTGTTACTAGATTTACTACACTATTGCATTGGGTTCTAACTGTATTAATAGTTGTAAGTGATGGCCAAATAAATAAATAAATAAATTTTTGATAACACATTAAGTAAAATCTATATATCTATACAAATAAATAAAATTGGAGTGTCTGTTTGTAATATTGAAATAACCGGTATTTACTACATTAATATGAATATATATACGGTACATACACCAAAATAAAATTTTTTACAATTTTTGTCTGTCTGTCTGTCTGTTTGTTCCGGCTAATCTGTGAAATGGCTGAACCGATTTTGACGGGACTTTTATTGGCAGGTAGCTGATGTAATAGGCTACTTGTACCAGTGAGTAACTTAGGCTACTTTTATTTTAGAAAAAGTCTTTTATTTTACAAAAAAAACGAAATAAACTAATCAACACGCGGACGAAGTTGCGGGCACAGCTAGTATGAAATAAAAATGAATCACCGTTATGTTTGTATACTTATAACTTCCAAACGATGGCACCAGATTGGATAAATCTTACTTTTACGTGTTTGTTAAAATCCTACGGAAAAAAAATATAATTTATTTTTTTCATACAAACCTTCGTCTGACTCATAGTAAGTTGCTTCTTTCCTCGCTAGGGTGGGAACAAATAAAAAAAAAAAGAACCCTATTAGGTTGTCGGTTGTAAAAAATCTAAGAAAATAAAAGCTGCGGTCTTGTAAGTGTTTAAACGGCCAAAATGAATGAAAAAAAATCTAAATAAAAAACTAATATTAAACTGGCCACATAGAACACCGTGCAATAGATATTGAATTGAATCTTCTTACATTTTATATAGATAGAATAACACACAGAACTAATCTAATTATGGGTATCGTGGTATTCCGTTACGGGTTTGGTAGGGTGTAATCGAGATTGGGTTCTCGCTCTAAGTTTTGAGGAGAGAATGAGGTCAGACAGTCTCAACTTTTTCACTAGCCTTCAGGGGGATATATAGTGTATACGTACATTATGTACCTATTTAAACACAGGAGTTCTCACTTGCTACTTAGTAAGTATTTTTATCGACGGAAGAATTATAATAACACATCATCATATCAGCCGAAAGACGTCCACTGCTGGACAAAGGCCTCCCCCAAAGATCTCCACAATTGCCGGTCTTGCGCTATTCGCATCCAGCTGTTTCCAGCGACCCGCACAAGGTCATCGGTCCATCGTGTAGGGGGCCTGCCCACGCTGCGTCTTCCGGTTTATAATATAATATAATAACACATTTTGATCATAATCGGGTCTCTTTTATACAATAGCAAATGAGCAAGCGGTTTACCTGATGTTAAGTAATCACCGCCGCCCATGGACACTTGCAACACCAGAGGTGCTGCAAGTACGTCGCGTTGAGAAAGGAATAGGCTCGCTTCTTGAAGGTTGTCATGTTATTTGGATCTAGAACCTCATTATCTACTATTGTACAAGCAACCGCTAAACTAATCAGGAAGCCAAGAAAAGATCTGGTTGACTGTATTGATTCAAATAACGATATCAATACTATATTTGTATCTCATCATCTTATCAGCCGAAAGACATCCACTGTTCGAGAAAAGCTTCTCCCAAAGATCTTCAAAATTGCCTGTCTTGCGCTACCCGTAACAGCTTCCAGCGACCCTCACAAGATCATCGGTCCATCTTGTAGAGGTCCTGCCCACGCTGCGTATTCGTTGTCGCCACGCGAAAATATTTCTGCCCCAACAGTCGTCGTCGGTTCTACGAGTTATGTGCCCTGCATACTGCCACTTCAACCATTTGTTCCCAACGAGTAACACTCTTAAATGTCACACTGCTACTCGATGGATTTTTTTTTCTGAAAAACATCGCAACCAGTGACACTACCAGTCACACTGTTACTCGATGTGAATTTCTTCAGAAAAAAATCCCAACCAGTCACACTGTTACTTGATGGGAACACACTGTTACAGAACATAATGAAAAGAAGAATTAAATCGGTGTTTTTAATTATAATTAAAATCTACATAATAACAACATTGGTAAATACAGATGAGAATTACCAGCAATGTGACATTCGTCACATTGCTGGTAATTCTCATTTTAATGTTTTATCGGCCTTATATAATATAACAGAGTAAATCATCACATTTTACAATAATTAACAGTCCTTATTTCTAATATTAATTTGAACTTTAAAGAACAATTTTCTAGGGATGAATAAGTATTTTTACATTAAACGTGCATTCAAAATAACCGCCATTACACACTCGCGATAACTGATGTTTCCGGCTTATCATAACTTTACTTTGCTATTCATAATTTTAATTGTCACAAAATACTCATGGCCAATTATATTTGGAAAATTGTTTAAAGTTCAAATTAATATTAGAAATAAGAACTGACAATTGTTGTAAAATCTGATGATTTACTCTGATATATTATATAAGGCTTATTGTATTTAGGTATTGTAATTATATTTAATTATTTAAGAATAAAACGTTCAAATGATAATCACCAGCAATATGACGAATGCTGATAAACATTTTTAAAGTAAAAACCGATTTTATTATTCTTTTCATTAAGTACTGTAACATTGTGACTGGTTGGGAAATTACTAATAAGAAGTTCCCATCGAGTAACAGTGTGACTGGTTGGGAAATTAGTAATAAAAAGTTCCCATCGAGTAACAGTGTGACTGGTTGGGAGATTAGTAGTAAAAAGTTCCCATCGAGTAACAGTGTGACTGGTTGGGAATTTATTCTTAAAAACTTTCCCATCGAGAAACAGTGCGACAGTTGAGGGTGTTACTCGTTGGGAACTAATGACTTCAACTTGGCAAATCTTCGGGCTATGTCGTTTACTTTGGCTTACTTTATTATTATTATAACTATATTTGACGGTCACCGTAGCCTAGTTGGTAGTGCTCCTGCCTACGAAGCTGGTGGTCCTGGGTTCGAATCCCGGTAAGTGCAAATATTTGTGTGATGAGCACGAATATTTGTTTCTGAGTCATAGTGTTTTCTATGTATTTATGCATTTATCTATCTATTTAAGTATGTATATTGTCGCCTGGTACCCATAGTACAAGCTTTGCTTAGTTTGGGGTTAGGATGATCTGTGTGACATTGTCCCCAGATATATTATATATATTTATAACTTTTAGCGAAGTGAAATCATTATAGAGGTATAATTTTAATTTAAGGTTTAACTTTGTCTTAAATTGTTGTAATTACAATTTTAGTAAACCGTAGAATAAGTGTATAGGATAAACCGGCCAAGTGCATGTCAGATTACTCCCTGAAGGTACTGCACCATAATTAAATATTTAACAAGTTGTTTGGTAATTCATTAGTCACCAAAACCCATTACGCATAAATATAAACCGGCTAAGCGCATGTATGACTAGCACCGGCGATACCGTACCAGTATTAGACATTATTCAAGTTGCTATTTAATTCGAAACTACAATAACGCATAATTGAATATGCGTCATAGGTTTTTGTAACAAGTTGTTTTGTGATTCATAAAGCAAAAATCACAGAACACATAATTAATAAGAAAATTAAATTTACCTGAACGTTTGAACTATTTAGTTAAACTATTTATAATTTAAGTTTTAACTTAAAATTATAAATTATCTAAAAGAATGAAAAGTTCATGCATGCTCATCTAAGTTCCAACTAAAATTATTACATTCTAACTTTTGTTGGAACTTAGACGGGCATGTATGAAACTTTTTTTTTTATATGATCTGCAAAGAAAACTATATGATCTGATTTAGACACAGATATAAATCGAATAATATTGTTTTCTTTGAGTTCCGAATTAAATAAAGTTCTACGATACCGTTGTTAGAACGATTTCAGGAAATATCGCCAAAAAATTGGAATCTTTTCTTTTAATGAGCAATTTGAAAATAATAATTATATTTCTTTGGAAATAATAATTTTATATAAAAGTATATGCCATAAAAGGAAAAGATTTTTTAATCGTGAAAAAGTGAAATTGCACAATTTTATGTTCTTTGTTTGTATATGTCTATACATATAATAAAATCGTAGGAAAGTCAAAACTGTACAATGAATATTTTTTTTAAGGGATACTTGGGACGTGATCTACTATTAATATCGAAGCCTAAAATATAGTTTTTAGAATTTTTGTCTGTTTGTATGTATGTCCGGGCTAAAATCAAAAAGTACTGCATGGATTTACTTTTAATTTCGCATGAATTTTGCATGCATTACTAAGAGGTCGGGTATATAGGCTACATTTTATCACGCTATCACCTACGGGGGAGGAGCTGTGATAATTTATAAAGTTTAACTCGGGTAAAACCGAGGGGCACAGCTAGACCACTAGCTGTGCCACATGTGTACAAACAAAAATAAGTACATACTGTTGAATTGATTAGTGAAATGTCAAAGAAATATTAGTCTAGTTATTTATAGAACCTCGATGAACGGTAATAGGAAGATAGTTGAAATTTTATAAGAATAATAACTAAAATAAAATTGGCGGTTTTATGATAATATATCTCGTCACTCTAGCCTATAAGCCAGATCAGTAACTAAAAATTTCAGCCGTATTAGTAAAATACATTTTGATTCTTTTCTTCGTTTCTTAAACAAACGAACTAAGGAAACAGGCAGAGAAAAAGTCCTATAAAACGATGCAGTGATCATTTGGTGTCGAGGAATCTAAAAATGTAAATACCATACATTTTTGTAATGGGACTAGTATTATCTTCTTACTCATTAATGTAACTCCTGTATAATCGAAAGCGCACACGTGACACGCCACAATAATAATAAAGATTTATTGCCAAAAAGTTTACATACCATATGTTTACAGTTAAAAACTTAAAACTATGTTCGAATAATTATTGATTATACAATGAAATGCAACTGAGCGGTGTTGTTGTCCCGATAATCACTTTAATGGTCTAGGATCCCGGAACGAATTTAATCAGAAAGAAACACGGACTGAGAAAGTGTAGTTCCACTTGCCTCTAGACATGGTCTCAGCAGTGTTCGAGAACGCATACTCAATTCATGTAAACGATTTCAGGTGGTCTGTTCCCTTATCAGGAACCCTGAAGAGCTTTGAAATCTCATTATGGCGGACATGGTACACGAAATCGTACCATGTCCACCATAATGTGGCTCCACAGCTTTTGCTGCTGTACTTTACATGTTCCGTGTCTGCGAGTGGTGATGAGATCGTCGCTCGGTCAAGTTGCCCTTGACACAATAGCATGTCCAGAGACGGCTTATGATGCTTTGTGTAGTGCCAACAGCGACTACTACAGTACAGGAACCAGCTTGTAACATTCCGACGAAAGATCTGTACTTGATATCCAGATTCTTGATGGGGGTAGAATTGAATAGCATTTTTATATTGTTTTCTCATATCATAGGTTAATAACTCACGAAATAATAATTCATCAAAAGCACTCCTTTGCATAAAAACGGGCGATTTTGCTTTCAAACCTCTTTAGAACTGAATGGTTACCAATAATATAGAAATATTATTGGTAATTCAGCTCTAAAGAGGTTTTAATACCCAAACTATGTAACTGGCACTTAATAAAGAGGCTGGGTATAAAAAATGTTCATTTATAATTCGAAGCTTTTGTTTTTAAAAATAATAACTTATTTCTAATATACCTCTATAAGTAATAATAATAATACTTTCCGGGGGATTGCGGTTAAAGGGTTATCAGGTAAAACTAAATAATATTTTTTAGTAAAATAATTTATCTTTGTCGCATTATCCTGCCTTATTGTGACTTAAAACAGTTAGATATTTTTGTGTGGATTGTAATGGCAGAAGAAGCAAAAAGGGTTTAGCCCATGTTACGTCACACAGCTTTCAAACGTGAGTTGATCAACCATCCAAAGAACTTGGACTCGATTCCAAGAGACAAGTTCCGTTCAATAGTAAGGTTTCGGGAGACATCGTTATACACATCCAAGAGATTATCACTTCTTAGTGACTCAGATGTTGTGGAACCGCAAATGCAGTTACACAGACCTCATAAGAAATAAGGAACACCAGTTAGCCTATCGACAATGAGGTAGAGGCTTTTAGTCGACAACCAGCCCCCAAGTTACTCCGTGATTACCGGATTGCTCCATTGAGGTACGCTATAAATTGCCTATTTCTTGACACTAAGTACTTATACTGTTCTCCGTCGAAGCTCGAATTTGCTGAATGGAGAGGATCGAAGTCGGCGAATGTTACGAAAACCAAAAGGATCACTATGGCGATGGGATTTTGAAGAAATCACCCCTTAGGGTAGGGGCTCCGTTATGTTTGAGGCGGACCTAACATTCAGTTATCATACCGAGATACTCGTAGCATTAATTTAAAATGGCTCACTAAATGTTATATACCAGAAATTCTTTGTCAAAATGCACAACCTGCATTGACTGTAATTGGAAAGGATGCCATTTATGTGAATGGTAATGCTCGGAGTCACCGGTTTATAGACGTAGATGCAGAAGTAGAAATTCGTTGTTTGGATTGGCCCGCGCATCCTTGACCTTAACCCCATTGAGCACGTCTTTGGACCTTTTAAGAAGCAAGTACGATATGTCTAACCACTTCCACAAAACATCAGGGAGCTTAAACGTGTGATTTCAGTTGAGCGGGAACACATTCTACAAGACACCATCAAAGCCTGGTGGAAAGCATGCCAAAACAAAGTCAAAGTCAAAAATAGTTTGTTCCGTAAAAAAATTACATTTATATCACGGTAGGGTATAAAAAAATGACGATTCCACGTCATTTTTTTATACCCTACCGTGCAGTGCATGACGTGGCAGTTATTGAGAAACACTGCCAGAAAACTCAGTAGGAATCCTTTTTTTAAATAAAATATACTTAAGCTTAATTACAATAATGTGTTTTGACTCAGAACAACTCAATCCCAAGCACTTTTGTCACTTAAATAATCAGAAAATCCTACTAACATTATAAAGGCGAAAGATTGTGACTGTGTGAGTGTGTATGTTTGTTACTTCTTCACGTCTTAACGGCTGAAGCGATTTTAATAAAATTTGGTATAGAGTTAGCTGATACCCTGGATTAACACATGGGCTATAATTTATAAAGTTTAACGCGGGTAAAACCGCTGGATACAGCTGGTTTGTAATATGCCCTGCTATACATTCATCATCATCATTGGGAAGTTTGATATAGAATCTTATACATTTATAACAATTACATGCTGCAAGGTGAGGACATACTCGTTGTTCATTTATATTTTCAAATGTCTTTTTTATACTCGTAGACTTAATTTCATTATAGGTACCCATAAAATATCCATCTTAACACGGCTCTCTGTTTACATTGACTAAAACACCGATTCCAGGATTTAATATTAGGTAAGTCTTAAAACTATATTCTATTGATAATAAGGAATTCCTATTAATTTATGCTAATGAAATACTAAAAATATTATTATTATACATATAAAAGCCAACGTCAATAAGGTGCCCGTTTTTTACAAAAAAGAGTTTACATGTGTCAATGTCATCGTTTATCTATTTGTTTTGTGCTATTTTTTTCTTTTATGTCAGACAAATTTTCTTAATAATTTTGATTGTTTTAAATAAAAATATAAAACGATTTCTTCTTATTTGTTAATATTAATTAAATTTAGATATATTTCTAATCACGTAAACAGTTTAAATTTTTATACTTTATAGGAAGAACATTTCAACAGAACATAAACAGGGTTATAGAGCGTAAGTGGAATTAGTTATAATTTTGTCTACTCCCAATATTTGGACAGTTTAGGAACGAAATAAAATTTAATCATAAATTAATTATTAAGTTCAATTTAAAAAAATATTAAAAAGATATATCAATGAGACAAATACATTGATGTACCTTAACCACAACAGAGATACAAATATAAGTGAAGGAATAATTCAACCACCTTTGCCTTTTCATTCATTCAAAAAGAAATAGTTTTCGTTAAGCTAAAATCTTAGTAACTAGTAAATGTTTCGTGTGTTGTGCTTTCGTATGTCTCCCTAAAACAGCAAGTTATTAAATATTTCGTAATGTGACGTCATTTGACGGTCACCGTAGCCTAGTTGGTAGTGCTCCTGCCTACGAAGCTAGTGGTCCTGGGTTCGAATCCCGGTAAGTGAAAATATTTGTGTGATGAGCACGAATATTTGTTTCTGAGTCATGGATGTTTTCTATGTATTTAGGTAGTTATCTTACATATTGGTCTAGCGGTAGCGTGTTCAACCGCAGATAACGAGGTCCTGGGTTCATATCCTGGGTCGGGCCGAAAGTGATTTAGGGATTTTTCTGTAAAAGGAAATAATCTTAATATCAGCCCGAAGTCTGGGAGTTGGCGGTATTATACCCCCGTGCCTTGAAGAGCACGTAAAGCCGTCGGTCCTGTACCTGACCTCTTTTCGGTCGTGTCGCTAGTCGTCCCATCGGATCATGAGAGTGATGGAATAGAAAGTGCTCCTGTATTTGCGCACACACTTGAGCACTATAATATGTCCCGCGCAGATGGCTAGTCTCCTTTAAGACTGGCCGCCGTGGCCGGATCTCGGCTAGGAGGACATGATTTTTTTTTTTTTCGAATTCTAAATTTCTTTATTTTGTATAATAAAACTAATACAGGAGAGTACACAGGAGTTTGCATGCATGTATTTACATTATATGCTTAAACTACGGTGTATCCACTAAATATGCATGGACCATGTTATTTTAGGCTATTTTTAGCATATTATCCGTACCCTCTGAACTAGTTAAGACTGTGACTCAGAAGGTAACTGTTCATTCGTGCTAATAATATCCTAAATAATTACAAGTATGTGCAGGTGGTTGTTAGGCATATTACAATATCAAATTTAGAAAATTAGGAAACAAAGACATTTCAAAGATTGATGGAAGGATGTACATTGAGATATATTTTTGTTTTTTTTTTTGAGATTTTAGGAGGAGCGGTAGATAGAGATTGAATATTAGTCGAGTTATAACCGGAAGTATTCATGAAGGATTCGGTGTCTTCATAATTTAAGTTTTTTAAGTAAATGATAATGGCCCTCTTACAGTTAAATTTAGCTAATTTAGGAAGATTTGATAATATTCTTGCAAGTCTGTTATAAAGAAACGGTCCAAGAAATATAATAAATCGTTGTGCGAAAGTAGTTCTGCATAACGGGGCTCCATATACTTTATCTTTGCGCCGCTTACTGCTGAGGGATGTTGTGGAGTAGGCGTGTTTGTGTTGGTCTAGGGCTGTATGCAAGATGAAAAGTTGTCTTATGGCGAGAGTCGACGCTAATTTGTAAAGCTGAGCTGTGGGGAATAGAAAGGGCTTAAAGTGTATAACTTTAAGCACTGCTCGTTGTGCTCTTTCTAGTGTAAGTAGGGTGGTTTTACAGCAGCCCCCCCAACAAGTTATGCAATATGTTAGGATTGACTCACATAATGCAAGATACATTGTTTTTATTTGTTTTGTGTCGCAGATGTAGCGCAAAGTTTTAAATACAAATATGAATTTTCTGGTTCTTGATGTCAGGCTGTTAATATGTTCTTTAAAATTTAAATTACTGTCAAGTTCAATTCCTAAATATTTAGTCGATGTGACTGGATTTATTGTGGGGCAGTTACATGAGTCATTATTGGTTTGTGTGTTTTCGTTATTGCAGTAATGCGTTTTAATATTATATTTATTTTTTGGGGGTTGGCCATCTGATCTGATACTAAAGTTAATGTAATTTGTCTTTGATAAATTAAGTGAGAGTAGGTGGTTGTCAAGCCATTTTGATACAGTGTTTAAACCTCTGTTTGCATTTGAGTAAACGTCGTCCCAAGATTTCCCACTGAAAAACAACACTGTGTCATCCGCATATGTCGTGATTTTACCATTTTCTAGATTTAAATTACACATATCGTTTATATACGCAATAAAAAGGGTCGGAGCGAGGACACTTCCCTGTGGTACACCAAACGTAATGTTTTCGACGGAGGAGCTTAGATATTCACCCACTTGTACTGTTTGTGTCCTATCTGTAAGGTAGTCTGTGAGTAGATTTAACGGTTTCCCACGAACTTCCATGTGACTTAGCTTATTAATCAATATGGGTATCGATGCGGTATCAAAGGCTTTTGATAAATCTAAAAAAATTGCTAAGCATTTATCTTTTGAGTCTAAAGCTTTGATGATTGAGGATGTTAAAGAAAGAACAGCATCCTGTGTTGATATTTTGCGACGGAAACCAAATTGATTTTTTTAAATAAGTTCTTTATTCTCTAAATAATTTGTTAATCTATTTCAATAATTTTTGACAGTGTTGTTAACAATGAAATTGGTCTGTAATTTGTTATTTCTGCTTTGTTGCCTTTTTTAAATATTGGGATAATTTTTGATATTTTTAGAGATTCAGGAAAGCATCCGCTATCAAAACAAGCATTGCAAATAATTGACACAGGTAGAGCGAGAACATCAACTCCAGTCTTGAAGATGTTAACTGGGATGCCATCCCAGCCGATGATGCTCGAACTGTTTTTTTATGCTTTTATTATGTTTTTTATCTCATTTTCGTCAGATGGTAATAAGGCAAATGAATTTAGAGTGCTAGGTAATTTATTGGATGCGTTGACAAGATCTTGTTCACTGCAGTTAAGTCGCTCCAGAATCACATTTGCTAAATCAGCGCCCACGTTAGCGAAGTAGTCATTTATATTGTTAAGGGAATCATTAGGAATATCTTTGAGATTTAATAGTTCATTTGTGTTTCCTTTATTACTATTGAAAATACAGATATATTTTACTATGTTCCATTGCTTTTTTATATTGTTTTTATACTTTTGCATTTCGTTTCTATAAAAGAGGTTTTTTGACTTTCTTATTATATTATTACAAGTATTTCTATAACGTATGTACGTAATTTTTAAGATGATATTATTTGGATCCTTCCTTAATTTTAAATGTAATCTATCTCTGTTTTTAATACATCTGATTAAACCTGGTGTTATCCAGGGTTTGATGTTGCGATTTTTGCGTTTAATTCTGTTAGTTGAAGTGTGTTTTTTTATTAAATTCTGTAGTATGTTAATGAATTCATTAATACAATCCTTTACATTTTTATTGGCAAGTGTTTCGTGCCAATTGATTGTAGCCAACTCGGCTATTACACCATTGTGATTTATTTTTGTAGAGAATTTATTTGCCTGTTCTTTTCGGTTTGGAGCTTTGTTTATAGATAAGATGATACAGTTGTGATCTGTCACAGTTGATTCCAATATGGCAGTATTTGTGATTACTGGATTTTTAGCGAAACTGTGATCCAGACAGCTATTTTCTATTGTAGGTTCGTAATGAGTAGGGGTGAGATTGTGTAGTGCTAGGAGATCTAGATATTTCGACGATGTTGTATCTAAGTTCTTAACGGTGATATCTATATTTATATCACCGACAAGTATAATCTGTGTGAAATCTTTAAAGCTACATAGAACGCCATTGATTGATGATAAGAACCCGTCTGTTTTCCGAAAACAGGGGGGCCTGTATATACATATGACCGCTAGGTCCTTTCTGAAAGTTGCAACCACACAGTTAAACTCTACTGCATTTCAGGTTCAATAAACTTAATGTCAAAATTATTTCTAGCATAAACAACCACACCGTCGTTTTGATTATACAATTTTGTAGACGCGAAGCTATTATAATTTTCCATGGTCGGAGGGTTGGATTTTGAGAGCCAGCATTCAGTAAAAACAATTAAACCTAGATCAAAGTTAAGTTTAGAAGTATAAGCCGTAAAGTTATCAAAATTACGATGTATGCTACGTATGTTCTGCATTATGATATTAAAGCTGTTGGAAGTAATGTTTAACGACTTTTTACAGTGTTCTGGGTCTATTATGCGTAAAGCTGTGTGTATGTTAGTATTATCTATATCTGAGATTAAGCTATTTGTAGCCATTATTATCGTTAAAAAATCTGACAATAAATTTTTATTTATATATAACATGTACGATTACTTCATCGAAGACAGGCTATCATAGTCACGTTTATAAATGGCCGGTTGTTTTTCATCTTTTCTTGCATAGATGCGGCCATCTTTAATCCAAATGAACTTGTATCCAGTTTTCTTTGCTGTTTTTCTGGCCGCCGCATGTAGGTTTTTGTTAGCGGGGCTGAGATGTTCTGATATGTACACCGGCATGGGTTGACCTCTATAACCAAGATGATGAGTGTTTAGCATCGGGGACTGAACTTTATTAAATTTTATTGTTGCCGCGAGTATTTTATCGCGCAGTGTACGACTTTTAAGCTTAACAATTATTGTTCTTGGGCGGTTAGCTTCCTTAGATTGTTTAGCTACTCGTGTCACCTGTATTATGTCGTGGTTAGGTAGTTCACAGTGTATAGTGTTTGCTAGTTGTGTCACCAGATTCGGTAAGTTTTCAGCAATATCTTCTGGTACTCCGTTTATCTCTAAGTTACTTTCTCTTAAGTATTGTTCTACTAGCCCAAGTCTACCGCCCTTATCTTTAATGTTGTTTTTCAGTATAGCACTGTCCTTCTCCAGTATTTCAATAGTTTTTGATTTTTTATCGATAAAGTTTTTCATGTCCTCGTATGCCAAGTTATAAAATCTAAGAGCTTCTAAGATTACATATTATTATTATTAAGTATGTATATCGTCGCCTGGTACCCATAGTACAAGGTTTGCTTAGTTTGGGGCTGGGATGATCTGTGTGACATTGTCCCTAGATATTATTAAATTATTTTTATTTTTATTTATATTTTTTTTAATCAGTAAATGCATAGCCGTGTCACTTTCAAATGCCGCATAATTTCAGCCTATATTTCTCTTCATGTTAATAACTTTTCTCTAATCATCGGTAAAAGAAGCGGGAACATTAAAAATATACTTCACATCGCGTGTGTCTTGTACGCAGTATAAAAGTATAGCAGCGTCCCCTAACTACAAAGTTATAAGTATATTACATCAAGAAACTGGGATTTATCTTCTTGTACACACTGCGACATATCAAGCTATACATTTCCCATATAAGCTGACCCGTCATTGTATAGAATTCCTATTCAATGCGAGATCAGCTTATACTGGAAATGTAAAGCTTGATGTATAGCCGGGTGTACTAATGAAGCTACGCTTCCTGTCGTAGTCGATACTGATTACCTATTAAGGAAACATCTATGAAGATCTTGGCAAATAACAAAATCCCTTAGAATCTGACACTTGGTCTACTTTGGGTGTTGACGTCATTCTGATATCACTAATATGTACCATCAAAACCAAGTGATTTGGTATTATTAAAGACGTAATGCTTTTGTAAATGTCATGTACGGGAAAACGCATATGCATAAGCATATGCCTTGGAATTAATGTGTTTCAAGCTTAGTTTGTATATTTTCTGCACGTGCGGCGCAGCGGCTAAGACATTCGCCTCGCTGTTTCATGTCGCGGGTTCGAGTCCCGCTCCGGAGATCTATTTGTTTGACCCATAAATAGTTGTTCTGAGTCTGGATGTAATTTGTGTCCGTCTATTATATGTCTGTAAAGTACACCGCGACACAGGGATTAAATTCCCTAATGCGGGCGTTGTCTTAAAAAAATATACATATATATTGGGATCTTCGATAATTTGTCGAAATGCTCCAACATTGGGATTATTTGAGATCGTTGTAAATTATCACGGTAACTTATTTATTAAATCGTTATTATTTACTCAAATACCTAGTTGTTCAAAACTAAACCTCCGTTTTTATTTCAAAAGGATTCGGTTCTCAATATTAAACTCACTGCATTTTTCGGACTCTGAAACCATACGCACAACGCTTGCAATCACAAAATAAAACTAATCATAAGCTTCTCAAGTTTCATAAATTAAGTGGAGATTAAATAGTAATAGTAGTTATTCTATAGTTTTTATTATTAATTATGGTTTATTTATCATTCATTCATAGTTAATAATAAAACTATGATTTAATTAATATACAAAAATTAATAATTTAAAGCACCATGTGTTGGAATTGTCCGATCTAAGTATCGGCGTTCCAGCCGTTGTTAGCTGTGTGGGTTTCGGTAAAATGACGTTAAGTAAAACGCCTTAAATGCGTTAAGAAATTTCGAATGGATTGTATAAATTCTAAGTGTCAATACCACGGTGCGGTGGTGCAGCGGTTATCGCACATGGGGCCGGATACCCCGTGGTCGTGGGTTCGATTCCCACCCACACTTTAATTTATACAATTCGTTTTAAAGATGTCTGAAATAATAAATTATAGCCACATGTGTTTCGATAAAATAACTAAATAAATACTTTTACATACTCTCGTACTGCACTTTCGGGTTTGAACTGGCATCAGTGTGAAGTCATACGCAAAGGGGTATGTATCGTTCTCTCTCCCCTACAAATTATCTTAATCTTGTCATCATAGCATACGAGGCGCTCATAGCCAGATGCTCTCACCGGTCCGAAAGTAATTGGCGAGGTTAAGCAAGTAGGCTCCGGTCAGACCATAGATGGGTGACCGTCAAAGTGGTTTAATTTCTGAGCATCTCCGTGCTTCGGAGGTCATGTTAAGGTGACGGTTCCGGTAGTAGCCATTAGGCAACAGTCGATAAGTTATGTCAGAGGCCTACTGGGCGGCTTGAACAACTCTGACACTAGGATAACCACTGCTCATACGATAAGTAAGTATTATAGCATACAGCTTACATTTACACCATAGCGAAGCTAATTTGGCAAAACCTTTATGGCAGATCTCCAGGCAAACGCCCTCTTAAATAACAGCACTAAAAGCGGCTGAGATGGTTTTTAAACTTTGTGTAAGATAACTAGTTATAAAAGTAACTACTGACATAGGAAGTGTCATTGTTCAAATGGAAGGACATGTTCAAATTATAAAGAGTGGGCTGTAAGTCAGCAGTTCTCCGCCTTACTCTGGGGACCACCTAAAGACCATAAATAATATTCTCTGAACATCTTGATACGCCATAAATCGCTAATCTAGTGTCAACAGGGTTAAGCCGAAACATAATTGACCAAGTGTGAATAAATGCCCCGTTATTCAGTCTTAAGCATAAACATACATACGCTATAAATTAGGCAATTTTAGCGCTGAAAGTTAACTTGAACAAACTTTTATGTATGCATCTTCTATCGCGATGGGTTTGATAACAATTTGTTCGACGAACAAATTTATGTACAGTTTACTTTAAAAGTCATTATAATACATAATTATATTATTTTTCTATGCCTGGTTTTATCGCCGATCGCCCCTAAACCGTTGAACAGATTTTGTGAAAATATGTTTGTTAGTTTGAGTAGGACCCTTGATGATTAACGTTATTTACAATTAAATATGCATGATTTACCGCAACTTACACATGGACTACCGGTATAAACATGTGAGGATGAAACATTTAAACACAAATATGCATTTTTCCGGGAGCCGGGCCACAATGTATCCAATACCCCGTCTCCTCAAGCAGGCGTGCCAATTCCGTCTCTACTGGAAGATATCGTGAGTATCCGCTGAACGTATAAATGCGTACGTACCCCGGTCCCGGTGTGACTACTCGCCGAAACTGCGCTCAGTACACATACAACGCGCACGCGCACCTACAACATCACTTACGAATATAATATTATAACACATCTCTCACTCAATTATCCAAAGCATGGAAAACGCGGAGTTATACCAAAATAATAATTGCTTACAAAAAAGGGATACCCTCCTCTGCTTAGAAGAATACGCTACGAAAATTAAATGGAAGCCGAATAACAATAGGATCATAGATATAGGCTGCGGGGATGGTAGCGTCACGACTATGCTGAAGAAATACATTCCTACTCGATTCACTCTCTTTGGGTGCGATATTAGCGAAAAAATGGTGGACTTCGCAAACCGCCACCATGGCAACGAGCAGACGTCCTTCACAGTGCTAGATATCGAGGGAGTTGTTCCAGAAGGGATGAAGGGAAACTTTGACCACGTATTCTCTTTCTTCACGTTACACTGGATCATGAACCAAGAGTAAGTAGTGTTATTTATTTAGTGTTAATACTTATTTTTCTGTGTCACTACCATTTAATATCAGCATACAAGGATTAAGGCAGTCAGTGCGTTCAATTTCAGAACAGTTATTTGATTACAGTAAACATGAACTAAATTGTTTTATTTTAACTTGGATTTTAATTCCATCCTTACTGTTCTACCCAACTTCAAAAGAAGGACGGTCGACGGTATTTTTTAGGCACGTTACCCGATTTCTACATTGTTTGTAAACCCATTTTGATAATTTTAATTTGATCGATGGATTCTCTCTTTCGGAAGTCGGAGTTCAGAACCAAATAGAAAAGTTGAAGTCAGTTTTAAATTATTATGTTCATCGTGATTCTGAACAAATTATTTTGACCTTCAACTGTAATTACCTCAAACCCTCTATATATTTACATACATATAAATATTAGTGTCGAACTTAAATTAGTTCGTTAGTTAGTGAAGGAACTTCAAAGGAATCTAGCTAGTGAGTGATATAACTAGGTTTCTATTTTATTATTACATTAATTTAAAACAATATTAAAGGAAACGTATTTTAAACACACTCGAAGCTAGACGACGGACACCGAACAAATAGAAAGTCATTCTTATTTATTTTATGAAATTAATATTAAACTAATGTTAAAAAATATTTTTGATTGATGTTTAATATTTTTTTCTTATTTCGTCATCAACATCATCATATATAAATAGTAATTAATATTCAACATTAGATCTATTGATACCATGCAGCTAGTATATTATCACATTATGATTTTAGTTCCAATAAATTCTGCTCAGGTACCTGCTTTTATATAGTCATCTTTAAGAGGATCTTACTTTATGTTTATGTATGTGTAAATATAAGAACGAAATAAAAAAAAACAGAGTGAAATTAAATAAGGTGCGGGAAATATTCATTGGTCGGCTTCGACAGCTTTAGCATAAAGTGCAATTCATATAAAATGTATATAATAAAGTTATAATTTACCGAGATTGATCTTTGTTTAGAGCATTTAATTTTGTGAATATGATTTTATTTTATGACAGATGGCAAAACTAATCATGCTTACAGATCCATTTTTTTTTCGGATTGTACTCTTTTATAAATTCACAAAATAAGAAGTCTTTTCCACCGAATGCGTATACTTGCGGACAGAGATGGGGCAATAAGCAATAATCGTCACGTTCAGCAGGCGGGTTGCTATAGCAGCATGATGGTCATAATTCACAGAGACTTTTGCCCTAGGTAATAAGTATTACCTCGGGGTGACTTCTTACGACTTCCACACGGCATCTTCGCTGACCTTACCTTCACTTTTAATTAACATTGTTGTGCGGATGAACTGTCTATCCTTGTCCGTTAGATATATAGTAAATACAATCCTTGCACTAGAACAGCGACTATTGCAAACAAATTGTAGTACCTTAACTTAGCTTAACATTACATTATATACAAATTTCAATTTTAATACTTCGATTCCAGGCGTGCATTCAACAATATATACGATCTATTGGACGAAGATGGGAACTGCCTTATGATATTCCTAGCTAGTGTTCCCATATATGAAGTTTATCGAGAGCTCGCTCGCAACAACGCATGGGCTGCTTGGCTAGCAAATGTGAACCGCTTCATTTCCCCATATCACGACTCTGAGGTGAGTTCATTATTTATGCAGTGTCCTGAGGCAGTAAGGGAAAACCTGAAACTACTGTAGACAGGATGTTGTTATTACGAATCATAACAACGTTTTCATTTTATTTTTAATCCACTTGTCTATATTTCATTTGATTACTAGTTCTCTGATATAATATTATATGCGTAAATTGAATTTAATCATTTTAGCGTGTACCATCCAGTTTAGAAGTAATACCACAGAATAGAAAGCACTTACGTAGTAATACTCTCAGTTCTTTTCGTAAAAAGAAAATTAGCTTAGAAATCAGATAACTACGTACAGATCGATGTCAATAATCTTCGAAAATGTTTCCGTAATTTTAAGAAAATTTGTTGTTTTGTTTTTGTGGCATTTGGGGAAAAAGCAACTTATTTCTTAAAATTACTGTTCAATTTTCCTAGAATATCAAAGATTATTGGTAACTATAATTAAATACACGCATATCATTTTAATTAACTATTAAATTTTGATAAAAACTACGTTAATTGTTAAAATTAAATGCTCTAATAACCTACAATAATTGCTCACCAATGTACACCAACTACACAACAATAAATGCAACTTACAATAATTTTAGATTTTCTGGCAATGATCCCCTGAAGTGGTAGATAATCTATACTTCTACAAAGAAAATCTCGAAAGCGTGTAAGCATGTCGTCGTGTTCGGGACTGTGTATCTTGCGTTTTTTATATACCAAAGGGAATAAATGAATTTCATTTTACTTTCTCAGTGCAACTCCGCTGTTAACTATCTAATCTTAGTAAATTTAGTATCAATTGGTAAAATAACGTAATTAAAAAAAATAATGGTTGGTTTTTTGTTAATTTTGTTGGCTATCATCGTCCAAAGAGATCCATTCCTCTTTCAGTTCGATCACATCCCCACACACTTACAATTATATAGTTATTTTTTTATTTTACTGCCAAAATAATCAGTAGATATAATTTATATGGCAAATCAACGGTTGCCAGATCAGCTAGGGTAGCTTCATATATGTAAATTTATATTGAAAACTGAGATCCAAAATGAGGGTATTTTTACCGATAACGACCATAATAAAAGAGAATTAATTGAGTATCGTTGTATATTTCAGGAACCCGATAAGATAATAACAAAAATGATGGAGGATATTGGTTTCGTAGACATTGACGTCACCTGTAAAGACAAGATTTTTATGTATGACGACATAGATGCTATGACGAGTAAGTTCATTGCTATATCTAATTATTTTCAAAGACAACGCCCGCACTAGGGAATCTAAACCCTGTGTCGCGGGGTACTTTACAAACATATAATAGACCGACACAAATTAAATCCAGACTCAGAACAACTATTTGTGAGTCACACAAATAGTTGTCCGGCGCGGGACTCGATCCCGCGACACGAAGCGGCGAGGCGACTGTCTTAGCTGCTGCGCCACACATGCTTTATTTATTTTATTATATTTTGAATTGGAGTTATTTTTAGATAATTTTTATCTGCCCTATACTATTTTACCTTTTTAATTTAATTTTCTAAGATTTTTAGCCAAATATAATTCTAATCTTGCCTAAATGTGGATAATGACGAAATTAAACGTGTGAAACCACATTTTAAATATATAATAATAATACAAATATTGATAAGCCTCTAAATTTTGTATGTACACACGGCTACATATTAAGCTATATATTTCCAGTATAAGCTGATCCCGCGCTGTAGAGGATTTCTATACAGTGACAGGTCAATGTATAGCTTGATATGTAGCCGTGTGTACTCGTGTAGAAAATTTAATCTTATCTGTTAAAAATAGACTAATATAGTAAAATAATAAATTTGACGTAGAATCAGATAACGCTATTAATTTGTATATTGTGTGTTTGTTTGTTTTATTGATTATTTATTTTATGCAACAACTTTCACTATTTTTTAAATTTCTAAATGAAATAGTAAATTTTAAGTAAGCAGTTAGATATTAGTGAAAGTTGTTGCATAAAATAATAAATAAAATATTTAAAAAAAAACAGAATTTATTAGTCAAGCTCAGGAATTAGTTAATCAAGCTTAGGACGAAAATTGTCCAAAATAGAGTTGTTCAAGGCACCCAGTGCACCTCTGACATGGCGTAACGACTGTTGTCTAATGACTACAACCGGGACCGACAGCTTAAACTCTGAAACCCGGACACGCTCCGACATTAAACCACTTGGTAGTCTAGTCACCTATCTATGGAGTCACCGCGAGTATTGTGGCATAACCTTGCAGATCACTTGCGGACCGGATAAGCGCCTAATCTTGACGATAGCTTTTATTGATGAAGTTTATTACGACAACGAATTCATTTCAACAAGCTGCAATGAAAATTAAATGAAAAATAAGAGTGTCTTTTCCAGTTGTATTACTCCATTTAGTTTGTGTTCAAAAAGAATCCTGTATTCCATTTTAACAATATTTGCTGTGGTATTTTTTCCAAACGCTTGTTTTGTACGCCACTTTGTGCAGATGCATCTCTTATAATTCATTTTTTAATCGACTGGGCGCCTATCTCGTATGGTCACTTTGCGTCGGGAGTTACACAAGCTACCTTACAGACCTTTATGAGTGTAGCAGCTGAGTGACAGGGTTGTAAATTTGCCCTTATAAATATAGCCACGCTCAAAAATTCACCTATTTATACCGAGTCGCTATGTTCTTAATATCCAATTTAATCAGGTGACCATGCAAACAGCAACGCTCGCAACACTCCTCAAAGTTTTTTTAAATATCAATACACAGGTACAATGATTGTAAGAAGAAATATATCAAAATATCTCCAGAACTCCTAAAATAAACCATATGATATCGTTATTAATAATAAGAATAGATATATGAAATCAATCGAACAGATTAACATAATTATTTAACGATTTACATTTCCTTTTCAGAAGCATTGTTAGCGGTCAACCCGTTCAACATCCCAAAAGAAGTCTATGATGATTTCATGGCGGATTACTTTAAGGTGTTGAAACAGATGCGGATTATCGATAAAGTTAACAATAATTACTCAATATCCCTTCCTTTTAACTATCGCCTAATTGTTGTATATGGCCATAAGCCTAAACGCATCAAACTATTGCAAAATCTTGCAAAACCTTCCAGCTAATGGGAAGAAAATATTATACAAACATTTATTGTTATTTAACGTGTTAAGAATGGTTGTTCTTCCGATGGCAGCTGTTATCCTGTCATTGGAACTCCTGGTGAGAATACTTCCAGCATGGAACTGTTCTGCCTGTTGACTTTCTAGGTATACTCATGCGTAATAGTTAAAGGTATACGCTATGGATATCGAACATTCCAACATCGACTCTTATGATCTCGTATGAGTGTTTAGCTCAGGTTAGGAACAAAAACAAGCGTAACCTTAATGGTGCTGATTCTTCATTGAAGTGTAATTTCAATGCGTATTTCTCATTGCTTGGAATTAAACTTTAGTTGGTTAGAACCTATAATGAGTTGGTTAGAACCTATAATGAGTTAGTGTGAAATTTTATATAGGTTTCGGTGAATATCTAATTTCACGGTGAATAAATAATACACGCTGAATAAATGTTTCAATATAAGAACTTTTATGAGAACATTTTGTTATCTAAAGTTGGAGACTAGTGGTGCTCGGACCTTAAAGACGCAAAATATATCTAGCTGTAAAGAATGCATTATAACTTGACTGCAATTTTGCAGTAACTTGCGTGTTTATTTACGCCATGCCAGTGGTTATTACACTTTGTATTAACAAATTCCTACCCAGGTGCGTAGTGCCTTAATAACTTCCCCAAAAACATTCCAGTGACTTTAAATGATGGACTCTTGACATTTATTAATATTATTTAGTTAGTTTACCGTCGTAATGTGCTTTATTACTTAATCCTCAATTCATATCGATTGGATTGGCTTGTGTAATGGACTGCACTTGTATTTCAGGTTCTGTTCTTAAACAGAATAACTATTTGTGTTTGTTCTGGGCTGGGTGTGCCTCGTGACAGTGAATTGCAAATCCTCACGATACATGGATATATATATATATTTTTTTTGAAAGACCGTACCCGTACTAGTACAGTTAGGTGATTGGCACACTGCCCCGCATGATGCAGCGTAGTGCGTGAGTGCGGGTTCTAACGTTGCTTGTGTATCGTGTATCTCCGTTTGTATAGAAAACACGCACAGTCCAAAACACTGAAACTGCATCCACGCGCGTTCACGAGTGTTTGTTTTAGCGCGTGTGTTTTACTGTGCGCGTGCACTCACGCACTACGCTGCATCATGCGGGGCAGTGTGCCAATCGCCTTAATCTCTGTGTCGCGGGGTAGTACTTTATAAACATGACGGTCACAAAGTACATCCAGACTCAGAACATGTATTTATGTGTGTGGCGAGGCGACTGTTTTAACCGCTGTGCCACACGTGCTGTCAAATTATTTGTTCAAATTTGCCTTCTGCGAAGTTTATATCTAAATAAATTTAGTAGTAGATGATTTAAGATACTAAAAGCTTACTGTTTGTGTATCATTAAAATACAAAAGTATTTAAATCAGGCGTTACTTTGCGGAAATCCATAACAATCAAAATACAAAATCAATGTGTAGTGTTAATTCCGCTAATAGTCAGTTTAATCATGCCGGGATGCTATTTGTACCACCCTCCCGCCCGCAAAAGTGTGAAAAAATATATAAAAATCAAATTACATGCGCCAGTACGATACCCAACACGTGTTTAAGTCCTCCACGGACCATTCTCAAGGGCTGCTAACTCGTCGAGTGCTCGAATGAGACTGAATTAGCGGAATTAACACTACATATTGATTTTGTATTTTGACTTTTAAAATAAAAAAATTGATAAAATGTATATATGAATTATTTAGTAATACGGTATTGGAGTGAAGAAATAGCTATTATTAGTACAAATTAAAATACATCTTAGTTACAGCAATAAATTATTTAAGAGTTGTTAAATAGAAATACGTATTTTATTTTTAATTTAATAAATTAAATTGTGGTGTTCCCGTCTTTTACTTCGTGCTTAGAATTAAGAGAGAGATATTAGAAAGTCATAAGTGAATATGATATAATGTGCTTGAGGATGGTGCCCGCCAAATATTTTTCGATTTCATGTGATTAGGTACAGACGCCAGCACATCCAGCTACCCCAAACTGTCAAATTTCTTTTATAGATTTTTAACATTATCACATAAGCATAAGGTTCACTTTCAATTGGGGAAGGACAGATTGGGGAAGCTTGCTGTGCTGGCGTCTGTACTTACCTAATTTAGACTATTACATAAATTATTTTATAACGAAATAATGAAATTTATTTAACACTTGGGCATTAAGTATATTGATTTTGTATTTTGATTTGTAAAATAAAAAATGATAAAATGTATATATGAATTGTCAAACTCACAATGCAGTACATAAACATAGACAAATACCGTATTAAAGTAACAAAATAAAAATTATATTAGTCCGTCCGTGCGGTTTGTCATCACATATACATTTTTTTTCATATTACTAAGTTTCAAGTATTCAAATGACTTTAGTCATTTGAATACTTGACACTTAGTTTAAATTAAGTAATATTAAATTAAAAATTAAAATTGAAGACAACGAGCAGATAGGGCAGAAGACCAGTAGCTTTATTTAAGCGACTAATACCTGAGGGCACCCTTATGAGGTTCGGCATAGCTCAGGGGGCCGCTGATATAAAAAGGCAGAATTCTAAATTAGCTCACTTTGAGGTAATAAGAATAAAATCCTATTATCTTCTTATTTAAAATTGGTAGGTACCCAAGGATGTTAGATACTCTCAATAAAAGTCATGTTAAAAATGTTAAATAAAAATTATACTTACAAACAAAAATCTGTTAAAAATACTTCCCAGAAGTCACGTGTAGTTAAATTCTACAATACAACTAATGAGAGAGAGAATTGCAACTAAACATGATTTACCTTTTTTATCGTTGGGAAATCCTTATGGACATCTTCCGCCTTGGGGTGGGCGGAGTTGCATGCAGTGCACATAGTGGAAGGACTCCGGGACCTCCAGTGGAACGCACCGGGATCCGTCCAGTGCGATGACGAATCTCTTCCCGGTAGGGAACTATATTGTCTCCTAAGCTCTCGTTACGCACAACAGCGCCTGGCCACCACGCACTGCTACCTACTCGAGGGGGTCACTTGATGGATGCACAAAGTCTCCACGTCATTAACCTACGACCTCCCCCCCCCCCTCTGAAATATGATTTACCTGCTTCAACTTGTTAAACTAAAAAGATCTTAAACGCCTTGAATAACGAATAGCAAGAAGTCACAATATGGGCGACGCCTTAATGAATGTTGAAGCCGTCATTCAAACACGTCACATTTTAAAAAAGAATCGTACCTACCGAGTTTTTGTCAGTGTAAGTCAAGGACTGCACTGTATGGTAGGGTAAAAGCGATTTTAAAAATTAAATGAAAGCAGAATAATTGAGTATGAGACATAGGCCCCGGAGATGACGTTTTCACGACTATTCTGAGTCAATACATACCTAATTAGTACACGCTCCTGGGCATCGATATAAGCGATAAAATTGTGGTCTTCACGTAACGCCACCACGGCAACGAGCAGACGTCCTTTACAATACTAGACATCGAGGTCACTATACGAGAACAGTTGAAGGTAGACTTCTCCACGTGTTTCTGCTACTATACGTGTTTCTGCTACTATACGTGTGTTACGCTTTACATTGGATCATGAATCTCAAGAGTCAGTAGATTTTTCAAGATATTGTTATTGATTTTAATGTTACACGTTGCGTCGCATCTTGTGGGCTTGCTAAACTCCATACCCAGAACTTTCTGTTTTAGACCAGCCTTGCCAATTACCTGCAATCGTATTTCAAGGATCGTATCACCGTTGCTGAGAAATATTAAAAAAATGGTGAAATCACATCTAGCAGATCACATTTTATTTTCATCTTCGTTTAAATTTTTAAAGTCAATATGATGTTCTGAACTAACTAGTTAGTTAAAGATATAATATTATTTTTTATAATGACGAAACTAACTTCATGTTATAAACAAAACAGATTGCTAGATAACATGAAGTCATTACGAGATTAATAAAGCAGACCATGTGCGAGTCGGCTCAGGTTACGAAGGTTCTGTTAATATAATATTTAGTTACTTTGACTTATGATCTAAAAAAATGTTCATGAGACACACGACTCGGCTATTCCTGATATATTAATTAAAAAATTATTACTGATATTTTTCCATTAAACGCTGCCGAGGTTACGAGACGGTAGTTGTTTTATTTATATAACAATAATTACATTAAATTTAATTATTACTAAAATTAATAGTTTGATAAGAAAAACAGAAGCTTTAAATAATACGAATATTATTCGGTGATTAAATAAAAATAACATTTAAAACAAAAATATCACGAAATGTTATTTTAATTTTTATTAAGGACCTAAAAATAACCTATCATGCTTCCATATTAAAAATAAAATATCACTAGATCTTGTTTGATGTGTGTACCTATTGTATGTATCTATCGTTCAATTCACTTGAACTCGAACTATTGTTATTGACCGAAAAGATATCGAGAGCGCTTCGATTCTAATCGCTTGGGAATTTGTGTAGAACTCAATATAAACTAGAATTATATTTGAACTCTAATAGTACTGTTTTCTTGTAAATAAATTTATTTTTATTTATTTATTGCTTTGATTCCAGCAAGACCTACAGGATTATCACGTAACTTGTGACCTGTGTCCTTTTTTTTACGTGGTGGACACTACATATACTCACCGCTTGGGGCGGCGGTAGGTTATGTAGCACTCCCTGGGCTAGTCACAGTCTAGCCACTAAAACGACAATGGAAAGCATCCTCGCAGTGCGTGTAACGTAGGCTCCGAGAACTCGAGAACGATCACTACCAGAACCCGCACTTAACACTGCAGCTTTTATTGAGGCCCACTCTCGAGAGGGCTAGGAGATCCCTCAGCATGCACAGGGGTGTTTAGGCTACCAGTGCTGCACCAGATTTCCTCTTCCTGCTCGTCAACGATCCAGGCAGCGGCGCCCAGCAAGCAAAAAAAAGGTTGCCGCATGCACTCCAGTACTGGCAAAAAGTGCCGCAGCTCGGGCGTCGGTGAAGTGGATAAATAGAGAATATTCATTTCACCGGCGGCGCCTTCTTGTTCTCCAGCGAAAGGGATCATTGAGCTCTCTGCCTCCTCCGGCCTCCGTCTTGAGCAAAACAGTTTTACAGAAGGAGGATAGCTGAAACCACTGCTGGCGGCGAGAGATCCAGACCAATTTCGCGACCAGGACTCGCCTCTCGGTTACCAAACTAGGCACTCATCAAGAGTATGTTGGGATGAGTCCCGTTCGCCACCGCAATGGTGACACCTTGGCGTTCCCTCACAACTAATACGATACAGGTAGGTACCCGCCGAACACCTATGTCCGGTGAGTATTTGTGTAAACGACAATTCAAGCCACTGGCGCCAAATTTATGAAGCCTGCCGGTTGGCGTATATGTAATGTTGCATGGGTGGCCCCCAGCATCTGGGCGGGTACGGACGAGAACATAAACTCTCACATCCATGTCCGTCTAGGAAGAGCAGCCTTAAAACAGATCATCCGGTATCCTCGGATCACTCTCATGTCCATCACCCGCTGCAGGCTATTCATGAGAGCCTTGCAGCGGGGAGCTCCCGCCAGTGCCAATGCGCCCCGTCTGGTCCGATGACCACATAGAGATGTACAATAGAGGACCATGGAGCGGATAACTGCGCAGCAGGAGTAAACTTGTTCCCTGGGTCCCCTAGGTTGGGAAGTAAGTGCTGAAGTGTTGAAAAACTTAAATTTTAATTTTGATGGGATATACTGTATTTTATTACTACAGAACCTTTAAAACGTCTGGTCACCGTCAGTTGTTCAAATATTATTTAACCATACCAAAACATTATTCAACACAATTGACCTTTTTACGATAAGATAATCAAGTATATATATATACTGGTGCCCTTATCACATAATGTGAAATATATAATACCCACAAGTAATTTAAATTGTTATTCTTATTTACGTTTTAGTTTTCGGATCTACTATAACACAGAATTGAATTTATAAACGTTCCGCCATGGAGGACGCAGAGTTGTACTCCATTAGCAATAAGTTACCACTAAGAGATGCTCACCTTTGCTTAGAAGAATATACAAACAAAATTAAATGGAAGCAGAATAACAATAGAATCATAGACATAGGTTCCGGAGATGGCGGCGTTACTGCTATACTAAAACAATACATTCCAACTCCCTACACTGTGCTGGGCAGCGATATAAACATAAAAATGGTAGATTTTGCTAACCGTAAGCATAGCAACGAGCAAACGTCCTTCACAGTGCTAGACATTGAGGGCGCTCTGCCAGAAGGTATGAAAAGAAACTTCAACCTGGTATTTTCTTCATACACACTTCACTGGATCGTGGATCAAGAGTAAGTAGATTTTCCAATATATTTTGCTTTGAAGTTTCAATCATCAGATAGTCATGCGTCGCCATCTAGATGACGACATTTTTTTATGCACAAAATGATTGGCAGTGAGAATAAGTAGGTACTACATTTAATCTTTACCATCAATACATTACATTTAATTTGTGTCCTACTAATACGACTCTATTTCATATCGACTGAATGAAATTCAGTTTTCCAAGAGCAGCTAACTTACAAGGTTCTAGCAAGAAGGTCCCGTAATTAAGGGTACTACATACCAGAACGTTGTAAAGAAGTTTTCAGGGAAAATAATGCGCACCCCAACAATTGCCAGAGGGACGGCTCATTAAATTTAGAAGCATTTCAGACTTAGACCCAACATACTCATTATGAAGTATACCGGAATAGAGTCTGGAAACATCAGGTATAATTGTTGGGCGTCACCCAACAATTTACCAGATTTTCAACTGGTATTCGGACATTATTGAAACGTATGAATATGTATGGGTGTACCAAATGGTGTGTGAAGAATAAAAATAAATTTAATCCATCCAAATCCTTTGATTGTCCAAAGAATTATTTAATCGATTACTAATAGAATCTATTGTTTTATCCATGGAATACCAAGAGCGCAAGTCATCAGCGTATTGTAGTATGTTAGTTTAATTGTCAATTAAAGATCCTAAATCATAGTTATATGTATGAAAAATAATATAAGGCTGAGGACTGACCCCTTACTAAACAGATCTCTTTTTCTTACGTGACGGTCTAGTTTGATTATTGTTCTTGAGAGAAGTTTATTGATAAAGAATTAAAAAAACATAAATAGAGCAGAAATTTAAGATTATATTTTTGCTTTAAAATGTGTGGTTTTATTAGTGCTTTGGAAGTATTTTAAATATTGCTTGTCTACGTCTCCATGGATTTATTTTGTTTTTAAATATTGTAATTAAGAGTTCGGGAAATTATTGGTGCACCCTCGGTATAATTCTAGTCTGTCGTGCTTTCACGCTAAAACTACTGACCCGATTTAAATTATATTTGGTACTTAGAGCCTGAGCAAAAACAAAGGCTACTTTTCAATGCGAAAAAAGGGTTGAAAGGCGGAATGAAAAGTTGTATTTTAACTTATTTTTTATAACGTCGATAAATAAATAAGTCATTCAACTTGGTAAAACCCTCAAGGTGTTAAATAACAATAAGGAATGAAAGTTTGTATGGAAATAAGTAAAGTTAATTTGAATGTTTAATAAGTTTGCGACAAGAGACAAAATATAAGAGATATTCTGATGTAACATTTACGGACACATTGCAAATTGTGCGGACGAAGTCTAGCTAGTCTAAACATAAAATATGTTGTATATATACCGAGGGTGCGTTTCGAATATAAAGATTTTTACCATATTTAAAATGAATAATTTATTTAATTTCATTTAGTGATATCAACATACCAATGGATCTTTAGAGAGCACCGTGTCATGTTGCATCTATAATTTTCCCTTTTTAGGGAACTATGGCGCGTCAGATTTGTTCTGTAATAAAGTAATAAGAGTTATTGAAATATATCCAATGAATAAACAATCATGTAAACGTGTAATTGTTACTTGGTTAAAGTCAAAAAATTATGAACACATAGAAAATTTAATTATAAAATAGTTCTTACAGTAAAATTAACCATTAAAATATTATTATAATTAAAAAATAAAAGTATAAAAAAATATTAAGGAAAATACATTAAATACTATATAATAATAAAATCAAACTATAGGTATTATTATTCCATTAACAATATTAGCTTTCTCAACACATAAACAACAGTGAAATAATTATATACCTAAATAAAACTAAAATATGAAGACATGGAGAAGAATGAATTCACATACTCAAACAGAAATATACTAAATCGAAATGTTTGAAGTTCACATACTTAATGGTCAAATAAGCTTGCTATTGACAGCAATCGATCGAATTTTTGTCTGCGTTTCTGTTTGTCTGTATGTATGTCCGGGCTAAACTCAAAAAGTACTGCATGGATTTACTTCAAATTTTGCATAAATATTACTAAGAGGTCGGGTCAACATATAGGCTACTTACATATTATCACGCCATCACCTACGGGGGAGGGGCTGTGATAATGTATAAAATTTAACCCGGGTAAAACCGCCGGGCACAGCTAGTTTAGAATAAATTTAGAAATTATTCTTGTTTTAAAGATATTATTGTACACGTCTGTTTTTGTTTTATTACACAGACATAAAAGAAATTACCGTCTGAGGAACAGGCTCGGCCTAGTTTAGACGATAGTGTTCATTTAGAATAATGACAAAATATAGAAACATACTCTCAGATTAATAAGAATTGAAACTTATCACTTACGTCAGTAAAGATTTTTATTATTTATCATTATAAATAATATCTCTAAATTATTACTTGAAATTTTATTCATGAAAAAATAACGATAAACATATTGAAAATACAAGTATACTGCCTACAAAGTTTTGTGAGGAACTGTGAGGATCACTGACTCTATGGGTATAGGTATGGTATGGGTACTCTATGTGCATGTGCATGTGCCTAAACTGGGGCTTTTTTTATAATGCAGGGGCAGGGGGAATGCCTACGCATGCCACCCGCAGAAAGGTATGTCGGACTCGCACTGATTAAATCTAACCCGCCGTGGACTTCTCTTGGCGCCTGATGGGGCAGCCCCGGGCTCGCAGATAGTATACACTACAGCTAATAATTGATTAGTCCATAAAATTCTATAACAAAATATTCTATGGGAATTTTGATGCGTACTTACGTTATTGATCGTCCGGAGATTGAAGAATAATTCAATAAAATACTATATATAAAATAATAGGCTAATAGTTAATACTAATGGGTAATCAAGTGGATTGCTCTTTAAAAACGTGAGGCGCTTTCAATACTTCAGTTCTTCAGCAGCGGAGTACAACCGACTCTAGCCAACCCATCAGGGCATCAGGTCCAAGACACATACGACGAACGCTTCCCAGTTGCCAGCATAGGAGGAGCGTGTTGTCTTATGTCAAGAGCACCATATCTCTAATGTTAAGCTCGGGTCACCTTTACGCCCTGTCGTTCTGATGACATCCTTTTCTTCCAGAGCTAGCGACAGTAGCGCAGTTAGTGACCTGTAAAGCCTAAAGTGCCTGGGGATAAGGAGATGAAGTCTTTAGGAGTGGTAGCCAAAGGGCACAAGGGTAGACTATAAAGAATTACCTCTATTTTCGCAAATAAAGTTATAATCTCTTCGAATGTTAAATGTTGCCAATAACTTTTATCTCTTCTCCAATTTGATTCAGTCGTTTGGAATTGTTATTTATATTGATATTAACCAACGTCAAATGTGGGTAGTTGAAAATTGGTAATATTTAATTTTCTTTTTCCGATTTTTCTAATTTATAGAAAGTTTTTTACCTTTGCGAAGTTTTTATAGCAGTAAGATAAAAGTAAATTACAAATGAGCCAACATATTTTTATATATTTTGATTGTAAATTTTGGTTTCAGACGTGCATTCCGGAATATATACGAGATGATGGAAGAAGGAGGAGATTGTTTATTGATTTTCTTAGCTAATATGTTCGTATTTGACGTATATCGTGAACTGGCGCGTAACAACAAATGGGCTTCTTTACTCCACAACGTTGAGCATTGTATATCTCCTTATATTGACTCTCAGGTATGTTATCACTTTTATCAGATACTAACTGTGTCCTGCGGTTTTAGCCGCGTTAAACTTTATCAGCATCTTTGAAGCAAACAGTTTACAATACGAACATATTTAAAACAAGGTTGAAGGCCTTCCTATTGGAGAAGTGTTTTTATACTGTGACTGAATTGCAAAACCCAATTATAATCTTAATGTTATTTGTAATGACGTGACAAATTAATGTTTTGTAGTTTGTTTTTATTTTATTTAAATTTAATGTGTGGACTATTTTATTTTATTTTGTGGTTTTGTTATTATTTCAATTTATTGTTTTTTCTAATGTATAATTTAATTAATATGTATTCTATACGGATTCAAACACAATGCAAATTGTTAATGAGTAAATAAATAAATATAAATTCGGATACATATACTATATTTCTACAAAGTTACATCAAAATCCTTTCGGTAGTTTTTGCTTGAAAGAGTAACAAATATCCATTCTATACATCCATACTCACAAACTTTCGCATTTATAATGTTAGTAGAATATGATTTTGGCAAGCGTCATTAATCCCAACAGCTATAAATTTATAAATCTAGAACACACATGTCTTACATATGCATCTACTATTGTCGAAAAATATACTATCATTAAGTCCGTATTTAGAGACGAAACTCTTAATTATTTACTGTACACAGAAATCACATTTATAAATTTAACAAATTAAAAAAATTGTACAGAGGCGACTTAACTCAATATGAGTTTTCATCCATCAAACCTTCCACAGAGTGAGACTTGCGTGAAAAGGGTGTATACGACTATAATGCACAACAAATTAGTAATCAGTTAATTACATTTAAATATGCATTACTTACTAATATAATATTAGGCACCATAAATAAATAAACATACCTAAACCTGACGGAACTTAGTTGGGATCTGTATTCAACTGATCACTTGGGGAGCTTATTCTTAAATCTGAATTCTTAAGTGTGAAGTCAAGCACAGCTCTGAGTTAAGTTCAATATTTTTCCACTATTGTAGGTTACACTATTGTAAGACGAGAGTTTATCTATCTACGTATTCGAAAAAAGGTAAGTGAATATATATATATATATATATATATATATATAATATTTTTCAGGAACCTGATAAAGAAATAACAGCCATAATGGAAAATATTGGTTTTGTAAACATTGACGTCCAGTGCAAAGCATTAAGCTACTTCTACGACACAGAACTTATGAAGAGTAAGTAGAATTACGTTTTTTACACTATGCACGAATATAGAGCCAGTAGCCTTCGTAGATCCGAATCTTCTCTAAAATTCTTAACGACTCAAAAAAAATATCATCATGTCAGCCAAAAGACGTCCACTGCTGAACAAAAGCCTACCCCAAAATGTGGGATATATATATTGCAACTATATATAAAAAATACAGTCAGAAAATAAGTTTTATTTACTCTGCAGTCCTAATAAGGAATACTGCATTGCCCAAAATCTAAAGCCATATTAACTTAAAATCTAGCTTGGCTAATGTTATTCGCGGAGCTTGAGTAAGTGCTATTTTCCAAAGGACTCGTATTTTTTTATTACAAGTGCCAGTTTTCATTATTGTTATTTTTGAATCCGATCTGTCAAAATTTGCATTCAGAATTTTATTCACTGCGTCAATAATAAATTCTAAATATCAGTTTCATTTTATTCTGCCCGCACTTAGAAAACGAAATAATTTAAAAACCAATTTAATTAATGAAGCCGATGTAATAATTACATAAAACTCTAAAATTACTAAATTATTTGTACTATTATAGTATTTCTTATGGCCGTAGCATCAACCATATTTAGAATGCATTACATTTATTAATTTTTCTGTTGTTCATAATAAACAAAAGAAAAATATACATAGCGTTCCTAAGGGCAACGGCTTTTAGTTCACTTTTTAATTTTATTTTAGTGTATTGCTTTTATTTTAAATTATATATTGTTTTTAATTTTAAGTTATTATTAAAAATAAGAAAATAATGAACTCTAGCTGGAGTAATCTGAAATAATAAAAAAATAATTTAATATATGTATTGTATATTATTTCAGATCTCGTACAAGCAGTCAACCCCTTTGATATTCCAAAACACCAATACGAAGATTTCATGGAAGATTATTTTAAGGTGCTACAAGAAATGGAGCTTGTAGATAAAGTCGACGGTGATTACGTATCTGTATCTCCGTTTAATTACCGTTTACTCGTAGTTTACGGTAGTAAACCATATACGATTTAAAATACTTCACGTGTTAATAGTGTTACTTGTGGAGACACAATCCAGTGAACGCTGGATTGTGTCTCCACAAGTAACAGTATTAAGTGGCGGTGCAATTTTAGTTAAGCAAAGTCAATACGAACTGCTATCTTCGAACATGTAGGCAATGACCTTGAGTTTTACAAACACAGTATTTCAGCTTATTGTTATTATCTGTACCAGGTGTAATCGTGCCATCATCATCCGGCTAACATGGGCCGTTGGCCGGACGATGCAGGCATACGGGCTATTATTCAATATCATTGTCTGTCGAATTGGTATTATATAATCATAGCATGAGGTATAAATCTAAAAAGATCAGCCTAAATCAGTATGTTCCAATTTTTTAAACTTAATTATTTGGAGATGATGATGAATATTTGGCATATATGTATAATTTTAATGAACCCTTGTTGTTGTTATTCTCATTTATCATAGTCCATCCTTCCATCCTACCTTACCCTACCTTACCTGGCCCCGGCCCATATCGCCCTCTGCGCTAAAGCTGCTAGAAACTCTATGCACATTTAGATTTGCGAAGGAATTACAAGCTTAGAGTACACTGGGTACTCATACCTCCTCGCCTTTACCCGGTGAGGAGAGTGTCACACAACAGCCCGTACAGCCTAGGCGTTAGGTGTTAGAGCCCCTGAAAACAAATAGGAGCAACAACCGGGGAGTTTCTTGTTGGTTTCTTCTCCTCGGAACGCTATGCGAGCGAAACAATGTAAATCCCTGATGTATTTAGGTTCTTTAAAAATGTATCTCTTTTCTGCAATGTCGTTCGACAATCCCAATCACGAACCAATTCAATCTTTGTCTCTTTTTGTGCCTAGTATATTTTAATGATTTACCACATCATTTAAAAACATTTGTGATGTTGTACTTTTCGGGAATGACACTTCTCTTATAATAGTCCATCCATGCAGTCTGTTTTATCACATAAAATGTAAACAAATATTATGAGATAAATATCGTGTTATTTAGCTACTATTTAAAATTTACTAGAATTATGTTAAATGCTCTCAACCAGTGGTTTAACTTAAGCAACAAAGACCTTGGGGCACCTTATGCGTTTGGGGCACAGATCAGAGTGCCGCTGAAATGGAAAGACAGAAATCTACAAAAGAGTGTGATCACTGGTACGTCCTGCAGGCAGGGTCCTCGCGGGAAGGACCCTACCCTAGCTTACCTGCTAACCAAAAATTTACAGACATACTCTGTTACGTGTTTATAATATTGAACCTAATAAATCTTTTTGATAGCTCGAGTTGGTGGTTTTAATTGTCCCATTCGAATAAAATCTATCTATTCAATTGCATGTCGAGATAAACAGCAGCGCAAACTGCCCCCTTTATCACTGTTTCGCAGAAAGTTATCGTCGATATACTATGTATCACACACTAAACATTTTATTTATCTTGTATTTTCATTCGTCACCTACTCGCAATCAAGCATTTATTTTCAAAGCACGAACAAAATTTAACAATGTACCTAACGATGTTTTACGGACCCTTTGAGCCATAGAAGGGATATCGTTTGATAATCGCTTAACATCAGGTGGACTTGGTAATATAAGAAAACTCCTAATCCGATGGGACAGGAATCCAATCGTACCGGGTTAAGATCAGGCGCAAGGACGGCGGCATCGCCTTCTGGCATGATTCTTGCTGGATGATTAAATTTATTCAATATTTTCTTTTTTTATTACCTTTCCAAATTATTTAATTGTAATCCACGTTATTCACGCATAGTTTTACCAGTGCTAAGGAAGAATTGATATTGCCGACGGTCTAAAATATTAGAATAGTTAATGTATACTATATCGATATAAAGAATAAGATTTGCCAAGCTGAAGTGAAAATGAGCAGGGCACATAGCTCGTAGAACCAACAGCCGCTGGGGCAGAAAGATTCTCAACTCAAGTTGCAACGACATACCGGAAGACGCAGCGTAGTCAGGCCCCTACAAGATGGACCGATGATCATGTTGCTTGAAGCCGCTGGATCTGCGGGTAGCACAAGACCGGCAACCGACCGGGGGAGGGCTTTGTCTAGCTGTGGGCGTCTCCCTACTGATATGATGATGATGATATCCATATGTACACGTGATGTCACAGCTATTCATGACGGAATAAATTTGCGTAATCTGAAGAGGAATAGCCGACAATCTATATATATAATCGAAATACTGTGTTTGTAACAGACTTAAAGAATACTCTACAACTCCCTTTTTCGATGTTTGCCGACGACACGAAGTTCTTCGCAAATCCATGCCTACAATCGCATGATATACAAAAAGATTTGGATGCCATATTCGACTGGACAACACGGTGGTTACTAACATTGAATGTAACAAAGTGCACCATATTACACATTGGCAAGAAAAATCCCCATAACATTTACTACCTGGGAAATCAACACCTTGCTCCTGTAACTACACAAAAAGATCTGGGAGTTGTTATAACAAATGACCTTAAATGGGAAACCCACATCAGTGGTGTCTCTAAAAAAGCTAATTCAATGTTATATCTTGTCAGAAAAGCGTTTAAGTGTCTTACTCCCAAAACTGTCTTGAAAATTTATAAAACTTATATAAGACCACTATTAGAATATGCATATGTGATATGGGATCCTTATTTCAAGAAAGACATCATGCTATTAGAGAAGGTCCAGAGAAGAGCGACAAAAATGGCTTCAGTACTGAGAAACAAACCATATGAGGAACGATTAAAAGACCTTGGCCTCACTTCTCTCGAAAAACGTAGACAGAGGGGAAGTCTCATTGAAACCTACAAAATTTTGTCTGGGGCCTACAATGTAGCAGGAATTAGGGACTTGTTTTCTCTAAATGACAATCAATATCTGAGAGGACACTCCCTAAAATTAAGCAGAATACCGCACAAAAGCAATCCACTAAAACACTTCCTGCCAAACCGTGTGGTCAATGAGTGGAATAAACTTCCTGAAACTGTCATAAAGGCACCCAATTTAAACTGCTTCAAAAACAGACTTGACAAATTTTCCAAATCGCAAACAAAAACACACGCATCAGCTTACTAGCTGCTAGTGTGATAAACACTTAATAATAATAATAATAATCCCAGTGCCGACAATCTTTTCTGTTGTTTTGGAAATATCATAAAGTTCAACATACATCTTAAATACATGATCTCACTAATTCTATAAGAAAATAGAAAGATAGCTATTATTTGAATGTAAATTTTGTCTTCGAGAGAAGTTTTATACATATAATTAAGATAAAACTCTATCTTAACAACTATTTTATACATGTTTACTATCTTAAAATTAAATGAATTGCGATTTTTATATTGTACTGTACACTGTTCTACAGACACCGGCTTATTGTCTTAAAATTATCAAACAGACACAAGTCCATAATAAAAAACATAACATTATTCAGTAATGTAAAGTTTGAACCCGCACTCGTCTCCGTCTGTCGTGTTGTCCATGTAATGTCAATCAAACACGGGGCTCGGTGGTAGACTGTTTATTCCACAAGATAAAGATACCCACATACATTGATAATTATTTTAAGTAATATACCCGACACCTTTAAGTTGTAACAACAATAAAAACTAATACTTAGCACTATAGAATAATATCTACAAGAAAGCAGTGATAACCTCCAACGCGTAAACGACATAGTTAATATCATATGCTTGTTTCCAGCCCGGTTGGTGTGGTTGGTAAATTCTAGTCTTTCACGTCGCAAGTCTGAACATGTCTCTTTGTCCTGAATCTGCGTGTAATTATTTTTATAAGTTTTACTTAAGAAAAGTAGTATATCTAATGTATCGGTTATATGGTTTCCATAGTACAAACTCTGCCTAGTTTGGGATCAGATGGTATGTGTGTTAGCTGTATATGTGTTACTTCCAAAAACCTCTATACTTACTGTAATATTCTAGTTTCATTATCTCGTCTCATCTCGTTGAACTTTGACGTCAATTGTGATAAGAGATCACAGTCAATTTGAATAAATTTTAAATTCAACTGCGTACTTTATTTATTACTAGAACAATTAAGATTTTTTGATTAATTTTTCTTATGTATCTTACTTCATAACTACTAATAACAATTAGTAATTATAATCCAAATTAAGATTTTAATTTTGAGCTGATTCGTAAACTTAGACGGTTTCAATTGTGTAATACATTAGACAAATGCCACCTTAGTTATTATTAAGTAGAATATATCCAACATATTACATATATTAGTAGCCCATCATTTTTGTACTTAATAAAAACACGAACACAAACGACATTTATATTCTTTGTTCTTTATTGCACACAGAAACATACATATAAATTAAATTTTACAATGAAAAGTCATGTACATAGGCGAGCTTAATTCATGAATGAATTTTCTTCCAGCAAACCATTGGGTGAGTGAAATTATTATATAATGGGTACAAGCAGTGTACAACAAAATATTAAATTACAAATATTGATATTAGGTATTGTATATAAATACAAATATTTACATACAATACCTATTTACATATAATACCTAATATATATATATATATATATATATATATATATATATATATATATATATATATATATATATATATATATATATATATATATATATATATATATATATATATATATATATATAAAGGATAAACTACATAAAACCTACATATCTATTATTAACATAATGAAATGTGGTAAAGAGTTCCAAAGGCGCACTGCGCGTACAGTAAACGAGCCATCATAGCGGCTAGAAGTATGAGAAGGAGTCCTTAGAAGAAGAGAAATAACTGTGCGACAAGGTTTGCCGTTAGGCACCAGATACTCAAAGCGTTCACTGCGATAGATGGGAGCAACAGAGTTATGAAGAATGGAATAAAGTAGAGAAAGGATATGGATATATAAGGATACCACTTCAATTGTGACCGGAACTCCGACACGTGGTCGTACTTCCTTAGGCCAAAAATAAAGCGGATGCATAAGTTCTGCAGGCGTTCGAGCTTATCTATAAGTTCATCAAGAAAACAGATATCAGCATAGTCAAGAGGAGGGAGTAGAAGGCGTACGCGATAATGCATTAAAACTCTTCGTCTCTTACTTGAGTAATAGAAAAATGTTTGTAGAAATTAATAATACACAGTCAGACGGGTATAGAAGGAAAATTAAATCACAAATGTTAAATATAACCACAGGTGTGCCTCAAGGATCAATTTTGGGGCCAATACTATATATATTATTCACGAATGACCTAATCAACTACATGGGGAAAGTCTTACCAGATATGGAACTTACAGTTTTTGCAGATGACACTAATGCTGTAGTCGCAGCTAACAACATCAAAGAACTTAGAGCTCAGGTAAATACAGCTCTAGCGGCTTTTTATCGTTGGTTTACCGCAAATATACTGACGATAAACGTAAACAAAACAAATGTAATGTTATTTAAAACAACAGCGCATACCAAAGACAGTATCGATATTGAATTAAATAAAGTTAAAATTGAACCAGTCAGGGAATTTAAATTTCTAGGCATACATATAGACGAATGTTTAAACTGGAAAAATGAATTAGCTGCACTAGATTCATCTTTATCGTCTGCTTGTTATGCGCTGCGCACTCTAAGGGATGAAGTAAGTACAAAGGATCTAAAAATGGTTTACTACGCAATAATAGAGTCAAAATTAAGGTACAGCATCCAATTTTGGGGCAAAAGCTATAATTACAACTGCCAAAGGGCATTCATCTTGCAAAAAAGGGCTATTCGTACCATTATGCGTATATCCCAATAAGAGAGCTGTCGACCACATTTCGAAGAACTAGGGATCCTCACTGTACCCAGCCTCTACATATTGGTATTGTTAAGCACTTTTAAAAAATATTCATACTAATATGAAACATACGAGGAGAGGTTAGCAAGGGAAAAAACGCGTAGAAAAGATTTTGCCAGCAACTTCAAGCCTCTATTTGATGTTGCTAAACATAGTCCTCATTATCAGGCTGTTAAAATTTTTAATAAGTTACCGTGTGAGTTAAAAGGCATGCTGTACACAAGTTCATTTAAACCACAACTTAAGACACTCCTATTGAAAAGATGTCTCTACTCTATAGACGATTTATAAATCATTATGTTATTAATTAAATAATTTATTGATAATAACTATTATTATATAATCCATTAATGTTATTTGGATTTTTTGGATTTTTTTATATTTAATAATTAATATTTTTTATCATAAATGTCTATGCATGTTCATTTACTTATTTTAAATTTATTGTACTGTTTTATAATTTGTATTGTTTTTATGTTTCATGTTTGTATAATATTCACACACAATTTAAATTGTTCATGAATAAACGGAATTGAATTGAAGTGAATGAACGAGAGCTACTTTAGTCTGAAATGGTAAGCATTTTTGGAGACGTTTGATAGATTGAAAAGGACAGTATGCCCTCCCGCTTACCTTTGCAATATGATTGTTCCACGAAAGGTTACAGTCGATTAAAACACCTAATTTTTGGCAAATTTTGTGTAAGGTATCGGCACATCAACGAAATTAACAGGAGGAATGGCTGAAAAATATAAGGTGTTAAACATGTGTCTGCCACCAATAATGAGAGCTTGGGATATAGAGGGGTTGACCAAGAGTCCAAAAGATTTTACCCACTTGTTTATGTTTTCAAGATCATTATTGATGGCAGCAATGGCTTCCCTAGTGTCATTGGCCTTGAAGTGCCGATAAAGCTGCAAGTCGTCTGCATAGAGATGACAGTTAGAAGTAAAGATTTTAGTAATGGTGTTTATAAAAACGGAGAATAAAAGAGGAGAGAGAACGCCGCACTGAGGAACACCCGCAGTAAGATCACACCCTTGAGAGAAAGAATCTTCGTAATGGACCGACTGTGAGCGACCTCGAAGATATGAATCAAACCACGCAATCACAGGCGCTGAGACATTCAAGGAAGAAAGGATACCAAGAAGGATGTCAAAGTCTACTGAATTAAACGCACTGCTAAAATCCAGTAGGACTATGACGGTGAGTAGCTTCTGTTCCATAGCCAAGCGAATGTCGTCTGTGATTTTTACAAGTGCAGTGACAGTGCTGTGGCCAGGATGAAAGCCGGACTGGAAAGGACTTAAAAGGTTGTGAGTACAGACAGTTGCTCATTTACAATGCTCTCTAGGATCTTAGATAGGAAAGGAAGGATTGAAATTGGACGGTAATGAGTTAAAGAAGAAGGATTAGTGGTTTTAGGAAGCGGTAAAACGTGAGCTTTTTTCCAAGCGGAAGGAAAGAAACTAGACTCTAGAGAAAAATGTATTATTTGAGTTAAGATAGAAGTTCCTCCATAATGATAGTAATCATCTGTGGTTGAAGTCCGTCATTACCTACCGCTATAGTGGATATGGATTTTATGATGTCTTTCTTGGTGATTGGCGTGAATGAGAATGAAGTATATAATGGTTTTGAAAGGTTAAGGATTTTGTTCAAGAGTAGAAGATTTGATGTCGGCACTCATAGCAACAGGTGGTCTTGAAAAATAATTATTAAGAGTATTAATATCCACGTTTACTTTGTTGTCACTAGAAGTCTTGCCGACACCTAGAGATTTTAAAAATTGCCATACTTGTGCTGTTTTGAGGTTATTAATAGAATTGGAAATGTGGCGTCCTTTTTCATCTCTTCACATACGACTGCATCTGTTCCGTAGCTTTCTATAAATTTCCCAGTTATCATAAGATGCCGTGTTTTTAAATCTCCTTTTGGCCTTATCCCTTTGAGACATAATTTTTTTTATTTGGTCATTCATTCAAGCAGCTGGGGCATGTTTTACTCTCACCCTTTTGAGTGGAGCATGTTTATCAAATAATTCTATTAGTCACTGGTTGAATATGCTATATCTAGTTACTAAATACATACAAAATCATTAATATTTCTTAGAATAAAGCATCAATACTTTACATGATATCTGTAGTCGTTCAACTAAATACAATATTATCTTAAAAAGTTTAAAAACTTTTACGGTAAGTAAAATGTACAAAGTGTAATTGTTGCAGCAAGTGAAGGGTTTAAGATTCTTTATAAAATACTGTTACTTAAAAATTATGGTAATACCCATTTTTGCTTTGTTTGCAGTTAAATAATTAAAAAACTGTGTCTCTAGAGTCGTAACTACCGGTAGCATACCCTGTCGCTGCTGCTAGTTGCAGATCCTACTATTTATATTTTTAAATGCATTTATTAATTTTAATATTTATTTCAACACACTTGCTCATAAAATAGCGCTAATTTCACCGCAATTAAGCACATAATGACACCTGTAGTCAAACTGGGACTTTTTCATTGCTTTAATTCACAAGTGAGTTATAGGGCTTTTTAATTTATTGAGTTGAATTAATTTGTTCGTAAAAAAATCGATTATAAAAAGTAAAAACATAAATTAATGTACCTACCTATTGCATGCAACTTCATATTTAAATAAATAATTTCAATATGTAAATAAAGCTTTCACTGAAATATAACTTTTGTACAGACGCCAGCACATCAAGCTACCCCAATCTGTCAAATTTCCCCAATTTAAAGTGAACCTTATGCTTATGTGATAAACTTGAAAATGTATAAAAGAAAATTGGCGGATTGGGGTAGCTTGATGTGCTGGCGTCTGTACGTGGCTACGCCCGAAATTAATAAACGATCCTAATCCATTTTATGCTATCTACGATAGCAATTTCGATCCATTTGTCCATTAAACCGTGCCAATAAAGCATCCACAGATTGAAAAAGCAATCTTTCCGAACGAGCGATCTTTGGGAGGACGGATCATAGAAAAAGATAGGCCTCTGTACTAAAATGACAGGTTGCACGTGCCAATAACCAATCCATTAATTTTGACATAAGCTTAGATAGCCAAAACAATCTAAAGTTGCAATCCTAGAAATTCGGTGGATTGACAATTGGTTCTAAAGATAAAATTTGTGAATCATTATATTCCAAAATAGCTTTGCATATAAATAATAAGAATATTTTTTTTGTTTACAAAATAGGCGGCAACCACTTCACGTCACTGTTTAAATTATTTGTAAAACAAACACAGAAATCAATAATAAAATTATTGCTTATCATATCAGAATCCATAATAGGTATTATATTTATTAATAAGTAATTATTTGTATATTAGTTATAAATGCTTTGCAACAAAAACAAACAACTAACTTACTGCATGTTTGTTCTTGATCCGATCGGCGACGACGGCGCGGCGCCGGCGTGCGTTTTGCTTGTCAAATTTTGATACGTTCCGTTCCACCAAAACATAATGTTTGACCAATTACGTTTCATTTTATTATTATATACCGTAGTCGTCTAGTAAAACATTGTAACCTAGCTATAAATAAGTCAGTATTGATGACTTATCTTTAACATAGGTATTTAAAAATAAATTATCATCTTTAATTAAATGGTATAATTGTGTCCTGAGTTACCGAGTTCTGCATAAAACGGAACGCTGCAGAGGGAAAGGATCGCACCCCAATCTCTGGGCAAAAAATGGATGGATTGATATGTTTTGTTATTGGCACGCAGGTAAAGATCAAGATAGCGATAGAGCTAATCTAGAGATAAGACTGACTGACAGATTGCGGATCATTTATTAATTTCGGGCGTTTAAAACTCTATCCGCGAAAAGCCAAAAAAACCTTAGTCTACGGCCGATCGTCATTGTTCGATGCGCGCGCATAGGAAAACAGATTAATTTTTCCCACCATGGCGAAAAAATTTTCACAACTCGTATTCATTGTTGAAATTATAGTTATGTTAGTATATTATTTACTTCACAAGTGTGTTGAAAAATGTCTTGTGATTCACGCGTGTTTTGATTAAACACATATCCCATAATGTACTACGAGTATTATTTAATAAGAGAAAATGATGAACAAAAGAATAATAATAAATACCTTGCGTAAACTAACACACTAACATCTGATCCCAAACTAGGCAGGGCGCGCATTATAACAACCAGACAACTGATAAACATACTAATATATTTCTAAATAAATACATAATATCATAGATAAATTACACTAAACACAAAACAAATAAACCTGCCTATCACACAAAGATTTGTCCCGGGTGGAGATCGAACCCACCACTTTTGGCTTAACAGTCAGGCTCCATGGCACTTAGTCATAGCGATATATCCGCTATTACTAAGCGCCATGGAGCCTGACTAGGTATATTACATTACATTACCTTAAAAAACCATTGATCTAGTCTCAAAATCCATGAAAGAAAATGAGAATTACCCTTTGTGTGGGAAAATAGCAGCTAGGAATGGCTCTTAAGGAACTTTACAACATGAAATGAATATCATTTTAATTGGTCTAGTCATTAAACGGTATCTATACAATGATGCTCATATAAGTGTGCGCTTAGTAACTACTATATAATACGCCCCACAAATCGCAAAATTGTTATGTTTATCTAAACGAGTGTACTGCAACACGTAAATAAAAGTCAAAGTGCGCGAGAAAAATACAAAAAAGGATGAGCAACACAATACTCATGGAGCACGCCAAGTTATACTCCGATAGCAATATGTTATCACGAAGAGATGTTGTCATCATCTTAGAAGAATATTCTATGAAAATTAAATGGAAACAGAATTATAACAAAGTAATAGACATAGGCTCCGGTGATGGTAGCGTCACAACTATTCTGAAACAATATATACCACATAAATACACGCTCCTGGGCATCGATATAAGCGAGAAAATGGTGGACTTTGCAAACCGTTACCATGGCGACCAACAGACCTCCTTCACCATACTAGATATTACGAGCACTTTACCAGAACAACTGAAAGGAAATTTCAATCACGTATTTTCTTCCTACGTTTTTCACTGGATCATCAATCAAGAGTGAGTAGATTGCTTTTAATAGTATTATGAGTAACTTTTACACGTTAAATGCCTATAATCCAATCCTGATCCAAGAATCTCGATGATTCTCTATTGTACTTAGGTAGCCCAAAATATTACATACCTACACACATACATATATGTATGTTGAAATCTTATACAATATCATACTGAGCTGTGTTGGAATTGTAAATTTTTCCATTGGTAATTCGGGCGGTCTACACCTATATTCTATATTCAATAATCATTCTTTTTAGGGTTCCGTAGCCAAATGGCAAAAAACGGAACCCTTATAGATTCGTCATGTCTGTCTGTCTGTCCGTCCGTCCGTATGTCACAGCCACAGAAACTTTAAGAGCTGTACTACTGAAACTTGGTAAGTAGATGTATTCTGTGCACCGCATTAAGATTTTTAAACAAAAATAGAAAAAGAACAATTATTTTGGGCGGTCGCCATACATAGAACTGAAACTCAAATTTTTTTTTTCATCGGACCCATACCTACATGTGGGGTGGCAATGGCTATCCATTGGCAAGACCTATGTCTTCAAAAATGATATTGAGGTTCCTAATATCATTTTTTTTTTAAACTGAATAGTTTGCGCGAGATACACTTCCAAAGTGGTAAAATGAGTGTCCCCCCACCTCTAGCTTCTAAAATAAGAGAATGATAAATCTAAAAAAAATATATGATGTACATTACCATAGAAACTAACAACGAAAATTGGTTTGAACGAGATCTAGCAAGTACTTTTTTTTTAATACGTCATAAACCGCAATTTGCTTTCATTTAATCAACTGAAATACTTGCTGCCACGGAACCCTTCATGTGCGAGTCCGACTCGCACTTGGCCGGTTTTTTTTTCCGCAATCTTTCAGCGGGATTGAGTTACGAAGCATGTAGTAGTTACCTACTATGTAGATGAGGGACCGCCAAAGTGGTTCAACGTTAGAGCCTCAAGTTAGTCCCAGGTGGCGTGTTATGACATGAGTCGTAAGATCATGTCAGAGTCTTATTAAGCGGCTGTATCAATTCCGACCCAAAGGCTACCACAATATTCAACAAAGTTTGAAATCGTTAATATCCCTTTTGTCTGTTTCTCCTGAGTCTGGGTGTAACTATCTATATAAGTATGTATTCACAAAATAAAAGTAGTATATGTAATATATCTGTTATTTGGTTTCCATAGTATAAGCTCTGCTTAGTTTGGATCAGACAGCCGTGTGTGTATAATGTCCCAGGATATTATTATTATAATATATTAAGACTAGCTGTGCCCCGCGGTGTTACCCGCGTTAAATTTTATAAATTTTCTTTGCTATAAACCTCACGGAACCCGAGACCTTTCCAACGAATGCAAAACCGTGGAAATCGGTTCGTGCGTTCTGGAGTTATAGCGTCAGGAAGGAAAACGCGACTTATTTTTATATAGTAGAAGATAAGATACGAACAATTTATTTTTTAAATTAACAAATTAACTTTTTATTGTTGCATTAAACACGGTGATTCACCATGTTTAATGCAACAATCAAAAGTTCATTTGTTAATTTATGTTTCTTCAAATTCAAACAAAAAACATGTGTTATAAAATATGAATGAATTAGGAAACGATTCCTGCATAGAAATATTTTTCTGCCAACCACACATTTCATTTTATTTTAAACTAGCTGTGCCCGCGACTTCGTTCGCGTGGATGTCGGAACTTAACAATGTATTTTTTAGTGTAAAGCGCTGTGGGAGGATACCGATACAATTTCTTTTTTAATTTAATTTAGTGCTTCTTTATTTTACCTGTGGAACCATCTGGAACGTACACAAAAACGTTATTGGGGTCGTTTACGCGTGAAGGAGCTACGTATAGTTGACCATGGGAAAAGCATCCAATACTTAGGTCCATCCCCGCAACGGATAATGTCTAGCTTTATTAATCGTCATGGCATAACAGAGACTGACTGGGAATTGCACTGGTTTGAAAGAGAAAGGAAAGTTTTAAGGAATTATAGGTATCCTTGGAATAAAAACAATATCACCGGCGCCGCAACCTGTTAATATTTCAGCTTCGATAATGTTTTGCTGCAGATTTGTGACTTTAAGCCGAGTGCCGTTACAAAGTTTGGGGGGACATGAATTTCTGAGGAGAATTATTGGTACACCGATTTTTAAAACTATTTTGTGGGCTGGAAGTCCGGGTGTGCTGAGGGAATCCAAAAATTCTACTGGGTAATGCGTGGCGTCATCTTCTTCCATACCTGTATTTATTGAGCTATATTCTTTACTATTCCCGGACGCATGAGTCAATATTTTGAAATTAATTGCCGCAGCTTAGTCATTGCGGGGAGTCAAAATAGCTCGCTGACATAGCCAAGAACCAGCTTGATTGCCAATGTTTGTGGTATCTCCGTACACAGAAGAAATTAGCTCCAGCTGTGATGTAACGTAAGAGCAGAGATTACCAATCAATATAACTTTTCCATATTCTTCTACGGGGTATGTGCCATCGCCTATTTTTTTTACAATAAATTGGCAAACTCCTGTGCATTTTCGCAGCCTCTGACTGATCAGGTTCCCTCCTATACTTATAACTATCTCTTGAATAGCCAATAAGGACCTGTTGTGACAAATTTCACGTACCTTGTCAGGAATTTCTCCATCAGTATTTAGTTGTACATGTCTCATAAAATCTTCACCAAACTTGTCATGGTATTTTTTCCATAACTGGTTAGCACCCGATAACGCACAAAAGGTCCATAAGATGGCAAACAAATGTCGCAAGCGATGTGGACTATCGCTCACGCATCCTTCCGCTAGAGCGTCATCCCAATGCTGACCTCCATCTAATAAATGGCGTGCTCGGCAAGCGGCCTGGTATGTGGGATGTTCAATATCATCCATTTTACGGAGCTCAGCTAAAGACTACATGGACCAGACTGTGGGATGAACTCACACGTGAGCACGCCACGTGAACCTGCCCGCCTTCCTTAAGTCAATTCCAGCTAACTTGAGAGTTGGACTTTGCGATTTGTTGATGGTTATCGCGACACACACTTTTATAGGGAACTACAGTATTTTAAACTGAAAAGGGAGATCATTCGGCACTAACGGAATACGTGACACGAACACTGTTTCTCCCTGGGCGGATCCAGGCATAATAGTAGCCTCTATAACACGATGCAAAGCTTTGACTTGAAACCTATTGCCGTTGCAAAGTTTAGGTGGCTTCAAATTCCTCAGAACCATTATAGATATACCCACACGCAACATACATAGGGGATGTATGTTGCGTGTGGGTATACCTATAATGGTTCTGAGGAATTTGAAATATTATTTGGAATATTATACGCCCTTAGGGGTGGAAATTCCTAAAATCCTGAAATACATATTTTTAATTTTAACGGAAAGGCCATACCAATTTTCATGCTTTTCACTTAAAAAATTACACACTTTTCATAAAAACTTACATCCCCTATTTTACGACCTTTGGGTGGAATTTCCAAAACTTCTAAAATATTTATTTTTATTTTTAGCTGAACTACTAAATATAAGTTTCAATGCCTTTAACTACAAAAATGACGGATTTTCATACAATCTTTCATTCTCTATTTTACCCCCTTAGGGTTAGTATTTCCAAAAACCCTTCCTTAGTGAATGCATACGTCATAAAAGTACCTACAGACAAAATTTCAAGTCGCTAACCCCAGCCGTTCAGGCTGTGCGTTGATATGTCAGTCAGTCAGTTCCCTCTTTTACATAGGTAGGTATATAGATTTGTGCTGAGAAAATTATGAGAGACAGGGTTAATTTACTACATTCAATCGGACAGGCTTGATAAAATTCGAATCGTCTGTAGGTACATTCGCGTTACAAACGAAACGACAGCACAAACTTTCGATCGACTGACATTATAATTTAAAATTAAATTATAACAAACCCAACCTTCCACATAATTCAATTTGCCCAAAGAAAACAGATTTTTTAAATAACCAATTTTGAACAACAACATACTTCTAGGCAACCAAGACCTTATTTCGAAACAATTCAGTACATTCAAAACCCTACGTAATCATGCAATCAGCAAACACGGGCAAATAAATCCATGGGCAAATCTTAACACCGCGAGTCAAAATAAATGCACAACGACATCTATCGAAATAAAAATCAACTATCAACCTAGTTCATGCAGAAAAGAGATGTCATAATATGCACAATGACATCTATCGGACAGTTAGGTAGCTCAACTATAAACATTAGTTCATCTTGAAGTAATGAAATGTGTGTTATTTTTCTTCATGATTACTTTAAAATCTAATATCTTTTGATAGACTGAACCGATTGCAATAAAACAAAAACTAAATGTTACCTCAAGTTACGCTCAATCGTTGTGTATAAAAGTTATCTACATTGCTTTAGTATATTTTACGTGATACCCGAACATATAAACAGACAAACAGACACACAGACAAACAGACAAAAATTCTAAAAAGGCTGGAAATGGGTTCTATTGGTTGTTCTTTAATACCCTGGCTATTTTTTTTGGATTTTCTTTTGATGTACAAAAATTATTTTTCTACAGATTTATTATATGTATAGATAACATGAATGATATTGTACTAACAATTTTAACTAAACTGGGTAGCAAAAAGACAATATAAAAAGTCTTTCTCACCAATTCCGACCGTACAAGCTACCAAATTTGAATCAAAATAGCGGGAACTCAAAACTATAAAAACAGTTACAAACAGGATGAAATTGAATGAAGCCATAGATTGCGGCTAATATAAACTTTATAACAAAATAAACAACAGAAAATGATTTTCCTACTCATAAAATGCACATTACGTATGAAAACACAATTTTAAATGCGTAATAATTTTTTTTAGATGCTAATGTGTTAAATAATCATTTTAGAGCTGACTTGCGATTTCTGTTAATGAAGAAATGTAGTTAAATCGCGTTTTAGGATAAATTAGGTCCTTTTAAAGGAAAATTAATTTGATATAGTCTTTAAGTGACCCGGATTTATTGCCCTCGAGTGTATATCAAATTTAGCTTTACGCATCTCAATAGCTCGTCCCAAACATGTTAGATCGGGTTGATATCCGGGCTGCGTGCTGACCACTCCATGAGTAACGTCCATCTCTTGTGGGTAGTCATTCACAACCCAATCTGGATTAGGTCGGGCATTTTCATGCATAAAAATAGCATCGTCCACCAAATTTAACATAAACTCAACTAAAACATATAGTATAATATCAACTTAATCGGCTGATGTGTCATTATTTAACGATTTTTTCTCTGTGGTATGTCTATGGAATGATAGATCTATTAAAGTAACAGTGTATTTTCAAGGGTTTTGATTTTCTTCTTTCTGCCACACACCGACAGTCGTGGCTGTATCGGGCTGACTCCGGCTGGTTTCCAGCATTGTTCATTCTGGTGCATTCTTCAGGTGTAAGTGACATGATTACGGCTTGAATAATAAATATTGAACACTGTCAATGATTAGAAATAAAAACAAAATCAAATGCAGTAATTTCGTAGTTCCACCTTCGAAAGTTCTTATAAATAGCGATGGCGATAGAAAAACTGTGAGCTTACAAAAAGGTGCCGTCAAAGTGGTTTCTAGGAACGCTTTCCAATTAGAAATTTTATCTTCTTTATTTGGAAATTTCTTAACATACAGTTAAACGCCGTACTTAGCTCATCTATTATTATTTTTAATGGAATACTGCACATTGTTCAGAAACAATTATATCGTAACCTTATTAAAAGATCTGAAACCTTCTAAAAACGTAAAGTGGTTCGACCTAAATTTATTGGCAGGAATCTTTCATTAATCGCAGAAAGAGAAACTAAAGCACTTAGACAAAAATAATTTTGTCTAAGTGCTTTAGTTTAGTTATATAAATAACTGGAATTCATCCACACCAATTTCCAAAACGAATGAACTTCTTCGGTTAATTATGCCCGTTTTTTTTTCTGTTAACTTCGTGCCAATATAACAAATATATATTTTGAACAGATAAAATACTTTAACAAAATAATGCGTATAGAAATTGATCCTTTTAGTAGTGGTCAAGAGCAGTAGTATCAAACAGAATAAAGACAAATTAACTATACGAATAATGTTCACAGCTGATGATAACAAAAAAAATTTGAATAGAAATAGATCCTGTAACATGTTATTGTAGCTGCAATAACCCTGTTGCAACTAGGAAAGGAACTCGTCCTATAACTATAGTAGTTTTGATTCAGTAATTATAGCACTAGTACTTAGTCGTGTTGACTCTTGAAATACATGTGTACCTAACTTATTGAGATAGGTTAAGCACCAGTTCATTATTTATTATCGTCATTTGATAGCACTTGAAAAACATTTTTAAGCTTATCAGTTCGTTATTTACTTGGAATTGATAAAAAATAACAGAATACTTAGGTTCATGCTGAAGTCAGTGAGCTAAATTGTCTAATAATAATGCTTTCACCTGAAGAAACAGAATTCAAGTTTACTAATTGACAGAAATTGTCAATAATAGCGACTTTAGTACCGAATGTATACAAATCAAGCACATCCATAGCATGAAAATATAATAAGTGATATTGGATAGAGATTTAATTCTCCTCATAAACGCGTGAGACCTAACCACAAAGACTAATCCAACATCACCGATGTGGCAAGACAAATTGCGGGATAATCAAAAATATATACAACATACATTATCATATTTTAACGGCTATTTGCGGGACGATACTAGTTTCAGTGTCAATTGTGATCAGAATTGATCAAATCAAGAACAACCAGCAATGTTAACGATAGCAAATAATTACATAGACAAATGTTTCAAAAATAACACTATTGATTACATAGGATATCTACAATTTGCAGAAGATTCTAAGAAACTTATTCACAAAGCTGTGAAATGTTCATCAAAAATACAAGCTATGTCATCAATCCGACAATAAAAAATTTGGAAAGAACAGCTGGGTCAAGAGTGGGATGATTTATACGTTCTTTAATTTAATTTGGCCCGTCGCAAGAATAAATCCAAGAAGACGAATCATTGAACTGTTTATGAGAGAAGAAAAAAGAATGACAAACATTATTATGGCTGAAGGAGCTAAAACAATTCACGAAGCACGTGAACTTTTAGGACGTGTAATATCTGACAGAACTATGTCACATATGGTCTACAAGCATGATAATTCAAAGAACATCGAACAGAATCTCGCTTTATCAACAAGAACTGACATGGTGGCACCATCAACTGAAGAAATACTGAAGGAATTGTATCTTACTACTTTAAAATCACTAGACCCCTATGACGAGCCCAATGATATACGTTTTGAAGATTTTTACCAAGTTCCAGTTTATTAAATCATTATGATACCTTTGTGATACTTATTAATTATTTTCCATCAATATGTAAGCATTAAATTCGTGCTCCTTGCACTTATATTTTAATTGAATCCTTTAATTATACAGTTACTATCAGTTAGGACATTATTTGAGTTTGAATCTCAGTTCAAAATATCGTATTATCACATTTATAATTTTTGTTTACTTGGAAAGCATTCTTAGTTCAATTACTTAACCTCGCCAGACTTCAGAAAAGTTAGCTTGGTCTAACCTTAGCTACCGGGCTAGAGACCTTGCATAACAGTATGTAATGAATTAAGTCAAGCTGTCTTAAATAACTTTGACACAAGAATAACTTCTTGCTACACAGTAAATAAATAAATATACGGGACATATCAGACAGCGTTTTGTATCCCAAACTAAGTAAATCTTGTATTATAGTATACCATGGATACTACTACTTTTTGACAATATTTACATACAATACACAAAAACCGACAAATATATACATGTTTACGACAATACTTAAATAAAAATATATACCTATACTCAAGGCAGGTGTTAGTTGTTGTACTTAGTATTTATTTGATTTTCTTGGTTTCCATCGCATAGTATAGAATGAAAACGATTAAAAACCACCAAACTGCAATAAAAAACAGACAAGTTTTTGGCGCTCAATTACTGCACACGCGTACACTGCGTGTGAACCCAGACGTGTGCCTATTGCTAGCTCATTTCATGCAATTTCGTAATTACATAGATAATTTCAACTTGTACAGTATTAATAAATAAAACTTTCACTCAATATAAATATTTTTTTCTTTGTAATAAAGAAAATCTTGAATTGCCCATTTTGTACGTGACTAAAACGCTATCCGCGAAAAGCAAAAACAAGAAACATCTTACTTTTAGCCTATGGCCGGTCGCCATTTTAGATGCGCGCGCATAGGAAAACAGATTAATTTATTCCGCTATTGGGAAAATTTTTTACTGTAAAATTACAGTTATTTTTAGTATTATTTTGTAAATATACCCCAGGTAATTAATCTAATTAATAAATCATAAAAAATGTATCTTAAGACGCTGTGTCTTAAGATACATTTTTTTTATAAATGCATGACTGTAGTAAACTATTGGAGTTGCCTCTAGGTTATTAGGTATTTTGAATTATTTTAGTACTTAAATATAGTAGTCGACTTGATTTTCAAATGCTAATTCAAATAAAAATAAAATTATAGACTATTCAGTACAATGAAATTTGTATAAATAATAGGTCTATGAGAGATTTTGTTATTTTTTAATTACAATAACCATCAAGGACCTCGTATTTTTTTTTAATTAGGTAATAATCTTAATTTTTTAATTTATTTGTATCAATTCTGACCAAATTGTTTAAAGTAATTTAATTAATACTATATAGATATAGGTCATGGACTTAATATTTAAAAAAATGCAATCGATTTCAAAAATCAGAAAAAGAATGAAAGTAAAATAAATGCAGTGGAAATGAGAGCTCTGAGAAGTATGTGTGGTGTGACTTTGAGAGACAGAATTCGAAATACTGATGTAAGAGAGCGTTGTGGTGTGAAAGAGGATGTAGTCACAAAGATTGAAAAAGGCATGCTGAGATGGTTTGGCCATTTAGAAAGGATGAATGAAAGAAGATTGACAAAAGAAGTATACCTGGCCTGTGTGAATGGGACAACCGGAAGGGGAAGACCACGTCGAACATTCTCTGACCAAATTGGAGATGTTCTCAAGAAAGGGCAGGTCAGAAGTACCCTAAACCGGCGAGCATGTATGAAGAATGTAATGACAGTGATCGAGGCAAAAGAAGTATGCAAAGATCGTGACAAATGGAAATCCGTTGTCTCTGCCTACCCCTCTGGGAAACAGGCGTGAGTCTATGTATGATTTCAAAAATATTTATAACGCGCCCAGCATTACTTATAATCATATAATCAGTATTGTTAATAGTCTCTGTTTAATTTTTTTGGTGTAATGTTTATGCGTAGATATGGTGGATTTTTAGACATAACATATCTCGGGACAATGTCACACAGATCATCCTAAGCCCAAACTAAGCAAAGCTTGTACTATGGGTACCAGGCGACTATATACATAGGTACTTATATAGATAGATAAATACTTATATACATAGAAAACATCCATGACTCAGAAACAAATATTCGTGCTCATCACACAAATATTTGCACATACTGGGATTCGAACCCAGGACCACCAGCTTCGTAGGCAGGAGCTAACCAACTACCAACTAGGCTACGGTGTCCGTAACATCTTCGACAACGTACACAAGCGGAGGAAAGTGCGATATTGCCCTGAATTGTGGTTTTGCGTGTTGAAACGAAATATTCATAGAAGCCTCTAGTAAAAACTCCATTGCTTTACTGGGGTAGGACTATGACTTGATGGACTTTGACTAAATGACGAAAACTATAAAATATTACAATTGAAGACGAGGCGGTATGGTCTCCGATCTTGGTCTGCCCAAAGAGGGCGAAATGTCAATAAAGATAAAATTATATACTTATATACTACTTGTATGTAGGTAATATAGGGTTATTTTGTTATTATTTAATTACATAAACTATGTCAAGGATCTCATAAATACTGGTTTATTTATGCTAATTCTTAAATTATTAGACACAAGTCAGTCAATTAATGCTTTATTTGTTACAGCTGTTGTATCGTCTGCAAATAATACTGTGAATATTTGGTAATTAAAAAATCACTGCTAGCCACAAAGACCTAGCATGAGTCAAGACGCCAGTGAATGAGCAAAAAACATAATAATAGCGGTTTTCTCGAACACATAATAATAAAAACATAATAATAGCGGTTTTGCCTATGATGATGAACAAATACTGAAAATATTAGGAAATGTACAGACGCCAGCACATCAAGCTACTCCAATCTGTCAAATTTCGCCAAGTGAAAGTGAACCTTGCTTTTGTGATAAAGTTGAAAATCTGTGTGAAGAAATTTGACAGATTGTGGTAGCTGGATGTGCTGGCGTCTGTACATGTAAAATATTCTCAAGTCCATGAGATTAGGAAAATATAAGAACCAGCCTCTAAAAGTTATCTACATTAGTACGGACATTTCCAAAGCTTTGTTGCGAAATAAATCTGTAGTGGTAGTGGAGGCACCCGCTGAATTTCGCTGGGTCTTCTCAGTTCAGTTCAGTCAGGATCCAGTGGTAGCATTAAAACGCGCCAATCTTTATAAACACAAGGCCCACCATAATAATAATAATGAATCCCTACCTTATACTACTACCTTAAACTATAAATTTCGACAGTTAAATCTATTTAAAATTAAAAAGAAATGGCAGTGGACGTAATTCGGTCGACATGATGAAACCAATAAATAACCATTTTGACAATAACTAACATAAGCTAGATGAGTAACTAAATCATACTGTTAAATGTTATGTCTAGATGATGATGAGATTAGACCTACAATTAATTAATCATTATACACTTTTAAACTTTCGCGTATCATAATTATATATGAACATTGTTAACAGGTATTAATGCGACTAACCTTATTTTTATTTTCCCGACGTTTCGACCAAGTTGCGATCGTGGTCACGGGATGAGTCATCCCGTGACCACGATCAATGCAACTAACAATAAGCAATAATAATAATTAATCATTAATAAAAGTAATGTATACTATATTACGTATTCTGCATATACTATATTACTATAAACATGTTCTGACTATAATTCCAAAGTCTACGTGAATAAAAGAAAATAACATATCCCGGAGAACGGTTAGCAACGTCTCTCTGTGTACTATGACCATCATACTGCGATGGCCAACCCGTCTGCAAAGCGTAATCAATGTGTCAACTGTGCAGCTATATCTTGCAATTATAAGTATTATTAATCGGTATATATTTTGTTTATAACATTCCTAATTGCAGGGCAATTTTAAGTGATCTTATGACCTTCCATTGTTCTTTAAGTGTTTTGCAAACAATCAATGTCATAATGAAGGTTTGCGAAGGAGATGTTATTCTAATCTTAAGCTACTAATTTATACAAATTAATGACTATTTTTCTTTTCAAATAACTTGTTAATTTTGTAATAATTCAAGGATATGTTTACAGAGTTTAAGGTAATAATTTAAAAATAAGCTTAGTCAATAAAAGTTGAATTTGTTCACGTTACCACAATTAATAGTGTCAATTTATAACCGATTTTAAAAAGGAGGAGTTTATAAATTTAACTCTGTTATTTATTTTTTGTATCCGATTTTGATTTCATTTATAATCGATAAGAAATGCTTCGAAATTATCTAATCTTGTTCCAATATGTTGTAAACAGAAAGTAGTCGCTGCTATATTACTTAAAACAGTTATTATATAGATAAACGAGAAAAAATATATATAAATAAAATTATATTTTATTGTAATAATCTCGATTTAACATCTGATACAATACCTCATAGCTCGGCCTGCTTTCATTTCTCTCTTAGGTTTTGCGTTACGCAGCAGCAGCATATTATTATTATACCTACAATCAGGGAAGTGCCAGTATAAGTATTCGCCATTATACTGGAGGAATTTGTGTGAATCAATAAAATTGATTTCTATCAACGTCATAATTATGTATCTAATCCTAATTTAAAAAAGACTTGTATTGTGCCACGTAGGGATATCGTGGGAAATTTCCGTGCTCCTATAGTTTATGTTGTTTTAAAACATAGGGACGACCATTGCGATACAACTTATATTTACACCTATTTTTCTTATAGACAACTTACAACATACTATTGTCCAACGGAGAAGGGGTAAATGCATTATTTTAAACAACTGCATCTCTGTAAAATCGTACTAAATCTGATGTTCTGAAGGAAGTTTGACAATCTCTGCGTGCAACCGTTACGCCCCACAGATATTAATCCGGTTCATATCTGCTGACCAAGTGGGCCATTGGATAAGACGATTGTCACGTTGTACATTGAAGCACATCATGGTAACCTGGGTCTGTATCGATGCATTATTACCCGTAACGTAATCCATACGTGGTGATTTTGTCCAGCATACGTACTATTATTGATCGAAGCAGCATACACATCGCGTACCTACAGTACGTAGCATCTCTTCCAAACGCTACACATAATTAGTTGTAGTAGTCCTACTTCCTAACGACGTCAATTTTCCGACACCATCGTAGCTCATCCACCCCCATTAACTGTTGGATGACCAGATTATGTGGCACAATATGAACTTCATCAATCCACGAGCGATTACATTAAAGTTATTCTTCCGATTATGACTAGACTTAAAAGCTTTTTCGTCGCTAAATATAATATAACTATCAACCAATAAAAAGCAAGATATTTTCACGTAAAATCAAGTCTGGCAGTTTGTTGGTGAATTCTGAGATGTCGACGTTCTCTTTGTAACGAAATGTCAGTTTCTTGGCCTTCTTCGCTATAAGGTAGTATCCAAAATGTCGTTAATTTTCAAGCCATCTTCATGGAAAAATAGAATTTCAGCCCATTGATGCAAAGACAATCTTGCTATTTTTCTTCAGTCCCCCAATTTTTATTATATTTATAATGTTACATTTTTGATAAATCTTATTGTTAAAATGTAATAACGTTAATGCGCCAAATTATGAATTAAAAAATAAGCTTTAACATGAAAAAGTTCTTCTTCTAATCTTATCTCTAACGCTGGAACGCTGATAAACTTTTTTACCCCGACTATGTATTACACGCTCAGCAACAAATGTGTAATAAAATGTTACTATATAATGCTTACGATAAATCTAAATCTTCCATTTATCTGCAAGTCGTTGAGCCTACCATAGCGCTTAAATAAAAATACAAAGCGCGCGAGCAAATACTAAAAACTAGAAATACAGCTACATCCGGCCATGGAGGACGCCAAGTTGTACTCTAGTAGCAATATGTTACCAAGAAGAGATGCACGCATCTGCTTAGAAGAATATTCTACAAAAATTAAATGGAAACAGAATAATAGAGTATTAGACATAGGCTCCGGAGATGGTAGTGTCACGACTATTCTGAGGCAATACATACCTAATCAATACACGCTCCTGGGCAGTGATATAAGCCAGAAAATGGTGGACTTCGCGAAACGTCACCACGGCAACGAGCAGACATCGTTCAGAATACTAGATATCGAGGGCGATTTACCAGAACAGTTGAAAGGATACTTCAACCACGTATTCTCTTGCTACACCTTACATTGGGTCATGAATCAAGAGTGAGTAGATTATTCAACATATTGTTATTGAGTTTAACGTTACAGTTTACGTAGTATGGCGACATTGTGAGGATGGAAACCTCCATGCCCAGAAGTTAATCTATTTTACACCAGCCTTTCCGAAAAAAAATACCCGCAAGCATATTGCAAGTATCGAATAACCGTCGCCGTCGAGGGCCGATAAATATTAAAAAATTGGTGAAAAATTTTTTTTTTCATTTTAGATCAAAGATTATTTTCGTCATGTTTTAAATTTTAAACGTCAATTCTATATGCTGAATTAGCAAACAAAGCAGATAAGTGAAGATATTATTCAAATTTATTTTTATGACCCGCGATAACAACTTAATGTTATGCAAAAATCAGATATATTATAATATATCTGATATAGGTTAATTACCATGAAGTTAATTTCGTCGCAAAAAAAGTAACTGACCATGTGTCAGTCAGCTAGGACTACGAAGGTCATGTGTTATTTTGCTGTATTATTGTAATATTAAATATTTAGTTGTTTTTTATAGATGATAAAAAAACACTCATGACACAAGTTGTTCCGTTATTCCTGTTATATTCATTTTAACATTATTACTGATCTTTTTCCATTACTGGGTTACGGGGGAAAGTTGTTGTATTGAGCTAAGTTTAAACAAAGCTGTCTCTTAGGCGACTCGTGTAGTTCTTTGCTGATCCTGCTCCTCCTGAATAGCTGTACTGATCTTCTTCAAATTTGACACAGTGGTAGTAGGTGCATAGGTATATCTGAATAAAATCGGACACGCCACGGAGGAATTATCACCGAAAAGAACAAATTTAAATCGACGTGAAATATGGCCACTGTGGCAATAGGGACCCTATTGCCATGCCCATTATAGAAAAAAATATTGATTTGACATGTCATTTAGCGTACATTACCGTCTTTATTTTAGTTTTTACCGTGAGTTTTTTTTTAAATTAGATTCATATTACTATATTTTAAGCTGTTAAATTTAATTTATTCTAATCTTGATATAGAAGAGCGGAGCTTCCTAATACGTTGCCGAAATAAACTATTTAAATTTGAATTCGAATTTAAATTTGAGATATGCTGAGCCAAACCATAGTAGATTTTTAATATTTCGATATCTAATGACTACATCATCATAATCGTGACAGCAAGATAACAATGCCACTAAAAATAAGCAATAGTGTTCGGTAGCGATCGGGTCATGGTTTATGGTTAATTTTGTATTGTTTTTCCAAACAATATTAAAAGTTTGTTCCTCAAGCACGCGAAAATTGGATAAAAATATATATAAAATAATTAAGTTGTTACTTAGGTAGACTTAAAAAAGCGCTTGTAAATAGTTAGATTGTTTGTAGCAATAAATTTAAGTATACATAATTATTTCTAGGTACATATAGATATTTGGATATGAGTCTTGTTTTAAAACATTTATAAATAACCTTATGATAATTTAATGAATAAAAGATACTCTGAATTGACACATATGCTACAATTAATTATTAACACAGAGGAGCACAGATAGTTAAACTATCACACTAATATTATAAAGGAAAGTTTGTGAGTGTGTGACTGTGTGAGTGTGTATGTTGGTTACTTCTTCACGTCTAAATGGCTGGAGCGATTTTAATAAAACTTGGTATGGAGTTAGCTGATACCCTAAGTTAAAACAAAGGCTTTTGTAAAGTTTAACGCTGGTAAAACCGCGGGGCACAGCTTATAAAAAATAAGATTTTAAATTTATAAACATAAGAAGACATAAGTATATGAAAATACTTGCCATGAGTATTTTCATAGCCTTATGTCTTCTCAAGTTTATAAATCTAAAAATCTTATTTTTTTTTATATATCGAATCAGAAACGAGCATTTGACTAAACATTATTATTAATATTGGTTTCAGGCGTGCATTCCGCAACATATACGAGCTAATGGAGGAAGGAGGCGATTGTCTAGTGTTATTCACAGCTGATGTATTCGTCTTTGACTCGTACCGTAAAATGGCTCGCAACAACAAATGGGCTGCTTTGCTACACGATGTAGACCGTTATGTATGTCCTTATATTGACTCTCAGGTAATTATATAACCTTATTTTTCTGATTTATCGATTTATATTACCTTTCCGATCTGATGCAATTGTGTTAGCTATCGCAAGATACTAATTTAAATTGTATTTATTTTCAACGATTTATTTTAAATCATTAATGGCGTCAAAGAAGAAGAAGAAGAAGAAGAAGAAGAAGTACACTTTATTGCATAAATAATATACAAAGTACAGTATGCATAGAACCTCATTTTTGCAATTGGCGGCCTTATCGCTAAAAGCGATCTCTTCCAGGCAACCTATTTGCGTTGGATGGACCAGAATTTAATATCTATGGATAATGGTAGCAAAAGGTGTACGAATTTATTGAAAATAAGAAAAGATAGCTTACGTATATACATATACGTAAGAATAATACTTATATACAGTACTGTATACATACATACACAACATATATACATATATATTAATATAAATATATACATATATAAATAAATATATAAACCTAATTATACTCACATAAAAACTAATATGTAAACTAGCATACTTTCGGCTGATTCAAGTAAAGTCTCAACGGCAGCTAGGTAAGTTCAGATAATGTTCTTTAACCATACATTTAAAAGATCTAAGTCACTGGGCGCGTCTTATTTTGATAGGTAATGCATTCCACAATCGGACAGCTTGTATACTGAAAGCTTTGTCAGTAAAATTTGTAGAATGGCAGGGCATTTTAAGTCGTAAGTTTTCTGATGACCGCAAAAATCTTGAATTATTTGTGTGAAGAAAATTAAATCGTTTTTTGAGATAATGTGGAGTAGATGGGATGAACAGAATACTGTATAGAAGTGATACGATATGAGTATTCCGACGAAGACGTATTGGTAGCCACTTGAGTTTATTGCGAAATTCGGATATATGATCATATTTGCGCAAACCAAATATGAAACGTATGCAAAAGTTTTGAAGTCGCTCAAGTTTATCAAGTTGTTCCTCCGTTAGATCAAGATAACTGGTGTCAGCATAGTCAAGGATAGGGAGAAGAAGGGACTGAGCAAGTGCAATCTTGGTAGCAGTTGGCAGAAAGTTTCGCAGACGTCTCAAGGAACTTGCAGAAGCAAAAATCTTTTTGCTTACTTCTTGCATTTGAAAGCCCCACGATAAGGTATTGTCCATAACAATACCCAAGTTCTTGACTCTGTCCAAAAAAGGTATAATAGTACCGTCAAAAACAACAAGAGGAATCTGTGAATAGTCAATATTTAGGAATTTTCGGGCACTACCAACAATTATTACCTGGGACTTCGTAGGATTAACTGTTATACCGTATCTCATACTCCACTTACTGATACGTGACAAATCTGCATTAATAACTTCGATGGCTTCCGATAATTTTTCAAGTGGTGCTTGGGAGTAAATTTGTAAATCATCTGCATAAAGGTGGTAAGAGGAAATTAATTGATCAGAGATGGCATTTATAAAAATAGCAAAAAGTAAAGGTGATAAAACGCCGCCCTGTGGTACACCGGCATTAGTGCTACACCAGGAAGAGAAAGAATCTTCTATGCGAACACGCTGCTGGCGACCAAACAGGTAGCTACGAAACCAGTCAATTACCGTTGGAGATATGTTAAGTGAACGTAAGATAGCCAGTAGAATATCAAAATCAACAGCGCCGAATGCATTGCTGAAGTCCAACAATGCAAGCACTGTCAGATTTCCATCTTCCATTCCTAACCTAATATCTTCCGTAACATTGATCAGGGCTGTGGTGGTACTGTGACCAGGACGGAAACCGGATTGATAAAGATTGAGGAGATTGTTCTTGTGTAAGAAAGCGCTGAGTTGGGAATGGACGAGTCGTTCAAGAACTTTGGAAAGGAAAGGGAGTATAGAGATAGGACGAAAATCAGAAACTGACTTAGGATGGGATTTCTTGGGTATTGGTGTGATTTGGGTGTCCTTCCACAGACGTGGAAAAAGACCTTGGGAGATGGAATGATTGAGGATGTGACAAAGTATGGGAAGGATGTCGTCAAGGATAGGTAAGATCATGTTACGGCTCACGCAATCACTTCCAATAGCGTTAGATGCGATGGATAATATGTTCTTCTTAACATCACAAGCCGGAAATGGACTAAAAACAAACTGCGGATGTTGAGGAGCCGGACAGGATGCTAAATGATTCAATGTACTAGTTTTTACTGTCCTATTAAAGTTGGACGACGCAGAGAAGTGCTGATTAAGCAAGTTAAGGTCTAAATTTTTAGGAATGGCATCCTGACGAGATTTACCGACCCCCATAGATTTTAGAAATTTCCACACTTTTGCTGGGTCTCCGTTTTGAACGGACTCGTGAATATGCTGGCGTTGTGCATCTCTACACACCTTATTGCAGTGATTTCTAATGGAGACATATTTATTTCGAAAATAGTCGGTGTTGTGCGACCTAATTTTGGATTTCGGCGCAGCTTTTTTGTGAAGGAGTCGTTTGACGTCATCGGTAAGCCAAGGTGCAGGAAAATGCTTAAGTTTGATTGCCCGAATAGGTGCATGTCGGTCGTACAAGTTAATAATTGTAGAAGTGAAGTAATTAACTTTCTCATCAACGGTGTCAGAACTAAATAGTGGTGTCCAATCAATGTTATTAACATCACGTCGAAGATTACATAAATTCATGCCACCAAAATTGCGCTGTAATAGGATATTAGGCTTAGGCTTAGGCGGCCTAATTTTGCATGACAGAAATATCAAGTCATGGTGAGAGAAGGCGTCAGCAGGACACTGTCCATGCTTCGCGACAATTTGGGGAGAAGAGATGAAGATAAGATCTAATAGAGAAGGCATAGAGTTAGGAAAGTGATGCGTAGCATTTAGGGGAAGAATAGTTAAATTATTAGACTCAAGCAAAGATAAAAGACGAGAAGAGCGATTGTCAGCCTTTAAGAGGCAGGTATTAAAATCCCCCATGACTATGGTGTGACTGTAAGAAGGCAGGAGGTTTTCTAGAAGTTTTTCCAAAGAAGAGAAGTAATTTACACGTAGAGAAGGACTGTAGTAAACACCAAGTAGTATTTTACGATGGTGATGATCAATTTCAATAAAAAGATGCTCGCCAGCAGCTGATGGCGGCGGCTGAGTTGACATATCGACAATAGAAAAGGAGATATTATTACGCAGATATATTGCAACTCCCCCGCCACCACCACCTGTACGATCGTTTCTAATCAGATTGTAACCAGGCAAGGAATATGAAGATGTTGGCAGAGAAGGTTTTAACCATGATTCTGAAATGAGGATGGCATGAATATTTTTACAGTCAAAAGTCACCAGCATATCTGGGAAATGAGCCGGAATACTCTGGGCATTTATATGAACAACATTAAGATTTTTGGGTACATCAGAAAACTGCGTCACTAAAGTATCTGCGAGTGAAGGTAAACTTGTAAAACTGTCATTATCACTGCTTAAAGAATAAAAGCTCTCATTATCACTGCTACAGTCTAACATGCGAGTATAATAGAAGATAAAATAAATAAATACTCAAATAATAATATATATAAATACAAATTGAAATATATACTATAACTAATATAAGATATTTTAATCTATTAGATTAAATTAAGGTCCACCCACCAGCTAGTGTTTAATTATAGTTAATGTTATACAAAATAATATTATTTAAAACTAAGAACGAAACAAAAATACAAGTTAACAAATGTTTCCACACAGACCAACAAAATAAATAAATAAACAATACAATAAAGAAAAAAAAGAAATGCCTTAATGCGATAATAAAATACAAGGTCAACAGAAATATTTTACAGTCAAATAAATATATATTTTGTGTCTCTTGGCCCCGTTTGTCGGACTAAGACCACTGCTAAAAGGCTAAATCGTTAATGACGTTGTATTATAGACAGTTACTTACATACTCATTGGACGGATAAGTTGATACTGTCAACCCTCGATAAACAAAATAATAAACACTACGTAAAAGTTATATAAGTTAGGATACGATAGGTAGTTATGCATCCTGTCACGTCATCTGTTTTGGATTAATACATGCTACGTGACCGTTATCGATGGCTCAGCATTGCCACCGGACGCGGTTCTTAGAATATTGTTCCCGACGATATATGATATGTTTTGTCGCCCCTTGAAGGCGTTAGTTAATAAGATTTTTATTCATTATACAGCTAGCCTCCAAATCGGCAGCACTTAATCAAATCTTTTATTTTTAAAAAACCTTTTAACTGATTTTAATGTTTGACTGGCGCTGAGGACAGGATCGTGTCGTTAAAAGCTGCGCCGTCTCGCGAAAATCGAAGTGTCGAAATTCACGTAGATTACGTGACCGCGGCGCGAAACGCTCGACGCGATCATCGAACCAAATAAATTTGTCAAACTTCTTCAAGGACTTCAAGCATGGGAGTAGCGGTCGGCTGGTAAGTCAAAATTCTTGCCTTCCTTGCCATATATATTCCCTTACTTGTTCAAAAAGGTTTTATTTAATTGTTATTTTGAGATTAGACGTCTCTCAGTATAACGTAATCTGGTAAACTTAATATCAATATTTGTTAAGTTCTAACCTTAGATAAGAAAGCAGTTTATATAAAAATCGCAGAGTAACTTTATATTAGAAATATTTACGAAATAAATTTATATGTAACGTTAAGATTTAAAATAATTGAAACGATTTATACTAAGTTATATTTAAGAGTGTATTTTATTGTGTGTGTTAGAATTTTGATTTAATAACTTCAGTGACTGTCATTTACTTTACAAAATGCAGCAAGCACATGAAATACCATTACCGGAACCAGTAATTAGAGTAGTACCGATCCCAAATGAGATGCTTAAGTTAATACCCCTTTTTAATGGTGATAAAAGACATTTAAATTTATTCATCCGAAAATCTGAATACGTTATCGAAAGGTATAGGGGCCACGAAGAACAGAATATATATATATTACATGCGATAACTAGTAGGCTCACTGATAATGCAGCCGCGTTACTATCAGAACGCGAAGATATATCGACATGGTCTGCGTTAAAAGAGTTACTAGAACAACATTTCGGTGACCCACGTAGCGAGGAGTGCATCAATATAGAATTAGAATCATGTAAAATTAAACCAGGGGAAACTTACTTAGATTTCTGTAATAGGCTACAAAATATTCGGTCGTTACTTATCTCGAAGGCTAACTTATCGCCAGATGACGACATGAAACGGGCTAAAATTACTATATATAATAACACGGCCTTAAATGTTTTCCTCTACAACTTACCGGAAAATATGGTACGAGTAGTTAGGTTAAAGGCCCCCTCTACGCTAGAGAAAGCTTTATCACTAGTTCTCGAGGAAGTAAACTTCCACGAACAATATATATTACGAAATCGTATGCAAAATAACCAAGTGACACATAAACCACCGTTTAATACATTAAGTCCTACTAATTTTAAATTCGGCAACTCACCACCTATGGCCCACCCTGCTTATAAACCAGTTCTACAAAATTTTACACCCCAACAAAAATTTAATTTTGGTATTCCGCATAACAGGCCGCAGTTTGGTCAATATCAAAATACTAGTGTTAGGCCACAGTTCGGCTACCGCCCACAGCAATTAGGGTTCCGTCCTCAGACGCAACCACAACAGCCATTTGGATACAGACCTCAGTTCCAAGGTTACAAACCACTTCAATTCCAAAGTAATAACCAACAATTTGGCTATAAACCTCCACAGAATTTAGGTGTAATGCCTCAACAGTTTGGCTATAGGCCTTCACAAAATTTAGGAATGACACCCCAACAATTCGGCTACAGACCGCCCCAAGTTCAAGCTTCTAGGTCGCACGATCCAGATGTAACAATGAGGACAGCAATTCCAAGGACACAGCCCCAAAATGGTTACAGACTAAACGAACTAACAGTCGATAATTATGACCACTATGACTATGACAATGTTTGCTATGAGACCGAAGAATACGAGGAAGGTTATCCTACTCAGGCCGAAGAATTTTATTATGACGAGGAATATAAAAATGAAAACAATGACCCGTCTAAAGAGGAAAATTTTCACATAGATGCCTCTACCAAGAAGGAGAAAATATAGAATTAAATTGTGACCATAGTCTTAAGCTACCGTATATATATATCCCCGAAATAGATGCGAGGTTCATGATCGATACAGGGAGCACCCGGTCGTTCATAAGTCCACGCGTTGCATATTTATATTTCTCTGAGTACATTAAGCATGAACCATTTCAGGTAGTAAGCACTCATTCTTCTAGCCGTCATAATGAAGTCATAGAAATTCCCTTATTACCGACCTTCAATTCTCCTAACTTCCACAAATTCCATTTATATGATGTAGATAACCGCTATGAAGGACTTATTGGTAACGATCTGCTTCAACTATTAGAAGCGATAATTGACCTTAAACATTTAGAACTAAAAACTAAATCTGCTAGTATCCCTATAATCCATAACTTAAACTATATTATTGATATGCAACCACGATGTGAACAACGTGTCAAAATTCCGATAGATCTACATTCGGGCGAAGGCGTCATTGATTTTAAAGAATTTACTCCTGGTCTACGAATGCCTTCCGCATTGGTAAATTGTGTAAACGGATATGCAACGACGATTATACAAAGTACTTTAGATAAACCCGTACGTATAACTATAACCAAACCTTTTACTGTTACCCAACTAAATATGACCGAATGTGTATTAAACTTTAATGTCGAAAGACCTACAATAGAAACGGAAAAGCTTCTAACAGATAATTTACAAAAACTTAGACTTGACCACATGAATGACGAGGAACGCAACAAAATATTTAATCTCTGTACGGAATATAAAGATATATTCTACTGTGACCAAATCCCCTTAAGTTTCACAAATCAGGTTAAACATAAAATTCGTACTACAAACGAAGATCCTATCTACGTAAGACCTTACAGACAAGCCCCCACACAAGCAGAAGAGATTAATAGACAAACTGAAAAATTACTTAAGGAAAACGTCATTCAGGAGTCACACTCGCCCTGGAATTCACCCGTTCACTTAGTCCCCAAGAAAGCTGATGCATCGGGAGAGGCTAAATGGCGGATGGTAGTTGACTATAGACGACTGAACGACATTACTGTTGACGACCGTTACCCATTACCGAACATAACTGAATTATTTGACAAACTAGGGAAGAGTTTTTACTTCACTACGCTTGATTTGGCGAGCGGATACCATCAGATCGAAGTTGAAGTAGAGGACAGACAAAAGACAGCATTTAGTACACAGAACGGACATTGGGAATTTTTAAGAATGCCATTCGGACTTAAAACGGCCCCAGCGACATTCCAAAGAACAATGGATAGCGTTTTCAAAGGGCTGCAAGGCCTCCATTGCATGGTTTACTTAGATGACGTAATTATATTTTCATCCAGCTTAGACGAACACGTACAAAAACTACGAACTATCTTTGACCGACTTAGACAGACAAATTTAAAATTACAACTGGACAAATCGGAATTTCTACGAAAGGAAATCATTTACCTTGGTCATACCATTACTAGAGACGGACTTAAACCAAATGACGATAAAATAGCTGCTGTTTTAAACTACCCTTTACCAAAAACGACTACTGAAATTAAATCTTTCTTAGGACTCATTGGCTATTACAGACGATTTATCAAAGACTTTGCTCATACCACTAAACCGTTGACCTCTTGCCTCAAGAAGCGGAACAAAATAGTTATAGATAAAAATTATATAGATGCCTTCAATAAGTGTAAAGAACTCCTGACAAGTGCACCGCTTCTACAATACCCCGACTTTGAAAAACCTTTCATCTTGACTACAGACGCATCTAACGTCGCTATAGGCGCCGTATTGTCGCAAGGACCGATAGGAGGTGATAAACCGGTGGCATATGCCAGTCGTACCCTAAGCGATACAGAAACTCGCTATAGTACTATCGAACGGGAATGTCTTGCAATAGTCTGGGCGATCAAACATTTTCGTCCTTACCTTTATGGCAAGAAATTTAGTATCTACACAGACCATAAACCGTTATCATGGCTTAATTCACAAAAAGACGCTAGTAATAAGCTTACTCGTTGGCGTTTAAGGCTTCAGGATTATGATTATAAAGTAATATACAAAAGTGGGAAACAAAATTTAAATGCTGACGCCCTATCCCGGATTAAAATCAATGCAACTCATTCGGAAGATGAGGGACAATCAATGCAAGTTAATATTGACGACACAGAACAAAAACGTAGGGAAGGTTCAGACAGACAAAACGTGAAAAAGGTAACTGCAAAACCTAGAGATAGACGCAATAGTTCCTCCACGATAACAGTATCTGATTCCAGTGCTACGATATCAGCAAGTCCAATTTCAATATCTTCTGATTCGGATAAAATGTCTGTTACAAATTCTGTAAAAATACCCGAGTATCCTATTAGATCGCCATCTGTGACAACTAAATCTGATACAATCCATTCTGCTATAGATGTCGAGTCATCTGGTATACCAATATTACAGGAAGCGATTGACACTAAACCTAACCAAATTCTAGTATTTACGTGGTTGAGAAATGAAATGCAAGTCCGAAATCTTTCAGGTGAAAAGCAAAAGATTTTGGAAGTTTTCTTACCTATCAACAATCCTGATTTAGTCAAAAGATTCTTATTAGAGTATATTAGGCCAAAAACCAAATATTTTATATATTTTGAAGACGAGGAGCATCGCCGACAGTTTAGTACCAAGGTGATAGAGTTATTTAGAAAAGACACTGTCCAATTATTTGAGTGTACTGAGCGAGTTGTTTACGTAGAAGATGAAAAAGAACAGAGAGCCATAGTAATCAAATATCACGAAGGAAAATCATGTCACCGAGGTATAAAGGAAACCCTAGGACGCATACGTAGAAATTATTTTTGGCAAAACATGCAAGAAACCATTTCAGCTATAATAAATGCCTGCGAAATTTGTCGTAAAATGAAATATGACCGTAAACCAATCAAACCGTTTCTACAATTAACCCAAACTCAAGACGCTCCATTTCAAGAAGTATTTATTGACCTTTTCCAAATTGAAGGACAGTACTATTTAACTCTCATCGACGCATTCAGCAAATTAGGGCAGGCTATTCCAATTTCTAATAGATCAACACCCGAAGTAGTGCGAGCACTCATGAAATATTTCTCTTTTTATGGCATTCCCCAAAAGATAAGTTCAGACCCCGGAAGTGAATTCAATAATGAATTACTAAAAGAATTTTTAAACTTACATAAAATAGAACTCCATATTGGCACACCTAATAACCCTAACTCGATGGGCCTTATCGAAAGGTTACATTCCACTATAAACGAAATTTACAGATGTGCCAAATATGAAGAAAGATGTACTGATGCGGCATCAGTAATGATGTACTCTATTATGGCCTACAATAACGCAATACACTCTGTTACGGGATTAACGCCATTTGAGACCGTATTTGGGCATACAGACTCAAATAGTTCTTTTGCTCTAGAGTTTGAGAAACAGTATGTACAAAAGTTAGTAAGAGATCACGCTAAGCGAACAAAATTCTTATATAAATATCTAACAGATAAAATGATAGAAATAAAAGAAAATATTAGGAAAAAGAGAGGAGGTGAAGGTGAAATTGATCTTCCCGAAGGAAAGGTAATTTATGCTAAGGATGTCAATAAAAGAAAAAGCAAAGATAAGCCGCGATACACCAAAGCGAAAATTATTGGTAAAGTCACCCGAAATATAGTACCCATAGAGGTAGGTCAAAGAAAGACTAAAGTCCCTATTAAAAATGTTAAACGCCCTCCGCAGGTGGTGCGCGTTGACGATAGCGATGCCGGTGCTGGCCCTTCAACTGCAATCCCTTGAAGAAAACCCCGGAATCCTTCCTGTTAAAGAAGGCCAGGCCTATCTCCAAACAGACTATTGGACTATTATTAAGGTTCTTAACTTGGATAGAATTCAGGACGACTTACAATTCGTAATATTTAAGTATAACGAGTTTAGCAATATGATTAAGAGAAATGGGTCATATCCACCTTATCTCATAACTATGGTAGCACATGTTGATTACGTACGTAAAATAACCACACAGAAATATTCACAATTAGTACCACAATACCGTACAAAAAGAGGCATTATAAACCCGTTAGGTTCCCTCATAAAAGTTATCACTGGAAACCTAGACCATGACGATGCGCTACGGTATGATAAAATAACGTCCGAACTTACTCACAATCAAATGATTGTTAAAAGAAAATTAACTATAGTTTCTCAAATGCTTGACAGTTTTATCAATTCAACCGAAGTTATAAACCAAAATTCTATCGTCTTAGATCAAAGAATTAAGGCTGTTGAAACTACGTTAGCTGAATTAGTGTCTAAAAGTAATCAGTGGAATTATAGTGCATATATTATAAGTTTGTTTAATGTGTTCGTTAGCAATTTTCGTACTATCTTTATAAAACTAGGAGAGATAGAGACCGCTCTTGCATTTAGTAAAATATCTGTGCTACATCAGAGCATCATTAACTCCACTGAATTACTGGAACACTTAAAATTAATATCTATAACTGAAAACTTGATATATCCCGCTACCGAGGATAATCTAGTAAAATTGGAAGAAACCTTTAATGTAAAAACCTATATAAAGCAAAACCAGATTACGTTCATACTAGAGGTTCCACTTACAGATAACAATACATATAACTATTTTAAAGTCTATTCTTTACCGATTTTCCGTCAATCAGAAAATAAAACCGTTTCCATATTTCCCAAATACCCTAACCTTTTGGCAAGGGGGATGAAACATCTGCCGATCGTGAAACCATGCACCTCGCTGGCTGTAAGAAACCAATTCTTATGCACTGAAGAAAACTTAACACCATATCCTGAGTCCACCTGTATTGAACAACTTTTAAAGTTTGAGGAAAATTTTACACAATGTAAGCAACACCAGATTAATATCGAGGATGTAAGAATGCAACGTTTAACAGCTACGAGCTGGATACTATTCACGAGGATTAAAACTACCCTAGTCATAACCTGTAATAATGATGTCAGTATGCACCCTGTCTTCGGAACTTACATTATGACCCTCGATGAGCCATGTGATATTGAGATACAACAAATGAAAATTCGTCACAAACAAATTCTCATCGAAAATGAAGTTGTAGAGCAAATTCCAGTTGTGAACCTGCCACAGTTACCTGCGAGCATGCTGCCGACACTATCCGGTGCACGTGTACTTAACATGAGAGGTGTGAACTTAGACGAAGTGAAATATATGTCAAGTGTATTGAAGGAAAGTGAATTACCAAATGGTGATTTCTACCAAACAGACTCTAACATCAGTGTAGTTTTAGTTTATGTAACATTATTCCTAGTTTTGTCTTGTATACTTTTATCTTTATCATATATTTTACGTAATAAAATCATTTTGTATTCGCGAAATCATCGGAAAGTTATTAAAAAAGAACAACCCGATAATTTCGCTCTTGAGGAGGGAGGAGTTATGCATCCTGTCACGTCATCTGTTTTGGATTAATACATGCTACGTGACCGTTATCGATGGCTCAGCATTGCCACCGGACGCGGTTCTTAGAATATTGTTCCCGACGATATATGATATGTTTTGTCGCCCCTTGAAGGCGTTAGTTAATAAGATTTTTATTCATTATACAGCTAGCCTCCAAATCGGCAGCACTTAATCAAATCTTTTATTTTTAAAAAACCTTTTAACTGATTTTAATGTTTGACTAGGTACCTAATATCGAGCACAAACACACTGCGGCTGGACTGTGTGGGATTATGAAAAATATCACTTTTTGATTGCGCATGACCGCTTCACTTTCGCCGGGATCTTCACAGGGGCCGATATCACAGGTTGCGATGTTGATGCAACGGGAGCTTGAGGCGCGATGTTATCGACGTCTGACATGGATTGGACGCGGCGGCGCGTGTCATCAGGCCCCAGAACATATATTTCTCCATAATTGGACCATGTTCGTGACAAACCATGAACCTGTCGGGCGTGAACAAAGATTTTGTGTCGAGCCTTTGTGAGAAATTCAGACATCGTCATGCCTGAGCCTTTAAGCTTGGTCTTCTCAAACCAAAGCTGGTCTCGCAGCGCTGCGTCATGGAGTTTCAATACAATAGGTCGCGGTTTCTTAGAGGCCGGGGTTTGCCCCATCCTATGACAGCGTTTGACATCACTTGACGAGAAACTCGTGATTTTTAAGTGAGCTCGAACCATGTTCACAATCACTGCACAGGTGTCTTCATCCTTCTCTTCTTTGAGACCATGAAGCAGCAACATCTTCCGGCGACTTCTCATCTCCTGGCGATCTGCATCTCTTGCAAGAGTGTTGATTTGCTGTTGCAGCCCATCAAACAACTTCAGGACTATATCTTGGAATGCAGTGAACCTTGCCGCCAGACCAGTTTTGTCAGGTGTATTCTGAAGCTCAGCTCTAAAATCCTCCATTTGGGATAACAGAATCTCTCTGAGGTCTGTAATAGCCTTGACTGTGTCCATTTTGGATATTTTGTTGTATAACAATGGTGATGTGTAAAAGTATTAAAGGATAACACTTGCCTGGTAGGTGAATATTGTTACCTTACATAAATATACATTGCAGTGTTAAATAAACTTGGTTATTTAATTATATATAATAATTTTATTGAAGAGCAAAATTATTTGATGTCACCTTACACAACTACCCACGAGAAAAAAAGATTGTTTGCAAAAAATATATCTTATAATCAACACATTTGTTTATAATATTTTTAAAACAAAAAATAAAAACGGATAAATATTGATAATATTGAGAAAATATTCCATAGTTTAATCAAGTGTTTTAATTATAATCTAAGTTTTTTTTTTATTTAACAATTATCGCACTTACAAAGTTCATGGTTTTTCTATTAATGGAAAAACCGCTCTTTATTTTGTTCATTTAACTATGTTGTAGGCGCCTGAATTTATTTAAATCTTCATTTTCATAATTATTAACTATAAATAATACTTTTTCATAAAAAGTACAAATTGGGCGCGGCTGGTATATACAAGCCAGAGTAACCGTTTTCGGACTTTTTCATATAAAAAGTAGTCCTACAGTTACGAAAGGTGGCAGTTTTTATCAGCAAATTTCCGATTCTTTGAACATATATTTTATAATTTTCAATATACCCCGGTTCGATTCCCACCCGCACTTAATTTTATACAACTCATTTTAAAGATGTCTGATACTAAATATACTTTTTTTCTTTTGTAAAGACATATTTATATTAATAATTACACCCAGACTTAGGACAAACAGACATGTTCATTTCACAAATATCAACGTGTACCTTAAATAGTTTATAATTAGGTTAGGTTGAGCTCGCGGGCGAGTGCCCGGCCTGGGAGGCCGAGTAGCGAGTCGCTGAAATCGGACGGGATCTTTCGCCGCCAGCAGTATGTATGAATGCGATGCTGGCTGGCGACTCCACCAATTGAAACGCCGTGGTCTCCTTCTGTGAGGCAGTCGTGCTGCAGAAAGAGGCCGCCGAGCGGGATCGGGAACGTGCCGATCCCGCTCGCAGGCGGAAGAGGCGACGAGGTGGCGACGGTAGCCAATAAGCCAACTCCCCTCGGAGCTGCGGCGGCAGTGTCAGAAGTATCGTCTACTGCCGCCACGTACAAACAGCTCCGGAATGACAGCGATCTGTTTGCGGCGCAGTCGTTGTGCCGGACTGGCAGGAGTCGGCAATAGGGGAGGGCAATCCGGAGGAGCCCTCCCAGGGTACGTGTCCCGATCATCTGGGACATGGCGCAAAAGGGGGGTACCGGAGCAGAAACGGGCTCCCCATCAGGCGCCATGAGAAGTCCACGGCAAGTAGTTTTAGTCGGTGCGGGTCCGACATACCCACCGGCAGACACTTTTTGCAGGTGGCATCCAAAGGCATTCCCACTGCCTTATCAAAAAAAAAAATAGATTGAGATTGTTTTTTTTTGAAAATCGAAAAATATCTTTTTTTTTTTTATTCATCATAATAATCTTTATTCACAGAATAAAGATTATTATGATGAAACAATTAATTAATTAAATTATTAACGATTTCTTACCAATGATATATTTTCAGGAACCCGATAAAGAAATTACGACCCTGATGGAAAACATTGGATTCGTGGATATTGAGGTCAAGTGCCGGGATATGAGCTACATATTAGACCCAGAAGCTCTGAGGAGTAAGTTCCTATATGTTAATAATTTAGACATAAATTCTGTATAGATAATGGTAAAGTTGTTAATGAGTCATTAAAAATTTGCCTCCCCAAAGCATGTTTGAATCTAAATATTAGGTCTTTACCTATGAAATTGCCGTTCTGCAGTACTGGCCATTTCAAATCAAAATAATTTTTGTTTGGCTAAGAATTCTAATTTCAAATTAATTTTATTTAAAAAACATGGATTCTTTTTTCCAAAAGTAGTCATTTCTTTATTGATTAGTGTTACATTTTCATCGCATTTCAATCTTTTTCGTCATCATGGATACGTTAAAAATTCGAGTAATTATGGAATATGAGTACCGTCGTGGCAGCAACGCGGCACAAGCGGCACGCAACATCAACGACGTTTACGGAGCTAACACTACAAACCAACGCACCACCTGTTATTGGTTTGCTCGCTTCCGTTCTGGAAATTTCGACCTGAAAAATGAACCTCGCGGTCGTCCGAAGACTTTGGTCGACAATGACGAATTAAAGGCGGTTGTGGAAGCTGATGATACACAATCTACGGCTGAATTAGCAGCAGCTTTCGACGTTAGCGTCAAAACAATATTGGTCCATTTGCGTCAAATTGGCAAGGTAAAAAAGCTTGACAAATGGGTGCCCCACGAACTCAATGATCGCCAGCGCGAAGTACGCGTCGAGACGTGCCTTGCACTGCTCAACAGACACACAAATGAAGGAATTTTGAACCGCATTGTTACCTGCGATGAAAAATGGATTCTGTTTGATAACCGCAAGCGCTCAGCAAGTTGGTTGGATCCTGGTTCAGCACCTAAACAATGCCCTAAACGAAAACTTACCCCTAGAAAAGTGATGGTCACTGTTTGGTGGTCTAGCGCCGGTGTGATTCATCACAGCTTCTTACCAAACGGGGTGAGCATTACTGCAGATGTGTACTGTGAAGAACTGAGCACAATGATGGAGAAGCTGGCGCATCTCCAACCAGCATTGGTCAATCGCTCGTCTCCGCTGCTCCTGCACGACAACGCGCGACCTCATACTGCACAGCAGACGGTCTCCAAGTTGCAAGAACTGGGGTTGGAAGCTCTCCGTCATCCGCCCTACTCACCAGACCTTGCGCCTACAGACTACTACTTTTTCCAGGATTTGGATAACTTCTTGGCGGGAAAAAAATTCAATACCCGAGAGGCAGTACAAAATGCCTTTGAAGAATTTGTTGCCTCCCGTCCAGCTGATTTCTTTAAGAAGGGCATCAATAAACTGCCACTGCGATGGCAAAGATGCATTGATTGCATGGGTGATTACTTCGATTAATACAAATAAAAAAATTCATGAAAAAAATTCGTTTAAATTTTTTCATACAAAACGGCAATTTCATAGGTAAAGACCTATTATATGCCGTATTTAGAGATGAATGAGAGAAAGAAGAAAAATAAATTCTTATGGGATAAAAAAATAAGTACAGTTCCAAATCAAAGATTATAGCCCAAATTAAATTTCATCTCTGAATGTAGTTGCTCGTGGTTCTGACCACAGTCCGTCTCATAAAAATCAATAACCAAAATAGGTTTATTTGTATAAATAGAGAAATCCCTTAATAAACATACAAAAAGAAATACATTCGAAGTGAATCTTCCTTTGTTCAGGTTGGTTACTAAAGTACTACATAACTCTTAAGCTTAGGTACGAGTAGGAAATCATAATTGAATCCAATAAAAATATACCTATGTACTGTGTACGTGTGTCTTTTTACTACATGTTCGTTGGAGTCATACACACAGACGTGTGGTTACTAAATAACAAATTACAGACAATTTTTGCCTTCTATCACACCCACGGGAAATGGTATAGACCTTCCCGAGGGTGTTGTAAAAGGCGACTGAGGGATATATTAGGTGATCGGACATAATTAAAATAAAAAAGGTTTTTATTCACGTAGACTTTAAAAAAGCGCTTGTAAATAGTCAGAACATGTTCGTAGTAATATATAATTAATTTATAATTATTTCTAGGTACATATAGATATTTAGGTAGGTACACGGATTGTAGGAAATAATTTACAATAAGACTTATTTTATAACAGTAACGATATTTAACTAACGTAAATTAAGTTATTATCAAGGATCATGTGTAGGTTTAATTATCAAAATTTTAAATTTTAGCTATATTTTTACTACATATTTAAATATAGCAGCGCCACCTGTGTACTATCTACCATCTAACTGCGGTCCCTAACTCGCATGTTAAGCGCGGTAACTACAGCAAACCCCCCACACAGACGGAGGAGTCCATAATGCAAAAGTCTCACTTGTTCATGGCTAATGATGATGGTTTTTGTATTATTTCAGACATTGTGCAAGCAGTCAACCCATTCAAGATTCCAGAAAACCTCTACGATGATTTCATGGCAGATTACTATGAAGTTTTAAAAGATATGCGTATTGTAGAGAAAATCAATGACAAATATTTTCCGATCACTCCTTTTAACTACCGCTTACTCGTAGCTTACGGTAGTAAGCCAACAAAGTAAAATAAAATAAAAAGTAAACAACGTCAATTACGCTAATTAATTAATATACAAACAAGGCTAGTTAGTTTTGTAAGGGTATTTTATTTAATATTGTAATTAATTATTATAATACTTATGACTTATCCGTCTGAAAGATGATTCAGTGCTGCAAACTGAAGTTAGCTAGATATTGTAATGGAGTCACCAGATCTTGCATAGGTATGTCGTGAAGAGGTTTACCTTGAAATTTTTGTTCAATAGAACACATTTGTTAAGTGAAGACCATACTGTCAATGCCTCCATGACACGTTTTCCCTTAAAACGATGACTTGACAATCATATCGATCCAGTTGGCCTAGCCAAACTTTAATTCATAACATGGGATACCCGCACAGTCATGTACCAAGTATTCGTAAGAAGTTGTTAATGCAAATCAGTATTTTCGTCATAATATTTTATTATTTTATATAGTATATTATTATTCATACAAAATATCGTTCAGGTTACGTGATCTTGAACTATTGGCATTGACCGAAAATATATCAAGAGTGCTTCGATATTAATTGCTTGATAATTCTTCTAAAGCCTCTCTATCTACTTAGTATTTGAAATATAATTGGTAATACCTAACAATTTTAATATATTATGTTTTAAAAAATATATAAGTTTGTTTTAATTTCTTTCATTGTCTTCTTGTTTGAGGAAATGAAGGAACAGTCTTGTGTCTTAATCTAATATTACAAATTAATATTGATCTGTGCTTATACGGACAAGGATTAACCTGGTGCCAAAGTTGAACAAGCTACAGAGGAGATTTTACATTTTACTTAAAAAATCGTTTGTACCGAATTTTCTGTAGATTTTGCTAACTGTAATCATAACAACGAGCTAACGTCCTTCAAAGTGTTTTGACATTTGACATTGAGGGCGCTCTGCCAGAAGGTATGAAAAGAAACTTCAATCTGGTATTTTCTTCATACACACTTCACTGTATCTGTATCGTGAATCAATAGTAAGTAGATTTTACAATATGTTTTGATTTGAAGTTTCAATCATCAGACAGTCACGCTACATGACGTCGTTGTTTTTATGCAGAAAATCGTTGGCAGTGAGAATAAGTAGTACATTTAATCATTGCCATGAATACAAAAATATATAATAAAACAGATAAATAACTATTAATACAAGAATAAGTGTATAATATATAATTAGTGTTCTATATCGCAACACTTAAGGCTATGTTCCCAGTAGGCAAACAGTTAGCAGCCGACTGAGGGAGCCGCAAATATGTGGCGAACTTTACTACTTTACTTTTACTTTACTTTTCACTTTACTATTGTTGTATGAAGGGAGTGGGGATATGATGTTTTTTTCTGTGGGGTGTGTACGTACAGATTAGTTAGGTATAAGCGATGCAAGCATAACGATAGCACGTCGGAACACGTCGATAGCTTCTTTCCAACTGTCCGCATGAACAGTTTGCGGCAAACGGACTCACAACGCCCGGCTATATCGCCGCCGACTGGAATCGGTTTTTCTGTGAGTCGGCGACTAACTGAGAAAGTTTGCGCATGTAACGTTGCAAACTGCGTAAAGTGAGCGCAATACTAGGAAACTGTGGACACTCCATTTCAAATATATGGAAAGGCATACTAAACCGATACGGCGCAAACTCAGACGGGCTCTAACAGTTTGCCTACTGGGGATATGTCCCTTTTAGCGTAACTAATAATGTCCAATATCGTAACACTTACTGCGTCACAGCAATTAACTAATAAGGTGCAAATTACAAAAACTGGCACTAAAATTCCAAACTGGTCGTTCACCGGCAAGTAAAACTCAACGATGGGCAGGCGAGGCGCGAGGACTGGAGAATCAGGAATTGATCCTAGATTGCTCTGTATCCTTCACATTTAACTGGAGAAGCAGAAACTCACTTCGAGATAGTCGCAGTTAAGCAGAAAATAAAGCAGAGACAGGCAGAAACAATCTTGTCAAAAACATTGTCATTTGACACGTTTAACAGTTGGTTTATTATTCGCTAATTATCGATATTATGAATCGATACAATTATTGTAACCTAAAACATAATTCTAATTTATACCAAGCAATATAAGAAGAATGTAGAATAACGTAAACGTTTCGGGCATTAAGATTAATTTTAATCTCGATCAAATAATAACTGATTAATCTTATGAGAAAAATAATAAATCATGTTTTATTATGAAACAACGGTATGAGATGACGTGATCAAATATAGATTTATGCTATATAGTAAACCCCCCCCCCCCCCCCCCCCGTGTCAGACTCGCACTGACTAAATCTAACCTAAGGTGGACTTCTCTTGGCGCCTGATGGGGCATGGTGGGAGCCTCGGGCTCGCGGGTATACTGATACTCTGAGGCTAATAAATAATTAGTCCTAAAGATTCTGTAACAAAATATTGGAATACTGATGTACGTACTAACGTTATTGATCGTCCGGAGATTGAAGAATAATTTTGTGGGAAATTAATTATTATTATTATTTTTTATTTATTTATTTATTTATTCTCCCTTTTTAGAGGGGTAAGTTTACTTGACATACGGGCCGTAGCCAAGCACGTCAAGCTACGTAAGGAAACTTGATGAAATTGTGGACGAAGTTTAAAATTTTCTTGTAAAAAAATAAATAAAAAAGGTTTTTATTCACGTATACTTTAAAAAAGCGCTTGTAAATAGTCAGAACATATTCGTAGTAATATATAATTAATTAATAATTATTTCTAGGTACATATAGATATTTAGGTACACGGATTGTAGGAAATGATTTACAATAAGATTTATTTTATAACAGTAACGATATTTAACTAATACGGCAAGTGTTTAGAATCGTAGCTTTCTGTATTAAATGGATATTGTACGTGGGTATGTCAAGAGGTTCTAAGCTGTGTGTGAGAGTTTTAGGGATAATACCAGTGAATGATATTACTATTGGTACAATATGGACGGTCTGAGCTCTCCACTGAGTTTTTAACTCTATTGCTAAGTCTTGGTATTTAGCAAGTTTTTCTGAGATAGTCGACTGGATATTATGGGTGTTGGGTACGGCTATATCAATGAGATACACAGAATTAGACTCTTTATTAAATAATGTGATGTCAGGTCTATTGTAATGGATAGTTTTGTCAGTAATACTGGTTCGATCCCAGTAAATTTAGCAGGAAGTATTTTCCAATACTGTGTTTGGTTTATATTTATAATATGGGGCTTTTTTGCGTAAAAATTGGTATTGGTGAGCTAGGTGTTGGTGTATTATTGCGGCAACCTGGTCATGTCTGTGTTTGTAGTTCGTTTGAACTAAAGACTTACAAGCCCCGGTAATATGCTGTATTGTTTCGGAAGCTGCATTACAATTTCTGCAAATATCTGTAGCTTGACGAGGATCTTTTATAATGAATTTTATATAATTACGTGTAGTTATTACCTGGTCTTGTATAGCAAGCATGAAACCCTCAGTTTCGGGAAACAGATATCCTCTTCTAAGCCAAATGTTCGACTTCTCTTTGTCGACATGTCGTTGACTTAAATCAGACCGGTGTCTTCCATGGAGTGACTTTTCGGCCCATCTTGCTATTCTCTGTTGTGTTTCTATTATTTCCTCATTAGGTTGTATTTGTGTGTTGCAAAGGGTGAGTGGGGTGAGTTTAATATCTAATGCTGATGCTTGATTGTGGAGGGATGAATGTACTGATTTTGTATGGAAATAGTTCCTGAGTGTAGTAATCTGCTTGTTGTGTAAGGTTTTTATATCGATTAAACCTCGTCCGCCTTCGTGGCGTGGTAGAACAAGTCTTTCTATCGACGATTTGGGATGATGTTTCCGGTTTTTAGTCATTAGGGTATTAATTGTTCGTTGTAGTTTTAATAAATTCAAAAAAAAAAAAAAAATAGTATGTAGACGGTGTTTAAATGTTTTAATTAATTCTGCTTTTGTTTCTTTTTGGTTTATTGTTTGGGATTGCTTAAAACCTAGATATTTATAAGTACTATAGCCGTTCATCGGTTGTATTTCCTCTCCTGTATCTAAAGTGTAACTATTTTTTAATATTTTTCCTCTCTTGACTGACAAAATTTTACATTTGTCTACCCCAAACTCCATACAAATATCTTTTGAGAATTGCTGTGTAATGTCCGCTAGAAGGAATAAATTGTCTTTGTTATTAGCGAAGACTTTAATATCGAACAAATAGAACAAATGCGAAATACTTAATTCTGTGCCGTTACTGGTCACTTTATATCCATGGCTACTGTTATTAAGGAGATTAGATAGTGGGTTAAGAACTAAACAAAACAAAAGTGGGCTTAAAGCATCACCTTGAAATATTCCCCTTAAAATACGAATCGGTTCAGTTGTAATTGGATCGTTTGTAGAATTATTTATTATTTGAAGAACTATTTTCCAGTTTTCCATAAAGTTTGTGAGAAATGATATGATTTTTTTATTTACTTTATAAAGTTCTAGCACTTTTAACAGCTAGCTATGGGGGACAGAATCGTAAGCTTTGCGGTAGTCGACAAACATGGTGTAAATGTTGCGTTTCTTCTTCGCTTCACTAAGTACAATCGCATCTATTGTCAGTTGTTCCTTACAGCCCTGACTATTTTTCCTACATACCTTCTGCTCTTCAGCAATTATTATTATTATTACTAAATTCAATACAACATTATATACAAAATAATACGCAAATAGTTAATACTAATGGGAAATCAAGTGGATTGCTCTTTAAAAACGTAAGGTACTTCAGTTCGTCAGCAGTCCCACTGCTGTACAACCGACTCTAGTCAACCCATCAAAAAACAGACTACAAACCCTTCCCAGACGACAGCATAAGGGTAGTGTGTTGTCTTCTGCCAAGAGCACCATATGTTAAGCTGGGCATCACCTCTACGCTATTTGTTTTCTCTGTTGATGCACAGACAAGTATTCCCTTTCCATCTATTTCACAACTGGCGCCCTACGCTCTCTAGACGTTCGTAGCCAGTTTTGTGGTTGATACCATCTTTGTCTTCCAGAGCTGGCGACGGCAGCGCAATTAGTAGCCGCCCGATGAAGTGCCTCGGAATAAGGAAAGGAAGTCGTTAGGAGTGGTAGCCAAAGGTAGGACTATTAAGAATTACCTCCACTTGCCCAAATAAAGTTATAATCTCTACGAACGTTAAATACGTCTTGCCAATAACTCTTTTTCTCTTCTCCAATTTGTTGCAGTCGTTTGGAAGTTAGGAGCATATACAAAAAATTTGGTGATCAATTTCTATTTATATAGATATTGACAATATATCTGTTATCAGAAAGCAACCGATAACGTCTCCAAACATATTCATACTAAATCCTAAATCAGCCCAACCGAAGGTTATTGTAGTCAAACTCTCCAGCCAGATAGTATGAGATAACTTCATAGCAGCTGCACGTCTACAGAAAGGCATAACCTCTGATGACTTGAAAATAAATGGCACTTCACACAAAATAAATATTAATGAGCACCTTAATTTACAGAATATATAACTATTTTTCTTTAGAAATACTATAATTATAAATTTTCATAACTATTTACTAACCTTGCACAATCCAACCAATAAATATGTTAACTCTGTTTTATTTTATTATTTTACCAGTTTGATCTGCAGTGCAAATTCTAGGTACGTTTTGCGCGTAATCAATGGATAAAAACAATTTAACCTTTTATTACCAGAACTGTCGAGGCTTGCGAACAAAATTACACACATTGTACATGAATATAATATCTTTTTCCTACCACGTAATAATACTTACTGAGACCTAGCTTACTCCTGACATTTCAGACAGTGAACTTTTCGACGATCGGTACCATGTGTTCAGATGTGTGATGTGATTTCGCACATAGATATATACTGCAAGAGAAGATCGGTGCTATCCTGCCTCACCTCGAAGTGTGGGTGGGAAGGAGGGTGGTTCCGTCACCTACAGGCTGACCCAGATACTCACCGGACACGGGTGTTTCCGATAGGCCGAGAAGCGACGACACATTGTCACCATTGCGGGAGCAACCTGGACTCTGCCCAGCATACGCTGGAGGAGCGCCCGTCCTGAACGGCCGAGAGGTGAGTCCTGGTCGCTGCGACCGGACGGGATCTTTCGCCGCCAGCAGTCGTTTATTCGATGCTGACTGGTGGACGGCAAATGGGATGCCGCTGTCTTATTCTGAATACTAAAATAGAAAAATATCTAAAAAAATCAATAGGTTTTAAAATGTAATTATTTTTCTAATTACGATTTATAGGTGCAGCTCGTCTCGTCTAGACTGTGATATTAGTATTATTGGGTTTTTTACCAGTATCGTGATTCTATAAATTCTTAATTGTCCATTGACGTTTTATATGACAAAGAAGTAGAAAGTATTCCCATAGAAATACGATTCAATAAAATAGAAATAATATTTATTGTCTTTGTTTGGCCGTTTTTCCGCTGACATGATTAAATAAAATAAAATAAAAAAGGTTTTTATTCACGTAGACTTTAAAAAAGCGCTTGTAAATAGTTAGAACATGTTTGTAGTAATATAGTTGTATAAATTATTATTTCTAGTAACATAGATATTTAGGTACACATTGTATGAAAGAAAACATTTATAAAATTTATTTTATTATAGCATTGATATTTAGCTAGCTCGTATCAAGTTATTGTCAAGAGATTATGTTTAATTATCTAGTTTAAGTCTAATATTTTTACTACATATTGTCAATGGTTCTGTCTATATCAAGGTATTATTATTATGACGGACCTTGTGTTAATAACGACGGTCGCGCTTTAATGCTACCACCGGATCCAATGCACCCCAACTGAGAAGACCCAGCGAAACAAACTCAGTGGGTTCATCTACTACCGGTTTCAACACGACCCAGTTGAGACGGTCCGGCGAAACATACTCAAGCGGGCATGAACACGGGATTTGGTCCAATTAGAGTAAGTAATTATTTAGTTGGCAAACACAATATATGCTCGATCGGTTGTCTGAATGCTTATTATTTTAGATTATATTTAGGTATACAAAAGAAAAACTTCGAAACAATAACATTATTTATTTTGAGACAGAGTCAATAATTTTAAATTAAGTATATGATAGCAATCATTTACAGATAGTTCACGTAACTCAGCAGATCAGTCATGTCTATATGGCTACAAGGTCTCCAGCGAGCAATGTGCAGGTAGGCAGTGAGAGCCAGACGTCTTTTTTATCGATGTACTCTTTAGTGGTGTAATAACCCCTAGCCATAAGTACACGTTTAATATGTGTTTTAAAACTTGTGTAAGGCAGATCAGTAATTTGAGTATGAAGCTTGTTATAAATGATTTATTAGTTTTGCTTACTCTAAAGCCTGGCATGGCTAGTTTGTTTTTATTCCTAGTATTTATATTATGCAGTTCACTTTTCTTTTTATATTTATGAATATTTTTTCTAACAAACATTATATTCTGATATATATATTCCGATGGCACAGTAAGTATATTTATTTCTTTAAAAAAAATTCGCAAAGAATCGCGACTGCCTAAACCATAAATGGCTCTGACTGCTCTTTTCTGCAATACAAAAATAGTACCTATGTCAGCCGCCGAACCCCATAGCAGAATGCCATACGACATAATGCTATGAAAGTACGCGAAATACACTAATCTAGCAGTTTGTTCATCTGACAATTGTTTTATTTTCCAGACAGCATAGGAAGCCGAATTTAATTTACCTGCTAACTTTTCAATCTGAGGACCCCATTGTAATTTTGAATCAATTGTCAATCCTAAAATTACGGTCGATGGGACTAAATCTAATATTTCCGCATTAAGTGCAACCGTTGGTACAATTTGCACTTAATGCGACATTAGAATAGAATACGACATTAGAATAGAATACTCTTTAGACATGAAATATTACATAATCAGTTGTACAAAGGACGGTCTTATCGCTAAAGTGATCTCTTCCAGACAACCTTAGGTTGGATAGGAGTTGAACATTAACTTAAATTAATTAATATTAAATTCAGATTCGGTTACAGAAGTTGTACGTAACATTTTAACAATTATTTGTTTGAAACAGAAGTTTATTTAGTGTTTGTCAATAATTATATAAAAAAATTATAGGAGAATGAACATATTACAGTAGACCCTAGACAAATAAATATTTATGTGCTAGTTAAAATATTTTTTTTAATTAGATTTTATGCGATGCGAAATTTTATATTAATATATGAAACTTTTTTTAGGAAGATTTCATAGTTTCATCAACTATGAAATCTTCCTAAAAAAAGTTCCTAAAAGAAGGGAGGAATACCAGTACCTGGCACCGCGTCTGATCTAAAGACGCTACCCTCCTCTATACGCTTTAGACGATTTTTCATTCTAAAATGAAAACAAAATAGCTGTTAAATTTCAATATCTTCGTATAAGTTACATATTAAATCAATAATAATCGGTTACAGTAACTATGTCGCTTTTTTTAAAGCTGCAGAATTATCACGTTTCCTTTTTTTTACACAACGGTATACACATTGCTTGCGCCCCATAGCTAGTAATGAAACAAAAATATATAATTATTCTACAAAAAACTAAAATCTTACATACATACATATTTCATAATAAATAAAACCGTACCTTATGAAAAAATACAAAACGAATCTAAACTATATGGTCGCAGTATATGAATAACTTCACTATACGAGCGCTCGAAAGTCGGGACGCGGGAAAAATGGCACAGGTCCTACCTTGATAGGCGCTCACGCCGTACTAATCGGTGCTCACCCGTGTATCGTAATTTATTGTAATTTAAACTGATGTTCACATCGATATTATGAAAAATTAATTGCAAGTATTTAAAAAAAAACTGTATAATTCGATTCTCCAAAGAACATAGTTTATTTTGGTATAATTTTATTTTAGTAATTACGCTTGATTTAGACCAAAAATCACTATGAAATTCCAAAGTAAAACTTAAAAATTGGCGTAAGGATGTATTTTATTACTAATAAATGGTAACAAAATTCAAGAATCTGTTACATTAAACCACGAATAAAATATATGTCTCATGCTGAATGTATTTTTTTAGCTTAGTTTATAAGTAATATTGCTAGATACAGGACTCTGAAATTGACTCTGCGGCGATTTTTCATTAAAATGGTTGTGGGAGATGAGTCATGAGAGAGAGAAAATGGTTTTGGTAAATGTGATACATTAAATGTCAACAAAAACGATTTTTCCATATAAATCATGTATTCAATAATTTCTGGGTATTACTTCAGATGGTAATAGAGGAGCCCAAAATCCTAGAAATTCGCGCGAAAACGTGAAAGGGCTCTTAAGAACTCACTACAATTTTTTCATAATTCAACATATTTTTTAATATCAAATTATTACAATGGCATGAACTAAAATAATGAAATTGACTCTTTGGCAGATGTAATAAATGAATATTAGTAAGCTTATTTTGAATAATTAAACATACCTTGTAAACAATAAGAGAAAAAGTCGTTTCTGTACCTGCCAAAACTTGAGGTGACAACGCCCTTTCGCGCCGGCTCGATCAGCTATGAGCTATTATAATTTACTCTGTGGGCTCGATGGCGTCGACTGACACACGTTTGAACACGACCGAATAACCGACCACACGACAGTAGTGCCATTCGCGACACGTAGACCAATTTGAAAATAAATCATTATCTCATATTAGGAACCTTTCTCATAATAGGCATCCTTCCCCTACTTTTAGTAAGGATCGAATTTACACAACTATTAAAAGTTAATAACTTAATTTCTTCTAATCTTATCTCTTCTTAAGGAACGCTGATAAACATCTTTACTCCGGCTATATATTACACACCCAGCCATAAATGTGTAATAAAAACTATTAATCATACATATATACATCATATATAAGCATACTGTAAATCTAAATGTTCCATTCATATTTCAGTCGTTGAGACTCACCATAGCGTCACTAAAAACTAGAAATACATCTACATAAAAGCAATGCAAGACGCCAAGTTGTACTCTAGTAGCAATATGTTACCAAGAAGAGATGCACGCATCTGCTTAGAAGAATATTCTACAAAAATTAAATGGAAACAGAATAACAGAGTATTGGACATAGGCTCTGGAGATGGTAGTGTCACGACTATTCTGAGACAATACATACCTAATCAATACACGCTCCTGGGCAGTGATATAAGCCAGAAAATGGTGGACTTCGCGAAATATCACCACGGCAACGAGCAGACATCGTTCACAATACTAGATATCGAGGGTGATTTACCAGAACAGTTGAAAGGATACTTCAACCACGTATTTTCTTGCTACGCCTTACATTGGGTCATGAATCAAGAGTGAGTAGATTATTCAACATATTGTTAATGATTTTAACGTTACAAGTTGCGTAGTATGGCGACATTGTGAGCATGGAAAACTCCATGCCCAGAACTTAACTTTCTATTTTACTCCAGCATTTCCGAAAAAATACCCGCAATCATATTGCAAGTAATCGTAACCATAACCATCGTCGCAGGTCGCTTAATATTTAAAAAATTGTGAATATAAATTATTTTTGTAATAGTAAATCATATAATATTTTCTTCTTGTTTTTAATTCTAAAAGCAAACAAAGCAGAAAGGTAAAGATATAATTCATATTTAGTTTTATTAACCGAGATAACAGCGTTGTGAAATAATCAGATAGGTAATTAACATGAAGTTAATTTCGTGGCAAAAAATAAGCATTGCATCAGCATTGTATCAATAAAGATTAAAAATAACAGACCATGTGCATGTCGGCTCGGATTACGAAGGTCCTGTGCTATTTTACTGTATTCATAAATATGATTAATAAAACGCTCATGAGACATGTCGTTCTGTTATTCCTACTATAATTATTGAAACATTATTACAAAGTTACGGGGGAAACCAAGCTCTTTCTTATATGACTCATGTAAGTAGTTCGTTCCTATCGATCTTCTTCAAATTCGACGAACTGGTAGTGAGTAGGTAGGTATACTTATGTATATCTAAATTGTAAAACATCGGACACGTCACGGAGGAACTATCGCCGTAAAGAAGAAATTGAAATCAATGTGAAAGTATAGGCATCTGCTTCATTATATTCAGCTAAATATTTTCAAGCAGCAGAATGCCTTGCGAACCTAGTTCATATGTTTAATTTGAAAACAACACGGAAGAAAATGTCAAAAAATTGGTATGATATGTGCAAATAATAGTTATTTTCATCACACCATCTCGGAAAGAGTATTTTTGCTCTTCGACATCTGAGTGGAAAAGTCGTTTTTATGCTCTAGAGGTTAAAGTAAATTTGAATTTAGAACATCGTGTGCACTAAGTTTGTGAATGCAAAATATCATTAAACCTATTTACTTCTAGGTCTATGGTACCTAATTTATCATACAACTTATTAATTTATTAAAAACTAAGACTACACTTGGTGTACTTTTCTTTAAATTTGTTTTGCGTAATATTACTGTTCTATTACACTCAAAGTGTAGCAACGTTACTTTAAGTTTTTCTTAATTATTTATATCTAAGTATTATCTCTTGTATAACAATAATTATTTGTTATACAAGAGTGCAAAGTTGCTTATTCACCGCGTGCTCAATTTTGATAACCGAGCAAGCGAAGGATTCTAAAATTGAATCACGAGCATTAACGAGGAAATCAAAAGAGCACAAGTTGAAATATCTTTGCGTTCGAGTGCAACACGTAACTTTTCATCACACCTCAGCGAGGAAATGAATAATGCCAAAAGAATAATGCCAAGACAAAGTACTAGCCAGAGTTTTTAAACTTTTAATGTATTTGCAGCAAGCCTAATAATAATACTCCAAATTCTTTTGCGACTCTATGACTAACTTACCCAACTTCCCTATAGAAGTTGCGCGACCCCCCTATAAATGCTTCACGACCCCCCAGGGGGTCGCGACCCACAGGTTGAAAAACACTGCTCTAGAGGATAAAAACTAGAGCAAAAATACTCTTTCCGAGATGGGGTGATGAAAATATTTTTTTCTGTAGTGGGCATGGCAAAAAGGGATCCCTATTATCATGCCCTTTATAGAAAAAGTATTTATTTACCATGCCCTTCGAAATTTGGCCACTGTGGCAATAGGGGACCCTATTTCCATGCCCATCGTAGAAAAGATATTGATTTTCCACGCCATTTAAATTTGAGATGTACTGAGCCAAGCCATAGTAGCTTTTTACCATTTCGATAACTAATGACAATATCATCATAATGTCAATAACAATAAAATACACGATAACAATACAATGTCAATAAAAATAAGTGACCGTGTTATGTAACAAACATTACACACCAATCGGGATATAAACTTTGTATTATATTTTCAAAACAAAATAAAAAGTTTGGTACTCAATCACGCAAAAACCGATTAAAAACAGGATATAAATAAATAACTGAATTAAATAAGGTATTACTCGCGTATAATTAAAAATGCGCTTCTAAATAGTCAAAGTAAGAAGAAGAAGATATAAAAAATAAGATTTTAGATTTATTAACATAAGACGATTTCAACTCTGTCTATGAAAATACTCACGGCAAGTGAGTAAAAATTATACGAACAAGGAGCCAGCATTTGACTAATCATTATTAATATTGGTTTCAGACGCGCCTTCAGCAATATATACGAACTAATGGAAGAAGGAGGCGATTGTCTAGTGTTATTCACAGCTGATGGATTCATATTTGAAGCGTATCGTAGAATGGCTCGCAAAAGCAAATGGGCTGCTTTGCTACACGATGTAGACCGTTATGTATGTCCTTATATTGACTCTCAGGTACTTATTAATCTTATTTTTCTAATCTATCGATTTATATTAAGTATAATTTGTCGTGTTTGACGGACCTAATCTAATGGTTTGTGGCCCTGACTGCTACTGACTGATAGTGGGTTCGATCCTCACCCAGGACAAAAAGTTGTGTGAGGAACAAGATAATTTGTTCTAATATGTAAGTATTTAAAAATTTTAAGTATGTTTTTCAGTTGTCTGGTTTCAAGTCTCTGCCTAATTTGGGGCCTATGATGATTCATGTCTTTTCTTCCTTGAACCTGAAGCAATTAATGGAAAAATGGCGATATAATATATTTCAATCCTGATTTTGTTCATTTTACTATGCTTAAGGTCCTTGAATTATTTTAAACTTCAAATAATACTTATCCATTAAAAGTGCAAAGCCGCGCCCGGCACACACGCTGTACAAGCCAGAGTAACCGTTTTCGGACTTTTTCAACCTTCTATATAAAAAGTGGTCCTACAGTTACGGAAGAAGGAAGTTATTATCAGCAAATGTCGTATTCTTTAAACATATTTTATTATTTTAAATTTAAATAATTCTAAGATATTTGAAAAAGACTGTCTGTTTGTTTAAAAACTTTTGAAATTTTTGTAAGCGAAGAAAAATGTTTGAAAATAGCAATACGCATTAGTTGACTAGATTAGTACCGTTGTTTACTGCTAAGTTGCAATAATTGTCGATTGACGCAATAATGGAGTTTGATTGAACCCTGATGAGACGTCTGTATTAGATCACAATGGCATCCCATTGGTTTGTTGTCACAATCGGTGCCAAATTATAATGGCAACCATTGTAAAGTAGCATCGATTATGATACCTAAAAATATTGTCTCAAGAGGTCCCAATTAAACTCCGATAACAGTCTCCTCAACTCAAACTCCATTAAGTTGAAAATCAGTCCTGCATTTTGACAAGTTCAACTGCATATGCAGTCATAACAATAAGAAGGCTTACCGTTTTGGTCAACATTTGAGGTGCTAGATTTTGTCCAACCGACGAGATGTAGTCATTACAAACCTATCGATCAATGTAATGACTACTTCTCGTCGGTCGGTCCAAATCTGAACATAGATTTAGAAAAAAAAATTAACAAAAAAAATTCAAGGGATTTATTTTGATATTTTTTTTTTTATTTGTCACCTGCGGGCCAGGTGGTATCAAGCTGGCATCATTACCCCGTTGTTGTTTTAATTATGAGCCAGTTCTCTGGTCACCTGAAGATTTGATAAGATACCTGGACAGCTCCCTAACGAAAGCTCGTGCTTCTAGGCCGCAGGACCCATTCTTCCACCACAAAGGAAAGAAAAATAGGTATATCCTTCACCGATGGATTTATATTTTCTTCGCTTACGGGCCTTCGCGGATTCAGCCACAAATCCCGCCGCCTTCGAGCTGATTAATAGGTGAGAGGAAGCCAGTGTGTCAATACAGGTTTCATCCCACACCAAAGTCTTCCATCAACTCCATGGAATCAACGTCATTCCATCAGGCCTCTTGCCATCATCACATGAGATACCCGTTGGACTCTAAAAGCATGGGTTTATCGGATGACGTTATGGAGGGCGGCATGGCGCGAACGAGGTCCGGTGCTATGGCGGCAAGATGACTATGACAGCCTAAGTGAGACCTCCCCTCCACCAATTGTGTGATTTAGTTTGGGAGATGCCCAGGCGCAGACCAACTGCGATGGAAAACATAATATTATCCAAAAGCGTTCCTATATTGATAGTAGGGATCGCCTGCTACCCGACTCACGTTCAGAAGTGGCGAGTAGACGAGCGCGTTCTCGAATATCTCGATACAAACGCTCAGTGGAATGGACTGAAGACAAAAATGCTGAAGAGAAACACTAGAAATTATGTGAATACCTTAACCTCCAAAACTGATCGGAAGAGAGGCCTGGCACCAGGAGTTATCCGAAAGCGAACAATAAAAAATTTAGGTTAAAACATTTTTAATTGAGTCGTCCAAACTTCATAAAAGTTAGGTTTGGTTCCAAAATGTACAGCAATAGAGAATATAAACGAATTCTCGTACAAACAAGCAAATTTTGTACAAGCAATTTTGGATAAAAATATAATAATAATATAAATAATTTAATAAAACAGAATTTACAGCGATTTTTTGGTATTTTTTTTTTCAATATTAATTTAGCAATTTAAACTGGTTTCACATATGTATATATCATTCACAGATTATGTATCACGTTCGGACTTAGAACCCCAGTACCAGTAAAGGTTTTTGGTGGCTTTTGGAACATCGCAAAAATGTTCTAGTTAATACTAGAATAAAAAAAATATAATATATAAAATATATAGGAAAGCTGATGAGAAGGACAAACATACAAAATTCTTAATGTAAAAATATGCAATAGATGGTTCCAAAATAAAAATAAAGAGATGGGTTAGGTGCAAAATCTAAAACAAAAAATACTTTTGAAATGTTTAAAATCTAGAACAATTAAGGGGTCTATAAGCGGAATATCTAAGCAGAAATAAAACTGGAAAACTGAACAAGAGCCAGTGATTAGTGCCAGTAAACAGTGCCAAGTGTTCACTACACAGTGAGAAGTATGCCGTGTACGTCGGGACTTTAGCTTTGGCAGTGCTAGTCACGGGGACACTAAAGTGCACCACGTGTGTACTCTAACAGCTGAAATATATAGGATAGCTGATGAGAAGGACATTATTCTTATTCTTCTGGTGGCGGCTATTTCCAGTCCCCGGAGGTCCTGATAACTCTGCGTCCAGTGATGAACTATTGTGCTCGCCGCTCCAACTAAACTTCCCTGTCTAACCCTGCAACATAGATAAATTGCAGAATCGTTTTGGCAGGAGTATCGATAACATCGTCCTGGTGCAAGAAGTGTTGGCCCAGGACGGTGTTACGTTTATGCATCAGTGGCTCACAGTGACAGAGCAGGTGTAGAGGTGATTCGTCTGCGTTATTGCAGAATCTGCACACTCTACAGTCTCCGATGCCCACTGTGGACAGGTGTTTCCTGAGACGGCAATGTCCCGTTAATACCCTAGTTATGATGCACAAGTTCCTCCTATTAAGCGCGAGGACTTCGTTCGCAGTTTTGCGGTCGTAGCCCTTGATAGCTTTTTTGGAGTGAGTTAAACCTGGAAGTTTGTGCCAGCGTTTAACAGCTTCCTGGTTCCTTAGGATGGGTTGGACTGTGCTTTTTGGTATTCCGCATATCGACTCAGGGCCGTATTGGACCAATTTAGCTCCAGCCCGTGCAAGATCGTCGGCACTTTCGTTACCCTTGATACCCGCATGACACGGTACCAATCGAAGTATCACCTTATTCCTAAGGCACAGGGTATTGAGACTGTCAATGCAGTTCATAACCAGCCCTGATGTTATAGTGTCAGAATTCAAGGCTAGGAGAGCCGCTTGACTGTCACTGTTGGCTTCTGCACATACAATGATGGCATAAACCTCTGCCTGGAAAATTGAAGCGTATTTACCCAGATTATTACTGGCTTTGAATCTGGGTCGTTCTCCAAAAACTCCACAGCCTACGTCATTTCCCATTTTGGAGCCATCGGTGTACCAAATTAGGCTCCCCTTCTTCCAGGATACTTTGTTGTTAGTCCAGTCGTCCCTGGAAGGTATCTCCACACATTATTTCCTGCTGCTGTTATATTGTGGGGACAAAAAGTCTAATTTCATGCCTAGTATGGGGTCCTGTTGCACTTGGTCACATAAAGACCTCAGTGCCTTTGAGAGCCACGTCTCGGTCCCCTGTGCGGTTCCTCTCAGCATGCCGGCCTTCGCCTCAAACTGTATGAACAGTAAAAGAGGCGGCAGGTTCAGCAATGCCTCAAGTGATGCTCCAGGAGTGGAGGACATGGCTCCCGTGACTACCATACATGCAGATCTTTGCAGGCTATTGAGCCTGTTTATCACTATCGTTTGGCTGGTTTTGCTCCACCAAACTACCGAGCCGTACGCAACGGTCGGTCTCGCTATAGCAGTGTATAACCATAGGAGAAGTTTGGGGTGGGATCCCCACCTTCTCCCTAGCAGGCGACGCCATATACCTAAGGCAATTTTTGTCTTTTGTATAGTTTTCTTTATATGTGGGTTCCATGTGAGCTTTTGGTCAAAAATTATTCCCAAATATTTAACCTCATTGGAAAACTGTATCTCGCTGCCGTTCATTACTGAAGGGGCTAATTTGTCTAGAGCCCTCTTTCGAGTAAACGGTACGATAACTGTTTTGTCAGCATTTACGGATAGCTGATTCGCTCTAAACCATCGATTGACAATATTAAGAGCGTTCTGCATCAGTGACGACAACAAGCTTTGACAGAAACCCCGTATAATCACCACAAGGTCACACTAAGGTCCACAGGAGTGGGGGTTGTACACCTCCCAGTGGGCAGCCTCTCGTTGTTGCAACCTCCAAGGAAATTCCATGCAGCGAGACCGGAGCGTTACGGTTTGAAAGCATTGCCTTTACCCAATTGACAGTTGTTTGATCAATGTTCTTGTTGGTTAGTCCATTGATCAACGTGCCTGTCAGGGTGTTATCAAAGGCGCCTTCAATATCCAAGATTGCACAGAATGCTATCTGTTTGTCCTCCAGTGCTCTTTCGACCCTGTCTGTCAATTGCAGCAGGGCGGTTTCCGTAGACCTGCCTCTACAGTATGCGTGTTGAGTACTGTGGATATAATGCAAAAACATGTTTGAGATGGTTCCAGAATAAAAAGAAAGAGATGGGTTAGGTGAACAATCTCAAAAAAAGGAATTACTTTCGAAATGTTTTAAATCTGGAACAATTTAGGGGTCTATAAGCGGAATATCTAGGCAGAAATAAAACTGGAAAACTGAACAAGAGCAAATGATTAGTGACAGTTAACAGTGCCAAGTGTTCACTACATAGTGAGAAGTAAACTTTGGCATTGCTCGTCGCGGGGACACTAAAGGGCACCACGTGTGTACTCCACACAACACGTTTTCAATCAAACAATACTACTCAACAATCACCACAAAAATCCGTACAAAATATTTATTATATTTTTTTGCATTTTATACTAGATTTTGTGTATTTTTTAACTAGTCGCCGAATAAATACATTCAGTCTAAAAGTATCGGGAATGGATGATTTGTTTATGGTTCCAAATTTTTGTTGTAAATTTTTGTTGTTGTTAGATTGGTGCACAACTGTTTTCCATTTTGGCGCGGAGTTTGAGTTGCATCTGTTATTTATATTAAATACAGTGCTGGTTTTAGTAATATCATATATAGTGTGTATTGCGAATTTCATAATGGACAAAAATATCGAACAAAGAGTTTGTCTTAAATTTTGCATCGCTAATGGAATTTCGTGTTCGGAGTCACTGAAAATGTTGCAGAAGGCTTACGGTGAATCAACTTTATCAAAAACTCCTTCTTATGAGTGGTTCAAAGCGTTCAAAAGCGGTCGAGATGTGATGAAAGATTTGCCCCGCTCTGGTAGGCCATCAACGTCTGCAACTGAAGTTAACGTCGCAAAAGTGAAGGAAATAGTGACTGAAAATCCTCATTCAACTCTGAGAGAGATAGCCGCCGAACTTTCTGTATCTCACGAGTCGATTCGTACCATTTTAACTAATCATTTGGGTATGAAACATATTGCCGCTCGGCTAGTCACAAAAGATCTAAATTTTCTCCAAAAACTCAATCGTATGAAAGTCGCTGAGGACATGGTAGAACGAGTCAATTCCGACCCAATATTCATGAAACGCATTATTACTGGTGACGAGACGTAGGTTTACGAGTTTGACATGCAAACTAGTCAACAAGCTTCGGAGTGGCGCCTTCCAACTGAACCGAAACCGAAAAACCCACGCCAAAGTCGATCAAAAGTCAAAGTCATGTTGACTGTTTTCTTTGACTATCGCAGTGTTTTGCACTCTGAATTCTTACCGGAAGGTCGAATGGTAAATAAAGAATATTATTTGAGCGTTATGCGGCGTTTAAGAGAGCAAATTCGACGAAAAAGGCCAGATTTGTGGAAAGAAAATTCTTGGATTTTGCACCACGATAATGCGCCTTCGCACAAGGCCATCATTGTGAACGAATTTTTGACGAAACACTCAACAAATACCATCCAGCAACCACCATATTCACCAGATATGGCACCAGCTGACTTCCTTCTTTTTCCTAAACTCAAATTACCACTTCGTGGTACCCGTTTACAATCGGTAGAAGACATAAGAAGAATTCGCGGCGAGAACTGAACTCAATTCCAAAAGCAGCGTTTAAAAAACACGAATACACTTACGCCAACGAATAATCCATTCATCAAAACATGATGAATGGATTATTCGTTGGCGTAAGTGTATCGTTTCTGAAGGAGCATACTTTGAAGGTGATAAAATAAATTTGGATGAATAACAAACATTTTGTATATTATTGATCTTTTCACGGTACTTTCTTGACAGAGTAGTACGTCTGCGTTCCGTGATTTTAGTGGTGAACCAAATGTCACTATCAACACCAGTAAAAGTTCTTTTACAAAGACTAGTTTAGTTTCCAATCTCCTGACCCACCGCTCGCCCTACTGTTAACATTTATTAAATAGAAGTAATAGTTCCAAAAGGTTTTCTTTTTCTTTATTTTTTTTACATTCCTGGTACATTATTCACACACGGCCATATGATCCTAAACTAAGAGAGATTTTACTATGCAAACCAGATGATTGATATACCTACTCCATTTAGTACTTTTCTTTTTTAAATACATAATTATATAGACAATTACACCCAGACTCAGGACAAACAGACATGTTCATGCATACAAATATCTGTCCTAGGTGGGAATCGAACCGATCACCTGCGGTGTGAAAGGCAAGTCTACCAATCACCAATCACGCCGAACCAAATATGATGTGTAACTTAAATAGTTGAAGATTAGGTTAGGGGTACGAAACTTAAGAATTTTTAGGAAATCAACAAAATCTTTTAAACCAGTAATTAATTAAATTAATTGTTTTAAAGATTTTTTACCCGTGATATATTTTCAGGAACCCGATAAAGAAATTATGACCCTGATGAAAAATATTGGTTTCGTGGACATTGAGGTCAAGTGCCGGGATTTGAGCTACATATTTGACCCAGAAACTATGAGGAGTAAGTACTTACTTGTTAAGAATATATAGACAAATAATTTATAGAGTATGAGTTAATGGTAAAATTGTTAACGAGTCATTAAAACTTTGCCTCCACGAAGCATGTTTGAGGCCCGCATTTAGTGATGAAATATATTAAGTATCTAACCAAATTAAAAAAACAGATTTAAAAATAAACACAGTTCCAAATCAAAGATTATACCCCAAACTAAGTTTCATCTCTGAATACAGGAGCTCGGGGTTCTGACCACAGTCTTCGGTATACTTATGTCTATGTGTTTCGACACTACCAATGAATACATTGGTGTCAGAGACGTCTGGCGCCCAGCAACTACCTACACAATGCTTGCTAGAGGTCTAATAGCCATACAGACATGACTTATCTGCTGTGTTACGTGAACTATCTGTAATATGATTGCTAAAAAGTACTAAATTTAAAATGATTGGCTCTGTCTCAAAATTAATACTATTATTGTTTTGATGCTTTTCTTTTCCAAATATAATCTAAAATAATACACATTTAGGCAACTGATTGATCAGATATTACGGACAGGAAAAAATAATTTTCAAGTTTCACATACTGGTTTTCATTTGTTCTATTTCATGGGTTGATCCCTAAGTTTCTTCCAATATTTATATTTCACGGTGTATAATATTGGAACGAAACCCTAAGAAATAATATTGGAAATTTGAGTAAAGGCTAAGTTATTTATAATATTGCGAAGTGATAAAAAAACTATAATAACAAAAAAAATTACTATTTTATGATATAAACAACCTTTTATTTACAATTATATATGAAAATAATACTAATAAAAGCATTTCCTCTTAAATACAAATTAATAACCAAAATAACGGAGAAATCGCGTAACAAACTTACAATAAAACATACATTCGAATTGTATAACATTCCTTTTTTTTCGGACCGGTTAGTAAACTACTTCATAACTCTTAGACTTAGGAGTTCATAGTTGATCAAAATCCAATAAAAATATAATACCTAGATACTGTGTGCCTTTTACTACATATTCGTTGGAATATCGCGCATGCTCATATATGGAGGAGTCTACAATGCAGAAGTCTCTCTTGCTCACGACTAATGATGGTGATTTTTGTATAATTTCAGACATACTGCAAGCACTCAACCCATTCAAGATTCCAGAAAACCTCTACGATGATTACATGGCAGATTACTATGAAGTTTTAAAAGATATGAGTATTCTAGAGAAAATCAATGACAAATATTTTCCGATCATCCCTTTTAACTACCGCTTACTTGTAGCTTACGGTAGTAAGCCAACAAAGTAAAATAAAATAAAAACTAAACACCGTCAATTACGATAATTATATAATATACAAACAAGGCTATTTAGTTTTATAAGGGTATTTTATTTCATTTTGTAATTATTTCATATTGTAATTATTTCATATTGTAATAATTAATTATTATCACTTATCCGTCTGAAAGATGATTCAGCGTTGCAAAGAGAAGTTAGTTAGATATTCTAATGGAGTCACCAGATCGTTGATAGATATGTCCTGAAGAGGTTTACCTTGAAGTTTTAGTCCAATAGAACACATTTTTATAATGAAGACATTGCATTATATAATATACATTACACGTTTTCTCTTAAAATGATGACTTGAAAAGATCGGTCGAGTTGGCTTTAGCCAAATTTTGATTCATAACATGGGTTACCCGCACCAATGTACCAAGGTTTCGTACGAAGTTATTAATGCAAATCAGTATTTGCTACATAATATTTTATATTGAACATATGTTCTGAGTCATATAAAATATCGTTCAGGTTACGTGATTTTGAACTATTGGTAGGTATTGACCGAAAAGATATCAAAAGTGCTTCGATATTAATTGCTTGGGAATTCTTCTAAAGCCTTATCTATCTGCTTAGTATTTGAAATATAATAAATTGATATAATGCTAAGTATTTGAAATATAATGAATGAAATAAATAAGTGCATTCTTTTAATATATTGTGTTTTAAATATTATATAACTTTGTTTTAATTTTTTTTTGTTGCATTCTTGTTTGAAGAAATGAAGGAACACCATGACCGGCAGGATAATAAAGTAACTTAATAGCCTTGTGTCTTAATCTAACATTACAAAGTAACATTGACCTATACTTATACGGAAAATGATTAACCTAGTGCCATAGTTGTACAAGCCACAGAAGAGAACTTTACTTTTAACTTCTAAAATCGTTTGTACCGAACTTTCATTTTAGTTTTTGATTGGATATATTGTATTTTATAACAGCGGAACCTTAAAAATAATACACAGTCACCGTGATCTATTAAAATATTACTTAACCATTCCAAAAAAATAATTTCATAATGCTACTGACCTTTTTAAGAGAAGATAATTCATTATGTACACACTGGATCTTTTATCACACAATATGAACATATATAATACCCACTAGGTATTAACGTAGTTCTTATTTACATTTTATCATTCGGGACCACTTATAACTCAGAATTGAATTTATAAACGCTAGGCCATGGAAAACGCAGAGTTGTTCTCCAATAGCAATAAATTATCACTAAGAGATGCTCACATCTCCTTAGAAGAATATAGAAACAAAATTAAGTGGAAGCAAAATAACAATAGAATCATAGACATAGGTTCCGGAGATGGCGGCGTTACTGCTATACTAAAACAATACATTCCAACTCCCTACACTGTGCTGGGCAGCGATATAAACATGAAAATGGTAGATTTTGCTAACCGTAAGCATAGCAACGAGCAAACGTCCTTCACAGTGCTAGACATTGAGGGTGCTCTGCTAGAAGGTATGAAAAGAAACTTCAACCTGGTATTTTCTTCATACACACTTCACTGGATCGTGGATCAAGAGTAAGTAGATTTTACAATATGTTTTGCTTAGAAGTTTCAATCATCATAGTCATGCATCGCTAGATGACGACGTTCTGTGTGTAGAAAATCGAAAACTACATTTAATCGTTACCATGGATACAAAAATTAAGTTAACCAAGACGATGTCACATACAACTTATTAATGTCTGCATAAGTTGTTAGTGTTGTTTAATCGTTTCCTTTTAACCTTTAGTAATAAACTATTTAACACGAATATCACAATTTAGTATGTTACTATATAATTATCGTTACTGAGCCACAATCAGGTTGAAACAAAAGCTTCAACATTGATCAACATAAAATAAAAGGTGCCATGTGACTAAACATACCCAAAAATTATATAATGGTACAGAATTACGAATGGATAAGGTATGAATTGTGTAAAGCAAAACATCTACAATTTTAGAGTCGTTCTCGTTAAACGTCAATTTAATGTCCGAAGCTCAATTCATCTTGAGTTACACGAGGGTATCTCAAAAACATCCAAGCTAACTAGGGAATTTCAATGTTTTCGTTATCATACTCCACCATGACTTAGGTCATCTTCAATATCTAAATTTTAAGTGTAATGGCTATAGCTAAGCAAATTCGGAGGGTCAAACCTAAAAAGACCCAAATTGTAAACTGACGTTTTGTTTTAGAATCGTAACTGTAAATTTATCCATGTTTCGTCACCTTTCAAAAGAGAACAAAGAAAATAAGATGTTCCAAATTGAAAAAGTACGATCGGACCAGGGTCGATAATTATTAAAACCAAAAAAAATAATAGTAGGATGAAACCCATTAGAAAAGGAGGGGAATATTATAAAAATGAAAGGAAAAATAATTTACGGGCGATCTGAGGTCGGGAAGGGTATGGGGGTGAGTTTTTAAGGGTAAAAAACGGTTTTTCTCGATTTCCGGCAAAACTAAAAGTCCTATCGAAAAAAGTCGAATAGCAAAGTTGTAGGTAATAAAAAGATCTAAAACTTTTGTATTTACACTTTTTTCACATAACCTCAACTTTTTTCACATAACCTCAAAATTTAAGTGAAAACTTCAAAAAACCAAGTTTTTGGTTTTTTATTTTTCTTTTACAATATTTTTTCTTTTTTAACGAAATTTGGTGAAAACTTACCTTTTTATGTCCCAAATACGCTGTAATTTATTTGATTAAAAATATTTATTTTTTCACCTTATTTTTTAATTTATATCGAAAAAACACCCTAATTTTCAATCGAAAAGTCACCCGTCAAAATATCAGCTTTTTTCAAAAAGTTGGTATGTTTTCTGTTCGTTGAAATCTCTACATTCCGATGGTGAAAAAAAAAAAATATGTTACTATAGTAAATATACTCAGAAAGCGCAAAAAAAAAATATATTTTTGAATTATTATAAAAAAATTTGGGCTATTTATTAAAATTAACACTTTAATTACTCGAAAAACATTAGATTACATGTTACATTGATTAAAAAAATATTGCAAATAAAAATATACTACTATAATTAACAAACAAATAAGTTAATAAAATTAATATTTAATAAGACATCTACAATATTTGGAGAAAGTTGTCGAATCTTCTTTAAATTATATGCGTAGATGTCTATTTATATTTTAAGATAAATTATATACCTGAGTGACCTACGAAAAATAGTAGCCTAGATATTTCATGGAGAAGTGGGGAAGAAGCTAGGCGGGTCTGGGTCTTACTACATACATACTAATACTAATCTCCTTAATTTTGCACAAACAAATTTAGTTATCCCATGAAAAAAAATATATTTCAAAATACATAAAAATATATTAAAAATCTATAAAATATATATCGTAAATATATTTTTAATAACAAATGTTTGGCCGAGTTTCATATACAACATGTAACGTAATTAACGAACACCCTCATACACCCCAATTAGAATATTATGTTGTAATCATAATACATACACTGAATTTTTAATTTAACATGTATATGCATTGTTATTTACTAAATTAGGTTCTTGGAATAAAGTTTATTTTTCTTTATTGTGTATGTAATGATGGAATTTGTATGAATACAAATTAAAAAATACAAAAAAACTACGATTTTAAAAGTCTTATTACTTTGACTTACGGTCCATTTCAATTTGTTTTGACTGTACAGGGTTAATATGACAATAATTTCCGACGTTTAATAATTTTGGAAAAAAAAATACCTACATTAAAAATGATAATTAAGATACATGTTGTATATTTTATACATTTCAAATATATTTCAGATATATTCAAAATATATGAAATATACATGAAAATCAGCCAAAAGTTAGTTATTAAAAATATATTAACTATACATATTTTTTATATATTTATAAAAAGATTTCTTCATTTTTCATTTTAAATAGATTTCTTTAATATATTTTTGTTTAAAAATATTGTAAAGAATAACGTAATCAGAATAAAGTATCTACATTTAATTGTACGATTTACATTTATATTTATATATAATGAGATTTTCTATGACATAAATGTAATTAGCATTAAATAAATCAACTTTTTAATTGCAACAAATTGCAGCAATCACATTTTTAGATGAATTTTTTATAATAATTTTAAAAAAAATCGACCTCGAGTATTTTTCGATTTTTTGCATTTTCTGAGAAGATTTACTATAGTAACATATATATTTTTTTTCACCATCGGAAAGTAGAGATTTCAACGAACAGAAAACATACCAACTTTTTGAAAAAAGCTGATATTTTGACGGGTGACTTTTCGATTGAAAATTAGGGTGTTTTTTCGATATAAATTAAAAAATAAGGTGAAAAAATAAATATTTTTAATCAAATAAATTACAGCGTATTTGGGACATAAAAAGGAAAGCTTTCACCAAATTTCGTTAAAAAAGAAAAAAAATAGTAAAAGATAAAAATAAAAAACCAAAAACTTGGGTTTTTGAAGTTTTCACATAAATTTTGAGGTTTTGTGAAAAAAGTGTAAATACAAAAGTTTTAGATCTTTTATTACCTACAACTTTGCCATTTGACTTTTTTCGATAGGACTTTTAGTTTTGCCGGAAATGGAGAAAAACCGTTTTTTACCCTTAAAAACTCACCCCCATCCCCTTCCCGACCTCAGATCGCCCGTAAATTATTTTTCCTTTCATTTTTATAATATTCCCCTCCTTTTCTAATGGGTTTCATCCTACTATTATTTTTTTTCACTTTTAATTATTTTTAAAGGCTTCTACCCTGGTCTATTTATAGAGGATTAAAAACTCATTACTGTCCGCTAAAGTTTCTTATAGAAAACATCACCTTTGGGTGCACTTTAACCAATTCGTCCTTTTCGAATAGATGGAATGAAAAGGTAAAATCCACGAGCCAACATAAATCACTTATAATAATTATTATCATCGATTTTGATTTCAGACGTGCATTCCGTAATATATACGAGCTGATGGAAGAAGGAGGGAATTGTTTATTGATTTTCTTAGCTAATATGTTCATGTTTGACGTATATCGTGAAATGGCGCGTAACAACAAATGGGCTTCTTTACTCCGCAACGTTGAGCATTGTATATCTCCTTATATCGACTCTCGGGTATGTTATCACTTTTAAGTATTACATATAATATCAGCAAATACGATGATCCCGAACACTATAACATTTATGGAACTAGATCACACATATAGTCTTACATATCATACATACATTTAGTAGTGTTGAAAAATCAAAGACTTTCGGTAAGTCCGTATTTAGAGACGAAACGCAATTAGGATCCGTACTTACCTGATCACTTGAGGTACTGATTCTCGAGTGTAAAGTCTAGGCTTCGATATAAGTTCGATTATCTACTTACTTCTGGGATTGCATTGGAAACAAGACAAAATGTAAATGAATATGCTTATAATACCTATGTAATATTTCATCAGGAACCCGATAAAGAAATAACAGCCCTAATGGAAAATATTGGTTTCATGGACATTGACGTTCAGTGCAAAACCTTAAGCTACTTCTACGACACAGAACTTATGAGAAGTAAGTAGAACTACGTAATTTTATGCCAAGTAATAGCCAGTGGGGTTTGTGGATCAGAAAACAATCAGTGCGGTCAGACACAGTACAGATAATTTTTATACGAATATCTTAGAAAGCGTATTGTGGTAGGTACTCCAAAATACTTGTAGAAGTATGTAAAATTTATCTAAAAACTGCTCTATATTACACAAAATGCATCTTCACAACTCGAAATAACCAAAAAATATTTTTGTTACCCGGATGATATCCACTTCTGGACAAAAGCAACGTATCAACACGCTGATGGTTTGGCAATCGCAGTATGGTGGTCATACTTCACAGAGAGATGTGGCTGCCCGTTCGTCCGTACCCGTATAGTAGGTATTCTCTCGAGACGAGTTCTAATCCCCACGATGTGTAAGTATTATTCGCCGCCTAATCACACAATAATAATATCCTGGGACATTATTTACACACGGCTATCTGATCCCAAACTAAGCAGAACTTGTACTGTGGAACCCAGATAACTGATATACTACATATACTTTTCTTTTGTAAATACATACTTATATAGATAATTACACCCAGACTGCGGACAAACAGACATGTTCATGAACATAAATATCTGTCCTGGGTGGGAACCGAACCCACGACTTCCAGCGTGAAAAGTAGTACAAAAGTAAGAATGCGATCCATAATTATATAGTATATATTTACTAATTCCATCAGCAAATGTTTAAAATCACTTTTCTTTGTTAATACTTACTCAATACGGCTGTGTGAATTCTTGTTAGTATAGTAATAAGCTTAAATTAAGTATTTCTCAGATAAATGAATGTATTCTTTATGAGAAATAAATGTCTAAAACCATAACATTATAAAGAGGTAACGTTTGTGAGTTTGTGACGTTGTAAGGAGTAATCTCTGGGGATCTACTGAACCAATTTTCAAAATTATTTCACCAATAGAAAGCTACGTCATTGTGGAGTGTCATAGGATATGAAAAAATAAATATCCCGAACTTTTAACCCGAAGTATTACGCCGGACTAACGGGCAGGGACAAAAATATTTATAACACGGAACGAAGTTCGCGGGCACTGCTAGTCCAAAATTTAGCCAGAAAATTAGTTAAGTATTTATCTTATAAATACTTTTAATTAGCAAGTAATACTCCGTTGCCCAAGTTCTATAGCCATATTAACTTTAAACCAAGCTTGGCTCATGGTTTTCGAGAAGCTTCAATGTAACACTAAAATATTATATAAGTATGTATATTATTTCAGATATCGTACAAGCAGTCAACCCCTTCGATATCCCAAAACACCAATACGAAGATTTCATGGAAGATTATTATAAGGTGCTACAAGAAATGGAGCTTGTAGATAAAGTCGACGGTGATTACGTATCGGTTTCTCCATTTAGTTACCGTTTGCTTGTAGTTTACGGCAGTAAACCCTATACGATTTAAAATATTAAGAAGTAGGATATAATATTATTCGTTGTCATGAAATATTATTATATAAATTATATAAAATTAAGTTGGTAGGTATTAAGTTTGTGATGTGACGACAGGGAAACAATACTTATTTGTTATACAAGAGTGCAAAGCTGCTTTTTAACCGCGTGTTCAATTTTGATACCGAGCAAGCGAAGGATTCAAAGTTTTGAATCCTTAGAATTAGCGAGGAAATCAAAAGAGCACAAGGTGAAAAATCTTTGCACTCGAGTGCGACACGTAACACCTCAGCGAGGAAATGACTAAATACGAAAAAAATCTTATTATAAATAATTTTATTTCACTTTAGATATTAATTACTATATTATGATATGTAAGTATTGCAGGACAATCATTAAAGTGTAACAAATAATACTGAGGTATAATTAAGAAAATCTTAAAGTAACGTTGCTACAGTTCGAGTGTGATAGTATAAATAATATTTAAATAAATAAAAGAGTTGTATGATAAATTCGGCACCATAGAGGTAGAAGTAAATAGGTTCAATTATATTTTGCATTCACAAACTTAATGCATATGTTCTAAATTCAAATTTGCGTTACCCTCTAGAGGATAAAAACATTTTTTCCACTCAGATATCGAAGAGCAAAAATACTCTTACTGAGATGGGCTGATGAAAAATATATTTATGGCAAACCGATAGTATTCGAAACCGACGAGATAATTCAAGGTTAAAATATCCCGGGCAAATACTGGTTTGTTGCATGGAATGATTTTTATATGGCAGTAATATTGTATAATAAAATCAGAAACGCAATTATGCAATTAAAACTAGAATTATTGAAATATATTTTAAGGATTTTTACTTAACCAATGCTATTATACCGTCAAAGAATTTACTAAACTATCACACATAACAGAATTTGTTAAACTATCAGTAAGGTGACGTTTTTAGGGTTCCGTAGCCAGATGGCAAAAAACGGAACCCTTATAAATTCGTCATGTCTGTCTGTCCGTCCGTCCGTAGGTCATAGCCACTTTTTTCCGGAACTATAAGAGCTGTACTGGTGAAACTTGGTAAATAGATGTAATCTGTGAACCGCATTAAGATTTTTAAAAAATGGAAAAAGAACCTTAATCAACCATTTTTATTTCATCGTACCCATACATGTGGGGTATCCATGGATAGGTCATCAAAAATGATATTGAGGTTTCGAATATAGTTTTTTCTATCTAAACTGAATAGTTTGGGTGAGAGACACTTCCAAAGAAAAAAATGAGTCCCCCCCCCCCCCCACCCTGTAACGACTAAAATAAGAGAATGATAAAACTATAAATAATATATGATGTACATTACCATGCAAACTTCCACCGAAAATTGGTTTGAACGAGATCTAGTAATAAACCAAAATTTACCTTTCATTTAATCAACTGAAATACTTGCTGCTACGGAACCCTTCAGAGGCGAGTCAGACTCGCACTTGGCCGGTTTTTATTGGTTTGGTTTCCTTTTGACATTTTTATATTCAATTGTAAATTAAATCAACTTCTCGTTCATATAATTATTAAGACCATTGGTTTAGGGGTAAGACATATTCTTTGTAAGTTTATGCGTACCTATTGATCTAAATGAAAATTTGTACGTCTTTTCATAAAACACAGAGGTCTATTATTTTAATGTTACATCTATATATCTGTAACTAAGTTTAGTAAATAAATAAAATGATAATTATTGTAAGATGTATGTAATAAAAATGTACGTTGTGATATTACTTATTCAACATTTACTGTGTAATGTATGTATGTAAACATTTAAGTGACTTAGAGCCGCGACATTATTTACACACGGTCATCTGATCCCAAACTAAGCAGAGCTTGGGTGGGGATCGAACCCACGACCTCCGGCGTGAAAAGCCAGCATTTGCCAACCATGCCAATAAGCAGCTGAGGGCTTTTTCGGTCGATGAGCAGCTCAAATTGATATATTATTTCATTTTATTGCCTCCGAAAACTTACAGCTCGAATACAAGTGAACCCTAGAAAATAATAAATAAATTATTAAATCATGACAATTTGGAAGCGTTGCAATATTTCTATATTGGAGTGACATGCCTAGTGAACAGGCAAATAGAAAAGTAAAAAGCATGCACTGGTTGATTGGAAGAGAGTCTTCTCTAAGTTTAGAAAATAAACTTATTATCTACAAATCCATAATAAAACCTATTTGGACATATGGTATTGAACTCTGGGGGTCGGCATGTCACTCCAATATAGAAATATTGCAACGCTTCCAAAACAGTATCCTTAAACTAATATGCTGTGCACCTTGGTTCATAAAAAACACAGAGGTTCATGAATACCTGGAAGTTCTTACTATCAAGGAACAATTTAAAAAGTCTTGTGAGGACTACAGACATAGACTCAACCATCACAGAAATGTATTAGCCAAGGCACTCTTAAATACAAATAATTGTACATATCGATTGAAACGGCCACGGCTAGCCACAATATGATTTTAAATCATAATCTGAATAAGAGAGACCACGTCACAGGATGTGCTAATCTCATAAAAGCTCTCAAAACAAACACAAGATCTGATTATAGCTGTGAGGCTGATCGCAGATAGAGAGAATGAAATGGAAAAAAAAAAAAAAAAAAAAAAATCATGACAATTAAAATTGTGGGTGGCAAGTTAAGTGTACTTGGCTATATCTTATCGACTTATCTTGAAGTTAATTTATTTTATAAATAAACCAGCGGAGTTAGCATGATAATGGTTATCTCTCTACAGGGGTCGACCAATGATATCACATAAACTCCTAATCTTGGTCGAAGGCTGTAGACGCTATTCTTCGCGCCAGGTCAGCTTCCCTTTTATTATATCATGACAATTGAAATTGTAGGTGGTAAGTATAGTGTACTTGGCTATATCAAGTATACTATATCAAATACTTATCGACTTATTGTGAGTTAAGTTATGTCGAGAAAAACTCAGCAACATATAACATCATTATTGTAATTTCTTAGGGATCTCTAATTTAAATATACGGCTCAAAATACTCGCTTACGACGTAGCTTTCTACAGGTGAAAGCTTTTTTAAATCTACTGATTTTATGTTTATCCAAAAATAGTAAAAATCTAATCCCCGGGTTGCATTATTGCAATGTTCTCTCTTGTGGTGTAGCTTTCTATAGGAAAAATACGTTAGTTTATCAATTACACACAAACAAACATATACAAAAATACAAACATTTAATAATTATTTACAATTTACAAAATATTTAATAATTTTTCTTTACGATATTATCTACTCTACAAGTTGATAATTGAAATAGGTAATGAAATTTATTCAGTCTTTAAGTATTTAATCCCTATATATAAAATTAGCGTTTTCTCGAACTGGTCACTGCGTCTGGTTTGGTTCGAATTCCAAATTCAAATGTATTTCATATTTAGGCTTGTGTTTGTGTGTTTCGAGTTTATTAAATAATAATACATATGTTTTCGGGCTATTAGAGATATTATATAGAATTTTTGTCTGTTTATCTGTTTGTCTGTATGTCTGTCCGGGCTAAACTCAAAAAGTACTGCATGGATTTACTTCAAATTTTGCATGAATATTAGGAAGAGGTCAGGTCAACATATAGGCTACATAAAATCACGCTATCACCTACGGGGGAGGATCCGTGATAATTTATAAAGTTTAACGCGGTTAAAACCGCGGGGCACATCTAGTATTAAATACTGTTATTATTCCCTTGACTTACTAAAAATGACAATAAAAAAGTCTGAAGAGAATGAAAATAAATTTATTTTGTATATACTTTACATGGTACAATGTCCGAAGTTGCGTTAATTTTAGCTAATAAGGTAGATGTAGATCTTTATCGCGCTGTGTCTTGGGTTCTTTTTGTAAACGACATTATCATAGCGAGACACACGATGTTAGTTTTCTTCGAACAGGATGTAACTTTGAAGAAAAAGTCCCCATAAAAAAATGAATGTCCTACAATACCAACAGTGATATCTGTTAAATTATACTTAACGGAATACGTGCCCTGAAAAAAATAACATTTTATTAACATTAATGACATCTTACCTGTATATTGCTTAAGTGTACATTGGGATACATTATTTCAGAAAGGGTAACATTGAAAAGTTAATAAAAAACAGACACAAAATACTTATTTTTGTATGAGTGACACTCGTTATCAAGCCATGGAATCAAATAAAAATATTTTAATTTTATTCTTTTATAAATAATATATTAATATACATATATAGGGTCACTTGTCCTACTCTGAACCAGGCAGATTCAATGAACCACCGCCATATTTTAAAAACACGACTCACTTCTACTCCTCACCTACCATACCAAAAGAGACGCTTATGTACCCCTCCTGCGCCCCCAAGTTGGTTCCTACTTGCTGTGGACGATACACGCATGGCGGGGAAACTTTCAATTGCAACCGCAGAAAGTAAGTATTTTTTGTTGGTTTTGATCTTATATTATAATTTTTTATTCATTTTTACGGTTTTAACGTAGACACACTATAATAAACATGAATATCTTCATTTAATTAACAATTGTTTAGTATCCTACGACTTTATTTTATAGGTTATATTATGAAATTAGTTTAAAAAGTGTGGTGTGTCCTTCTTTGAGCCATTTCGGTATGTCCTACAGTGAACCATGGTTCATTGTGTACTACCCAATGCAATGGTCCATATTCCCATACAAGTCTCATAGTAGACAACCGAACAATTTATTTATTTTTAGTCATAAATGGAATGAAATACATTTTAATTGTTTATAACTATACAATTGCACTTATCTTTATTTAGAATGTGATGACCAAAAGGAGCGTCTAGAAAAAAATACCGCAAATATACTAAAAGCCATGCGTTTGCGCCGAAATGGCTGACGTTTACGAAAGGCGGCGGAAGAATGCAAATTAGCTTATCCTACTCTACGTCGTTAGGTGTGTAAAAACAAACATTGCAGCGGAAAAATTGATTGACACAAGAGTGTCGCCGAATTACGACAGTAAAAATGATTTACACCTGAACAATAAAACACGCTGAAAGGATCTCCTCCTAAAGTCACTGGGACTAAAAGTCGTATCTCCACTTACATATTCCCAGTTCGTGTTGCACCTAAAATTCATCTACTTACTTACCTAAAAAACTAAAACAATTTAATCTAGCTGTGCCCCGCGGTTTTATCCGCGTTAAACCTGTTTGTAACCGTTAGCCTAGGCGTTAATTCAGGGTGTCAGCTAACACCATACCAATTTATTAAAATTCCTCCAGCCGTTTAGACGTTAAGAAGTAACAAACACAGACAATTACAAACTTTCGCCTTTATAATATTTAGTGTAATACTAAAACGGATAGAATTTGACGAATAGGATTTTTTATTAGTTCTAACATTTTTTAGTCTTTAAAACTTATAACTTTAGTAAAATAAACAAAATATAAAAAATAAAAGTTGAATAAAAATTGTAATGAAGAAAAACTAAGACTGGGGAAAAAGAATAATATAATAATAATAAACAAAATTAAAATATTCGATCCAAAGAGACTATTACATATAATTTTAAGTTAATAATACAAATAAGACTTGATAAAAGGCTGTTATTTAGTTTTTACCATGTTCCTATTTGTTATTACAGATTATTTTGAATAAAAGCTTTCATTTTATGACACATTATTTTATTTTATTACGTTAGTACCTATCTAATAACTGCTATGTTTTGCATACGTTTATAAAGGTGGTTCATTGTAAAATGTTGCCTGGTTCAATGTGTACAACCATTGGTCCACTATGAACCAATTCTCATTTTTTAATAAATTGGTTTGAATTGAATATATATTCAACATATCAAAAAACCATAAAAGCCAATACAAACCCATTTAAATTCCTTAGCTAAATGCATAAGCAAGATAGCATAGGTTACAAAACAAAAAAGTTACATGACTTTGAAATTTACGTGGTTCATAGCTGGACCACTCACCCTACATACTTATATTAATATACATATATTATATACATTCTACGCGTGCATTTATAAATCCTACGTAAACTTCTTATGTAAACTTCTTATGATCCATGAATACATTTCTAAGTTGGCGTCTAAGATGAAGCATAAAGATTCAGTAAGAGCCGATTTCACTATTATAATTAAACGTGATCTATAAACGCTATACTCAGTTCAGCGTCCTATAGCTGAGTTTAGCGTCCATTGATCGCGTTTAATTTTAACGGTGAAATCGGCTCTAAATAATTCCCTTTCAGGTTCTGCTTCTGACATATAGACGATAAAGCGTATTAAAACTGGTTGCAACCAGGCCTTGGGACGTTTGTTTAGAAGCGACAACCAAACAGACGGACAAACGAAGAGTAAAACTAGAGTACACTTAAATACATTTAAGTCCTAAATTACTTTTCTTTTGTGTATAAACTCAATACTGTGTTTAGCTATTACATGTATATTCTTATAAAAAATGCAGAAAACTACGCATTATGAATTAAGCTATTGAACATGTACTTACCGCCTTGATCATACAGTGCTCATCAACCTCATAGCTGCTCTTCAAAATAACGGAAATTATTGGATGGCGACAGAGATTCATCATCTTATAACTCCACAAAGCAGATTTTGATTCTTTTCCTCTATGAACAGCTATTTTTGTCTAGAACAAATATAAGCATTCAAAATGTCAGTACAGAGCAATCCGATTACTTACATAACATAATAGAGAATCATACAAATTGGTACTCACGGCTATATATCAAGCTATACATTTCTAGTATAAGCTGATCTCCCGTTGTATAGGATTTCCATACTATGACAGGTCAGCTTATCTTGAAAATTTATAGCTGAATAGGTAGCCGTGTGTACATCCTTTTCAGATGTAACGATGCCACACACAAAAGATATTATAACATGCCTCCTTTGTTTTGGCGGTTAAGAAGCGACTACGTGTTAGGTATTTTTTGTGTTATTGTTATTGTGAGTAAGTATAATAAACATGGCTGATGTTTATTATACTACGATAAGATTACATCCTGAAGTAAATAACTGGATAAACTATTTAGTAAATTGTTTCAATGTCAAAGTTGATAGATAAATAAATAAACGATTATCTATACTTACCTACATATAATAAAATCGTAGGAAAGTCAAAACTGTACATTGAATATTTTTTTAAAAGGATACTTGAGGCGTGATGTACAATCGATATCGAAGCCAAAAATATAGTTTTTAGAATTTTTGTCTGTGTGTCTGTTGGTCTGTATGTATGTCCGGGCTAAACTCAAAAAGTACTACATGGATTTACTTCAAATTTTGCATGAATATTACTAAGAGGTCGGGTCAACATATAGGTTACATATTATCACGCTATCACCTACGGGGACGAGCACAGCTTTATAATTGCCGTAAATTATAAAGTTCAACGCGGGTAAAACCGCGGGGCACAGCTAGTATTAAATATAATGATGTATCATATTAATAAATTTAATATAATCGAATACATGCAATGCGCATGACTACGGAAATTTTAGTGAAGAAAATGAAGGCGGATATCCCCACGTTCATATGACCATAAATAAAAAAATAATGGTTATCCATATCGCTCATATGCAACTGTGAACAACTACATCTTCCGTACTCCGTAATCCTAAATTGATCTCCTAGTGTGTGTCGTTCGAAGGTAAAGAAAATGAAAAAAATGTTTATTCACTATTAATATTCTTCTTTACAGATATTATACTTCTGCCAAACTGCATAACAGTTTATTGGCAGATGAAGCTCCCTTTTTCCAAATTTCTTACAAAAAGTAACACTACAAAAAAGTTAATTATATACAAAGATAAATGTTAACTAATTACAGATTGCGTCGTAGTATTCCTCCGAATCGAGGCCACGAGAAAAGGTGCCCAATACTATAATATAATATACTTAGGTACTATTTACTAATATCTCAGATTCTACACGCTTTAAGAGAAACTTTTTAATTTTAGCCTTGAAAATAACTAATGTTTACGTTATTAGTTAAAGTTAGGGGAAAGGTCATTGGGCGAAATCTGACCCAGTTAACGATAGTTTTCCTACAAAAACCAAATTAGTTTTAAATTGTTAAGTATTAACCTACATTAAAATTTAGATAGTTATTTTTTTTTTAAACCATGGGAATAAAATGTTAAATATAAATAAAAAATAGGTAATAAATGTATTGATAAAACAATTCCAGTGAAGCATTCTGTTAAATAAATAAACAAAATAAACGTTTGCGCGCTATAAGAGTTAGTGATGCAGCTTTGGATAACTTCCCACGCCTAACTTTTGAAGATTTGATACTATTTACGTTGGGCACCTACCATTTAAGGAGCGCTAGATCATAAGTTCACGAACACTTGCGACCAAATGGTCTGTATATTGTTGAACTATACCGGCACCATGAATTGGTTAAACACAAAATATTAATACGGGGAAAAATACAGTCGCGACATGTCAGGAGCAAAACATACTATACTTACATATTGGTGAACCCAACAAGACAGGGCAGAGATAGTATCGAAGATTACTACTGCTCTTGTATCCACGGTTGCCGCACTATTGGATGCTGCGCGCATATAGCCAGCATAGTATATTTTTTGTCTTGGGCCCGACATCAAAATCAAATTGATGCGCCTGCGGCGTTTTTAGACGATACAATTATTCCTGTAGACATTGATCATGTCGAATAAAACTTAAAAACTCTTCTATACTTGTTTTATTTTACATATTTTATTTTTAAAATCATGTTTACTATCAAAAAACCAGTAAAAATGTACTAAGCCTTGTTATAATAAACCTTATTATTGTATTTTTATTTTTTAGATTTATGTTTTTTTCCCGTTGTCTGCGTTAATGCGACATATATATTCGTAAACTAGAGACGTTTATCTAAACATAATACCTATTTTTTTTTCTGTAGGCCGTGGGTATAGGTTTCATACTTAGTTGCCCAATGACCTTTATTATAAAGTTTAGGCACTATGTAACTTCTATGTCTTTTACCAAAATAGTTGTTAGATGTGGGGATTTTAAAAAGAGGTACATTATTTGCTCTATTGGGCCTTGTACGTTTTACCCGGATCTTAAATTATAATAATATCCTGGGACATTATTTACACACGGCCAGATAACTGATATACTACATATACTACTTTTCTTTTGTAAGTACATACTTATATAGATAATTACACCCAGACTCAGGACAAACAGACATGTTCATGCACACAAATATTTGTCCTGGGTGGGAATCGAAACCACGACCTCCGGCGTGAAAAGCAACGTTTATAGTTCCAGTGCTGGTAATTCTAATGGTGCCGAGCGATTCTCTCGGAAAATTACCTTAAATATAATGTGCGTCGCGGACGAATTGTCTTACAAAGTAATAAGAATTAAAAAAACCGACTTAAAAACTAAAAAGTATAAAAAAAATATCTTAATAATGATTCAATTTAATACATCTCTTATGCAAACGTAATACCTTTAATATTAATGAAATACTATAATTTGTATGTGCTACTTATTGATAGGTTTGAAGTCGGTGCCAAGCCAAATGTAATAGCAGGTACCACACTCCCCGCCCGTTACTTTCAGCGGGATAGCTTCGAATTTCTACACAAACAACCCATGCGGGCAGACGTCGTTGACGGTCGTCTCGTAATATAGTAAAATTTTGAAGCGTTGTCTCCTAATTAATAAATTTATCTGCTTGTTTTTCAGGGCCAAATATATTCATTTATACGCATAATATAGATTTATTATAACTATAGTAACTCATTAAGTATTTAATATTAAATATATTTTTATGATACAGTTTCATCTGTTTCATATTAATTCACATTGTTCTTTATAACCTTTAGTGTAGGAATAACATCACAAAGTATGAAAGCTGTATGTAATATTAACTTGTATTTTGCTTAGGGCTTGGCACCGACTTCAAACCTATCAATAAGTAGCACATACAAATTATAGTATTTCATTAATATTAAAGGTATTACGTTTGCATTAGAGATGTATTAAATTGAATCATTATTAAGATATTTTTTTTATACTTTTTAGTTTTTGAAGTCGGTTTTTTTAAACGAAGTCTTTTTTATTTGTTACTTTTTAGTGTCTAGCTATGGGTAGCACTAAGAAAGGTGCCGCGCGTCAAAACTATAGGTCCCAACAAACGAGAACGGAAAAAAGAAATATCCTCCGAAAAAATGTTGCTCGAAACTCTTTTTCACGTTTTTGTGAGACAGTGAATGATCGAAAAAAACCGTTTGTAAAGTAAGAAAAACTACATAAAATTACATTCACTCTAAGAAAACTTGCACAGTACGAGTCTAGACTCGCTAAGATTCATGAAAGTCTGAACAGCAAGCGCATCGGTTAGGCCGTATTTATAACCATCTAGCTAACGAGTCTGTGTGCTGAGGGCTTATAGACTAGGTCTTATTAATGATCGAATCGCCATCAAGTCTGCTGAGCAGAAGGCATGTGTCTAAGAAGAATAGGTCTTATTAATGATCGATTAGCCAACGAGTCTTCTGAGCAGAGGGCTCATAGCCTAGGTCTTATTTGTGATTGATTCGCTAATGAGTCTGCTGGGCAGAGGGCTGTTAGACTAGGTCTTATTCATTAGCCATCGAGTGTACTGAGAAGAAGGCTCATAGACTAGGTCGTATTGATGATTAAGACATTGAGAGAGTTCGAGTCGGACTCGTCCGTGAAAGGCGGAATGTTTTTTCCGTAGCAGCAAGTATTTGAGTTGATAGAATGGAAGGTAAATTGCGGGATACGATTTATGACGCATTAAAAAAACTACTTACTAGATCTTGTTCAAACCAATTTTCGGTAGAAGTTTGCATGTACATCATATATATTTTTTTAGTTTTATTATTCTCTTATTTTAGAAGTTACAGGGGGGGGGGGGGGTTACGCCTTTGTAAGTGTCTCTCGCGCAAACTATTCAGTTAAGAAAAAAATATTTTATAAATCTCAATATCATTTCTGAAGACCTATGCATAGATACCCCACATGTATGGGTTTGATAAAATATTTTTTTTTTACATTCATAACTGAATATAATAATATATATATATATATATATATATAAGTATGGGAAACCTCCAAAATTTATAATTTGATTTTCCGTTGTTGTGCCAAAATTTTAATGCGGTTTACAGAATACATTTGCTTACCAAGTTTCAACAATATAGTACTTATAGTTTCGGAAAAAAACAGACATGACGTTCCGTTTTTTGCCATTTGGTTACGGAACTCTAAAAATGGCAGCTATTCCGCATCAAACTAAAGAAGAATCACGTAAATCGGTTCATCAACCTCAGCGCAATCGGTGTACGTACATAAAAAATGCGCTTGTGCTAAAACGTGCGCCTACATGCTTTTCCAAAAACGAGCATATACGCGAGTATTAAACGCTAGTCGTCTGAAACTATTCTTTATGTTCATGCCCAGAAAGACATGAACAGTATGAGTCTAGCTAGACTGGCTAAGTTTTAAAAACGTCTGTGCCAAAGACAATTACATCGTCCACATAAACAAAAATTTTCATACAAAAATGTCCATAAAATGAAAACTAATGGGCCAAACTATATAATTTTTTTATGGAACCAAATGGCAACTATTCCGCATCTAACTAAAAATAATCACGAAAATCGAATCATAAATCTCCGAGTAATCGGTGTACATACATAAAAAAAAAATACCGGTGAACTTGAGAACCTCCTCCTTTTGAAGTCCGTTAAAAAGAAACCGAAGATTGAAAATTGACTACAGGCGTTAACTTAACTACCTCTGACATAGGATGACCACTACCTAGACGTATGTTACAGGTGAGCACAACCTCACGGTTGATTCACACGATTGGGATCACGTCACTAGATTAGAAAATTTATAATACCTACTCGCTAAGCCGAGGCCTAAAAACGGCACGTTGTCGCATTCTATTAAACATTTAAAAAAGGTAATCCCTAGCATCTTAGAACAAAGCAGGGCAGACAAAATAAACTAAAGAGGCCAAAATATTATAAACTGAAACATTGTAACTAAAGCAATCAAGACGCTGTCAAAGACGCAACGGTTAATTGCATCTAAAAGTTAATTGTGCAAATTATTTCATGTTTCCATCTTACAAAAACAAAAAACGACCAAACTGTGTGCGTATACTTGTGCTTCTTAGTGGCTTCAAATCTAGACTAATACTATCTAGAGTGACATTTAAATTCTAAGTTCTAGGTAAAGCTGACTTCAAGAACGCAGCCGATATGGTTACTTTCTGGACCGCAACAATTAAAATTAAAGTAACTTGTCATCGCCACGTAATCAGCGGTTATTGGATATTTTGTGCAACATTAGAGCCTTTCCCTCCACCAGTTCACAATTCGGATAAATCGCCGAAAAAACGTTCAAATTTCATCTATTTTTGCTGACCTCTTCTATTGGAACATTAATTAGATATGTGATATTCGTTATAGATACATATTTGTTATCAGGCCCTTTCCAAATATCCGTAGTGACAATCGTGCTATTTTTCGATTTTGGTCCTTTGCACACTCTGTATGACTTCCAATCCACATCGTACGGGCCCTGTAAACATTGTATTTAGTATTAAGGCAGGCAGAATAAGGTGGGTTTAAAAATAACTTAATGATGAGTTCCTTTGCAGTAGGCCTCTGGCATGTCATTTGGATCGTCACCCAAGTTGCGATGATCCAAGACACGATTTATTCATAGCGATAAAGTTTATGGGTAATCTGTTGACTCGGTAAAGTTATAAAATTGCAATAAGCATCGTAAATCCGATTATTGATTTCGTAATTGATTTTTATTCTTATGTTAAAATCATAATTACGTATTTGTCTTATCGATGATCTGGCGACAAGTTTTGAGCAGACTCGTTTGTTCCTTTTCATAATAAGATTTAACGTCCCTTTCCACTCTATTATGGAAGGAAGGTATAAAAAATCATCAGATTGTTCTTCAATAACTTTTTCCATAGAAAATTTGGCTCGTTATCTGTTCTCCCTTGTTGAGATAACAAATAGACATAAACATTCTGAGATGGTGGAATGGAGGTTCATTTATATTAAAACTCAATTCCGCCATATTCTTTTCAAAATAAGCTAGCGGTCCAAAGTCTGTTCTTTTTAAATTTTGTAATGATTTCATCCTATATGCTAGTTATATAATATAAAAATATAAATATATAATTTAACGTAATTGAAATAAATTTAATGCTAAATTTGATAATAATAATTATTTTTAGAAAATATATATCTTAATTGTAATATTTAACAATACTCGTAAATAACTCAATTTAAGATTGTTATTGTTAAATAACGTTTTGAAATTGTATGCATAAATTATTTAAGTACTAGTATTATAGATGTTTCTATGAAGGTTTATAACCTTGAAACGAATACTTAAATTCTAACACATGATATGTAATAAATTAAATTAACAATTCACAGACTGTAACAATCAAACTCACATAATTAAATTTGTCTCCAAGATTAGGGAATATCTGAAAGTGACAAAAATGTACTAACACTAACACAATAAATATTATAAAACGCATAATTATAAATGAGTCAGTCAAACATCACTAGTTATAAATTATGACTATAAAAAACAATCATCATAAATGTAGCTAACATTTCAGGATGTATTCAAACAAGCTAATCGATATTTAATGTACTTCTACTTCCGAAATTATTTTCGATTCTGTACATGGTAAAGTGTTTACCTGATAGGTACATAAAAATTTAATACAAATATCATGGGTTATACATATGTATGTATATATTATAATATTATAAATTAGATTTATTAGGATTTTTGTTAATAGCAGAGGTCTAAAAATAAAAACATTTCATATCATGAAATTGACGTATGCATTTGATTATACGGGGTGTAATGGTGTGTCTAGCAAAAATTCAGTGATAATCAAAGAACTTAAACATTTTATAACTTACTTCAAAACTAGTTACACACACAAACGGAAAAGACAAAAGAACTAATGAAAAAGACAAATATTTAATCTGTAATAACATGTTTATAACAGATAAAATATTTGTCTTTTTTTTTCATCAGGTTTACCCACAGCTTGTGCATACAATATATATCTGATGAATATTTTTTTAACAAATTAGACTTACACACTAGCCAATTACGGGTTAACCAACATTCTCCAAATCTAGACGAATAATCGGCACTTGAGATTATTTTGGCTATAGAACAATGAAATACCTCCGACGCGTTAACAGTAGTATTGAGTGACTTCAAGATTTTGGACTTGAAACAATTTAAGGAATCATGGTGTATGTCGGCATCCGGTACAGATTTCATGAAAGAGTTCATCTCTCTTCTTCTTAGCGTTTCGATGGCAAACTCGTCAAATTTTTGTGGCCCAGAACGTGGCCACACTGATTGCCCTGCTTGTGGCATTTTTAAGATCGTGCCATGAACATGTGGCAGGACAGGCTGGGCAAGCTGTTAGATGGGCCATGGATTGGACCGATGCTCCGCAAATACAGTCCTTTTGGGGTTGCTCGACAGTCCCCATCTAGACATGTTTTCTTTGCTTCGGCCCACTTGAGTCCGGAGTCTGTTTAGGGACTTCCAGATCGGCTACGGTAATTGATGACCAGGTGGGAGGCTTTCGGCAAGCGTGACAAACTGATCCATGAACCCTTTTTGTGCACGCCAGATGCTGCATCTCGCTCTTGAGGGATCGGTCGTTAGTGGCGTGGTGCATTTGGCAAAGCTATTTCGGCTTTTAAGCCTTTGCGGCGGTAGCCTATGCCCATAGAGGGGGTGCCGGGGATCACCATCCATTTTGGCCCTTTCTAGGGAGCTTGCTACAGTCCTGCGAACGTCTGGTGGCGCTATGCCAGCCAGTGGATACAGCAAATTTATCGGGGTCGGCTTCAAACACCCAGTGATTATCCGGCACGATTCGTTTAAGGCTGTTTCCACTAGCCTTGCGTGCGTGGAGCGGGCCCAAACTGAGCAAGCGTATTCGCCGGCAGAAAATGCTAGCGTAGCACTTGCGGCGTTGCTCCCCATTTGGTTGTGACTAGGCGGTGCAACAGGTTATGGCGTGCACCTTCCGCTTCAATTCCTCACAGTTCCTTTTATAGGTGAGGGATCTATCCAAGATAACGCCGAGGTATTTAGGAGAGCAGTTGTGAGTGATAGACACTCCTTCCCAGGCAATCTTGAGCTCACGCCCCGCCTGAGCGTTGCGAAGGTGGAAAGCACAGGACTCAGTTTTTGAGGGACTAGGCTTGAGAGAATTTTCACCGTAGTACCTACTCAGGTCACTTAGTGCTGCAGTGAGATTAGCCTCAACCTTGTCAAAACTGGTCGCTTGAGACGTGAGCGCAAGATTGTCCGCATATAGGAAACGAGAAGTATTTGGGCTGGATGGTTGGTCGTTGGTATATATATTAAATAGTAGCGGGGCCAGGACACTCTCCTGGGGAAGTCCATTCTTTTGCCCCCTCCAACGACTTTTTTCCGAAAGAAGATGGACCTGAAAGCGGCGGTTGTGGAGTAGTTCGCGAAGAATGTTGACGAATTTAAAGTCAGCTGTCAGACGAGTCTCCACCTTCCACAGAAGCCGTCTCAGATTCACTGTGTCGTAGGCTGCTGATAGATCTACAAATACAGCACCGGTCACCTTCCCCCGTTCAAACCCATCCTCAAAGTGTTGCGTGAGCTTGAGTACCTGATTGCTACAAGACTTTATTGGTCTGAAACCTGCCTGCTCTGGAATTAATCTCGGGTCGACAAAGCTTGTGAGGCGTGTCAGCAACAGCCGTTCAAACAGCTTATATGTGTGGCATAGGAGCGAAATAGGTCTATAGTTTTTACGGTCTTGTACCGGTTTTCCTTTGATTTTCGCCAGATGCGGGGAATTCGAGACAGGTGTTAAACATTTGCAGCAACCAGGACACAGCAACTGGGCCAAGGTGTTTAATTTGCTCAACAGAGATGTTATCTACGCCTAAGGCTTTACCGGGCTTTAGAGCTTTTATTCCCATGACGATATCTGGTAGGTGGAAAGGCTTGCTTATGTGGTCACAAGAGCTTGAGGAACTGCTTGGTTTTGGGGGCCTCGGGAGACGGCCAGATGGTTTGCCATTTAGTATGAGCTGATGAGCTATCTGATCAGCAGTAACCTTACCAGGTGTAGGAGCAGGTGTTAGTAAGCTTCCGAATGGTATTCCATGCTTTTTTACTATTGTGGGTCATGTCGATACCGGTAACAGTACTGATCCATCTTTCCCGGCGGTTCTCGCTAATTTGGGATAAAAGTTTTTCTCCCACAAGCAAAGTATTCTCTGCGAACGGGTTACTATTGAACAGAGGCTCATACTCCTTAAATAGCTTTGCGGAATCACTCGACAGCCCTGGAACGTCCGATGTGCGGCAACCCCTAGGGATGTGCTTTCGGGACACATTGCACACTAACTCTATAAACTGGTCGTATGCTTTCGGGGAGGGAGGCACAATCAGGAGAGCGTCGTCGATATCCCGCGAAAATTGTTCCCAGTTTGCCTTTGAGTAGTTAAACCGGCGCTTTAGAAGGATCTGTAAAGGTCGCACAACCGGAACAATTTCACACATGATAGGGCGGTGCTGAGTTCGGGGAATAGGAGTGCATACCGTCTTGACACATTGGGAACTTACGTTGGAGCTAACAAAGACAAGGTCCGGGTTATAGCCCCTCTTCCATCGGCCACTGTTGAAGGATGCCGGCTGTTTAGGGTCGTGAACCAAAACCAAGTCGTTCATTTCAGCCCATGTCTCAAGTGCTTGACCACACTCATCGAGGTCTTTGTAGCCCCAAAGTGGATTGTGACTATTAAAATCACCTATCACAATTCTAACGGGTTGGTCGTCAGCACCCTCCCGGGGCCCAAGCTGGAATGGAGTACCGGGTGGTTTGTAAATGGAAGTAATAGAGCAGTGGTCGAGGTTTACGGTGATTACCTCAATGCCGTTCTGGTTGGAGCTTTCAGTCGATAGGACACTCATTCCGGGAGTAACAAACACTGCGTTACCATGTTTCGGGTGGCAAGTCTCGGAAATGAGGGTCAGTCCAGCTAAGTAGGGACGGCTCTGCGTTTCATCTCGGTGGGTCTCCTGGACACAGAGGACATCACAGCGTGTTTTGCGGTGGAGCTCGGACAACAATTCCGATTTATCCTCAGAAAAACCTTCGATGTTAATCGAAACTACACTCAGAGCCGGCTTATGCACTGGACCTGGTGGGGTGGTATTATAATTTGCCATCGTGGTGAAAGGATTGGCCAGTCAGCGTTAGAACTCGCTAACTGTTGCCCAGGGTGCGCCGAACGTACGGATTTGTGTGGTACGTCACTCGGGGAGGCTCCTTTCATGCACGACATTCATTTCATCTCTCTACAAACCCTATTGAGCGGTGAGTTTACTTCGATGTTGGTTTTAGAAGGTTGAATGTGATACATGTTCGTTATAGGATATCTGGGTATTTTAAATGGTACATTCAGAGCTACACGCGTAATCAGTTCAGAGCAATCTAATTTATTGTTAGTTAGTTTGAAGAGGAACATTAAATCTTGTAGTTTTCTTCGTTCACGTAAAGAATTTATATTAAAGATTTGAAGGCGTTGTTCATATGGAGATCTCGGTGAAACTTTATTCGTAGTATATGCAAGATGCTTGGTAAAGGCTCTCTGTATGCGTTCGACCCTCTGCGAGTGCACTGAGTATTGTGGGTTCCAAGCCACGCTGGCAAACTCCAGGTGACTACGAACTAGGGCATTGTAGAGTAGGATTTTGGAACGAGCTGCTTTAAAACCTTTGGTACTTCTTTTAATGAAACCAAGCATCTGTGCCGATTTTTTGACAATAGTGTCTATATGCTTGATAAAGTTAACCTTACTGTCCAAAATGACGCCGAGATCCTTCACCCCTTTAACAGAATTTAATGGTTCTCCCTTTATGTTGTACGATATAGCATGAGTTTGTTTTTTTCCTAGAAAACCGGATATGACAGCACTTTTGTATATTGAGCTTCATATGGTTTAATGAGCACCAATGTTCTATCCTATCGATATCTTGTTGAATAAGAATGGGATCATTGTTTGTAGTTATAGTTTTATATATTTTAAGATCGTCCGCAAACATTAAGTATTTACAGTGATGGATTTGGTCGGTTATGTCGTTTATGAAAAGGGAGAAGAGAACAGGTGCAAGGTGAGAGCCTTGAGGAACTCCCGACGCGGCATAGTAAGGATAAGATTCGTAGCCATTTAAAACTAGAACTTGACATCTGCGAGATATGTGGGACGAAATCCAGTTTAGCAATGAACCATGTATACCATTGTATTCAAGTATCGAAATCAGCATAAGATGATCCACTTTGTCAAAAGCGCTGCTAAAATCTGTATACACAGCATCAACCTCCAATCTACTATCAAGGGCCAGTGTTATGTCGGTAACATATTGAGTGAGATTTGTTTCGACACTTCGCCCATGTTTAAAGCCGTGTTGATGGTTTGAGATATTTTTATCTATATGTCGAGTGATTACTGGGCAGACAAGTGACTCGAAAATTTTGGAAAAATATGTCAATATAGATATTGGTCGATAATTTTTGATATTTGCCGGAGCCCCTTTTTTGGTGTAATTTTAGCCTTCTTCCATAGGTCAGGAAAAATTCCTTCTTCAAGGGAAGTATTGAATATTATTTGTAAGGGTCGATAGAGTACATGGCTACAGTGTTTGACGAACGAAGGCGGTATAGTGTCGGGCCCAGGGTCCTGGGAAGGGTCAAGTTGTTTGAGCTTTTTGAGAACTTCTTCTTTTGTGAACATTATCGAGCTTAAGGTGCTGTTACTTACCGAGCATTTATTATTGTTAGAGTGGTTAGAAGGTCCGGGGCAAAAACAGATACGAAATGATCAGCAAAAAGATTTGCAATATCAGGACCATTGTCAGCTATTCTGTCGTTCAAAAACATCTCAGCAGGTATACCAGATTCTCCGCGACGTTTGTCTTTTATAAATCGCCAGAAAGCTTTCGGATTCCTAGTTATTTCATTCTCAATTTTGCGTTTATAATCATTGTAGCAGTCATTATTTATTTTATGACAACGATTGCGGAGTAACTCAAAGGTGAGTTTGTCGCGGGGATTACGGTATTTACGATATTTTTGCCTTACTTTTTCTTTTTCTGATAAGGTCCTAATAAGGGAAGTAGAAAACCAAGGTGTGTATTTGGAAAACTTTGGCTTGAATTTTGGTATAAATTTATCGAAGGAACTAAATACCGCTTTGTAGAAAACATCAACCCGTTTGTTTACGTTAATACAGTTTTGAAATTTATTTTCCCAGTTAATACATTTTAAGTCAATTATAATTTTCTCAAAATCAGTTTTCAAGAAATTGTATCCGGAGCGACATTTTGCTTTAAACTGCTTTATAGTATCCAGTGATATTGATATATACAAACTTGGATGGTGTGGGTCTGGCTTGCTTAGCAAGTCATTAGCTACGTTGACTGATACGTTTGGCAAATTACTAATATACATTGTATGCGAGATATGTTCACCGGTGTTTGAGCCTTTTAAACCGAATAATATTTTTATTTATTAACTAATAATCTAATTATGACACAAAATTGAATTAACTTTCTAACATTGATGATGTCGATGTCTATCTGTGGCATAGTAGCTCTCAAACAGATGGACCGATTTCGGTGCGGATTTTTGCATTTGAAAGCCAGTTTCCTAGCGGTGCTTCTCAGCTTATTGGTTTTTTTTTTAGATGTTTGTATAATATCGGTCCAGCAGTGTAAGAGTACAAAAACCGGCCAAGTGCGAGATTGTTTCTTTTTTAGATGTTTGGATAATATCGGTCCAGCAGTGTAGGAGTACAAAAACCGGCCAAGTGAATGTTAGTTTGTTCGTTGTTAGTTTGAGTCGGACTCGCCCAGGAAGGGTTCTGTAGCAGCAAGTATTTCAGTTGATTAAAGGAAAGGCAAATTGCGGTTTACAATTTCTGTCGTATTAAAAAACACTACTTACTAGATCTCGTTCAATTCTCGCCCATGAAGGGTTCCGTAGCAGCAAGTATTTCAGTTGATTAAATGAAAGGTAAATTGCGGTTTACGAATTCTGACGTCTTAAAACTACCTACTTACTAGATCTAGTTCAAACTAATTTTCGATGTTAGTTTGCATGGTAACATTACCATGCAAACTAACATCGAAAATGATAAAAGTAAAAAAAAATATATAATGTACATACATTATATATTTTTTTTTACTTTTATCATTCTCTTATTTTTGGAAGTTTCCGGGGGGGGACACTCATTTTACCACTTTGGAAGTGTCTCTCGCGCAAACTATTCAGTTTAGAAAAAAATTATATTAGAAACCTCAATGTCATTTTTGAAGACCTATCCATAGATTCACATGTATGGGTACGATAAAAAAATGAGTTTCAGTTCTATGTATGGTGAACCTCCAAAATGATTGTTCTTTTTCTATTTTTGTGTGAAAATCTTAATGCGGTTCACAGAATACATCTACTTACCAAGTTTCAACAGCACAGCTCTTATAGTTTCGGAAAAAAGTGGCTGTGACATACGGACGGACAGATAGACCGACAGACATGACGAATCTATAGGGGTTCCGTTTTTGCCATTTGGCTACGGAACCCTAAAAATTTCTCCGCAGGATTCTTTAACGTATTTATAATTTTATTATTTGTGCTAAAGTGCTGAGCTGCTTAAAGGACGGGTGAGCCGGAAAGTCATCACTTGTGCAAGCCATCTTCGAGACGTGAATACCATCTGACAAACATATCACCTCAGAAGTAACCTGCGTGTATGAGAGAATTTTGCTGGTTAGCTCTTTAGTGCTTTGAATAGAAGACAGGAATGCAGGAAGACTAATACTGGATTTTTGTTGTATGTTAAATAAATAAATAATTTTTTTTTTCGGATGCCAAGACCACCTAGACATACAGGAAGTGTGGTTTTCAGCCATGCTAACTCATCCAAGTACAGGCTACGAATAAATTTTAGGGTTTCTCGTAGAATTTGTTCAATTTTTTCCAGAAATTTTCAAATGTTGGAGGACAGGAGCGAAGAATTTAGGTAAATTTAGGAATAAATAAGCTGTGCCGAAATATAGTGCAAGATAAGAAACACGAACATTTTAATTTTTTTCACGAACAAATGGGGCTACGGATTTATGGAAAATTGGTGACCCAAGGAAACTACTACCTATATATTGGATTAAGGTTGGGGGCTATCGCATAGGATAAATTTCTGAAGTTTGTTAATTTGTCCCGAAAGAATAATTTCACATTTGGCAGAATTTTGGTATAATATTTTCCATAATATAGTATAATTAACCGAATCAAAAGCACGACTAAGTTAAAGCAATCACGCAAAGACAGAGGTATTCCTTAAAGTGTAGTTTGTCTCAATGTTTTTAATGCAAATATTACAAGATCAGTAGATAAACCACTTCTAAACCTGTACTGAGCTTTACTTTTGAGAATATTATCCTCACCCAAATAGTTATTTATTATTAAATCAAATAGCTTAGATAATACTGTTGCAATTGAAATGGGGTGATATTTAGTCAGGCATGCAGGAGGTCCCATTTTGAACTATTAGTACCACATTCATTTTCATAAATTCTAAAGGTGAATAACCATGACCAAAACATCTATTGAAAAAATATGCAATATTTTCTAACAGTAATAGTCCTACATATAAAATATTATGCTCAATATTAATTCTACCTTATTATATAGTGGACAATGTACAGACGCCAGCACATCCAGCTACCAGAATCTGTCAAATTTCTTTTATAGTTTTTCAACTTTATCACAAAAGCTTAAGGTTCACTTTCAATTGGGGAAATTTGACAGAATGGGGTAACTTGATGTGCTGGCGTCTGTACATATGTATGTATTACGACGGTCGCGCTTTATTTCTACTACAGGATCCATTGCAGAACAAACTGACTGTTTCTCTACCACCTGATTAAATGACAGTCCACACAGTCCGGTTAAATATACGCGGAGATGTTGTTCATGTTAATATATTTATTTAGAAGGTATTAGTAATTATATCAGGTAGATTGGCTGGTCTTCATTTAATTTTACTGGTTATAAAATATATCTGCGCTGAAACAAAAGTAGCAACGAAATATTTTATATGGTTACGGTTCATTTTTCGTAAATCGTTTGCTCTGAATCCAAATATTTTAAACTTAAAAAAAAGACATTCTGTGTTATAAAATATGACAACTGACAAAAAGACCTAGGATTATCTAGACGTAACCTTATCGAGCTAGTGTTGCTAAATAACGAGTAACTTCCCGATTTACTTGGATTAGGGTGCGATTTTTGAGAAAGAAATACGATTTCAAAATAAAACGTTCAATATAAATATAATTCAGCTAGACCTATGTGGCTATTATAAGACCAAACTGAATAAGCTTTTCATACCATCATCTATTTTCAAAACACATTTGAAAATAAAATTCAATAAAACAGTTGAAGGTTGAAATTGTCAGCTATTTGTTAAAATAAAGCAAATCTAGCGTTCTTGTTGGAGCGCTGGACAAAAATAACAAATCACCGTAGGAACTGATGGAATCATAGATAAAAAATAAAAGCGTTAATAGTCTACCCGCAAAAGTTTACTAAAAACATTCCGTTTTCAGTGTAATGAGACGCCTTATTTTTATACAATCAAATAGAATCTCTATGAAACTCACGGACCTTACAATCGCCTATTTCCGATTGTAATAAAAACACCTATGTGTTTTACATTTAACTAAATGTCAAATCAAGTCACACATATATAGAATAGATCACATATATACACATATATACTATATAGAATAGGGTGCTTCTTATATGGACATAAAAATATTTTTTCATATTTTTTTGCGGGTCATGCTCTTATTCTGGTCTGTGCCACAAAAAATTAATATATCTAATTTTTCACATTTTTCAAATAATATTTAGGAGTTGCTACCAGAAAAGGAAAAATATAAAAAAAGAAGAAGAGAAGCACAAGCCTCCCCAATTCCACGGCTGAGTTTGGGAACTACCAAAAGTTTATCCACACCCTGTCCCGATACTAAAATTGGTAGGCGATCCACCGTTTCGTGTCCTGTTATATCTTCGATTAGTTTTCCGTCCCAATGAACAGTAAGAGACATATTTGGATTTAATTATTTCTTTAAAGACTCTGCTACCCTTTGTCTATGCTTCATACGAATTGAGGATGAATTAATATAGTACTCTGAAGGATCAGTACCTGTACTTTTGAGCGTTGATGTCAAAACAACAGTTGCTTTCCTGCCACTGAATTTGGCAAAATCAAGGCTTCCGAATAAGCGTTCATAAACGAGGTTTTTCCTGCCGCGTTTTCGTTTAGGAGGGGGTTTAGATCTGCTGTCGAAGGTCCTGCCCTCACTGAAATTTCTGACGATGAACTTCTTTTTCATCGTCGCTGCTGGTAGTCGAAGAAGATAGTACGCACTTGTCTCGCAGGGACTCTTTTGTAGGTTTTTTCTCAATCTAGTAAACGTTGAATGCGAACGCTTTTCTTCTGTTTTTTAGTTATTTTTTTTAAATGAACTTGTACTAGGGCGTCCTCTTTTTCTCTGCTCAGTTAAAAATGTTTTATCCTCCTCAATGGCGATCATGTTTAGAACATCAGCATGAGCTATGTCAAACAGATCTTCCAAGCTATCTTGCCACTTCTTTTCTTTATTACGTAGACCTTCAGAGCGAACCAAGTGGTCAGAGGTTTGTCCAATTAACCAAACATCTGTGTTGGCCCGGGTCAACAAAAGCGAACTAGGCGAAGACGCCATGTTGCAACAAAACGCGAAGGGCGGCAAACAAATTGTACGTGCTCTCTCTCTCACAGGGTGTTTATTACTAAATTGTTGCGCGGGAAGGCGCGGGCAGGAGGTACGAGTGTTCTTGGCCGGGAACGATAAGTTGCATTACTATGTTCTATAATGTTGGAATATTTATTATAACTGTTTTATGTACGTTGATATGCATGTTATCATAATGTTTATTTTTTAAACTTTGAGCCGAGGTTCCCTAAAAGTCATTCTAAAAAAATAATAAAAATCACAGGTTCGTTTTTTAGGTGATAGAAGCAAATGGCGGGTTGACGTAGTTATTTTTGAAAACTCAAAAAATAAGAAGCACCCTAATATAGAACATACTACACACATATATCTAGGTGAAATAAATTTAATACTATATACAATTCGACTTCAGCATATAATTATGATTTTCCGACAACACCACCACCCACGATGTAAAACTGAATATTGTAGTAAACTGGGGAATCAGAAATTATTTATGAACTGATACTCTTTTGACACGGCTTATAATGAAGTGTCAAATATTAATAATTAATCCACTCTCGTTAGAGCACAAGAATACTTGTAGTTTATTTCAATTTTGTTCGTTTACTATATTGCATTATTATTTAGTTTGAGTTTCGGTAGCACTGATAAGCAATATTTTATATTTAACACATTAAAAAAGTCAAGATTTATTTGCACAAAAATGGCAAAAGGAAAAGATAAAGGAAAGGATGGAGGAAAGGTTAGATCATTTTTAAATATGCTTCTCATATAAATTTCCAAAGAAAGTGTGTTTGATTAATTTGGTTTAAAATATTTATTTAAAAAATATGTTTCATTCAGTTTAGTACCTAGTCTCTATAAGCCTACAACCATGCCATCCTTTCTAGTATATAGAATAATAATATCCTGGGACATTATTTACGTGTGTAAATAATGTCCCAGGATATTATTATTCCATCTGCCATCTGATCCCAAACTAAGAAGAGCTTGTCCTATGAAAACCAGATAACTGATATACTACATATACTACTTTTCTTTTGTAAATACATACTTATATAGAAAATTACACCCAGACTGAGGACAAACAGATATGAGCAGAGCAGATTTGTGTGGATGTACATACATCCACACAAATATCTGTCCTGGGTGGGAATCGAACCCACGACCTCCGGCGTGAAAAGTAAACATTTGCGAACCACGCCATCAGGCCCCTCCCGGCAGAAGCTCTTCATTCCCGTTCTATTTTTTTTAAATCTTATTCATCGTATTCATAATATATATATTAATTATTTTTTTCATATTTCATAGGAGTTTTCAAATTGCAATTGCTTGATGGTTAACGTTTTTCATATTTATTATTGCACAAAATTTGTTAGTTAGCTCTTTTAGTCTTTTAATCAAATTTATGATTATTATCGACATTTTTGCTTATGGGAAAACATAATTGATTATAGAGCCGACGCGGAGATATTCCTGAGTCAGTCAAGAAAACAAATGAATCCTCCACGATAACTGAAGATGATATTCATCATGATGAATTAGCAGTAGAAGTAAAAAGTCTTCGACTTTTCGACGAAGACCCCAAACTATTCAGTATAAAAATAACTTTCTTAGATCAAACAATATTGACCGCTATTATAAAAGCAGTCAGTGCTAAAGATGATTCCGAAGAGGAAAGTTTAGTTATTGGTACTATGAGATATAATCCTGCTGAATATCAGAAGATGTGTCTATTTGCTGATTACCCCTTAGTCGGTATGGATTATTTCAAATACATTGCTTAATCTTGATGATGAATGTTCCGACCAATTTCGGTCATGGCGACCACGTCAACTCCTAGTTGGTATAGCGTTGGTGCGCCCGAAAATGGCTACCATAGCCAATCATAGTACTAACCTGTTACTTACTTATCGTATGGGCAGTGGTGTCTGAGTTATTCGAGCCGCCCAGTAGATCTCTGACATGGCTTAACTACTGTTGCCTAATGACTACAACCGGGACCGACAGCTTAACGTGCCCTCCAAAACACGGAGGTGCTCACAAATTAAACCACTTTGGCGGTCACCCATCTATGGATTGAACGCAAGCCTAGGTGCTTAACCTCGCCTATCACTTACGGACCGTTGAGAGCATCTGGCTATGAGTGTTGTGCGTACTGAACGCACCACCACAGTTTCCGATCAAAATAATTGAGGTGAATAGTCGTGGGTGGTCGGGCTTTCTACTCATCACGTATTGTATAAAGCTCAGCTTTTCGCTGCTCCTCAAACATGCGTATTCGCCTCTTGAAAACCCCGCCCACCCCCGCATTTCCGGTCGTTGTGCTGGCAATCCTTGACACTTGGGTAACCACTGCTCATACGATAAGTAAGTATTGCTCGCACTTTTTCTTTCTCTTGGGACCAAAATATCTTGGGACAACTAACACACTGCCATCTGAACCCAAACTAAGCCGAGCCTCTACTATGACAACCCAACAACTGAGAAACATCTTGAGATATTTCAAAAAACATACATATTTTATAGACACAGAACAAATAATCGAGCTCATCACACCAAGTTCTGTCCTGGACGGATATAGAACCCACTACGCTTAGCAGTCGGGGTCACTAAACACTAGACCAACAGATTAAATATTTTTAATTTTTGTCATTTCATTTCAGTGTATATCCAGCCTTATAAGGGTTCAACTGCAAACACAGCTAGTGCATTGAGTTTTATAGAAAAATGGTCTGAAATTTCAAATGATATGTCAAGTTCTTTGTTGAAGGAGATTACGGACGTCAGTTGCTGCAACATTGATATTTTGCCCATTTTCCTTGGTGACGAAGGTTTTGCACTTTTAAGATCACATTGTATTTAGCTGAACTACATTAGATACTGGATAAAATATTGATGCCATATTTGAAGGACAAACTATATTTGCCAAGGTACAGACGCCAGCACATCTAGCTACCCAGATCTGTCAAATTACTTTTATAGATTTTCAACTTTACCACAAAAGCATAAGGTTCACTTTAAATTGGGAAAATTTGACAGAATGGGGTAGCTTGATGTGCTGGCGTCTGTACTTAGTAGAAATATAACCGTAGCCAACTTCACGTATGAAGTGGCTAAGTTATCCCTTCACAGTCAAAATAAAATGGCATCACTATAAAAATATATCCATTTGGTTCATCATCATCATATAACCCTAAGACGACTTCAGATAGACATAGGTCTCCTCAAGGATATCCTCAACTGCCCACACCCAGCGGTACCCTTGTAAACTTGTCGGCTCACTTTTTGGTGGCCTTCCTAGCCTGCGTAACATGGAATCTGCCTGCGATTCTTACCATCCACTGCCCCGTCGTCGTTACCACAGATGTGACCAAAAGTTGAGAATAGCGGGGCCCCATTTGGCTAAACCATTTTATGTAATTATCTGAGATTCAATAGTAATACTATTTAACAGAAAGCAAGAAGATGTGCATTAAAAAACGTATGGAACGAATGTATAGACCGACATCTTTACACTACAAGAGTTGGGATTGTCTCCCGCTACTCACATTGGAGCTCGTTGTTACTCGGTATCCTGAACTTGTTCAACATCATCAAGTACTAAAGGAAGCTAACTGGATGAAGCTGACCCTTGTTGGAATGTATAACGCGATAACACCGTATGATACTGACTTTGTCTACACCGCGGCTTCGAAGATACCAACTTGTGGTGAAACTGTAAGGTTTATTTTATTAAGCTTTTTATTCATCAAACTGAAATTATTGAAATAGGAACTAAACATATTAGTCTATTCTTAAAAAGAACGTATACAAATATAGGTAGAGAATGGCTAAGATAATATAAATGTGATTTTGGTTTAGCACACATTCACCAAAGCTTAATTGAAAAATAATTGAGAACTTTTTCCAGATAACGCAGGTTCAAATCGGTAATGTCAATTCATTATTTAAAGAACATAATTTGGAATATGCCTAGCATTGTAATTTTTGTCATGAAAATTATAATTGTAAGTATGTAAGTCAATAAATAGCATTCAATACCTCGTTTAGAGTCTCTAGGATTGAGGTAATCATACCCAGATTTATTAAGGAGGCAGACTGAAGGCTAGTTTCAAGTTTGATACTACCTCGTCAAGATATCCTATCTTTGGCGTATTATGTTCGTCAGGTTGGAAGGACCACTGTAATTGCAAGAATTATTGATATGTGACCACATATCAGTAATTCTGTAAGTAAGGCTGACTTGTGGTGCGCTTCAATAGTAGACAAACGTAAGTTTGTGTTCTATACGAGTGTAATGTTAAGTATGTTAGATCGGTAACCCACTATCTTGGGTTAGTTGAAGAATAGAGGGTAGGGAGGGAATCAGTGCACCTTGCAAGGGAGAAGCCCTTCGAGTTGATCTGTTGAGACAGCTCCATTGCCTGCGCTTAGCGTTTATATCGCCAGCTTTAAGGATAGACTAGCTAAGTCATACAGTGTTTAAAAATAGCTCAACAAGCCGAGATAGTTGCCGCAGTTAGACTAGGTTTGATAAACAGTTTTAATAAAAAAAAGAAGCTTTTAAAAATTGTAAGAAATTTTTGGCGGACGTCCTTTTTAAATTGTGTAGTAGTTAATATTTACTTAAAAATCCTAAAATTTATTAGAGTACCCATGCATATCGAACCTTGGCTTTCGTCATTTGTGAATTCGGGGCAAATCACACCGTTTAATGATATTATATCATTTAATTTACAATACAAATGGTCCAGGTCTGACGCGTAAGTCTCTCAAGGTTATCAGGAGATGGAAGGGTTAGCAATGCGCGAATGACTCAATGTGATTCTCTACGTTATTAATGCCTCTGGAGGCCAACTGCTTGTTTGACGACATGGTAGTATTAAAATGACTGCCGCATTGGTCTAGCGGTGGCTTGTTCAACCGCAGATAATGAGGTCCTGGGTGCAAATCCCGGGTCGGCCCAAAAAGCGAGGGTTTGTTCCACGTTCGCCTCACGTAGTTTTGCCCCACATAAAAATTCCGCATTCGCCCTATATTTTAATCCTTTTTAGCCCCAAATGTAATATTTATTTCGAATTTAATATTTTATTCCTGTTTCGCCCTATTTTCCTTTCCTTATTCGCCTCGAATATTTTTTGTGTGCAAATTAATTGAATTTTAGTACAGACAGCATGCAAAGTTTTTAAAGACAATAATTATACAATCATATTTTTGTCCCAGATAGTATTAATTTGTTCAAACTTATGAACAGGTAAAAAAATTAGACAATAGATCGAATTGCAAACCCTTTTTCGAGGTCAACGAAATAATCGACCAATCACGAATCTTATCAGTAAGGGAGGTGGCCGGGTGACTAGACATTGCAACATGTAAGCAGCATGAATATTACTCATTCGTTATTTTCTATTGTTTTTGTGTGATTTATGAAATAGTTAAAATACAGAAGGGTGTTTTAGAGAGTTGAATGCGGTAAGTCGTAATTATTAAAATGAATATTGAAATGTTTAAACTTATAAGATACCATAATAAGGTATCTTTTAATTATATTCTGTTGATTTTGCACTGTTTTTAAAAACTATACTAGTTAGTTATTTAGTAAACCTTCTGTGATTCCAATTGTGATTTATAATTAAGAGACTATGTAGTAAACGTTCTGTGATTTCATTTATAATTAAGGAATTTACTTGTTATTAACAAAATATGATTGATGACGTGGTATTTATTTTTATTACTTACATACAGCATTACATATTTAGAAACTACTTACATACAGCTGTCTGATCACAAACTGGGTAGGATACCATGGTAGACTTTGTGATGGCCTGCTTGGTATTGGAGAAAAGAAGGGTGAAAACTATGATAAATATTATGATTAAAATATGGTATTTAGAAAATTGACAAAGATACTTATACATTTCTAACTTCCTGAATATTATAGATCAGTTCCACCCAGACAACAAAAGAACCGCCTTACCTACCATTTAAGATTTGTCTTGAATGGAAACCAAAACCACATATTTTGGCCTAGCTTTACGTTTGTATATTATCTAACCAATGCACCAACAGGCCTTTCATCATAATATTATAACAGATTTAAATTTGCTAAACATACTTTGGTCGGTACTATAAAGTAAAGTAAGTAAGTAGAGCGAAACAGGAATCAAATTTAATATGGGGCAAAGGAGGAATTCTTTGGAATGTAGGACGAAAATGTGGGGCCTATGTGGAACAAACCAAAGTAATTTTGGGATTTGTCCGTAAAAATAAATTTCTCAGTATCTGCTCGAAGCCTGAAAGTTGGCGGATTACACCCTCGTGCCTCGGAGAGCACGTAAAGCCGTCGGTCCTGTACCTGAACTCTTTGCGGTCGTGTCACTAGGCGTCCCATCGGATCATGAGAGTGATGGAATCGAAAGTGCCCTTGTGTTTTGTACAAACTTATGCACTATATGACCACCGTGGCCGAATTTCTGTCGGGGGACATTACTATTATTATTAAAATTAAACAATCTCATATGTCCTTCCTATAACTATCTTCACTGAAAAACTAATAAGTATAGAAGAAATTAACGCATTGAAATTTCTTACATATTTCAGTATACGGACCTTGCAATATTTAATAGAGGTAATCAAGTTCCTAAAAGATTTGATAGTATCTCCTTTTATCCAAAATGGGAGAGTCTGAGAGTGGAAGGAGATTTGTTTACACATAGCGACGAAAAACTTGTTAGCAAGCTAGAAAACATACGAAATGACGAATTTATCAATATACAACATTACGTGGTCAAAGATCTTCCACCAAGTAAGTTGATGGGTACAGACGCCAGGACATCCAGCTACCCCAATCTGTCAAATTTATTTTATAGAATTTCAACTTTATCAGAAGAGCATAAGGTTCACTTTCATTTGGGGAAATTTGACAGATTGGAGTAGCTTAATGTGCTGGCGTTTGTATTTAACGTTACTATTACTTATTCCGAATTCTTGTCATTGACCGTAACATTTTATACAAGTTGTTACTTTAGACATCTTATAGTCTTAAATCACGCCAGATTGCCCTATCATGCGAATCTATTTTTGATGATGATGATCATGAGGTATGTATGTCCGTCATGATGGAAATCGCAACATTTAAATATTTTTTTTTCACATCTTCATATTCTATTCGACGGAATGATGAAAGGTATTTAGATCTGTAGTTTGTAAAATTATGTAAAAGTAACATTTAATTTATGAAAGTAATAATTTTGTTAGGTACTTAGCTAGCTTATTTAAGATATTGTCAAGGGGATCATTTATAGGTTCAGGTAAATGTCAAAATTATCGCCATTTATAATTTTAGATACATCTTATTACATCTTGCCTAAATTATTTTGTTGCCTATATTAAGACAAGAATTCAACATTATTATTATGGCGGCTATGTTTCATCTAATGATTTATGTTTTTTAACTCTTAACATAATTTATAATACATTGTTTGAAGTTTTTAATTGTATTGCAAGGGTACCTTGATCTTGATACAAATTGAATATTTTGTATAAGATCTTCCAGAAATAATTTCCAATTTTATTGTTTCAGACACAGTGATTTGGGGATCTTTTCACCGAACGTTAATGTTGAAGGATTACGAAAAATGGTTCTCGAATCAGATCAAAACTTACAAATGGCCGCTTGAAGTCCACATGTACGGTGAAACTGGCGGATACAGTTTCATGGGATTCATAAATTTATTCCAGTTACTGTATCCTGGAGGTTCTTATACTTTTTAACTGATTGAATGATCGATTAATTATCCATTCGATATTATGAACATTCGAGTATTAAGAGATTCGATTTATAATGCAATTGATATTAGATTATTTGGCATACAATTTGACGATCCCACATAAATGTAAAATTTTTACGGAATAAAATTACTTTGACTTTGACTTTGACTTTGACATAGTAGGTACGCCCATCTCAGACCTTTTCGGAAAGTTAGCGGTTAAACGAATACTATTGTATTGATATGTGATTCCAAATTCAAATTTAAAACATTATCTTGACACAGATGAGCGTTCTATGAAAAGCTAGATAGGGAAACATAATAATTAGAAAAATGTATTTTCAGAGAGTCGAGTATGTCTCGCTGTGCCACTAACTTGGATAAACTCGAGTTCAATGTTGCAAGAGTGCAATTGTGAACTTTTGCTCACACCAAACGAAAAGGCACCCGAGTCGAGTATTAACACGCAAAGGCCAGCCACACCAAGCAGGTAAACTTTCCAATCAATTTAAACGCACAATTTTCATATAAAACTATATAATTTTAAACCGCCTGCACTTGGGCTCACTGGTTATATAATCGCCTCTGCGCTCACGTGTTACGGGTGCGATTTCTGACAAGGACCGTTGAGTGAGCCCACACACATAGTTGAGTGCAACTATGTGTGTGGGGTCTCGTTGTTGCGCACATACTTAGAAGAGTTTGAACGAAACAACGGAGAAGGAAAACTCATAAATTATGTCATCATATAATAATAATAATATCCTGGGACATTATTCACACACGGCTATCTGATCCCAAATTAAACAGAGCTTGTAGTATGGAGATCAGATAATTGATATAGTACATATACAACTTTTTGTTTGTAAATACATACTTATGTGGATAATTACACCCATACACAGGACAAACATACATACTACGCTCCTGCCGTAAATTTGTCCTTACATGTCTCCCACGGCAGGGACTGTACTATTTTTACAGCTATTATCAGTCCCTAAACCCGAAGCTACTGGACAATTAACTATGTTCCAGGAATCGTGCAGTCTGTCTTAGTATTTGTTTTACGCACAAGTACACAAGTTTAATTTATGGATATTTACATCCGTATTCATAAATTAAAATTTGATTTCTCTGAAGTATATAGTAACTATATTATACGTTGCATAAAGTGTACATCTTTCGCAGAACAATAACAGAATCGTTTGCGACGTTTCGTAATAGCACTGACACAAATACCCAATGGCGACCTTCAGGTGGTGATGACAATAACGCTTTTATTCTTGTTGAAGTGTTATTAGCACGACCACTCACGAAAATCAGTATACCTCCAACAATATCCAGGTAGAGTCCTACTTAGTTTCATTTTCGGGATAGCTTCGTAATTGAACAGAGACCCTGTCGATTCAACTGATTATATACACTTTTTTCTTACCTACTAGCTGCGCCCCACAGTGCTACCCTCGTTTTAGTAATTTTGTATTATAATTGTAGCTTATTATGGCTTTCATGGTTATACCCTATCTCTATTCCAAATTTCATACAAATCCGTTTAGCTATGATTGAGTAACAAACATCCAAAGATACAAACATTCACATTTATATATAATACCGTGACCGATATGTAATACACGATATGTAGTGTCGTAGCGTAGCATGTATTACATATGGTATCGGGCACTATAAAGTAGAATTTCTAACACACAGTATAATTTGGGTTCACCCTCAAAATTGTCTGTTTGGGATGAGATCAAGGCTAGCAAAAAAATACATTGAAAATAAATTGAATAATTATGTTTGCAACGCTCATTTTATGATCGTTGCAAACATAATTATACAATCATACCTTTGGTATTTTTATACTTATCGTGATTCATTTATAAGAAATAATGTGGACCATGAACATCCTCCCATCCCCAAACGCTTTTAGCAAAGTATTTTACAGCCTTTCTGATGGTAAACTTTATTTTTTGTGTTTTATTCTCTTAAATTATTCACATTAAAACAATGTAACAAAATCGCCAAACTGTTGCCAGTTTGTTGGCGATAATGGCGATCTTACATATTACTTTTATACACATAATATATTTATACCTTTTATTATATAACTATACTTGTGAAATATAAATATTATATTAAGCTTCCTCACTGCACGCTGGAAGAAAATGAATATGGTACAAGCCACAATCCATTACAATTCATTGTAGGAAATGAGCGATTTAGTAATTTTTTTATAGTGGGTGTACATAGATTACGCTAGATAGTCACATATACTTCATTCTATCGGGTATATGATAGCCATTGGCAAAAAGACTACATACTTGAACTTGTTCCATGATGGACAGTGATTGTTCTTGCCACTAGGCAAGGCAGTAAATGCTAATGCTTGTGTTCTGATTGGCGGTACATAAAGCCGGTACTTTTGATGAACTCGGTACCCAGAAATCCGAAGTTTCGGAACATCCCATTCTGGAATTTATTTGTAGAAGATATCCAAACTTCATAAATTAACCCAAAACCTGCGTCCGTCGCGATAACGAGTAGGTAAGTAATTATAACTTTTGTTTACACTACCCATTAAATCAGAAAAGAAATTGACGGGATGCTTCGAGAACTGGAGAAGAAACGTCCTGTAAACAGAGAATGTACTGGCCGAGGACAGCATGCGACAAGCTGGCAAGCTACTGTTCAGACTGCTGCAAATGCTTTACGCAGAGTCCCTTACTACGGTAATGAACCTGAAATACTTTTATCCAATTCCTTTAAGGCTAACAAAGCTGTGTAGACTCAAAAGGACAAAAGTCTATTATTAGCAATATTATTATTATATTATAATACTTTATACTATACTATAGTTATATAAATAAAGTTAAATCACGCCTCTTTACTAAATTATACCAAAAAATCAGGGAAACTAGGCTCCGTATCCATACGTCGTATTTGTGGAAGTGTATGCACAACTCTTCGTGCAGGAGGTATGCCTGGCTTAAGTAGATTTAATGATGTCGTTTTGATCGCCCAACAAACTATTTAACCTATCTGATGAAAAACGGCTCTAGTTTATCAGGTCACATATACTATACACGAAACTGGACTGTTCTGGCTTCCACAGTTGAAACTCAGAGACTGTTCACCGCGAAAATAGCATTGCAGTTTGATGTATGCAGTAAGCGTGACCTAATAAGCAGCCTTTTTTCGATGTGAGGCGTTAATAAGTCAAGACGAGCATTTCAATACTTAAGTGTTATTGTAAATTATAAAAATAATATATATCAAAGTTAATAAGACATAATCTAACGTTACAGGAACTACGGAATTTTGCACATTTGTGCGGCAACTAAGTGAGACCCGAACTCGTGTCGAGATAACCACTTCGGCTTGGCTGGACGCTTCTATATATATCAATAACAACTTCGTTATTCAACAATATCTCCAGTCAGATGAAACGTTCGAGGTAATTAAAAAACAAAGTTAAGTTGGATATCAATATTAAATTACAATTCTGTTTAATTTTCAAAGGGTTTGGTCCGTTTTATATCGTCTTCATTGCCTTCATTAGTATTTTTTAAAGGTTTACATCTGCTCATTCTATCCGATTTATAGTAAATAGGTACGCGTGAGTGAAGCTTCCCACTGGATGGTTACCACTTCCCATCTGGTGCGCCGACTCAGTAGTTTAAATTTTTTTAAGGCATCGTTTTCAATTCAGGAACTCATGATGATGTCTCATGCATGCCTGATGAAGAGTGCAATAGATACTTTAGTGAAGTCCGAGAAGTATGAAGCAGAAACTGCAACATTGTATGCAGCTCGGCATGCCCGCCAGATGCAGGACATGGAACATGCTATGGAGCTTTATCTACAGGTTATTACATCAACTAACTTCTCGTTAAGTAGGGACTTGATTAGCAGAAGTATACTTGGTCTCGAATTCCTAGATCGGGCCAAAATGTGTTGTCCTGATTTATGTGTTAAGCGCAACTCTGGAGTCAGGAAGTTGGCGGTGTAACAAGTCGGTGACTAGGAGTTACCATGAAATCGTAGCCCATTCCATCGGATTATAAGAATAGTAGAAGCCAGCCTGCTTAATTGCCTATAGATAAGACAGGATACCATAGCCATTTTCATCAACCTAAAGCCTATCAATTAAGTAGGACAAATTGAATTCTAACATAACCAAAATTTTTTTTTGTTTTTTGGAAAGCCAACGTTAATATGAAACTAAACTTATACTTTCGTTTTACAATTTGCCGAAACCCGTCCATGCTATGCCGATGTCGCAACGCACTCATTCCCACCATACCCGCAATACGGTGCGGCACGACGAAATAATTAAAGAATGTAATTTATTCAGCACTTGGGTATTTACATACACTTGTACTTCTCAAGCTCACAATGTATTACATAAACACAGTTTAAAAACAGTAATTAAAGCAACAAAATATTAGTCCGTCCGTGCAATCTGTTTCGTCACATATATTTTTAATATCCTTAAATAAATAATAAATAGCAAGTTACTAGGCTATTATTGTTACATTTAGCAATTGTATATTAAAATTAAAGTATTGAAAACAACGAGCAATTGGCTAGCGCAAAAGGCTCTCAACCAGTAGCTTAATTTAAGCGACTAATACCTAAGGGCACCCTTATGGGGTTCTGGCCACAGCCACAGAATAAAGCCACAGCTCTAAAGATTATTTTTTATAGCCATATTTGTCGAAATCAGGCAGTAGAACTTCTAAAGATGTATAAATTATTGTTTTTTTCAGTTAGTAGTACTTAAGTTCCGCGATGGGAACAACTGGCGAGAGCTTTCCACTTGTTTAAAGGATATCAACAGGGACTGGGCCACCGCGTGTCTCGACAAGGCAGTTTTACTCGACCCAAGACATCCGCTCACGTAAACTTGACACGATACTAGTTCGTAGTGACATTGTAGATGGCTGGAAGTAAAAACATAAATAGTACAGTATACACTCCAGGGATTAGCATCACACTGTTAATGCTATGGTCCTGGGCATGAATAAGGCATCAGAGCTCATCGGGCAGAGGGAAGGGTCGGCAACACATAGGCTACTGTAAGAACTCACCATCAGGTGAGCAGAATGCTTGTTTGTTGACTTAGTTTTATAAAAAAATAAGTATAACAGCACAGTAGAAAAATTGAAATACAGAATAGACTTGTAGATCATCCTCAATATTTTTTAAAGTAGCACCTACGAATTCTGGTCTTGTTTGGACTACGATTGACATATCTTCAGTTTAAGTAGCGTATTCGTACCATAGGACCATAAGTGTATGGAGTCGTGTTTGTAATATATCAGTTAAGGTATAACTTTAGCAGCCTGTCTTTTAGCACCTATTTTGAATGGAGATAAAGTAAGGAACAATCTGCAGTATTTGGAGGACAGTTTAAATTAACGAGTGTATTTAATCACCAGGCTTCTTTCAAAAGGCAGTATGGTTTTCGAAGAAGATCCCGTGGCAGCTGAACCATTCTTCGTGGCACTTTTAGCCTTATACCCTTTCTGGACTACCGTATGGGTGATCGCCAGCTCTTATTATTATGAACGAGGCTTATTCCACATGGCAGATGAAATGTCAAGAATTATTAAAAAGTGCGTACCTGAATGACATTGATTTTATATCGAAAATTATGTAGAAACTCACTAGTTCAAATAAAAACAGTAAAGAATCAATTCCATATCAACTACACCTAGGAAACCACTACACGTGAAACACTATTATCGTTCGTGTCTACCAAGCGTGGGATAACCAAAATAGCCGTGTCTTCCCGTTCTCCGGCAGTTCTTAGATTAGACATTGCCAAAGATTAATAATAATAATAATAATAATCATTTATTTTTCTCCACACTTTCATTACTTATGTCTAACAACTTAACGTACATTATCTTTAATTAGTAGGGAGCTGGTGTCCGAAGTAGGCGTAAGCCTGTATTACGGATCACCAGGTCCTTCCCCGCAGTAAAATCAAAATACAGAAACTAACGATGGAAAACAAATAGGAATAGTGTAAAGTCCTATAAAATAGTTCTATTAGAACTTTAGACTATTGCTATTTAGTAGAATTATATATTCAGATACTGTTTACTATTCTGACGGATGAAAAAAGAATCTAATTCAAAAACAGCACAGATTCAATACGAAAAATTCAAAAGGAATGAATTCTCCTCGTTACCCATTAACGTCAAGAACTCATTCCTTTCGTATTTTTCTTATTGAATTTGATTATCTGCGATGTAAGAAATACGATTTACCGATTCATCTGATTATAATGATGGTACCAAGTTATTCACGTATACAATTAGTGAGTTCATCATTTTAGATCACAGTCTTAGTCCCTATTTAAATCAATCCCTATATAAATTGCATTAATTATTATACTAATAAAAAATTTCAGATAACATCAGATTACTTAGATTTTCTACTAATGCAAATTAACATAAAAAAATCGATTATTTATTACAGGAGTCGTGCTGAAGGTGTTGCGGAGGAGACCGGATATCGCCGAGAGTGGGAGCGCGAGCTGGGTGACTGGTGGGACCCAACGCCCTTGCTGCCTAATACAAATCGCTTCCTGGATGCATCTGATCTCCTTCTTAGATTACGAGCTATACCTGTTAGTAGTCCTAGCACATGTCATACTGATATCTTTCGGCTCAAACTAATTGTAAAGAAAAGTGTGAAGATTATGAAAGTCTCATTCTGACATTCAAGGCCGCCTGGATTATTAATTTGAGTGTATATATGTGTTTGCCCGCTGTTGAGGAGACGGTATGTGGGAGTTCCCGGGATGATCCACTAGAACCATCACGGTAGATAATACTCGATGCTAGGTGTGGTGGCACCATTTGGTGAACCATCTGTATGTCTGGATAAGTTTCTCTCAAGGGGCAACAAGACTAATGCACCCATATTTTTTTTATTTAAAAGCCGTTACCTTTTTGTTATATATATCTACTATCGTGGTTATGTAGTCCTATGTTTTGTGATGGTATTTTTGGATGTTTACAACAATAATTGACTGTACCACTATTTATTTATGTTACATCTTTTATAATTTTTATGACATATAATTTGACTACAGTTAGCTGAAGTGTGCGTCGCTCGAGCACTTGCCGAGAAAGGTGAGTCGGCGCCATATTACCACCAGTTGGCACTCTGCTGTCGCTTGCGAGGAGAATTCGATGAAGCACTCTGTCACCTTGGGACTGCCTGTGAGAAGTTTGGTGATGTATGCACTAACTCTTCATTTATCAGTATTTATTAATTTAATTAGAGGTTAATTTAACAATTAGTTCTGTCTGGTTCCCGGCCCAAAAAGAATAACAGGGTTACCCCATTACATGTCGTGGGTGTCGTAAAAGGCCATTAAATGGTACAGCAGGTAGTCGGGCAGCAGTGGTACTCGTGTACTTGCTATCAAATAACCGCATGCCAAGCGCGGTGAATAGGGCTTGCCTTTCACGCCGGAGGTGGTGGGTTCGATTCCCACCCAGGACAGATATTTGTGTGCATGAACATGTTTGTTCTGAAGCTCTGTGTCCTGAGTCTACGTGTAATTATCTATATAACTATGTATTTACAAAAGGTAAGTATAATATGTAGTATATCAGTTATTTGGTTTCCATAGTACAAGCTCTGTTTAGTTTGTGATCAGATGGCCGTGTGTAAATAATGTCCCAGGAATATCCCAAGATATTACCTATGGGGGAGGCCTATGTCCAGCAGTGCACGATATCAGGCTGATGATGATAGTAACGGTGATGAAAAAGAATTTAGTTTGTTTGTCTGCTGTGAACGACGATCTGACAAACAACGATTTTTAGGAACAAATTCAAAGCATGGGCACTAATTACCTAAAAGCATTTACACTGAGATGGGACCAACACATTCTCTCACACATACTTGTATTATTTATACACAAATAATTCTGGTTATTATTCTTTTATTTTACTTCCCTTAGTGTGGATATCTACGATGTTTAGAAGGCGAATGTCACCACGCTCTTGGTAACACCAAGGATGCGATGCAAGCATTTGATAAGGCCGGCCACATAACTACCCCATACTGGTAAGATTGTAAAGTTCCTGTAAAACGACATGAATAAATAATTCAGCTAAGGACTATTTATTAAATAATTATAAATATTATTACTACTATATTCAGTATCCTCCTGTCTATGCCAAACCGAGACGTTCAGCGAGCACAGCCAGTCTTAATAGACCTAGTACGTCGATATCCTAGCGCGTACGCTTGGATCGCGTTCGCTGATAATTGGATGAGGGTAACTTATTCTTGTCAATATGTTCAATACGCCTATAGATATGTATGGTATATTTATTATAATAGTATTGTTAGCTTAGCTACACTCTTATTGGGCATAGATCGCTTTTCTTACACTCAAAACCCCTAAACTGAGACACATTAGCGTTTTCTAAAACTAGATTATCTTAGGCGCTATCAGAATATCAGCGCTGTCCCAATATTGCGATGGCCAATGCTGAGATAGATGGCTTTTCATTTATAACGTACTATTGATATTAGAAGCTTTTCATTATGTACAGACGCCAGCACAACCAGCTACCCCAATCTGCCAAATTTCTTTTATAGATTTTCAACTTTATCACATAAGTAGGTAGTAAGGTTCACTTTTAGTTGGGGAAATTTGACAGATTGAGGTAGCTTGATGTGCTGGCGTCTGTACTTTTTTGTTATTGTATCATTTGGTTGTTATATCCGTCATGGTAATGAATAAATGATTTTCTCGTTCTTTCTTTCATTTCCAGATTCTTTTTAAATATTGTAATATAGTCATCCTATTTCAAAGGGTTGGTAGAGGATTGCAGTTTATACAAAACTGGCTTGAGTTTTTGATTGATTCTCTTTCCTCAAATATTATTTTAGAAAACATCACTTTTCATTCAACAGAAAGTTGGGATTCCAAAAGATCCTAGTCTAACGGGCGATCACATGTCGGTGGAGACTTGTGCCCAGGCATGTGCTGTACAAGCACTCAAGTGGGACCGCCGAGCTGGTCGCGCTTGGGCGTTCCTTGCAAAACGAACTCATTTCCCTACGAGGCACTCCTACAACGTCAAGATGGCTCGAAGTGTTAGTATAACGTTAAACCTATCACCGCGAACATTTATGCCCAGATACAGACGATCGTTTTTTATTAAGCTATTGCATAGCTTCTATCGCGGGCCTTGAGCGTGGGGACCGAATCCAGAAATTCCGTAACGAAAAAAACCAAACACCCCCACTCCGACCGCCACCTATCGATAAATACCAGAACATTTAATGACTTTTTGAAATATCACGCTTGTCTCTTTCGTTCAGCAACCCGCCTTTAGGTGGCATTGGTTGTATTGGAAAACTACCGTAATCAGCTGTTTGTGAGAAAGAATATAGGTGTATAGGTATTTATCATCTACGTACAACAGTGAATATCTGTACTCGTATAATTTGTGTACAAAGTGTTTTAAGTATGAATAAACAAAGTGCATTTATTAATGAAGAAAGTCACAAAAAAATAATGAAAGAAAATGAGTTAGTACTCTATATACATTCATTTTATTATTATTATCACAAATGCAATTATATAAAATAAATAAATAATTATAATTGCATAAGTTGATAAAAAATGCTATGCAATAGCTTTACCGCGGCAGTCTCCGAGTGCCACACGTCTTTTATTTCTAAGCGTTGGCGACGCGTGTGTTCGCTAAGACTAAATAGATGTATAGATAAGTATAGATATAGCCAGATATGCCAAGCTCTAAAATATAAATTGTTATAAATAAGATTACTTTACACCGTTAACCAACAACAAAACATCATACTTTATGTATCATAGAGGTGTTATACGTGTATAAAGAAAACCAGGAAATCTATTATAAGGTATATTTATTAACCATATAGGGAAATAATAATTTAAACATAAGAAATACAAGGTGAACATTTTATTTAATAAAACAAACCACATTGTGACATAAATATAATACAAAGTTTACTTAGCTTTGAATCACTCTGTCTGTTCAGTAGGTACGGCAGTTCCAATAGAATCGACATAAATAGTATAACTGTTAATTTAAATTTGTTCAAACGGAATCGTCCCTCCAACCACCGAGAGCTCCGCTCCGGTCAACGTTTCGAACAAGAATGATGCTCAAACCTTTTTTTTTTTTTTTTTTTTTTTTTTTTTTTTTGTATGACGCTACAGTTAGCCTAGGAGGCTTTCACTGCTTCACCGGACTATAGAGGCGAGCAGAGGGCTCGAGCCGTCTAGAAATTAAGTAACCCGCGCCGGAGGGCACCCCCTGTGGGGTTCGAACCTCGACTCTGGGCGATTACTGGCGGGGAGAGGGCAAAGATCATCATTTTAGGGAGTTTAGTGCAACTTTCGCTCTACGTTAATGACATGACGCGGCCCCCCGTCCGCGTTGAGGGGGGCTTTTTATCGGTACGATATGCAAACTAAGGGTCATGGAGGGCGTTGGAGGTCGCGGCGCGATCGCGGTCGTACTCTCGTCCGACGAGTACGAATTATCGGTCTGTGTGGAGTGTCACGGGAGTCTCTAATGGTTTTAATCTGAGCTAGGTAAGTAGTAATCTCGTCGTCCGGTTCGTCCAAGACGGACCTGGGACGACGGTGCGATCGGGACACACCTTTTATAATAGACGACAAACAGATGTGAAACATGTTTTGCGACAAACAAGTATGACGTACACCCGCCCGTCGCCAGGCTAAATGTTAGGCTACCGCTGTTTTATTAATACCGTATTTAATTATAAATCTACTATTATTTTATCTACTAACTTGTAATATATATAGTTATATACTTATTATATCGATTCTAAGCTGACACGGCCATACTGACAATACTTCGTCCACGAAGTATTATTTAATTTAATTTCATTATATTTTTTATTTTACTATTTATTTCATTTTATTATTTATTTTATTTTATTAGTAAAACAAACAGGATTAACAACTTATGATAAGAAACAGTTTATAACTAATTTCACCAATGAATACAAAAAAAAAAGCTTGTTTGTCTAATATGAGATACAATAAGATAACGAACATATTTAAGAATAGACTGATTACTCTATTACTAGAAAGCTGCTACTATTCAGTTACGGCTTTCTTAAATGGTTCATTGGAATTATAGTGTTGTAATTTAATTTAATTAGTTAGAAATGTAATTTAATAAGTTCAAAAGAATTATTTAAGTCAAATTTGTGCAGCAGCACATTACAAAAGTTATGACCATTTTTGTGACGAATGGGCCAGAGATCAAGTCGCTCCAAGTCAACACACATTACGATTACACACAAAGGCAACATTTTACGGAATTATTGGTTTTTGAATTTTAATATTGATATACCATAAAAATAACATTGTTTCCATTTATATGTCATCAATTATAAGTCTCATAATTATAGGTTTCGTTTAATTATTTATATAGTTCAATAGACTCTTAACTGCCAACTACATAGACATGTCAGAAACGTTCACCCGCTGCTGGTCAGATATCTGACACCAAATAGAAGGCCAACCAGCGGTTATTGACTCTTAACTGCCAACTACATAGACATGTCAGAAACATTCACCCGCTGCTGGTGAGATAACTGACACCAAATAGAAGGCCGACCAGCGTTTATTGAATCTAACTGCCAACTACATAGACATGTCAGAAACGTTCACCCGCTGCTGGTGAGATAACTGACACCAAATAGAAGGCCGACCAGCGTTTATTGAATCTAACTGCCAACTACATAGACATGTCAGAAACGTTCACCCGCTGCTGGTGAGATAACTGACACCAAATAGAAGGCCGACCAGCGGTTAGAGTTTAATTCCAAAAGATGGTCTCTCAACTGACCAACACCAAACGTGTAAGGTCTACAAATCTTTGTCAGACTTTGTCAATATTGACACCAAGTAATTGACCGACTAGCGGATTATAACAGAGACTGTAACATAGACATGCTGATCTCTTTCATCCGCTGTTGATGAGAGAAATCAGCACCAAGTCACGGCATAGAATTAAAAAGATTAAAATCTTTGTCATTTAAACGAATTTAACTTTGTAAAAGCAACGTAATGTTTTTAATATCACGAATAGGTTACAATACTATATATGCATTTTAAAATATACTACACCCATGTTATTACCAACTAAAGTTTACTTTATCAATAATGACCGATCCCATAATGATACTACGTAATAGTACTTGTATGGAAAAACTATGTACTATATATTCCATCACAATAAATGTCAGCGATTTTTTTTTCTTTTTTTTATGATTTGTAATTACCAGAAAACCAACTCAGTTTCAATTGCTGAATTTGCCACTCAAACGAGATCCAAGATCGTAAAACAGTAAAAGAGATGAAGCTATAGTGGACTCCATTCTTTTATTCTAATTATGTACACAATTAATTATTAAACTTCGGCCATTTTGACATGTACTTCGTCTCGAAGTACCTAGGCGGAATATAAAATGTTTTTGAGATATTTATATAAAAACACATCTCTGCAACACCCTAAAACTCTACTTGATGCGCTAATTGACATCAATGAGAAATGTTTCTTCATTTCTTTAATTTTAATCAGGTTAGCCCCAAGGTTACGATAATAACCTTAAGATTAATCAAAGTAACCAAACCAGTGAAACTACAAATCAAATTTGTGAATTAAGTTACTATTTAGATAGCTACAATGGGGCCCACAAATTTAAAAACCATGAAGCAAATTAAGTTATGAATCTGCTCACCGATCCTGGCACAGCAAGAATGGCAAATTTCAGGTACTTTGTGAAATGTAATATCAAAGAATTTTATTTTAGAAATAGTCATTAAGATTACTTTAATCTAATCAGAAATAATATCTTTTGCATGGTCAATATGATAATCTCAGAACATCCAGTATTCCGCAGTCTCCACTATTAATATTTTGTAGTCACTACTTGTTTAAATTTCAATAAAGAACCGAGAAGATAACAGAATTTTCATTGGGATAATTAGATGGGAGGCTATTAGAATTCAAAAGCCAAATATTTCATTTTATAAGTTATTCAAAACCATTAATGTCCAACACCCATAGCTCAATGACTAAATATTATTTTCTATTCCGGTAACATCCATCTGACCACTCATATTATTGGCACCATCTTATTTACTGGTAGATGGTGACATTACTTTTATTGAACCTTGTACACCACATAAATAGATATTTGCAATGCCTACTGGTGCATGGATTAGACTAATTATTGATTTTAATAAACAGCAATACCCTTGTTCACATAATAAATTATTTTCGGTAACTATACTTCAGATCTTTCGCTCGGTCATACTGACAATTATTATGCATAAGTTGGTAATGGCACCCTTGCAACTTTCTTCTAAATCTTATTCAACATTTGCAAATCTGACCACCATTTATTAAAGCTAATCAGACCCACAAATGCCCAATTCTCACATAGTAATGTAGCATATAATAAAGCATGCAGTAATTATTATCATTAGATATTTCTAATAATGCTTTTCACTGTCAAATACTATTGAACAGCTTTCATTAAAAATCAAACAAAAGGTAATTAACTATTCAAATAACAATTTTCAAATAAAAAATCTACAGCTGTTATTCTTTAAAAGGCTTTCTTTCACTACTCCACCGGACAATATATCACCATTATATTAATGGGGCACTGTTCACATAACATGACTCCTCTTTATGCTTTTTGTAAAGCATAAAGAATCACCACAACAGATTTACAACTGGAAACAGTTCATTGTCTTCACTAAACATACACCATTTGATACACTTGTAACACTTTTTAACACTGCACTTCAACTTTTTTTTTCACCACACAGCACTTTGGTCAAAAACACTCCACTAACCTTTTTATTTATCTTGCTTGATGGATTAATGGACAAGCTTCACTGAACAAAGAATAGCTTGCCTTAAAGCTATTTGGCGATGCTGCCTCGGCTTACTGCAATCTCTGATCACGATCGAATCAGGCCAATCAGGAACACAGGAAATGTCAGGAATACACAGGTACTACTGCAAAAACACATATGATTAAATTATGGGGCGAATTCTATCCCAAATTCTGATGTTAGCTAAGACTAAATAGATGTATAGATAAGTATAGATATAGCCAGATATGCCAAGCTCTAAAATATAAATTGTTATAAATAAGATTACTTTACACCGTTAACCAACAACAAAACATCATACTTTATGTATCATAGAGGTGTTATATGTGTATAATGAAAACCAGGAAATCTATTATAAGGTATATTTATTAACCATATAGGGAAATAATAATTTAAACATAAGAAATACAAGGTGAACATTTTATTTAATAAAACAAACCACATTGTGACATAAATATAATACAAAGTTTACTTAGCTTTGAATCACTCTGTCTGTTCAGTACGGCAGTTCCAATAGAATCGACATAAATAGTATAACTGTTAATTTAAATTTGTTCAAACGGAATCGTCCCTCCAACCACCGAGAGCTCCGCTCCGGTCAACGTTTCGAACAAGAATGATGCTCAAAGCGATCTTTTTTTTTTTTTTTTTAACGTGACGCGTGCAGTTAGCCTCTCGGCTTTTACTGCTTCACCGGACAGTAGGGGTGAGCGTGGGCTCTAACCGGCCTAGCAAATAAAAACTACAAACTAAGTACCCGCGCCCCCTGTGGGGCTCGAACCTCGGCTCTGGGCGGATACTGGCGGGGAGAGGGCGAGAGATCATGGTTTTTAGGGAGTTTAGTGCAACTTTCGCTCTACGTTAATGACATGACGCGGCCCCCCGTCCGCGTTGAGGGGGGCTTTTTATCGGTACGATATGCAAACTAAGGGTCATGGAGGACGCTGGTGGTCGCGGCGCGTTCGCGGTCGTACTCGCATCCGGCGAGTACGAAATATCGGTTGTGCAGTGTTGCGAGAGTCTCTAATCGATTTGATGTGCTCAAGGTAAACGGTGGTCTCGTCGTCCGGTTCGTCTAGGACGTGCTTCGGACGACGGTGCTTAATTGTGAGTCGGAGGGGAGTGTAATTGACCGCCTGTACCACCAATTTACTTGGATGGTGAGTGGCAGAGTCAAAATACCTTTTGGACGTTTGCTTCATCCATTGCCTGATGGTAGGCAATTGGAGATCGGCATGGAGGCTTTTGTTACGGACGAACCATGGTGCGCCCACGGCTCGTCGCATAAACTTGTTCTGGACTACCTGTAGGAGGTGGATGAGATGTTCCTTAGCGTGCGCGAAGACCGGGCTCGCATAGGTCATCATGGGTCGAATGCACGTCTTGTAAATTCTCACCTTGTTTACAAGGGACATTTTACTGCGCGCATTCAGGAGGCTGTGTAATCGATAAAGGGCAAATGAGGCACGGTTGCGAGCGTATCTCAGATGGTCCTTGAAGTTTAACTTCTGATCGAGGATCACTCCCAAGTATTTGGTTTTCCTCTCCCAGGGGATCGGTTTACCAAACATTCGGACGGGATCTGTGGTGGGCTTGGGGTGTACCCTAGAGAAGAGCACGGCTGCGCTCTTGGTCGGGTTTACTTCGATCCTCCATTTCCTGAACCATTTGCCGAGGGCATCGGCTGAGGATTGGAGTTCTCGGTGAATGGCTGACGGGTCCCTACTGGAGTAGTAGAGAGCCGTGTCGTCAGCGAAGAGGGCTAGATGAGCCTTCTTGGGTCTGGGGATGTCGCTGGTGTACAGCGAGAACAGGAGCGGGGCAAGGACTGAGCCTTGGGGAACTCCTGCGCGTATCGGTCTGAGGGAGGAGTAATTACCCTCGACGCGGTAGCGAAACGTTCGGTCCGTAAGGAAGTCTCGTAGGATGTGCACGAGACGGTCAGGCACTTTGAGTTTAATCAGCTTATATAATAAGCCGTTGTGCCAGACCTTATCGAACGCTTTGGCCACGTCGAAGAAGATTGCTCCTGTGTGGGCTCTTTGACGGGCAGCTTTCACAAGGATGTATTCGACAATGCGATGCACCTGGTGAACGCTGGAGTGTCTGGCTCGAAAGCCAAACTGCTCGTCAGGGAGGATATCGTTTGCGTGGATGTAAGACGACAAACGGGCGTGGATGATACGCTCATAGAGTTTCCCCATGGCGCAGAGAAGGCTAATGGGGCGGTAATTCGCCGGGTCGGATTTGGATTTAAATGGCTTCGGGATACCAATCACGTTCGCCTGTTTCCACTGGTGTGGAAAGATGTTGTTGGAAAAGGCCGCGTTGAAGATCGCGACCATCAGGCTAAGTAAAAGCAATGGGAGTTGCTTGAAAACGCGATTGGTGAGTCCGTCATAACCGGGGGCTTTACGAGGATGGAGTTTCATGATCAGAGTTTTAACCTCTTCGATGGTCACTGGCCTCAGGGGATCGTCGTCGTCGTCGACGTCTGCATCCTCCCGGGAGGGGGCAGTTGGGGTCGGAGGGAGAGGGATGGCGAGCCTACGTTCTACCTCGGAGTCAACCTCATTGAGGTGCTCCGGGTCTACTGGTAGGTTGCTGGGAGAACATTGGGTCTCTAGATTGTCGGTCATGCATTCGGCTTTTTCGTCGTCATCGAACGCGGGGCGTTGATTCGGACGCGTCAGCGGGGGGATGGTCCAGTCGGTGTCTGTCTTGAGTCGCTTGCAGAGATTCCAAAAGGCCTTCCGCGAGGGTTGAATCTCGGCTAACGTCCTATCCCACCCGGATTCCCGCCTCTCGGTCATGCGTTCACGTACAGTACGCTGTAGTTCACGCATTTGAGTGCGGTTTTCCAAGGTGTTATAGGAGTCGAAGGCTCTGATGGCCGCGTTCTTCTCAGTCACTAACTCGCGCAAATCCTCCGGGAGCTTCCACCGACTGAACGCGTCAGCCGCTGGGACTTCCCGGGAACATTCGTTCACTTGGATTTGTACGTGAGTCGTGAAAGAGCCGATAGCTGCGAGCGTTTGCTCTATGAGGGACGGAATCGAATCTAAGTGCTCCGACGTGGCTGACTTGAGTTTACCCTCAAGTTTCTTCCAGTCGGTAACATATCTGGGTGGGAGGTTGCTATCCGCGCCAGAGTGGCTTGTGCGGGAGGCAAGACTAAGGATGACCGGTCTATGGTCAGAGTCTAACTCGTGTAGCACCTCTACAGAAGCCAAACGTAGGTTTGTATTCTTAAGGAGCGCTATGTCGAGTATGTCGGGTCGGTGACCGTAAATTCTAGAGAAGTGGGTCGGTTCGAGAGGGACTATAGGGTCGAACGGTATGATTGCCAAGTGATTAGCAAGTGCGCGGCCGTTCGAGTTGCTCGTACGGCAGCTCCATTGCTCATGCTTGGAGTTTAGATCGCCTGCCACTATGACAGAGCCATCTAAGTCATACAGTACTTGGAGGTCGCTAAGTAGCATCTCCTTGTCTGGGGGGAGGTAGGCCGAGACTATCGTGATTGGCTGATGGCCTGTCATGCCTATTCGACAGACAGAGACCTCAATGTTCTTCAGCACGGGAGGGTCCAAAGGTACGCAATGCAGTGATTTCTTAAAGTAAATCAGCGTGCCCCCTTTGGCGGAGTGGGTCCTATCGTTGCGAACTATACGATAGTTGGCAACTGTAGGACTCCTCCGTTTACTCGGTTTGAGGAATGTCTCTTGGACGAGGAAGAGATCAAGTTGATGATCGCGGAGGAATTCTGCGACTTCATCGCGTTGTCTCGCTAATCCGTCTGCATTGTAAAACCCGATCTTTAGAGATCTGGGTTTTAGCCTGCAAGTGGTTTGGGTAGTCATTAGCGGGTGTACAGCCATTACGGTTGCAGGGATTTGATAAAGCGGCGGTAAACGTGAGCCGCGTCGATGGCCAGTTGGATATTGGTCGGATCAGCTTCGGCCCTCTGGGAGAGGTCCTCAAACTGGTCGAGCAATTCCCAACCTTGACTCTTAATGCGCTCAGCAAAACCTGAGGCGCGCCCTTTGCTGTTCGCTTGGGGCGCCCGGGTTTTGGGCGTTGAGGCCGGTGGCTTTGAAGTCTGGGCTCCTTTGGCCGGGGCCTTTGGAACCTGTGACTTCTTAGTCAGCGGGTTGTAAGCCCAGCCCGATTGGACTGGGGCGGGAGGGGACGCGCTGGTTGGGGGTTTGGGGGACACCGCTTTAGCTGGGACTGGCACAGCCTTAGGGGCGACCACCTCACCCGCAGCCTTGGGTGCGGTCGAGGGGACGTAATCTGGCAGAGGCCAGTGTGGTCTTGCTGGTCGCAGGGATGTCTGTTGGACATCCAAGGACATTAGCGGGGGAGGGCTTGCTTGGGGCTTGGCGGAGCTAGTCTGCGCCTGAGGCTTTCGAGCGTTGCGCTTACTGCGAGGCCTCCTGGCGGGTCTCCTCGCCGGTGCCTTGGGACAGCCGCGATAGTTCGCAGGGTGTCCCAGGGACTGGCAGTTAACACAACCAGGTGGCTCGGAGCATTCGCTACGGTCTTTCGGTCTGGGGCATTCGGAGGTGTGGTGGCCTGGGGTCAGGCATTTGACACACCTCGGGGCGACGTGGCAGTTCTTAGACGAGTGCCCGTACAGTTGGCAGTTGTGGCACTGCCCCTGTACGGTCCCTCGCCGCGGCGGCTCGACGACGATGCCGCCGACGCCGCAAACTGTTTTTAGGATGGTCAGGATTTTCTGACCTTCCTTCGAGTCGTCAAGGTGGACCAGCACCATATCGAAGGGCTCGCCACCGTTTGATCGGCGCATCCGATGCACCTCTCTCACGGGGTACCCCTGGGTGGTTAGGTCCTCCTTGATGGAGGCGATGGGAAGGTAACGGCACACTCGGCGGATAACCACGCGGAGTGTTTTGTCCTCAGCGGTGCCGTAAGTGTAGTAGTCTACCTTACGAGCATCAAAGAGGGCCGTCGTAGTCCTGTACTCAGTGGGGGTCTGCAGCTGTATTTTATACATCTGCTCCTTGAGGATGTATGTAGTGCTAAGTGCGACTACACCTTTGGATTTTAACGTGGTGGACAATTCTTCCCACTTATCGATGCTGAGTAGCATGATAGGAGGGGGCTTGGTGATCTTGGCCGTGAGGCCAGAGGGTTTGGCCTTTGCCTGGGAGGCGGAGGCGCTTGTAGTGGGGGAAGAGGCGACAGAGTTGGTGACGGAGGGTCTCTCCGTGCGCAACTTCTTCGTCTTGGCGCTCTTTTTGCTCTTCTCCTGAGTTGAACACTCAGAATCGGAGCCCGAAGAGCTGCCAGACGAGGACGATGACGTCTTGTCGCCGCGGGTCCGCTTATCAGCTTTCCCGCGTCTGACAGTTGTCCACTCGTTGTGGGTATCGTCATCGCTGTCAATGTGAGTGACGTCCATCCCTTCCTCTGTGGCTAGAGGCTGAGATGGAGAGGGGGTACGGTTACGGGGGAGTGGCGACTGCCTGTCCGTCTGGGTGAACGGGGCAGAAGAGGAGGGGACGGAGAGACTGAGTTTCTCCTGCGCTGTTGCGCCGGAGCAAGGGGGGTTGTCTAGCATGAGTATAGTCTTCACGGACTCCATCAAGTTTGTCCAGACAACTGGGTCAGACTTGAGGACCTTGAAGACAGCCTCAATGAAGCGTGGATCCTTGGTAATGTCTACCATGGAGGCGGGTACGGGGGCGGCCATCTTGTGATGGTATTAAGAGCCTAACAACTACCGGAATTTACGTTGGTTCGCTCCCGGAGCGTTCCGAGAAGAAGAACCAACAAGAAACTTCTCGGCGGTCGCTCTAACAATAGAATGTCCCTAACAACTATCACCTCGGGTTGGACGGGCCCGAGGGTGTGTTGGTGTGTGTATCACCCTCCTCGCCGGGTTAGACGAGGAGGTATGTGTACCTATGGTGAGCCCTAAGCTTGTATCCCTCTCGCCAGTCTTATTGTGCGAAAGGGTTCCTAGCAGCTCTAATGCAGAGGGCGATATGGGCCGAAGCCGTCAGCACCCAAACAACAAGAGAGAATGGGAAGGTAGGGTAAGGAGGTGGGATTCCGATTTGGAGTTGACTAGGGTAGCCCCCAAGGCCAATGATTCCAAACCGCTTCCAATTAACTGGCGTTGCTCTGAAGGAGCAAGGCCTAGTGCTTGGGGCTACACTAACTTGGCTTAGTTGGCACGGTTACGTTTCCACCAAGTACCACTAGAAAAGTGGATTTTCCCTGAAGGGGCACGAAAGTACAAAGAAACACACACTATATTGGGGTAGCGCTGTCTTGAAAAAGACGCCACTACACCAATTAATAGTGTGAAGGTTTGCCGAGATTCAACCAATCTGACGATCGATTTATTTCAACTGACGAACGTACACGAGCACGTATAGTCGGAAATAGTCGGGTAAGGCAGGAGCGCACGAACGTGTCCGTGCGCGTCGGCTGTCCAAACGAGACTCTCAAACCGATCGGGACACACCTTTTATAATAGACGACAAACAGATGTGAAACATGTTTTGCGACAAACAAGTATGACGTACACCCGCCCGTGCGTCGCCAGGCTAAATGTTAGGCTACCGCTGTTTTATTAATACCGTATTTAATTATAAATCTACTATTATTTTATCTACTAACTTGTAATATATATAGTTATATACTTATTATATCGATTCTAAGCTGACACGTGCGTCCATGAATGAAAGTACTGAATGTAAGTTCCTATTTATGAACAATTTGTTTCTGAGTGAAGCATTGAAGGTGAAGGCAAAATATGATTCTTCTGCGATGGTTTACGGTTATAGTATAAATTTCATCGCTTCTCGGCCTTTTGGCTAACATCAAAGTGTATTATAAATTTGTACGTTCCCAAGGGGTTAATAATCTTAACGATGCCTGGAAATCTGCGAGACGGTCGCCCAAGGACCGCAATCACCCACAAAATACACGAGAGATTTAATAAGAGAGCACTTCCCTTTTACATTCTTGTGCTTTCGGACCAGTATTAATTGTCACCGTAACTAACACTCTTAAATAATATGTTTGTTTTTCAGTGTGGCTACGAGCCATCGACGCATACGTTGCTGTCCAAGAAACCATTCAAGAATTTAAAATGCAAGTACATGGGCACTGTGTTACGAGAGTGTCGTTGTGAATTGTGCCAATATGTGCAGATGTAATATCAATTTAATAATTTGTTAGACGCTCATTAAAAATATTGCAATTATCAAAGAAGTCGTTTTATGCTTTGGCATCGGAAGGGGCAATCTGTATTCTCATTATGATTAATGAGTAATTCCTATAAATGCTATAAATGTACTTTAGAATTCGCGGTGCGGAAACATACATTGCATGCTATAATTATCTACTTAAATTATTTTGCCCTTATATCGGACAATGGTATAATAGTTATATTTACCCTCATTTTCTTCAGGTCTTATTACAACTCTAATGTGTTGTAATAAGACCTAAATTGAATGTATTATAAATATGCGCTATGACTGATTAAAGGATACAATCAAACATTTTATGGTCCTTCGGGTTGGATTGAATTACCTTATAGAATTAAAATAAAAAAGAACAAAATAATACCTTCATAAGGAATTTTAATATTTCATTGCAAATATTGCACTTTATGTCTACCTAAATTAATTAAGGCACCAGACATTTTATGGTCTTTCGATTCGGAAGAGATTACCTTATAAGAATTAAGCATAGTGTTAGCCTTGTTGTGGTATGTGTGGAGGCATGTGACGATCTGGTGGATATGTTGTGGGAGGCGCGTGGGTTGGTGGATCTGGCAGTGCGTTCAGTTTCTTTGTGGCCCACAACATGAAGTAGATAAACCCGACGACGCCTGCTACCCTAAAGAAATTATAACATTGTAATAAAATAAATTATCTAACATATTTATATCTAGTACAATAGCTTTTGTATTTTAAGTGTACAAAACCATTATTCAATGGCTTAGAATTTTGTTTTTAATTATCATTAATTACAACAATGAACGAACGCCTACTGAACTGGTTATAGGTAAATGGAAACTATACTTTAATGCAATGAATTCCAAAAAAGCCGCAGTGCCTGATTGCACGAGGTTTTGTTTCCTACCACATCGCAACAACCCATAAAATAACATAAACTTTTATTTGGGTTGCATATACCTTACAAACAACATAATTTAAATACCATAAGTATTTGTTTGTTAAGTTTCATCCTTAGTCCTTTTCACCATATCAGCCGAAAGATAATTTACACAGATAATCTTAATCCGAAAATCAGAATTAGTAATTACTTTAGCGTTTGATAATAAATCAATTTATTTAAATAATGGACTACTGAAACTGTCAACTAATTTATACTCGTATGATTATTATTTATTTGATTTTTTGTCTATAGTAGTCATGGAATGATAGATCTATGATCGTGGCAGTGTATTTCCAAGACCTTTTGATTTTCTAAGGCGGGTTTTTTAAATTTATGTAAAATAATCCAACTGGAATTCAGTATTCATTTTAAATCTGTTTTAAAATGAATTCATTATTCATTTTAAAACAGTTTTAAAATGTAAAACAGCAAAAAAACTTCCACAAAACCTCAATTCACTTACAGACGTCAATCAAAACGTCAGCTGATGCAAATAAAATCCGCTATCTTTTGTCCAAGTTAAATCGTGTTTTTAAATGAAAATTTTGATAACCAATGGCTAAGCGGCTAAGCCTAAATTTGAGTAACTTTTTTTAAAGAAGTTTCTTATTCTCAGTGGCAGTATCCAGCAGAGTCAGCAGTCAGTCAGACCTTTACCAGTAAACAAAAAATAGGTTTGTTTTTAATTTATTTTTGGCACAAGTTGCTATCATAAAATCCAAACACCCGACTCTGATTTGCAATTGCAGCTCCTACACGGTTTCATAACTTAAAAATAATAGGTAGATATAGAATCTTATCTACTTTGATAATAATCAAATTTAAATAAGAAAAGAAACACTTACAAGTTAAGCATATCCATTGCAACTTGATTTTAATATTATAATAACATGTATAATAATGAAATTACTTCCAAGTGTTCTAACAGAACGTTCAGTATTTATCCCTAAGCTGAGAGTGTACTGTGAACGCTGCAATTCTTACTGCAGAAATCCTCGTAACTGGATTGATAACTCACTGAAAATACTTTGCTGAATATAAATAAACACCATTGTGATTTGTTTATGTTTGTTATTCCAACAATGCCTGTAAACAATCTCCACGTAATAACTCTCTACAGGGTGCAGAGTACACAACATGGTAAATTAATATGCACAGTTATTTTAAATAAAATCTTCTTTTATAAAAACCCCGAACTTATGTTTGCTTTGGTGAAATTTATTGCTAAATAGAGAAAATAATGATTTTAGGTAAACTCTTTACGTAAAATTTGAAGGACCACAATAGTTCATGTCATTGCAAATCTGTTGCCAACATTCTCCGTTATTAAGGGCTCCTTATTGTTTCACCGACATCAAAAAACGAAGGTCTCCCTTTTTTTTCTCCTCATTTCGACCATTTGATTTTTTAATCTTGCAAAGAGATTTCAATTAAAAGGTTAGTTAGTTATTAATCGATAGTTTGAAAGTATACTTGTCCGAAAAACGAGTTTTCATATTTTGTGACCCATTATCATATTTTGTGAATTTATCGAAATCTGTTTTCCATAACCCGGTTACGTATATAATATTTCAGGTACTTAGTGAACATCTTACAAATTCGTTATTCTGAATTGTTATTATATTATGATATACATAAATAAACAAGGAATGACCCAAGTTATGATAGATTAAAAAAATATATCATGATATCCACACATCTTTTGTCCAGATGCGGACGTCTCCGGTTAATATGCCCGAAGACGTCTACATCTGGACAAAGCACCTCGACAATAGCCAGTCAATTAATAAATTATTTATTGGGTCTAGGTACCTAAATAATACATTTCAAGATGACAAATATAGGCATAGTTCACTATGCTTTGCCTGTTTGGGCATGCAAAATATTATGTCACAGATTAACAAAAACTATTTTAAAGAATTAAGTATTTAAATTTTGTTTTATGTGAATAACATTTTCACATTTAAAATGAACACATAAATTTATCAGAACGTATTATGACACAAATCGTACCTTCGAAACATTCACCTAAATCTCCAATTTAATGGTCAAATACTCTAATAGAGTATATAATAACAAAAACTATTTTAAAGAATTAAGTATTTAAATTTTGTTTTATGTGAATAACATTTTCACATTTAAAATGAACACATAAATTTATCAGAACGTATTATGACACAAATCGTACCTTCGAAACATTCACCTAAATCTCCAATTTATTGGTCAAATACTCTAATAGAGAATATTACGCCTTATTAAATGAAACTTCGAGAAGTTTCTTTTTGAACTTTATGACATTATCTTCCCGAAAAATTTGTTTTCGGCAATTTATTGTATATTTTGAGAGCCACACCTAACGTTCTACAAACATGTAAGTAGGTATACGACAAACATCACAGTCCTTCGCATATTAAGTAGTAGCATTTAAGTTGCAGAAAAAATACCATGTTTGATATATAAACAAAAATATTAACATAATTTTCGGAAGGTCATCACTTTTTGAAAATAATTTTCATTTCTTTGTCAAGTCACCCTATAAAATAATACCGAAACGCTCTCCAAACATTCATGGATCAAATAAAACCAATTAATAAGAAGACAAACAATCATTATGTGCATCAAGTTGATGTTTTTGTAAATGTAATATTTTAAGAATTAGTATGATCTATGATCTTTTTGAAATATCAACATTCATGTTTATTGTTTCATGCTGTTATGAATTAGCAAATCCATTATTAGAGAGATTGAAAAAAATATTTAGTTATTTTCTTAATTTCGCCGCGAAATCATTCTGTAGTTACTTAACTAAATGAATTAGTCCTAAATGAGTTAGTCAGGCCTGGTGTAAAAGTATCATCGGGTTGATAACCAAGTTCTACTATTAACAATTAATTAGCTACATTTAAATAACCTCAGGCGGTTCCGGGTTTACCGTAATTACGCTAGTTTCCACCAGGAATAAAACTCAAATTACAAAACAATGATGGTTGTTGTGTAAGTAAAGTTGAATTTAAAATGACTGTATGTGGCTAAATCATTAAATGTGTAAATAATTGTTATATTGGTTACAGTATGTGGCTCTTCGTGCACATGATGGTATGGTTACACGAAAAACTGAATGGGCTGCCAGGTCCACCCACGGAACCGCCGCCCACCACATACGATCCCTACGCGCCGGTAGTTCCAGCCCGAGGATATTACGTCACTGATACAAAACATTATAATAACTACAACAGAGATGATCAGAAGCTTCAAGATAATCACAAGAAGCCACTTAGGCAAAGAGCCGTTAAAACTCATAGGTTAAAAGTTAGAAAAAATAACAACAACAAAAAAATTTATAATAAATCGAAGCAATAACTTTGGCGACCGCGCACCGGAAGACGCAGCGTGGGCAGGCCCCCTACAAGGTGGACCGACTTGAAAGGGTCGCGGGAAGCCGCTGGATGTGGGCAACGCAAGACCGGCCATTGTGGAGATCCTTGGAGGAGGCCTTTGTCCAGCAGTGGATGTCTTTCGACTGATATGATTATAAGTTTAGACTTAAGACATGGCCGAAAACATATCCATGTTATACCCATTTTCAAGAGAGGTTTATTTTTATATTAAACACATAGTTTTTATTAGCTATCAATTTACTACCCAAAAGAACTATCCTTTTTATATAAAATGGAAATCCTCTCTTGGAACCTAACCAGTAAAAAGCCTACATTTATAGTTTTATTATAAATTTAATTGCATTTTTCTATCTCTATATTTAAGATAGAGAGAATGGTAAACATGCAGCAGGTTGGCAAACGCATACGTCAAACTTATAACACCACTTATTTTGTTATAAGTTGGTAATAGATCATGACATTGGGCATTTTCAGTGTTTTGTTAGGTACTTAATTATGTATCTGCCCCATACATAATTAAGTACCTAACAAAACGCTGAAAATGCCCAATATCATTATCTATTACCAACTTCTAACAAAATAAGTAGTTCAATAATGTGGTACTATGGCCGCTAGTCAAATTATTGTATTATAAAGTGTACGAAAATGTCATGAATAATAATTGTTTTAAATAACATACAACCAACTTAACATTTCTTTATATCAACCGATTCAAATAAAATTTATATGGGAGTATTCCCTATGGAATTAAAATAAAATCGCTAAGCGAGAACTCACGTGACATAGAAAAAACTACATTCGAATTGTTACCCTTCTTTTGTAATAATGTCTTTAAAAAAAAGCATAAAACTAATTTCATTTTTTTCATTTGGAACAACATTATACTAGACCTTTTCGAAATGTAGATCAGATTAAGAAAGCATATTCAAAATCCGTTCACAGAAAATACATATTCGACTTACTAATGCAAGTCTCAAAAGAGGGAGCCTCTTTTGAGACTTTAGTTAAAAGCATGATCAGTGTGTTATTAAAATTATCAACTTGTGAAATCCTTAGCACTTTAGAAAATATAGGTACCTACCAGGTAAAACCAGGGTGAATAAGACCCAGGACTGAATAGTGAACCTAGATTTTATATACGTAATTTCGTTCTAAACCCTTATCATCCGTGGACTCATCTTATTTTGTGGTATTTACTTTTAGGAAGTATGATATTATGATAGACGATAAAGACTTCCAACAAATAAGAGTATGGTTCTACCTAATTCCAACTTCTATCCGTGTATGGTCGGAGAAGGCAAATCACGCTGTGACTCTGTCTCCGGCGGAAGGGGCAACTCGTATAACTTCTTAGTAAACCACATCATTATGGCTACGAAGAGACCAGCTCCTGAAAACCTAAAACATTGACATCATTAGTATGGGCTTTACTCAATATCGATCTTATTTTCGTCTTCTCTTCCACAATATTAAACATGAGTCGGACATCATGGGGATTTATAAACAGATATCTGTTTTTAGGGTCCATACCCAAAGGGTAAAACGGGACCCTATTACTTATCTGTCTGTCCGTCTGTCACCAGGCTGTATCTCATGACATACAGATATAACTATTCAGACGGTTGAAATTTTCACAGATGATGTATTTCTGTTGCCGCTATAACAACAAATACTAAGAAACAAAATAAAATAAATATTTAAGGGGGCTCCCATACAACAAGCGTGAATTTTGAGCAAATGAAAATGGTACGGAACCCTTCGTACGCGAGTCTGGCTCGCACTTGGCTGGCTTTTTTTTTAAGTGTGAGTATCTACAATAGGGTGAATTGGGAAATGAAAATGCCCATACGATAAAAAGAACTATCCCGTATTACGAAACATTCTTTCAACTTGACGTCACGGGCAGTGGTCGTGGTATTTGCCTCGCGCCTACGTCGGTATTCTCGTGCTTCGGGTTTTATTCTCACCTTAGGCAACTATTTATGTAAACCATATATAGTTGTCTTGTCTCCGTAAATTAGACGTTTGCAATCTCACGATGCAAAGATTTAGCATGCAACGTGCAATTCCCGTGTGCCCCACACGGGAATTGCACGTTATAAGGGAAATAAATACAATAAAATTGTTTACTTCAGCGGCCCACTGAGCTGTGGACCGAACCCCATAAGGGTGTTCTCAGCTATTAAGCGCATAGATTAAGCTACTGGTTGAGAGCCTTCTGCGCTAGCCAACTGCTCGTTGACTTCAATTTTTTTATTATAATATAATACTGTACTAATAAAGTGCTAAATTTTAAAATAATAGATTAGTAACTCGTTCTTTGTTATTTATTTAAGAATTATAAAAATATAATATATGATAACACAGACCGCACTGACGGACTAATTCAAACATGTTTCTTACTTTAATACTGTGTTTGAGTATGTTTATGTACTGCGTTGTGAGCTATCCCACACCCTAATAAGCTCTAACTTTTCGCGCACGTTTACATCATAATGGTAATAATAATATTAATAACGTAATTATAAAATTATTCATAGTATGGGCAGTGGTTACCCTGGTGTCAGAGTTGTTCAAGCCGCCCAGTAGGCCTCACATGGCTTAACGACTGTTGTCTAACGACAAAAACTGGTCCCAACAGTTTAACGTGCTCTCCTTAGCACGATGATTTTCACGACCACTTTGACGACTGCGTGTATAGGTGATTTACTTCACCAATCACATACGGATCAGTGAGCGCCAAGAAATATTATAAGGTATAGATATTTCCACAATCAAGCTGGAACGTACAAATACAATACGACTTCTCGAAGTTAATGCAAATCTGTGTATGATCGCTGCCTTGATACCGCCTTACATTTCACCAATCTTGTTCCTATCGATCGAGAACCTATGCATTTCGTTTTCTATGTAGACTTATACCAAATGCATAGATTGAAAAAAACATCATCTCTTAATCGGTGATTCGTGGTGGTGGCACTCGTAACACGTAAATATATTATCTAAAACAGTTTCACTTACACGCCTAAACCAAACATGGTAAACTTCCTCACTGCACATCCTCATTACACATACGTAGCCCCATACTTCCCTGTAACATGAGGTAAGTGTGTATCGCACTGTAAATATAATTAAATACGACTCACCCAAGAGCCATGAATATGAATGATTTACTGTTTACAATGCAACAAAGATACATCGACGTTCAATGCGTAATACATTCCTAACAATAATTTACAGAACGATGTTCGGTAGTAAGGCCGAGACTATACTAAAGTATCTTAGTAGATAGTAAAATTAAAATCCATTGACTTATTTTTATAAATCAAACCTTAACGAACTGATTCTTAAAGCTAACTGGGTTATCAACATTAGTTAAGACTAGACTTAGAGATCATATATGAACAGTATGTCTCCTTAATGTTAACTTACAATTAACTTAACCAAGATGCTTCTTACGATTTGTTATTTTCCATTAAATGTTTTTGATATTATAACGTTTTAATGTAGCGTCCAATTTGGTCCCTTGGGATATTTTGGTAGAATTAATTAATATTTAAGTACCTGCGCATATTAGTAACTACAATGTAAAAGAAGTACAAAACTGTGGTATAATCCTTCCTATAGGCCAATTCAATCAATATACTTGTAGCTGCTACGACCAAAACACACCGGAAGAACAACGAGGTACGAGTTCTCTTTCCTACATCCTTAGATACTATCGCTTACCATTTGGTTTATTTTTTGCTTATATGCTTACATAATTGTATAAAGTTTTTTAATTGAACATCGCATAGCATACAATGTGGATTACAAGCGTAATTGTTGTGTCAACAACTGTACGTACGTCTATAAATATAAATAATATCTACGTTTAATATTTCAATACCACCGCAGTGTATACTTAGTTACAACATCGATTCACTCAGAGCTAGTTGCTAGTTAAAGTTCAAGACTCTGCACTCGAACTTGTAGAGAACTATATTCACCTAGGACTGACCACTGATCTATATAAGTATGTATATACAAAAGAAATGTACTATGTACTATATCATCATAGTACAAACTCTGCTCGTTTGGGATTAGATGACCATATGAGAAAAATGTGCATGTGAATTGCAGGCGTCCGCGACGCTAAGTAGTCAGTACTGGTACTGTAGTAATTAAACAACAGCCTCTAAACCTTACTAGAGGCCTACACGCGGCTAGGCTTGTAGGCCCCAGCAAATAATAAATTAACGTAATGAATAGGTAAATCATAAAAAGACTGTATCGAAAATAAATACCCGTCTAATAATACGATACCTAAAACTCCAACATATAAACGATGTAACCTTGAACTCTACAGATTTATGGATGCTCTATATTTCTTCATCTTGGAAGGAAGTTGAAAGCATTTGAAGTCATTACGTTAGCTAAACACGTCAGTGATTGAATTAATTATTTTTTTCAAGCGAGGACTGCGGACATGCGGAATAATATTTATATAAACCACAAGTTTTTTATTGAACTGATCTATGTATTTTATACGCCTTTTCTCACATCTGTTTCAAAAAAAAAGCTGAAACTCTTCTTATTACTTGCGGTTAATGTTGCCGTATCTAGATCTAGATCAGGAGTTATTAAAACTGTTTGTTTTTGGAAACTGAATCATTAATTTTCTTCATTATATAGTATAATGCCTGCTGTGTGGGTGACGGCACAGTATATCACCAACCCATTTCATTCCGTGGGAGGCGAAGAAGTCGACCCGAGGGAGTATCTCCCAGAGAACGAACAGCAGCGTCTCCCTGTTAACTATGACTATTAAACTGTGATACCCGTCAGCCAAGCCTGGCTATTAGCATCTCCTTCAAAATGATGGACACATCTCCACAACTACAATAAAAGTTACCCAACCTAATTTTCTTTAAAAGGTCTTGACTACGGAGTTATATACCGGTGGTAGATGCAGAACCTTTTCAAGAGCAGAGTTGTTGAAGTCCGGTAGGCCTCGACTAGGCGGGCTCGACAGCTCAATTTAGTTTAAAACGGAGACGCAAAAAAATTTTACCATTTTGATGTAAAGACCGGGTCTCTATCACATAAAGGCGAGTAAAACTCACAGTTCTCTCGTATTGTGAGTAGTGAGTTATGACGCATTATTATAAAAAAAACCCGTAGAATAGAAACATTAAACGGATGACAACTGTTTAAGAATAAAAAGTTAAAAATAGAAATACTTAGGTATTAACACGCACAATATGCAAATACCTATAATTTAATGTTTTAACCATAGTTAATAGGATGCTAATTTTATGATAGAGAATATTTTAATAATTAACTTTAATTAAAATTCAAAGCAGATGTATGTTTATTGAGTTCTCAACGGGTGAATGATCTAGATCGGCCTATCCCAATCTTTATTTTATAAGGGCCACTAAGACGTTACAGTTATGTTGTGGAGGGCCGCAAGCAAAATTATTTAGGTCATAATTAAAACGTGATTTCAAGTTAACGATGTCGTTACTTTATTAATGAGAAAATTAGTAACTTCAGACAGGCCTATAACAAAGGTCCGGCGGCCTGCAGATTGAGTATAGCGGATCTAGATCCTGTCATTGATCGTGAACTTGCCCTTGAGTTTTATTTGTATACATCTAAGTGTAAAATAAATACCAAATCGGCGTTGGTATTTTCCAAAATTACGGTCACAAAAGAAGAAAACTAAAAAGGAACTTTTTATGCGATACAATAAAATAATTATTTATTAAATATATTTGTTCTTTAGGACTAAAGATTTATTTATAGATTAATTGGGGTCTTTTATTTCGTAATAAAAAGTGATTCTAGAATATCCGGAAGTTCACTCTGTACAATCGATCGTTTGGGACGGTATGAAATTGGGACACTTTACTTTTCATACAACTAGATTAAACCGATTTTTTAAATATTTTTATATTTTATAAATTCTTATTGTATTTATACTATTTTATTTTTTTACTTAGAGCAATTAACTTACTAATTATATAATTTAATAGAAACTACTAATGATCTATTTTATGTTTATAAAAACAAAATTGAAAAATGGGACAGAGAATAAGATTGAAAGTACATTTTTTTTGAGAAATGCTCATACACATTTATGTTCTACTAAACTACTTTAGTATCGATGCATGTGTTTGCCGAGTTTTATGAAAAATTCAAAGGATTTTTAGTTGTTTGAGTTTATTTGTTTCACTATTCGCATTTAATATTATAAATTTCATTATAGTCCTACTAATATTATATTATGTAAATGCGAAAGCTAGTGGGTATAGATTTATGGATGTATGTTTTCACACAAAAACCACGAACGGATTTTGATGAAACTTAGTAATAGGTAATATAGCTTATATATCCGAATAGCACAAAGACTATAATTTATTAAGTTTAACATTCATCTTGTAGAGGGCCAGCTCACGCTGCGTCTTCCGGTTCGTGGGCGCCACTCGAGAATCTTTCTGCCCTAACTGCCGTCGGTTCTACCAGCTGTGTGTCCCGCCCACTGCCTCTTCAGTTTTGATATTTTTCGGGTTATGTCGGTGACTTTGGTTGGCCTTCGGATTTCGGCATTTCTGATTCGATCCCGCAGGGAAACTCTGAGCATGGCCCTCTCTATTACTCTTTGGGTGACCTTGAGCCTTCTAGTAAGGCCCATAGTGAGCGATCACGTCTCTGTTCCGTAAATCATCACTGGCAACACACACTGGTCGAAGACTTTCGGCTTGAGACAGTGCGGTATTTTGTACAAGACGATGTTACGTAGCTTCCCGAACGCTGCCCAGCCGAGTTGGATTCTCGAAGTTGGCTGTGTGGTTGAAGGCCATAAAGAATATCGACACCCCCTGTCATCCCGTGGGGGGACGTAGAAGTCGTCCCGAGGGAATATATATACCAAAGAACGGACAGCAGCTGTATCCTGAGTACATGACTATCGTACTGCGACCGCCAACCCGTCTGCCAAGCGTGGCGATTATGGCATATCCTCCCAAATTATGGACATAACCAAACCGCGGGCCCCAGTCCCCGTCAGCCCTGCTATTCCCAGCCGTGGTAACAGCCGTGGTTACGGCAGAACATGGGGTGCTAAGAATCCCCGGTAGATTCCGCGTAATGGAACTATGTAGTATATTACTACACCTAGAGTGGTTCTATGAATTATATGAGCTGATATCCATTTTTTATGGAATTCGGATAAATTTTGGCAGAGAAATCGTTGAGATGAGATCTCTCTCTCGATGAGATGTTGAAAATCTTTAATTTTACTTTAAAATTTCATTCCCAGGATTTCTAAAGCAGACATTTCCAGAAATTTCCATGCTCTGCTTAGTTTGGGATCAAATGGCGGTGTGTGAATAATATGCCAGCATATTTATTTTATTTATTTATTTTTATTTACTTTTAACTTCGATTTATTAATTATAGGTACTTTTCGTTACAATGGTCTTTATTTTTTGTACCTTTACAAAACGGCAATTTCATATGTAAGCGTTTAATATATTCATGGCTATGTTAAGCATAGTAACCTTATATTGAGGGCTTAATTTTTATTTCATGAAAATTTATTTTAATTTTATCTTACGAATGTGATTGTCAGATACCTACTTCAATAAACCAACATAATATTTATTAATTAAGTTCGTGTTATACAACTAATTCTGCCACCGCGATGACTGATTGTCTGTTTGTTTGGTTTATAAGCATTTATATTAATATTACTGAAAGAACTGTATAGCAATTTATCAATATGCCGATGAGTGCAATATCTGAAGACCAGATTTCAATGCAATGTCAAGCAATTATTGCTGTCCTGTTTTTAGATTAACGTTTAGTTCACTTACACGTGTTTACTTGTGAGGAGATGTTAGATGATCTACGATATCCCCAATCCCCATTGTCATACGTAAAAGTACCATAAAGTTAGTATACTTAGACCTAGGGACACGAAGTTTATGAAACGTACTTAGGTGGTTTGTTACATTCTCTATGGTCATATATGAAAATTTCTCAAAAAAAATGTACTTTCTATCTTATTCTCTGTCCCATATTTCCAATTTTGTTTTTCTATACATAAAATAGATCATTACTAGTTTCTATTAAATTATATTATTAGTAAGTTAATTGCTCTAAGTAAAAAAAATAAAAAATGTATAAATACAATAAGAATTTATAAAATATAAAAATATTTAAAAAATCGGTTTAATCTAGTATGAAAAGTGAAGTGTCCCAATTTCATACCGTCCCAAACGATCGATTGTACTGAGTGAACTTACGGATATTCTAGAATTACTTAAATGTATTTATTACGAAATAAAAGACCCCAATTAATTTACAAATAAATCTTTAGTTCTATAGAACAAATATATTTAATAAATAATTATTTTATTGTATCGCATAAAAAGTTCCTTTTTAGTTTTCTTCTTTTGTGACCGTAATTTTGGAAAATATCAACGCCGATTTGGTATACATATGTTTTAGACTAGTGGCAGCATTAGCAAGATCAGCATTCATCTTGTTTAAGTTTAGATATTTCTTTTGCGTGCCGTGCAGGAACATTGAATGTTGTCCGCCTGGTTGCTGGTCCGAAAAAAAATCCTAACTTTGTTACCCAACAATCAGAGCTAAGCTCCAATTTCATATTTTATTTCTCCTCGAGTACCATTAAAGCTCTTAATCTTGATTTCGAAAGTCAAATCATAAACGAGTACTAGCTAGAGTTGTGCGCGTAAACAGTTTTAATAATTTTTGTAACCTTAATTCGTTACCTCTTTTTTTGTTACTCTTGAGTGGTAACGTATAAATTGAAAAGTGAATAACAAAATAGGAAATTGTTAGGCAGAGTATTGACTGCCTGATTTTGAGTATAATTATGACGTGTAATTTTATCAGTTTTAATAAAATTAAATATTATCTTTAATAAATTTATAGTAATGTGCGAAATTGAATGGGAGCTTGGTGCATTTATTTTCTGTCGTTTTGATATAAAGCTGTTTTTTAAGAATAACATTAGTCATGAATAAAGAAAGAAGAAAGAACACTAACCCTCGCTGAAAAAAGAGGCGGTACCTACCGGGAAAGATTACAAGAAACCCCTGAAAAGATTGAAGAGCAGAGGAAAAAGAACTTAAAAAGAATAAACTCAAAATACACCTCCTAAAAAAGTTAAACTAATTAAGTTAAGAAAACTAATATAGAGATTATTATTATAGAAAACGAATAAAAAAATACAAATAATAAACATTTATTATATTATATGTATAGAGATTGATTGAGTAAGATTCACGCTAACAATGTATAGTCATGTGTTTATTATTATTAGATTATTACAAAATATAAATGTTTCCTGACAGAGGTTCCTCTATCAATATATTGAAGTTAAATATAATTATTTGCACAACTGTGAAGTCTAGGCTTAAGAAATCCTATTTTGTTTCCAGATTTCTATTTTTGTTACTGTCCCATAAAAGCAGACGCATATTTCTTTTCTTTATTTATACATTTTTAACATAAATACATTTTTGTGATAAAATCTAAAATATATGGTTAGTCTTTGCATTATGTATATATACACAATTTTAATACAAAATGAGGTAGGGTCAATAATGTAAAGTTAAACAAGAGTTGTGACCGAATAGTAACGTAAAGGAAATAATACCGCCTTTAATTTAAGATTTGCATATTAATATAGAGTAATTGACTGAAAAACAAGTTGAATGTTGTTTTATTATCACATTTAATTCAATAAATATTCCGGTAATTGGTTTCTACATTAAATTTACGTAAACGAATGAAGGTAACAAAATAAGAATTTTTCTCCACCTTGGGTCTGTTTTTATGGATTTTGCTATTTATTTACGTTTTAAATCTCAAAACAAACCTTATATTACTAATCTTTAGGCATTTACTCATAGCTTTAAACAAAGAACTCAAGTATATTTAAATATTTTAAGTTCAGCATAATTTCTGAGAAAAGGTACAATTTTTTTGAGAAACGCTCATATACGATTTATGGTCGTGTAGCTCACTAAACACCTGGATTAAGTTTGTTATATTCTCTTTTCAGCTAACCTAACTGTATGTGTGTAGGTATTTCATGCTTAATTCCATGTGATTATTTTGGAAACGTAATCGCATATAATCTTAGTATCTCTTGTAGATTAGTAACCAAAATTAGTTTTCCAATTAAATCCAGTGTAGGTACAGACGCCAGCACATCAAGCTACCCCAATCTGTCAAATTTCCCCAATTGAAAGTGCCTAGCGTCTGTAAAGCGAAAGCGTCTGTACCTACAGGAAAGTAACATCTATAGCGTTATCTTGAAGCAAACTTAAGTCTGGCCATCATACAGACAAACACAGTTTGTTATATTCTCTTTGCAGATAAGGATGGAAGTGACGATCGGGAGTTCCTGTTGTAGATACATAAAACATTTTTTTTTCTGGACTAGTCCCTCCCTCTTACCCACCAATGCAACTCCTGTAAGCCAGGATCAACAGTGGCACACAATGAAATGACATTGAGCGGTGAAGCTCAGGCATGTCCCGGGGAATCGCTTTAACTGTCTTGGATCCCGCAACGAATTTATAAAATAAATGTATCATTGTCCTCTACGTGTTCCTAAAGATTGATTGGATCGTGATGAAATTTGGTGGGTTATTATGTACACCCACGTATCTGGTCCAAAAAGTATAAAATAAAAAATAAAATAAAAAAGGTTTTTATTCACGTAGACTTTAAAAAAGCGCTTGTAAATAGTCAGAACATGTTCGCAGTAATATATAATTATATTATAATTATTTCTAGGTTCATATAGATATTTAGGTACACGGATTGTAGGAAATAATTTACAATAAGATTTATTTTATAACAGTAACGTTATTTAGCTATTTGTTTTTATCTTTACGTGAAATTGCAACGCATGTCGGATACAACCAGTCAGTCAGCAGCAGGCTGCAGGGACTTTTCTGGAAGTACATGAAATCAATGATAACTAATTCATCAGAATACTTTGTATTATTTTGACTTACCTGTGAGAAATAGAAGTTAGCATCGTTTGTAAAAAGTTTTTCTCAAACCTTATCCGTCATCAAAAATTATGCAGACTTCTCGGGTTTGAACGCAATTCAATTTGTCAGAGTAAAACTAAACTTACGTATGTTAAGATTCTCCGTACAAGACGAGCAAAGCCACGTGCTCAACGGAAGGCAGTTAATAAGAATATAAGTGGAAGTTGGAGGAAGTTAGCTTAGTTTACGCAAAGTGCGCAACCTTGCCAGCACTGTGATGTGTTACGGTTTCCACCCTAACCCTAATAATATTTAATTGTCAGTTTAATTCAAGATATATTTAGGTCGGGCTTGTGATTTTTATTTCTGTTCACCAGCGAGCTATAAGTCGATGCGTAACTTCTATAAACAGACAGTACCTACATAACTATCAAGTTAGTATATCTAACAGTAGGTATATTACTATTAACATTACTATTAAATGTATTGATTTTCACTGTTCGGCCGACCGAAGGCTGTTAACGACTTCACTATTAACTACCCCATTGTAATCTCGACATGCTCCCATTGTGTGTTAATTCTTGCGGTGGCGTCGTGGGTCGGGTCGTTTCCTTCCCTCTAATAGGGCGAGAGAGGCGAAGGCTAGCCCACACCTCATACATATTATTTCTCTCGTGTGACTTATTAATTTTGTAAATGTGCACGGATGCACCCAGCGTTCGTTCGTCTTGCAAGAGGTTATTCTTGCTTAAATGAAATTGAATGTCATTGTTTATTACCTCACAATTATTTAAGATGACCCGTGTGTGAATAATGTTCCAGGATATTATTAATAGGTCTTTACCTATGAAATTGCCGTTTTGTATGAAAAAATTTTAACGAATTTTTTTCATGAATTTTTTTATTTGTATTAATCGAAGTAATCACCCATGCAATCAATGCATCTTTGCCATCGCAGAGGCAGTTTATTGATGCCCTTCTTAAAGAAATCAGCTGGACGGGAGGCAACAAATTCTTCAAAGGCATTTTGTACTGCCTCTCGGGTATTGAATTTTTTTCCCGCCAAGAAGTTATCCAAATTCTGGAAAAAGTAGTAGTCTGTAGGCGCAAGGTCTGGTGAGTAGGGCGGATGACGGAGAGCTTCCAACCCCAGTTCTTGCAACTTGGAGACCGTCTGCTGTGCAGTATGAGGTCGCGCGTTGTCGTGCAGGAGCAGCGGAGACGAGCGATTGACCAATGCTGGTTGGAGATGCGCCAGCTTCTCCATCATTGTGCTCAGTTCTTCACAGTACACATCTGCAGTAATGCTCACCCCGTTTGGTAGGAAGCTGTGATGAATCACACCGGCGCTAGACCACCAAACAGTGACCATCACTTTTCTAGGGGTAAGTTTTCGTTTAGGGCATTGTTTAGGTGCTGAACCAGGATCCAACCAACTTGCTGAGCGCTTGCGGTTATCAAACAGAATCCATTTTTCATCGCAGGTAACAATGCGGTTCAAAATTCCTTCATTTGTGTGTCTGTTGAGCAGTGCAAGGCACGTCTCGACGCGTACTTCGCGCTGGCGATCATTGAGTTCGTGGGGCACCCATTTGTCAAGCTTTTTTACCTTGCCAATTTGACGCAAATGGACCAATATTGTTTTGACGCTAACGTCGAAAGCTGCTGCTAATTCAGCCGTAGATTGTGTATCATCAGCTTCCACAACCGCCTTTAATTCGTCATTGTCGACCAAAGTCTTCGGACGACCGCGAGGTTCATTTTTCAGGTCGAAATTTCCAGAACGGAAGCGAGCAAACCAATAACAGGTGGTGCGTTGGTTTGTAGTGTTAGCTCCGTAAACGTCGTTGATGTTGCGTGCCGCTTGTGCCGCGTTGCTGCCACGACGGTACTCATATTCCATAATTACTCGAATTTTTAACGTATCCATGATGACGAAAAAGATTGAAATGCGATGAAAATGTAACACTAATCAATAAAGAAATGACTACTTTTGGAAAAAAGAATCCATGTTTTTAAAATAAAATTAATTTGAAATTAGAATTCTTAGCCAAACAAAAATTATTTTGATTTGAAATGGCCAGTACTGCAGAACGGCAATTTCATAGGTAAAGACCTAATATTAATCAAACACTAATTTTAATTGATTTAAACAAAACATAAATAAATTAAAATTAATTTTTTAATATCTTAAAACTAACTGTTGGGGTTACGGCGTTGGCAATAAATGATTCGACTTCCTTTCGTAAAATGCAGCTGTATTTATTATTTAAATTCGAGTACATTCGATATATTAGTTATAAAAAATTATAGCTGGCGCTCGTATGGTGGTAGGATTCGTAATGGACGATACCTGAAGTTCGTTTTTGTTGCTTGTTGTAGCCAGCCCGTAGAGGTCGCAGCTGTCGCTCCTTACTTCATGCTAGTGATGACGTTTTTATTGGTGAGTGCGCGCGGCACTCGGTAGATGGCGCGGTAACATAGGCCCGGCCTTGGAAACAGCAGATTTCAAAGAACTAGCACGACGTTGACGTCTCGATGCCATCCGAAGCGGTAGGTTCGATAGGCAGTGGACAGATTTTGGAGAAAGCCCGTCGAATGATGCCTGATGATGTACGCAAGTCAGCCACTCGAGAGATTCCATCCTTGCCTGGGTAGACCCGAATAATTCTGCCTAGCTTCCATTTGAGTGGAGGCAGATTGTCATCCTTTACAAGTGCGATGCTATTCAATTGTATTTCGTCCCGTTGAGTTTTCCATTTGGTGCGGGTTTGTAGCTCGGAAACATATTCTTTGGCCCATCTTCGCCAGAAGTTTTGTCTCATTTGTTCGATGATATCGTATCGCGGCAGACGAGAAGTAGGCAATTCAGTCAGGTCCTTGCAGGCGGGAGCAGTCATCGGTCGGCCAATCATAAAATGTGCGGGAGTCAAGGGTAGTAGGTCGTTAGGATCAGAGGAAAGTGCGGTTAAGGGACGGGAGTTCAGTATGGCCTCAATTTGTACCAAAACTGTACTGTACTCTTCGTATGTAAGATGTCTACACCCTACCACATGTCGCAGGTGATATTTACACGACCGAATGTTTCTTTCCCATTTCCCTCCAAAATGAGCTGCGTAGGGCGGTATAAAGCTAAATTTAATATTATTATTACTAGTGAAGTCTACTATCGCATTACTATTATTCATAAGACAGGACACTATTTCCCGTTCAGCCCCTAAAAAAAATTTTTCGCATTGTCTGAAAGTATCTCGACCGGTTTACCTCGGCGAGATATGAATCGCTTTAGAGCTAATAAATAATCGCTTGTTGTAAGACTTGTGACTAATTCTAAATGAATGGCACGTGTGCACATACAAATAAATAAACATATTTACCCTTTTAGGAGACTAGATCCCCTGCCCTTCCGATTTAGTATCATCACTGGCCCAGCGTAGTCAACTCCACAACGCATGAAAGGAAACCCTGGGTCGAGACGTAACTCAGCTAAATTACCCAAAATAGGTTGTATGGTTCTCCCTTTGAAACGTGTGCATTTGACACAATCGTTAACAGTTTTTCTGGCTAAGTTACGCCCTCCGACAGGCCACCAAGTCTCACGAATAGACGCTAATAAGACCTGTGGGCCACCATGTAATAATTGCTCGTGTTCATATTTAAATATTAACCTTGTAAATCTATGTTTACTACACAATAAGACAGGGTGTTTCTTATTATATTCAAAATGAGGTGAATTACTTAATCTCCCTCCGACGCGTATTAATTTATTTCTATCAAAGAAAACATTCAAACTAAGAATTCGCTTTGATTTGACGGGTAACTGTTTCATTAAATCCTGATATTCACTACTGAATTATTGTATTTGTGAGCATCGAGCTAACATTGTAACTGAGGCGTCTAGCTCGTCCGCAGATAAGGAACCGGTTTTGCGGGCTTGTTTATTCGTACGCGTATTACTTATAAAACGTAGCAGGTATGCTGCCGAACGCCGCAAACGATTGAATGATGAAAATCTATTAAAATCAATAAAATAATTAAAATCCCTACTATTAGTAGAAGTCATACAAATATTCTGACTCTTTAATTCGGGTAATTGATGTTCTTTAACGTCACATTCGCTAGAATAATTAAGAATTACGTTATTTAATAAGACCGGACCGTGCCACCATAAATTATTATCTATGAGCTCAGTTAAAGTAGTACCTCGGGATACGATATCCGCAGGGTTGTCCGTACCATTTATGTGAAACCATGGGGCGTCGCCGGTTAATTCATTAATTTGAGATACGCGATTTTGAATAAAGGTTTTCAGTCGATGAGGCGACATTCTTAACCATCCTATAACAATCATTGAATCAGTCCAAAAATAGACTGCAGTAAAGGTCATTCCATGGGATTTGACGATTTTATCATACAATCGCGCACCTATCAACGCTCCACAGAGCTCCAGCCTAGGGATGGTACACACAGTTTTAATTGGCGCTACTTTACTTTTAGCACATAGTAGATTGGTAGTGATGCTTGAAGAATTAGAATAAGTACGTATATATGCGCAAGCGCCGTATGAGTATTTAACCGTGATATATCTTGTAGTAATCGTTTCCAACTAAGTTTTATATCACTGGGAATCTCGTCGTCTCAATCAAATTTTACTAACCAAAGCTTTTGAAGTATTATTTTTGCTTTAATTATTATTGGAGACAATAGCCCTAGTGGATCATAAATTTGCGATATTGTTGACATTATGCTACGCTTAGTTATTTCAGAGTTACCTTTTAATTGAGCGATAAAATGTAATTCGTCACTAGCAACTAGCCAACCTAAACCAAGGGTTTTATTTTGGTTATTTTCTCCAATTAAAAAATGTTTAGACATTCCAACGCTAACGTCATGGCTGAACGTCCACTTTCGAAATGGAAAACATGCTGATTTCAAAAGCTCCGACGTTTTTTTACATATGATTAATAATAATTGAGGATCATTTTCAGACGTTATTAAATCATCAACGAAAAAGTCCTCCGTGACAACCCTAGCCAAAACGCTATCCTCCGTTTCAATCGCGAGTTGACGTAAACAACGCATGCTAAGAAACGGCGCCGATGCAGTTCCGTAACTTACTGTATTGATTTGATAAATACCCAAATCCTCAGAAGGGTTTTCACGCCATAATACTAATTGCAGACTACGCTGATCGTGATGTACGAGTATTTGCCTATACATCTTTTTCACGTCAGCGCAGTCTACGTACTTAAACTGTCTAAATCGTAAAAGTATAGATAAAATATCGTTCTGAAGTGGAGGCCCGATTAACTGTATGTCATTAAGCGACTTCTTAGAAGTAGTTTTAGCACTCGCGTCAAACACTACACGTAATTTTGTAGTTGTGCTATTTTCTCGATATACCCCATGGTGCGGGAGAAAATAATAAGGCTTCGTATATTTATTTATTTTAGTCATATGGCCTAACTCGATATATTCACGCATGAATTCACAATACATTTTTTTATAAGACGGAGATCGGTTTAATTTACGTTCTAATGATAAAAACCGTGATTTCGCCATATCGTATGAGTCACCGAGTACGTCAGCAGACTTCTTTAAGGGTATGCGAACTGAGAATCTACCACTACTGTCGCGCGTGGTAGTTTGAACGAATAATTCTTCGCATATACGTTCCTCCTCGGTAAGAACAGAATCCGATAACCCAATCTCCTCTAACTCCCAGAATTTACGAAGTTGTTTATCCACGTTTAATGTTTGCGCGACATTACAATGGATATTCTTAAGATAATGTGCGTTGTTCACACATAACGGACCTGAAATTATCCAGCCAACCTTCGTCTTACGTAGGTATGGCCCACTGGGTAATCGGATCGTGTCCCTATCAAGTAAGTCCCAAAATATGTCATTTGATGGGACATTAAAATAGGGATCAGCTAAACGGATATTCTCGGGAATGCGAAGTGCATTGTAATCAATGTGTGTTGAAGGTATAATCGAAGTGATACACGGTAACACAAAACAATTTAGTTGTGTACTAAACTTATTATATTGTGATCGCATGTTAATGTCGCATCGTTTATGTGCATGAGATACCGATTACCTGATATAATTCTTCCGATATGAAGCTATTTTGACTACCGCTAGGTATCTAATAACGCTCTGGCATTGTGATATGTTTTATTGCTATCCATTACCTTCACTAAAGCAGTCGATAACAAAACGTGAGATTGTATCGATGACGCCGACGCGTTCCCGTTCGATACAATATTCGCATTATTATTATTAGGGGAGTTCAAGGCGTGTGAAACTACTGAAACCGTTCTATCAGCTAGGCTCACACCTAACCCTGAAGACCCTTTAAACGCATTGATATCACTATGTAATAAACTGTTGTGTTTCTGGTGACACTGTTTGCATGGACCGAACCTGCACTCGGATAGCGGGTGCCCTGCGCGTAAACAGTTACGACACAACTTTTTATCATCGATCAGTTTGATCCTGTCTGACACAGCTAGATTTAAAAAACTAAAACACATATATAATAAATGATTGCCACCGCACATAGCACACTGACGAGCTAACTTGTTTGATTTTCCATGATTAATACTCGTATTACGTGTAGAAACGAAGCTATGCGAGTGTGATTTAGGCATATGCGGCGTATTTTTATTATTCTGAATTTTGTTTTGAGTAACTCGTAAATTATTATGCTGAACCATATCCAGCATATCTGCTCGGTTTCGTAAAGATGACAACAAATCGTCTAATTTTATTTTATGTGAGTCAGACGGAATCGAACCTTTATAAGTTTCCCACTCTCGTTCGGTGGATGTGTCTAATTTCGACACTACAATATATACGATAAGTGTATCCCACGATTCAGTAGGCTCATCCAATGATTTGAGCGCTCGCAAGTTACGTAAAATAACATCTATTAAATTCCTAATCTGTGTTGGCGACTCCTTACTTATACAGTGTCGGTAATAGTCGGTTATTTTGATACCTATTTTCTAACAATTCCCAAGCGTGGATATAATTACTCGCAGTAAAATCTAATGCACTGATGACCTGGAGTGCTGAACCACTAATGCCCGGTTCCTTTATTTTACGATCCGTCATTGGACCAACGTTAACATCCGTAAGTCAGCTACCGATACCGATGCAAAACTAGTGTTCCACAATGCCCTACCTGCGACGAACATCCGTAGTTTAAACCACCTACGACTCGTTCCGCGATGAACCTCTCGCTCCTCTTCACGATTAGTTATAACAAAACGTCGTACGTCAATTATGCAACTAAAATCATTTATTATTCTGTAATATTATGTGACTAATAGTACAAATTACTGTACTTATAGTTACAGTAATAATTTAATTTGCGTTTTAGGTTTAAAATATTTATAAATCATTACTATTGAAAATTTGATGTTACGAGTGCATGGTGTGAACAAAACGCGTAACAGGAAAGCGCATGGCGCATGCGTCTGTCGTCTGATGTCTGTCCAGGAGTATTTCATGGTTTCTAAATAAGTTTTTAAATTGAGTATTTAATTTAAGGTTTGTGGTTATGAAATCTTAGAAGATAGAAAAATAATCAACCCTTTCTAACGGAAAACAAAGCCATGAATTCTCTATCAGTTTCAGAGCTAGACATCACGGCAATCTCCTCAAACACTATGTTAACTACCAAAATAAATTACAAACGACTGGTAAACCGACCGAATTCGACTAGTAATCAAAGCAGTAACGCCTCGTTATTTTGACAGTTCCTGGACAGTAGAAAATATTTATAGGAACACTTTCGAACGCATCTCCATACAATAAGCTTACTAACGTCCTTCCATCCGTTAGTAACCAGACGTCGGTTATTTGGATAACGACTAGTATTTTTTAGGAACGGTTTTGTGTTACGGCTGGTAGAAATTCTAACTATTCGTAGTAGAAACGATTCGTTTTTCGAATATAGGAACCGGGCGTAAGAGATGACTTCAAATAATGGAATTTTTGAATCGCATCGAGATCACTACGTCTATGAATCATTGACAGGTAGGAGTTCTTGTACTCGAGCCAGTGATCAAAAGATCCATCGAAAGAGGGTAATTTAATCTCGGGTAATTTAATGGAAATAGGCTTATTATTATACACACGTGAACACTGAGAATCGTCACTGTCACCTTTTACAACACCGATTAGGCATTATACTATAATATTGATTTTCGAAAGATTCCCTATACTCGAGTTGTTTTGATATTTCGGATTCGTCTATCGTTTCTTCTATCTTATCCTGTATTTTAGTATAGGTATTTAATAAAGCAGAAGCAGATTCAATACGCATACGTAATTCCGCTTGCTGCGTTTCAGACAAAGCGACATTTTTTAATTTACCTACATATTTCTCGAATAAAGTTAATCTGCCTTTGATGGAACCCCGTTGTTTCTTAAGTTCACCTAATCTGTCGATATTACTACCGGCTTCACTATATTCCGCATCGCTCATTTTGGAAGAATATGGAATTAAAAGAAACTTACGTGACTGTGATGATCACAACTCGCGACACGGGACGGCGTGCGATGGTAGGTATGTAGACACCGGTTACGAAGTCTGCTTGGAAAACAGAAGAAACACTTTTAGTACAAACTCGGATTATAGATGGGAACAAAGAACAAAGGGAACGACTGGCCTGACCGTACCACGCTGACGACGCGATGCTGATGAATCTCAAAGGTCCCAAGTCGGCTCGGAGGTCCAAAATGTTGGGGTTACGGCGTTGGCGATAAATGATTCGACTTCCTTTCGTAAAATGCAGCTGTATTTATTATTTAAATTCGAGTACATTCGATATATTAGTTATGAAAATTATAGCTGGCGCTCGTATGGTGGTAGGATTCGTAATGGACGATACGTGAAGTTCGTTTTTGTTGCTTGTTGTAGCCAGCCCGTAGAGGTCGCAGCTGTCGCTCCTTACTTCATGCTAGTGATGACGTTTTTATTGGTGAGTGCGCGCGGCACTCGGTAGATGGCGCGGTAACACTAACGAAACTTCGTTTTAACCAATTAACAGTCGTTTGACCTCCCTACTTTTATCCCGCCATGAACTGAAAACGTTTACATTCAGTCAAAAAAGTATCGGGAATGGATGATTTGTTTATGGTTCCAAATTCAAATTTTTGTTTTTTTTTATTGTTGTTAGATTGGCACAACTGTTTTCCATTTTGGCGCGGATTGAGTTGCATCTGTTATTTATATTAAATACAGTGCTGGTTTTAGTAATATCATATAAGTGTGTATTGCGAATTTCATAATGGACAAAAATATCGAACAAAGAGTTTGTCTTAAATTTTGCATCGCTAATGGAATTTCGTGTTCGGAGTCACTGAAAATGTTACAGAAGGCTTACGGTGAATCGGCTTTATCAGAAACTCGTGCTTATGAGTGGTTCAAAGCGTTCAAAAGCGGTCGAGATGTGATGAAAGATTTGCCTCACTCTGGTAGGCCATCAACGTCGGCAACTGAAGTTAACATCGCAAAAGTGAAGGAAATAGTGACTGAAAATCCTCATTCAACTCTGAGAGAGATAGCCGCCGAACTTTCTGAATCTCACGAGTCGATTCGTACCATTTTAACTAATCATTTGGGTATGAAACATGTTGCCGCTCGGCTACTCCCAAAAGATCTGAAATTTCTCCAAAAACTCAATCGCATGAAAGTCGCTGAGGACATGGTAGAACGAGTCAATTCCGACCCAACATTCATGAAACGCATTGTTACTGGTGACGAGACGTGGGTTTACGAGTTTGACATGCAAACTAGTCAACAAGCTTCGGAGTGGCGCCTTCCAACTGAACCGAAACCGAAAAAACCACGCCAAAGTCGATCAAAAGTCAAAGTCATGTTGACTGTTTTCTTTGACTATCGCGGTGTTGTGCACTCTGAATTCTTACCGGAAGGTCGAACGGTAAATAAAGAATATTATTTGAGCGTTATGCGGCGTTTAAGAGAGAAAATTCGACGAAAAAGGCCAGATTTGTGGAAAGAAAATTCTTGGATAATAATGCGCCTTCGCACAAGGCCATCATTGTGAACGAATTTTTGACCAAACACTCAACAAATACCATCCAGCAACCATATTTACCAGATATGGCTCCAGCTGTCTTTTTCCTAAACTGAAATTACCACTTCGTGGTACCTGTTTTCAATCGGTAGAAGACATAAAGGAGAATTCGCGGCGAGAACTGAACTCAATTCCGAAGGCAGCGTTTAAAAAATATTTTGATGAATGGATTATTCGGGATGGCTCTTAGGGATAAAGCTAAGAAAAGGTATAAGCGGAGCCCTTCGGAGGCTAATTTAGCTCGGTATAAATCTTTGCGTAATGCTTGCAATCGTCTGTGTCGTGATGCTAAGAAACGCCATTTCTACAAGTCTCTCGATAATCGTGATTCTTCTTCTGTGTGGAAATTTCTAAAATCTAATGGTATAGGCAAATCTCCCTCTCCGGCTTGTAAAAACATTGATTTAAATGCCCTTAACTCACACTTTTCTGCTGCACCTGTCACTCTTAATACTCATGTGAAATCTAACACTCTAGAACAACTCTCACAGGCCCGGACTTCACATAACCCTTCTTTCAATTTTACCCCTGTTACTGAGATGGATGTCAAAAAATCTCTTCTTAGCATTTCATCAACTTCTGCTGGACATGACAACTTGTGCTCCAAAATGATTAGACCTGTCCTTTCTATTGTACTTCCTATTCTAACGCACCTGTTCAATTATCCTTATTCTCTTCCAATTTTCCCACAACCTGGAAACTAGCCCACATTATTCCTTTGCCTAAAGTCTCCGATCCATCGACACCATCCCAATATCGTCCTATCTCTATACTCCCTTTCCTTTCCAAAGTTTTGGAGCACATTGTCCATAGCCAGCTGTCTGTCTTTCTTTCTCGCAATCGTATCCTTAGCTCTTCTCAATCTGGTTTTCGGTCTGGCCACAGCACGGTAACTGCTCTTGTTAAGGTCACCGATGACATTCGCTGGGCCATGGAAAATAAATCCTTAACTGTTCTTATACTCCTTGATTTTAGTACTGCATTCAATTCTGTCGATTTTGACATCCTTCTCGGTATTCTCTCTTCACTCAATGTTTCTCCTTCAGCCTTAACCTGGTTTGACTCTTATCTTCGGGGTCGCGCGCAGTGTGTACGCCTTGATGAGTCCTTCTCTGATTGGTGTCAACTCAGTGCGGGTGTGCCTCAGGGTGGCGTTCTTTCTCCATTATTATTCTCTATTTTCATCAACTCTGTTACCAGAGGCATCTCCTCAAACTTCCATCTCTACGCAGACGATTTGCAACTATATCGGTCTTTTAATTTTGAAGATGCTGATGCTGCCATTGCCGTCATGAATCATGATCTGGGACTAATTAGTTGTTGGGCTAGGTCCCACGGACTTCTGTTAAATCCTGCGAAGTCCCAGGCCATGATCATAGGCAGTAGGCATATGCGCAGTAGGATTAATCTTTCGTCTTTTCCAACAGTCAGCCTCGATGGTGTTCCTATAAATTATTCTGATACATTAAAAAATCTTGGACTGACGATGGCTTGTGACCTTTCTTGGAAAGCTCATGTTGCTGATGTCAGCAAAAAGGTTCACTATACATTCCATTCGCTGAAATGCCTCCAAAACTTTTTACCTTTGAAAACGAAAATCTCACTTGCCCAAACCCTGATTCAGCCCATCATAGACTACGCTGACAGCTGCTACCCAGACGCTACTGAAGAGCTTCTAAATAAACTTGAGCGTCTACAAAATCTATGCATTCGGTTTGTATATGGACTGAAAAAGTTCGACCATGTTTCCAAGTTCCGTAAAGACCTCAAGTGGCTTCCTATTCGATTTCGTAGGAACACTCGCATATTGTGCCTCCTTTTCAATATCCTGCATAATCCTCTGTCCCCGTCCTATCTGCGAGAGCGGTTTTCTTTTAAATATCCAAATGATGCTCTATGTAGATCTCATCTGAAATCCGTCCTAAAACTTCCAATCCATAAAACAGATTTTTATTCCTATTCCTTTACTGTTCATGCGGTCAGACTGTGGAACTCTCTTCCGAAAAATATACAAGACTGTAAAACTATTCACATTTTCAAAAGACTAGTGAGAAATCACTATATTTCCATTTCATCCTCATAGAATGTATTATTAGTATTTAGTTTATTGTTAAGTCTAAATTGGATATAATATTTATATGTATTTAAGTATATATGCAATTATTAGTATGTAAGTGTATTATAGACCTACACACATTATTATAGCTCTTTAAAAAAATTCCTAACGCAGGTCTGCTGGAAGAAATTTCTTGCGAAATAAGCAGTACCTTTGTACTATTCATCTCTTCGTATTTTTGTCTATTTATTGTATGTTTTGTGTGTACAAGAATTATTAAATAAATAAAATAAAAAAATAAATTCGTGGCGTAAGTGTATCGTTTCTGAAGGAGCATACTTTGAATTTTTTTGTGATAAAATAAATTTGGATGAATAACAAACATTTTTTACTTATATTATTGATCTTTTCCTGGTACTTTCTTGACAGAGTAGTATATCGAAAAGTTGAAAAGTAATTTTAAGTATTCTTTAATTACTGAATTACGTTTGTGTCTACTGTAGGCATACCTTAATACAACACATTTGTTTATTTACTATATTACAGTTGCAACATATTTATTTATTCATTATATTACAGTTGCAACATATTTATTTATTTATTATATTACAGTTGCAACATATTTATTTATCTATTATATTGCAGTGGTAACATATTTATTTTACACCATACTTACACTAATAACAATTATCGATATTAATTTGTCGATATTCCGGCCAATCTGTTCCCATCGACTTGTACCCCGTCACTACGGTGCGCCAGTATATGACGTTAAGTAGATAAGGCTTATGTGTTGCGCAGGCGCATGTTGCACCGCGGTCAAATGAATGTCGACCCCAGTCACTACCTTGTTACTGCACTCCGCGATTGCAATAAGAAAACTTATCTCGAGCTTCTCAATAGTAGTGATTGTTAACCTCCTTGTAAAAACTCGACTTCAAATACTGTGCTTTACTATCCGTGTCGCCTATCTTGCTTGTTTTCGCCTACTCTGTGCCCGTGTAATCTTCCTGTTGTGTACTGTCTTCTTCAATGTAAATTGGCGTATGTGTGGTGAAATAAATAATATATATTACCGTGAGTAACTAAACTTTATTTACCATCTCAATCAACCATACTACTTTTTATTATATCCGTATTCCTAAATAAATTTAATATCAATCCGCGCACCTATTGCATAGCGTTAGAGGTTTAGTTCATTCTAGAGATACTCTAGCATAACAATATTAAAATTGTTCAAGTGTTACTCGTAGTACATAATTAAGATTAATAGCGTAATCATATCTCTTTTCACGTTTATCCCAATACAACTCATATAAAGGGAGTCTATAGGGCTAGCTATCATGACCCTCACGCAATAGAGCCTGACTTATCTGTACAGAGCTTATGCTCTTTTGCACAAGACATCAAGTTTCTTACCAAATATCTTATTTTACTTTATTGTTTCAGAACTCTAAATGTACCATCCAGAATTATACCATGGAGCAAATAATCTCCAAAAGAATGCAGGCCTTCAATGTCTTAAAGAACACGCCGAGAGAATTAAGTGGAACGTAGGGAATACTGCTATAGATTTGGGATGCGGGGATGGAAGTTTTACCGCAATACTGAGGAAACATTACATGCCCAGTCATTGTGAAAAGTTAGTTGCATGTGATATAAGTGATAAAATGGTGAAATACGCAATTGAACGTTATGGAGATGAAACTATCACATTCAGAGTGTGGGACATTCAGAGTCAACCGCCTGAAGATTTTATAGGAGCCTTCGATCATGTGTTTTCCTTCTTTGCATTGCATTGGGTTATGGATCAAGAGTAAGTTTTTTTAGTACTTACATGTTCTGATTCTATTTAATCATTTCGTTGGTTTGCCTTACCTTACAGAAATAGCCGTTTCATATATATTGTTTGGCTTGTTGGCTTAGTGGTTAGTGACCCTGACTGCTAAGCCATATGTCGTGGCTTCAATCCACAACAAGGACAAATCTTTACGTGAAGAACACGTAATCGTTCAAACCCTTATAACTTTCTAACCATAGATTTGACAAATATATGGTTTTGGGAATCAACTTTTTACAAAAACTTGGCATAGCTTTCTTTTCCCAATTACGTTGTGAAGGTGCGGTCGAAACGCACTCACTTACGGAATAATTCCATCACCTAATGAAATGTACAAATTTCTGCGATTTCATAGGCCTAACAGATTAGAAAGACTTATGCCTACGCTGCCATGCTAACGGAGCAAAATGCCAATTTACAAACCAACACTTCAAAACATTTTTTTTTCAGGAGAGTTTTTCTGAATATCTACAATATATTAACCGAAAAGGGCGATTGTCTCCTATCATTCTTAGGCTATATGCCAATTGTCGCTATATACAACCTCCTTGCTCAAAGTACCAAATGGAGACCTTTACTGATAAAAGGCATTAAAGCATTCAATTCGCCGTATCATAATATGCAGGTAAATAACATTAAGTTCCAATAGGTAAATCATAATGTTACCAACATGACTGGACTGACCAAACTCTAGTACCTTTTTTTGTTACGTGGTGGAAATGCTCAAGTCGCATGTCATGTAGGGCTGGACCCACTAAAACAACCACGATAGCCAGCCTCACAGTGCTTGTAGCGGGGGCTCTGGGTACTCGTGAACGATCTCGCCAATACCCCCGTTGTACACTGCATCCTCCGCGAGGCTGTCACCCGGGGAAGGGAGGGGCACAAATACCTCCACCTCTCCTCAGCACGCACAAACGTGTTTAGGCAACCTGAGCTACAGCAGGTTACCTCTTCCCGAGACCGCTTATACAAGACGAGTGGAGTTCTTCTTCCAATCGCCAGCGGTCCCAAGGGCGGCGCCCAGCCAGGGAGAAGCCAGCCGGGCGCCGCATACTCTCGCACTGGGATTAGCTCCCAGCGCCGGAAGGTCAAGTACCTACTTACCATTTCATTTCATTCACCAACGTAACATGACCTTTTGATCTATATTTATCATATTGAGATTGTAACTTTTACATTATTTGATACTATAATTTCTTATGTTTAATCGAAGATAAGTGTGTTCTGATGTCAGGACGTTCGGCCATACATAAATGCCTATATATCTTGAACTGGACCGTCACGAATTACTTGACTGGTATTTTCATGCGTCACAATCCGCCTGAGTAGCAACCAGCTCCCTATCTCGAGTGGCCGAACGTTCTGATGTACAGACGCCAGCACATCAAGCTACCCCAATCTGTCAAATTTCCCCAATTGAAAGTGAACCTTATACTTAGGTAATAAAGTTGAAATTCTTTAAAAGAAATTTGTCAAATCGGGATAGCTGGATGTGCTGGCGTCTGTACATTGTTATTTTCTCTTAAGGAAAATGTCCAGCATATAGTCTGGCAGTTGGCTTACGTAATACGGTGGTCCTGTACCTAACCTCTTTCCGATCGTGTCTGCTAGATGTCTCCCATCAGATCATGAGTGTGAGGGTATTAAAAGAGCACCTTTTGTTTGCGCACCCACACTTGTGCACTATAATACGTCCCAATGTGGCCGAAATTCAAGCAGGAGAGCATTATTATTTTAGGATCCAGTAAAGAAAATCAAGAAAATGATGGAAAGAATAGGCTTCACGAATATTTATGTAAAATGCCAAGATATGCATTTCGTATTTGAAGACATAGAACATTTGAAAGGTAAGTCTAAAATAGGTAGGTGCATTTTTAAACCTATGTTTATCTCTTGAACAAAATATTCTTAGCAGATCAGTTGGGGAAATACTAACACCTTACAAAATAACGTGCAAATGCAACTAGTACCTAGTCAATATTATGTTTCTGCGCGTAAGGTAGCCAGAATTCATCAGGAAGGGGAGAAGTTTCGACGAGTTTAGGCAGAGGTTGTAAACAGCTTACCATAGACCCAGACAGAAGCTCGTAAATTAGAAATAGTTATCAAACTTGTGGCTAGATCCTTAGCATAAAAGTGCATAGGAAACTAACCAGTTCAAGCTAATAACGGCCCTCTTCACATCATCATTGAAAGCCAGGAGATAATAACGGTATTAAAAGGTTTCCATTTCGATATTCCATGCGATTCTCCATATTGTGGTGAAACACAGGGTTATAGTAAATATTGTGAAAAAGAATTTTCAAGACCATTTGTATTTTTTGTCCGACTAACTAAAACAAATTTAGCAAATTAATTTTGCAAAGAATGCTTAGATCGCAAACAAATATAAATTGCGCGGTTTTCAATCTGCATTACGTAGGTAGAGCAGACGCAGTGTCGATAAATAAATAAAGCACCATGTGCAATACAAATAAATTCTAACTGCCTTCCCGTGTGGTGCAGCGTCAAGACAGTAGCCTGGCCACTTCGTGTTGCGGGTTCGTTTCCCGCGCAAGACAATTATTGGCATGATCCAAAAATTGTTGTGAGTCTGGTTGTACTATGTGCCCGTAGGTTATATGTTTGTAAACTACCCCGCGGCATAGGGATACATTTCCCTAGTGCGGGTGTTGTCTTTAAAAATAAAAAAATATCACCTGTAAAAACGTACCCACTTCTTTATTTCAGCCACGATAAAAGCGGTGGAGCCGTTCAATATGCCAAAAGATGTCTTTGAAGAATTTATGATTGATTTCCTAGACGTAGCGCAGGAACAGGAAATTGACTTGATCCACTTCAATTACCGTCTCATAATCGTACACGCCAATAAATAATGAAACTGATTATTTTTATATTTATTTACTCATTTCTCCATACCTAGCAGCTGTGTCAGTGGAGTTCAATGGAATTACAATCGACAGCCCGCATCGGCTATCACTTCCCATCGGATCACGAGACTCCATGACTCCAGGACATTATACTATTGCTTTTAAAATATAATATTAGTTAACTTTGACTGGACTGAACACAATGTCGCAGAACCCTCACAAATGGAGGAAATGTTTTAAACCTACACACATTCCTCTATATAGTAAATTGTTGATGTTTAACTACATTTTTACTAAATTATTAATATTAAAGTTAGACTACTTTTGCGATTCGCCGGGAAATAGTTTGAGAGACACCCGTTGCAATACAATGTTTTTTGCTCTTTGATTAAGGATGGCTACGCAGATTACTTTAACACTTCATAAATCAGGAGATAAGTTTCAATTTTTTTGGATTTGAACCTTATCACAAGACAATAGCGTTCAAAATCTATATTCAATACTCGGGAAAGATTAACCGACATTTGTCATTAATAATATAATATCCTGGAACATTATTCACACACGGCCATCTGATCGGTTGAATCCTGAATGAAATTGATAAACTTGACACAAAGCTACTGGCTGTGGGTCACGTGTATCAGAAATGATCCTCTCTCAGGACAACAATTTCTGTAACCTATCTTTAGTTAGCTAGTTAGTAGTAGCTGTAGTGATACAGCGGGCAAAACTAAAGCGGGAAATATGAGAAATTTATGACCCGGGTTCGATTCCCGTACGGGCCAATTATTTAAGTGGCCCATAAGAAGTTGTTCTTAGACTGGATCTAGTACTTTGTGACCGTCAATTATGTTTGTAAAGTATCCCGCGACACAGGGATTCAATACCCTAATGCAAACAATTATAAGGCTAGTTACGTGTCCTGCCTACACCGAATATGCTGAGTAGCGGCGTGATGCAGTTTACTTCACACATTTATATTTCATCATACGCAAGTGTCGTAATTGCTGAGCTTGTGCCTCGTGTCGCCGCCCCGTGTCGCCGCCTCGTGTCACCTAGCACCTAGGTACTTCATTATTGCTGACAGAAGATGTGCGCTTTACATTTTTCCCACATTAGTTATAATGTAATTATGAATATGTACTTCACTTCGGTAGGTACCACCATTGTCCGAGTCTAGACGCTAAGTTCAAATCGTAACATTCAATTTTTATATAATTAAAATATAACAATAATCATCTGGGTTTTTTTTAAACCCTCTGGCTGGCGTATTCGTATGTGGCTCTGTGTCTAACCATGCTGTTTGGGTTGCTATCCGTACGACCATACATTCTGTTGAAAGACGTCAATAGAATGATGGTCATGTACTGTATGGTATTTGTTCTGACTTTTAACTGTTTTGAAGGATGAAATGAAAGCGAGATTTCGCTCTCATTTTTTCTTCACAATTATATTTAAAAGCACTATAGTACTCGACAGATCGCTGCACATTGCTGGTTATTTCAATATAAATTACATGCGTCATATGGCAAATAAGTACCGCCCGAGTATTAAGTTTCCTAAGTTCACAAAGCGGAATACAGTGACAGTTTCAGACACCAGTTTCGAATATAAAAATTGAGTTGAGTACAAACACTTTTGTTGTAATAACGTGGTCTAGTACTAACGAACTTTTGGAAATTCTGGTGCGTTTATGTAAGCTACCACCGCAGGTTTTAGCATTCAATTTCAACAGTTATCACCAACCGTTATACGAATCACTTAACAGCAATCGCTACTGTTGATACCAATAACAAAGGAGTTGTTTCGGAAAACCGCATGATTTATGAATCATGGCAAGAAACAGATTTTTATTTTATTTTATATTCGTTCTCTTCATTACCAATTGTTTTCATTCTACATTTATTACCAAAATTTTTAATTTTCATACTATTAAAGGTTACATCTAAAACACCAAACCCTCGCAGTACTAGATAGTTAACACCATAAACAACAACTTTTGATAATTTGGTAGATTTAATTTCATACCAAAAATAAGAATTAATTTAATTTCCCGCTTGAATGTTTATAAGTCTACGAGCATCGCAAGGACGCGGACACGTGCGCGAGCTAAGCGTTCGAACTAGGGTTGTAACGGATCTTCGCCTCCACTTCCGTTACTGCGGAAGTTCCGCATGAAATCGTACCTTCGCCTCCGCCTCCGCCTCCGCTGTTTTTTTGCGGAGTTATAACGGAGGTTTATTTACGGCATAATCATATCTCTGCATCACTCAAAGGTCGACTGGCAGAGAATGCCTTTGGCATCAATTCCACCTTTGTCATCATCATATCAGCCGAATGACGCCCACTGCTGGACAAAAGCCCCCCAAAGATATCCACGATTGCCGGTCTTACGCTATCGGCATCCAGCGACTTCCAGCAACCCGCACAAGATCATCCGGCTCGTGTTTGCCACACGACAACCTTTCTGCCCCAGCGGCCGTCGGCTCTACGAGCTATGTGCCCTGCCCACTGCCACTTCAGCTTGGCGATTCTTCGGGTTAAGTAGGTAACTTTGGTTCGCCTGCGGACCTCAGCATTTCTGATCCGATCTCGCAGGGAAACTTCAAGCATAGCCCTTTCCATTGCTCTTTCGGTGACCTTGTGCCGCCTGATAAGACCCATAGTGAGCGATGAAGTCTCTGTTCCGTTAGTCATCACTGGCAACACACACTGGTTGAAGACTTTCGACTTGAGACACTGCGGTATTTGGGTCGAGAAGATATTAAGTAGCTTCCCGAACGCTGCCCAGCCGAGTTGGATTCTATGATTTACCTCCTTTTCGAAGTTGGACCTACGTAGTTGGATGATCTGTCCTAGGTAAATAATATAGTTCTCTACAACTTCGAGTGCAGTCTCCAACCTTAAGTAGAGTGGGTGCAACATGGCTGTTCGACATCATTTTCGTCTTATCCATGTTAATTTTAAGACCCACTTGTTGTGAGACTATCCTGAGGCCATTGAGAATTGTACCGAGGTCTTCTAGGGTCTCAGCCATGACTACTATATTGTCGGAAAATCGAAGGTGGGTGATGTACTCGCCATTGACATGGATGCCAAATCCTTCCCAGTCCAAAAGCTTGAAGACATCTTCCAATGCAGCGGTGAACAGTTTCAGAGATATAACATCTCCCTGTCTCACACCTCGCTGCAAGTGAGGGGAGAGGAGTAGGTTCCCAGTTCCGGTCCGGGAGTCGCACTGACATAGTGGCGTTTTCATATAAACACTTTAACACCTCGATATACCGGTAGTCGATTTGGCATTTTTGGAGAGACCTCAGTACAGCGCAGGTTCTGATCGAATCAAAGATTTTTTCATAGTCCACAAACACTAAGCATAATGGCTGGATATACTCTTGGCTCTTATTTATGTGGTCTATGGTACTAAAGCCTTTATGGAATCCGGCTTGTTTGGGTTTGGCTGGAAGTCGCCAAACCTGCGTGCGAGACGATTCGTAATGACTCTCGAAAACAACTTGTAAACATGGATCAGCATTGTGATGGGTCTGTAATTCTTCAAGAGGGTTTTTTCGCCTTTTTTGAAGAAGAGTACCGCCACACCTCTGTGCCATACTTGTGGCGTTTGACCTTCTAGTATGACGGAGTTCAATAACTTCTGAAGGGCCCGTAGAAGAGCTAGAAGCTGTAACTTGCTGTAACTCCATCATCACCAGGCGCCTTGTTGTTCTTAAGCTGTTTGAGAGGGATTCTTATCTCGCACATGCTGACGTCCGGGATGTCTTCGGTGAAGTCTCGGGTTAGTTGTGCTCTCGGATCTGAGGCACAACTATCGACAGGTGACTGGGTTCTCGTATACAGCTGTCCATAGAACCTCTCGATCTCTCCCAGCAACTCAGGTCTCAGTCTTCAGCTTCGTCAGTTGGCTCTGTTCAACAGACAGCTCTCTTTTTAACACTTTAGAGCCTTTGTTCCACTCGATGGCTTCTTAATACATTTTGTATTAATTGGGCGCGTGTCGCGAGTCAAAGACTGTCTAGATCTGTCTGTTGAGCTGTCGGTATCTGGTAGCATCATCAGAGGATGTCAAAACCATTTTCCGTCTTTCTTCCTTTAGCTGCAGGGTTTAGTCAGAGATCTTTTTGGTTCTGTTTGTACGTACGGCGTCCATACGGTGGGCCTTAAAGACCTAGCCCTATGGACAGCTTCTACAAGCCTGTCGTGGTATGACTCCACTCGGTTTTGCAGTTTGAGCTGAAAGGGTTCCGGGTTTTCGAAGTGGATGGGTAAAGGTCGGAGCATAGACTTTATCAGTCGGGACCTCTTAAGGTTCAATGAGCCCCGCCTGTGATCGCTCCCGCTTTTAACCGTATTGATCACAAAGACGTCATTGAACATATGTTTTATCATCGACAAATGAAGTCTATCTCGTTTTTTGTTTTACCTTACCCAGGTCCATTTGCGGTTATCCGGCTTCTTGAAAAAGGAGTTCATCATAAAGGGTCCCTCCTTCTCTATGAAGTCAAATTGAAATTGCCCCACTTTCAGCTCATTCTTCATTTATTGAGATTAGAAAAATATTAATATTACTCATAAAATACTATTTTTTCACACCCATTTTCACCTTCGCATTCGCATCCGTTAACCTCCGCATCCCCCTCCGCCTCCGCTAAGAGGCCTCCGTTACAACCCTAGTTCGAACGTCGTCCTTTCTTCTGTGAATTAAACATAGACCTACAAATGTCATGATAGTACAACAAAAACTTTTAAAATCTTTTTGTTTTCATGTCATGTCCGAAATCGTAGAACTTGAACGTTGTTGCTTATGATGTTAGTAATATAGTCTTGCAAGGTTGTTGGTGTTTTACAAATAAGCCCGTAATGTTGCAAATTCCACAAACAGATTTAGTAACATTATATAGTATGAAATGGATTACGGTCTAATGAATTTGACTAAACATTACAACTCTCAACCCAATGAACCGACTTTAATGAAGTGTTATAAATTGAATAATGTACATAATGCAATAATTTCTTGCAATTTTGGCTTCTTACATGGTTAAGTTAATCAGTCGATAAATCTTATTCGCTACAGTATTAAAATAGGGATGAACGGAAGAAAAAAACAACAGATTTAAAAAAACAACATGCAAATCGGTTATGTTGCTTTTTACTATCATTTTTTGGATGTATGTGTACAAGTATGAATTCGAAGAAAATAAAGGAATACGTAATGTTTTATAATATATATATATACTCTACATCGCAGTACTCGTTACGAACAAACATTATTTATGTTATTTTCGATATAGTACTTCTACTAAATCATATTTTTTTTGTTCGATTGCTCATCATTGGCATAAGATATCATGAGGGCATGTTAATGTATTACATTTTTTTTTTATTTAATAAAGTACCAAGTGTAGTACTTTATATATATTACAATCTAGTCTAGAGACTAATAAGTAATTTTATATTAACCTAAACTTCTACATAAACATAATTAATTCTAAGAATCAGTCCACCGACTTTCCTTAGTCATATTCGTTAAGGGGAAGACACTTTGTTCATGTGTTCTTTATAATTACATTATTGCTAACACTAATCACTAAATACACTAATCACTAATCACGACACTAGTTCATAGGGTTTTGTTCTCTTTAAACGTCTCACTAGCTCTGTAATGTCGAGGAGCTGGATGGCCTCGACGTTCACATGATGTAGAAGCCTATGTTCATGAGCTGTACCGTATTTCCGAATGGTCTCTGCAACGGAGTCCATCTTTAGATCCCGGTGTAAATCGTCATTTCTTATATACCAGGGTACATTTACGATATCTCGTAACACTTTATTCTGGAATCTTTGGATGATATTAATGTTGCTTTTTTTGGCACAACCCCACAATTGTATGCCATAAGTCCATACGGGCATTAAAATTTGTCTGTATAATAAAAGTTTATTATGTACTGCCACTGGCGAAGATCTTCCAAGTAGCCAGTACATTTTTTTATATCGTAAATCCAACTCTTTTCTTTTCTTTTTGACGTGCGCTTTCCAGCGTAATTTGGCGTCGAGTGTCATTCCCAGATATTTAGCAGTATCTGCGTGTGGAACTCGTTGGTTGTTGATATATATCGAGAACTTATGCGGTTTTTTGTTGGTAAAGTCTACCTGTATGGACTTTGACTCATTCAGCTCAATTCTCCACTTTCTTGTCCAATTAAAAACTTGGTTTATGGCCAGTTGCAACTGTTCAACAGCTTTTTGATGGCTTTCGCCAACGGCCATTATTGCTGTATCATCAGCAAACGTTGCCATGATAGTGTTTTCTGGTTTTGGGATATCATAGGTGTATAGTAGGTACAATATAGGACCTAGTACACTCCCTTGGGGCACTCCAGCTCTTATCTTGATTAACTGAGAATAAGCGTTTTCTTGTTTTATTCTAAACTTTCTGTTAGAGATGTATGATGTTAAAATATCTGCGAACTGTTGTGGTAACAAGAGTTTCAATTTATATATTAAACCCTCATGCCACCCTTTATCAAAAGCTTGGGCAACGTCAAGAAATACAGACGAGCAAACTTTTTTCGTTTCTAGTGCATTTTCTATTATATTAGTAATCCTATGGACTTGATCTATGGTGGAATGTTTTTCTCTGAAGCCAAACTGGTGTTCAGGAATTACGTTTCTTTTTTCTATTAAAGGTTTTAATCTTTTTAGCAAAAGTTTCTCAAACAGTTTTGATATAATTGGTAAAAGTGAAATTGGTCTGTATGACTTAATATCATGGGGGATTTTTCCAGGTTTTTGGACCATAATTACTTCGGCCACTTTCCATAGGTCAGGGACATATTTTAACCGAAAAGCCGCATTTATCAGAGTCGTAAGTTTAACGAGAGCCTTACGAGGCAGGTTACGTAGAATTTCCCCGGTGATGAGGTCATACTCTGGGCTTTTCTTTACTTTGAGATTGTTTAGTATCTCGTTACTTACTTCTCTGGGAGTGACTAATCGTATTTCTAAGTACTCTCGAAGTGAATTGTTTACTTTTTCTTTAAGCGCCATTCCTTCATTAGGCGTAAATATGCCTTCCAGGTGTTTGGCAAATGTTTTTGCTTTTTGTTCGTTGGACAGTGCCCATCGTCCATTATTGAGTTTAATTGGAGGTATTTGGTTAATTGTTTTTTGCATTTGTTTAGTTGCTTTCCATAATGAATATCCCGATTTGGCAGTGGTTGACAATTGTTGAAGCTCTAACTCCAACATTTCGTCGTTATGGTTTTGAATCTCTCTTTTAAGTTTTTTGGTCATATTGTTTAGTAGAGTCTTGTCTTGTGGGCACCTTGTTTTATGCCATCTATTTCTTTGTCTCCTTTTTTCAATCAAGAGCTTTGTAATATGTAAAGGATACATTTTTCCCTTATGTTTTCTTTGGGCAACTGGAGTATTATTCCAAGCTGCTTGTTGTATATTAACCACAAAGAGTTCAACTTCTTTGTCTAGTTGGTTTGTAGTTTTAAGTGGTATTTTTAAGTCTATGTATCTATCTAATTCTATCTTAAAACTTTCCCAGTCTGTGTATTTATTACATAAGGTTGGGCGGTTTGTTTTTATATTAACACTACCATTTACAGTAAGAAAAATAGGTGAATGATCTTGGTGAGTTCATATCATAACTTTGTTCTATGTGTAAGTTGGAATGTGATACGTTTTTATACACAAAGAAATCTATGAGATCTGGGATTTTGCTAGTATCTGTTGGCCAATAAGTTGGCATTCCTGTCGATATAACATCGCCTTTTACTTCTTTAAGGGCTAGTAGAAGTTCTTTCCCTTTCGTTGTTGTCAGACGTGAGCCCCAGTATGTATTCTTGGCATTGAAGTCACCACCTAAGATGAACCTTGGCCCAAGCTGGCTCAGTAACCTCAAATACTGGTCTTTCTTAATATTATGTCTAGGAGGTGAATATATAGCAGCTATAGTCAGCGGATATAGCTTAGTTGTGACGCATATGGCCACAACTTGAATCTCTTGATCTTCACAGATGAAGCTTTCATAGAATTGAAGTGTCTCTTTCACTATAATGGCACTGCCACCTCTAGCAGAGATACTCGGGTGTAATGCGTGATAAACTCTGTAGCCCTCAAATTTAATGTAAAATTGTTTTGTAAAATGTGTCTCAGATATGAGGCAGATATCAATATTTTCTGTGTTTAGGACAACTTCCAATTCATGCTGATGTTGGAGAAGTCCATTAGCGTTCCAAGTCATAATTTTAATTGGACTAAGCATGTTTAAATTTTGTTTCTAGTTTTTTTAGTCGGCCGTCAAATCCTGACATGAGCTTAAGTATCTCGTCTATTTTATTTTCAAAACCTTTATTTGCAGTAATTAGAGCATACGTTTTTTGAGTAGAGGTCGTTGGAATAGGTTTATTACCTGTTACAGGTTTGCTTTTCTCGGAAATACCCGTAGAAATTTGTTTGTTAGCAGAGGGTAACTGGTGTTGTGATGTTGTCGTTTGCTTCTTAAGGCTTTTATTTTTAATGTTTTGCATTTCTTTAGCAACCATACAACCCCTATAGTTAGCGGGATGTGGTTCGCCACAATGTACACATTTGGGTTTTTCGTCAGTTGGCTTTGTGCAATTGACACTTAGATGTTTGCCTGTGCATTTAACACATCTAGGTTCCTTCGAGCAGTATTTTTGGGTATGACCATATGCCTGGTATCTCTTGCATTGGGGAATTAAATTAGAAGTTTTTAAAGGAAAACTTCTATCTTGCACCCAAGAATAGTTTTGATTTCATATATTTTATTTATGTCTTCTTCGTTCTTAAAGGACAATATGAACATATTAAGAGGGACTTTGTCCCTCCATCTGAGTTTATTTACGCCATCCTCTATACCGTAACCTTTACTCTTCAATTCCTCAATTATTCTTGTAGGTTCACAAGTATATGGGAGTTTTTTTACAACTACCCTTATAGGCCTCGCTTGCTTGTTTTCATACGAGTGCCAAAGTGATTTATTTTCTGAGAGAACTTCGGTTATTGTCTTTTAAGATTTTTCATTCATTGCGTTAATCTTAACGCTTTTACCTGACATCATTTTGGTAGTGAAATCGCCAGATGGTAGCTTTTCTTTAAGAAAGTCAAACAATTTTTGATAGTTTGCAATTTCATCGACGATGATTGGAGGCGGAGGCGGAACTTTCCTCTGTTTCTCTATCACAGTAGTTTTAACAGATTGTATTTGGTCTTCATTTTGACTTTGGGAGGGGGATGTGGTCAGTTTCCTTTTTTTTCTACTCTTTTGTCTAATCCACCCAGTTTCTTTGGCAAGATCCTCGTCATCAGTGCAATATTCGCCACACTGAATAGAGGAGTCTTTCAATGGAAGTTGATTTTCCATAGGTTTTTGTTGCTTTAAGCTTATAATTTGTTCTTTTAATAAGTTTATTTGCTTTTCCATAACTTGGATCATATTTTGTAATTTATTATTTTCGGCCTGTTGTTCATTGTATGCTTTGTACAGCATGTGTTCTGTTTCGGTTTTCAACACGATTTTACTAGCCATGTTTTATTGCGAGAAATGACTTCGTAAGTAAAGTTAACGTAAGGTTGGACTTACTCAGCAATAATAATTATGTGTGTCATCGCGGCGAGTGCGGCTCGGCCGGCACGCGTACGATTTGCTGCGTATGCACTTGCACTTTAAACTGTATGTATTACATGCCACAAAAAAAATCAGAATATTTTCTATAGATTCTGGTCGATTCAAATAAAAAATAATCTAGCTAAGAAACACCATTCGTTCTTCGCAAAACATCAGCAAATACTGCATAACATTCCAACTGTACATACACGTAAACATAATGAACATACCAAGAAAACATCGTCGGTGTCCATATGATATTTATTATTAGGTCTCGCTTACAGATGCATAGAAACGAGCAATATCCTCACTGCGTATAGTAAAATCGGTGAAAACGTCGCGATAAAACCCTAAAATTCACATTCTGAAAGTCTAAAAATATATTATAATAAATTTCAAATGTCTATACATAGATGGGTGTTCACTACGCGCAGGTATATTTCCCGAGAATTTAAAAATTACTGTTATAAAACCACTACATACAAATAACACGAAGGATGATATGAAATAATTTTTAACTTTTCGATCAAATTTAATATTCTATGTAAAGAACAAAACGGTTTCATGAAAAAAAAATATAAATATGGCTATATATGATTTACTAGTTACAGTAATGAAAAATGTTGATAATAAAATTCATATATGTGCAATTTTATCGATATGTCGAAAGCTTTCGACTACGTCAATCATATTCTTTTATTTGAAAAACTTTATGCTTACGGAATACGCGGTAATGCCTTAGATTTGATCAAGTCGTATATCAGCGGTCGTAAGCAAATTACAGAAATAACGAGGGTTTGTACTAAAACTAGAATTAACCAAACGTATAAATCTACCTCGACAGAAATAAAATTCGGAGTTCCGCAGGGCAGTGTCCTGGGGCCCCTTTTATTTCTGCTGTATATTAATGATCTCCCTCGCCAATCAATCACCTAATGGTTTTATACGCGGACGATAGTACAGCATTAATAAAATGCCATGTCATACAGCTGTACGAAAACGACCTAAACTATACACTGAAAGTACTAATTAACTGGTTAAATAATAATAACTTACTAATTAACTTAAACAAAACAAATATAATGCACTTCTACCAAAGACAACTATTGGAAGCTTAAACATAAATTATAATAGTCAAACCATTGAAAGAGAGGTCGCTAAATTTTTAGGTAGTACATTAGATAGCCAATTAACATGGAAAGCTCAAGCTGAAACAATAAGTAAGAAACTAAGTACATTTGCTTATGCATTGTATAACCTTTCGAAAAAAGTAAATAATAAGACAGTACTAGTAGCCTATCACGGCTTGGTGGTCTCGATACTAAGAATTGGGATTATTTTTTGGGGCAATTGTACTTATACAGAGGATATCTTTCGTGCTCAAAAACGCTGCATACGTTCAATGTTCAATATTAAGGTCACAGACAGTTGTGTCCCAGTTTTCAGAGAACATAAATTGTTAACATTCCAATGTATTTATATATTAGAAATGGCAATATTTGTTAAAACCAATCGTCAACTATTTAAATCATTAAAAGAAGCTCGATATCGTACAGTCTCTATGAGGTCACAGTACCAAAACTTATTGTATGAAGGTAACTGTAAAACAGCTTTGTTTATATAAAAAAAAGTGTTATGGGAATGGCTCCTGTTATTTTTAATAAAATACCTAATTGTATTAAGGTTCTACCTTTAGAAGTTTTTAACAAGAGACTCACCACCTTATTGCAAAATAACTGTTATTACTCTGTTCGAGAATTCTTAAATGATGCTTCTATAAATTATTTTTTTATGCTACTGACGTTGTATAAGTTTTAAGGTTCTTGTGAGAAAATGTGACTCGTAACTGTTTGTATGCCTAAATAGGCAGAATGTACAAGGATTCGTTATATATCTGTAACACCAATTGTAAACACCTACATTCTTTGCAAATAAATAATTACTTACTTACTTGCTTCTTTAATTGGACACAAAGGAAAACATCCCTATAATAATTATAACCTTGTTTACCTACGTGTGAAACACAACATTACAACTATTTCTTATCGATATCTTATAAATACTAATACGAAATACGTTAATAACATAAGCTTAAACTGTATTATTTTATTGTTGTTTTGTATAATATCATATTTTACTGTTTAACGTGACTTGTTTACTAATTATGCCATTGAAGACCAAGTATGTAATTTCAACATATATACTCTATTTTTCTAAAATTCAATCATAGTTTTTTGTTAAAATTAATTAACAAATCCGAATGAAAATCGTACGATGTAACGTCACTTGGTTACCACTGGCTATAAAAAGCCGCCGCTCCGCCCGCGCCGTACTCGACACATATTCGCTCCGGAGCAATCACACCGAACGGCGAACGGACCTAAGCTAAGTAACCTTTTTTAAAAAATACACATTTTTGGTAAATACTTATTGTCTCATTGATTTTTGTTGTATGATTTATGAATATACTTCAACTTTAATTATGTGTATGCTTCAACTAGTGTTATGTAAAATACATTTTATATTTCTGTTTCTGTGTCTATAAAATAAATAACCAAAACCAAATATCTATTAAAAAACATTTTTTTTAAAGATAAGATAAGGGGTACTTTACAAACATATAATAGACGGACACAAATTACATCCAGACTCAGAACAACTATTTATGGGTCACACAAATAGTTGTCCGGCGCGGGGTCTCGAACCCGCGACACGAAGCGATTGTCTTAGCCGCTGCGCCACACGTACAGTCAAGTGTGCCCCTTAATACGTCTATTATTTTTATCTCTTCCAAATATTAGGTCTTTACCTATGAAATTGCCGTTCTGCAGTACTGGCCATTTCAAATCAAAATAATTTTTGTTTGGCTAAGAATTCTAATTTCAAATTAATTTTATTTTAAAAACATGGATTCTTTTTTCCAAAAGTAGTCATTTCTTTATTGATTAGTGTTACATTTTCATCGCATTTCAATCTTTTTCGTCATCATGGATACGTTAAAAATTCGAGTAATTATGGAATATGAGTACCGTCGTGGCAGCAACGCGGCACAAGCGGCACGCAACATCAACGACGTTTACGGAGCTAACACTACAAACCAACGCACCACCTGTTATTGGTTTGCTCGCTTCCGTTCTGGAAATTTCGACCTGAAAAATGAACCTCGCGGTCGTCCGAAGACTTTGGTCGACAATGACGAATTAAAGGCGGTTGTGGAAGCTGATGATACACAATCTACGGCTGAATTAGCAGCAGCTTTCGACGTTAGCGTCAAAACAATATTGGTCCATTTGCGTCAAATTGGCAAGGTAAAAAAGCTTGACAAATGGGTGCCCCACGAACTCAATGATCGCCAGCGCGAAGTACGCGTCGAGACGTGCCTTGCACTGCTCAACAGACACACAAATGAAGGAATTTTGAACCGCATTGTTACCTGCGATGAAAAATGGATTCTGTTTGATAACCGCAAGCGCTCAGCAAGTTGGTTGGATCCTGGTTCAGCACCTAAACAATGCCCTAAACGAAAACTTACCCCTAGAAAAGTGATGGTCACTGTTTGGTGGTCTAGCGCCGGTGTGATTCATCACAGCTTCTTACCAAACGGGGTGAGCATTACTGCAGATGTGTACTGTGAAGAACTGAGCACAATGATGGAGAAGCTGGCGCATCTCCAACCAGCATTGGTCAATCGCTCGTCTCCGCTGCTCCTGCACGACAACGCGCGACCTCATACTGCACAGCAGACGGTCTCCAAGTTGCAAGAACTGGGGTTGGAAGCTCTCCGTCATCCGCCCTACTCACCAGACCTTGCGCCTACAGACTACTACTTTTTCCAGAATTTGGATAACTTCTTGGCGGGAAAAAAATTCAATACCCGAGAGGCAGTACAAAATGCCTTTGAAGAATTTGTTGCCTCCCGTCCAGCTGATTTCTTTAAGAAGGGCATCAATAAACTGCCACTGCGATGGCAAAGATGCATTGATTGCATGGGTGATTACTTCGATTAATACAAATAAAAAAATTCATGAAAAAAATTCGTTTAAATTTTTTCATACAAAACGGCAATTTCATAGGTAAAGACCTATTATATTAATCTCACCCGCGCGTGGGAATCTAGTCATAAACGTTTACTTCGTTTATAGTCCAGTCATTATAGTAAGTTCACCTCGGAATTAGAGATACCCAGCTGTAAGTCTGTAAATACTTGTATATTGACACCCTAAAAGTTGTCTCAAAACCTACATATGGTAGGGTGTACGCAACTATTTTATTTCAAGGTCAAAGGTCACAAAAATCGGTTTTATGCGTTTTTTAGGGTTCCGTAGCCAAATGGGAAAAAAACGAAACCCTTATAGATTCATCATGTCTGTCTGTCCGTCCGTATGTCACAGCCACTTTTTTCCGAAACTATAAGAGCTGTACTGATGAAACTTGGTAAGTAGATGTATTCGGTGAACCGTATTAAGATTTTTACACAAAGATAGGAAAAGAACAATAATTGTGAGGGGTCCCCATACATAGAACTGAAACTTAATTTTTTTATTTACATCGTACCAATACATGTGGGGTGTCTATGGATAGGTCTTCAAAAATTACATTGAGGTTTCTAATATCATTTTTTTCTAAACTGAATAGTATTCTCGAGAGACAATTCCAAAGTGGTATTATTATAAATTAATTTTTTTTTTAATATAACATAACTTTAATCGTCCTGCGGGTCTCGAACCTGCACCATCTACCAAACCGGCGTAGGCGCTCTGCGTTAAGCTACGAACGATACACGCCGGCAGATCAAATTTAGGATTCCCTTGCTAACACCCTTCCGGAGGATGTAGGTATTATCTATCGGTTTTGTTTTCTAGAAACATGGCCGACTGATATGTTCACAGTTGCATGTGAAAGATCATATCATATTGATAATACCTTCCAAATTATTAAATTTTAATTTTATAGCATTATTCGCAATGCTAATCTCAAAAATATAAATAAAATAAATATATAAAATAGCTTAACGCAGAGCGCCTACCCCGGCGGCGGTGGTGCAGGTTCGAGACCCGCCGGACGATTTAATTTATGATTTCTCATTTTTGAGATTAGATAAACGCTTTGCATTGCGAATAATGCTATAAAATTAAAACTTAATATATTATCAATGCATGTATTTTGTCTTGTGGCTTTGTTTATATGATAGTTTAAGTTAGAATTGTATACATTCAGTCAAAAAAGTATCGGGAATGGATGATTTGTTTATGGTTCCAAATTCAAATTTTTGTACTTTTTGTTGTTGTTAGATTTTCCATTTTGGCGCGGAGTATGAGTTACATCTGTTATTTATATTTAATACAGTGCTTGTTTTAGTAATATCATATATAGTGTGTATTGCGAATTTCATAATGGACAAAAATATCGAACAAAGAGTGTCTTAAATTTTGCATCGCTAATGGAATTTCGTATTCGGAGTCACTAAAAATGTTACAGAAGGCTTACGGTGAATCGACTTTATCAAAAACTCGTGCTTATGAGTGGTTCAAAGCGTTCAAAAGCGGTCGATATGTGATGAAATATTTGCCTCGCTCTGGTAGGCCATCAACGTCGGCAACTGAAGTTAACATCGCAAAAGTGAAGGAAATAGTGACTGAAAATCCTCATTCAACTCTGAGAGAGATAGCCGCTGAACTTTCTGTACCTCACGAGTCGATTCGTACCATTTTAACTAATCATTTGGGTATGAAACATGTTGCCACTCGGCTAGTCCCAAAAGATCAGAATTTTCTCCAAAAACTCAATCGCATGAAAGTCGCTGAGGACATGGTAGAACGGGTCAATTCCGACCCAACATTCATGAAACGCATTGTTACTGGTGACGAGACGTGGGTTTACAAGTTTGACATGCAAACTAGTCAACAAGCTTCGGAGTGGCGCCTTCCAACTGAACCGAAAACGAAAAATCACGCCAAAGTCGATCAAAAGTCAAAGTCATGTTGACTGTTTTCTTTGACTATCGCGGTGTTGTGCACTCTGAATTCTTACCGGAAGGTCGAACGGTAAATAAAGAATATTAGTTGAGTGTTATGCGGCGTTTAAGAGAGCAAATTCGACGAAAAAGGCCAGATTTGTGGAAAGAAAATTCTTGGATTTTGCACCACGATAATGCGCCTTCGCACAAGGCCATCATTGTGAACAAATTTGTGACCAAACACTCAACAAATACCATCCAGCAACCAACATATTCTCCAGATATGGCTCCGGCTGACTTCTTTCGTTTTCCTAAACTCAAATTACCACTTCGTGGTACCCGTTTTCAATCGGTAGAAGACATAAAGGAGAATTCGCGGCGAGAACTGAACTCAATTCCGAAAGCAGCGTTTAAAAAATGTTTTGATGAATGGATTACTCGTTGGCGTAAGTGTATCGTTTCTGAAGGAGCATACTTTGAAGGTGATAAAATAAATTTGGATGAATAACAATCATTTTGTATATTATTGATCTTTTCCCGGTACTTTCTTGACAGAGTAGTATAATGATTAAAAACTCATCTTTGATTTTACTGTTACCTAGAAAATTAATGTTTAAGTCACCGCATATTATAATTTTGTATTTATCTTTCCTAATTAATTTATCCAATACTACTAAGGCATTTATTTTCATGTATGTATAATATTTTTAGAACTTGGGATTAATTAATAAAGTCAAAAATAATATTTCAATTATTTTCAATAAATAAACGTAATTAAATTAGGTAAACTAAACGCAGTTACGTTTTCAGAAATTACCATGTGTAAAATAATATAAATATCGAAATTATAATTAATTATTTTAAATGGGAACAACATTGCATATAAATCATATAATTATATACTTATTTATTATACCTATGAAAGCACAGTAGTTGCATTAAATCGTAATAATTAATGATTTAGAATAGGAACGATGTTCGTCGTCTTTTTTTTGTTCATGGCAATTATTTATTGACAGGCAAAGACAATCTGTCAGGTATTTATTGCTGTTGTTTTGATACATGTCATCAATTTACCAAATTATCTTGCAATTTTTACGTTGAGTTATCCTCCGTACTATAATATATATCTGTTGACAGTGGATTCACGAAAGGACTCATTATAATTTAATTAAAATGACAAGCTTGCAATGTGTTAATTGCTACATTCGTTTGCCCCGACTAAGAAGACATGCTTTATCCGATGAGTGTGTGAAGTTCTCAATAAACCCAATGTTGCTTTGCGCTATGTTATAATTATTGTTTGGTACTTATATGAAGATGTTCGTAGATGAAGTAATACTAAGGATGAATTAATAATAATACTAATAAAATAAATGTAGTTACAAAAAACCTATTGTTTTATTTACCTCCACTCAAAACCTCGTATAAAACCCCTCGCAACCTCACACACTGGGGTATGAACTTTGTAATTAATGGAAATAAAGAACTTTTCATTATTTCAACAAATAATAGTTTTTTGCATATTCCTAACCTAACTTGCGACCCGGTTAGGGTTTTCGGGGCAGGTTCGGAATAAATCCATGTAAAGACTACAAAAAGAGCGACAACATATTTTACTTTATCACCATAACAATGTTTATGTAAATATAATATGTAACAATCTTCATTAGTACACTAAACAACACTAGCATTTCATTACCACATCAGTAGACACACTGATATTTACAGTATCTTTATTACTTAGGCAGTAAGATTGATTTTCGAACTGCAATGTATCCACGGTCATGGGGTTGACCCACAGATTACCAAACGTAACCTAAAAATAAAACTGGTTATAACTTTTATATCCCAAGTTCTAAAAATCTAAGAAATTAAAAATGCCTTTTTAATCACATTAACTCCCAATTAAAACATAAAATATCCCGAAACACGAAATTTTACTAGCGGTACAAAAATCCCATACAGACCTGCCGTTTACTTTTGTAGAGAATTTTGTATTCTACAATTTTGTTATCAATACAAATAGCAAAAACCCATAGGAAATGAGATATCTACAAAAAAAGCGCATTAAACCGATTTTTGTGACCTTCAACCTTGAAATTAAATAGTTGCGTGCACCCTACCATATGTAGGTTTTGAGATACAAGTATTATACAAGTATACAAGTATTTACAGACTTACAGCTGGGTATCTGGAATTCCGAGGTGAACTTACTATAATGAGGAAATCAAAAGAGCACAAGGTGAAAAATCTTTGCACTCGAGTGCAACACGTAACTTTTCATAACACCTCAGCGAGGAAATGATTAAATGCGAAAAAAATATCTTATAATAAATACTTTTATTTCAGTTTAGATATTAATTACTATATTATGATATGTAAGTATTTATTTATTACCGACATTACCGGACTTTAAATTATTTAACAGTGGATGAAACTTACAGACAGAGTATGCCCATAAAATAAATTATCACTTATAAGTTATTATAATATCAATTTATTAAAGGGCCCGACCCATTACGGCTTTTTTCGTAAACCGAAAATACTTGGTGATTGACACTGATATACCGTTTTCATCCATTTGCAATATTTATATCCTGGGACATTATTCACACACGATCATCTGATCCCAAACTAAACAGAGCTTATACTATGGAAACCAGATAATTGATATACTACATATACTATTTTTATTTTGTAAATACATACTTATATAGATAATTTACACCCAGACTCAGACCAAACAGACATGTTCATGCACACAAATATTTGTCCCGGGTGGGAATCGACCCCACGACCTCCGCCATGAAAGGCAGCGTATCTACCAACCACGCCAACACGCCCGTCAAATTATTCTTATTGTAAGTACCATTAATTTACAAGTGTTACCTATTGAGCAAATAGAAATATATTTATCTTATTATTATAATTCATTTTAGGATTTTGGTTGGTGCCATATTTTTGTAATTAATTTACGAGGAAAAATCTGTGACGCACATCTATAACTTAGTACCTCCTACCTATGTCAGGTAGCTGAAAAGCATTATGATTGGATTCAGATCGTAGTTAGTGTATATTTTTTGCTACTAGGCTGCTGCCTACAACTATTTGAGTATACAAAATGTGTATTAATTAAATAAAACTGCATAATTATTTATGTGCTTAAGTAGGTAGGTGCTTCTATAAATTACACTGAGGTATTTTTAAGAAATATCTATTTAAGGTCAACATTTTTAACAGATCGTGTTATCTTACCTAGGTACATTTAAAATACACTAAATTTAATTAACATAAACAAAGCATAAATAAATTAAAATTAAATTTTAAATATCGTAGAACTAACAAAACTTCCTTTTAATTAATTAGATACCAGACATAGAAATCGCTTTACTAAAGGTTCCATACTAACAATCGTTTGACCTACCCACTTTTATCCCGCCATGAACTAAAAACGTTTATTTCGAAAAGTTTGTCAAGTAATTTTACGTATTCTTTAATTACTGAATTACAATTATTACAATTACTTTTTATTTTATCCGTATTCCTAAATAAATTTAATATCAATCCGCGCACCTATTGCATAGCGTCAGAGGTTTAGTTTATTCTAGAGATACTCTAGCATAACAAAATTAAAATTGTTCAAGTGTTACTCGTAGTAAATAATTAAGATTAATAGTGTGATCATATCTCTTTTCACGTTTATCCCAATACAACTCATATAAAGGGAGTCTATAGGGCTAGCTATCATGACCCTCACGCAATAGGGCCTGACTTATTTATACAGAGCTTATGCTCTTTTGCACAAGACATCAAGTTTCTTAACAAATATCTTATTTTACTTTATTGTTTCAGAACATTAAATGTACCATCCAGAATTATACCATGGAGCAAATAATCTCCAAAAGAATGCAGGCCTTCAATGTCTTAAAGAACACGCCCATAGAATTAAGTGGAACGTAGGGAATACTGCTATAGATTTGGGATGCGGGGATGGAAGTTTAACCGCAATACTGAGGAAACATTACATGCCCAGTCATTGTGAAAAGTTAGTTGCATGTGATATTAGTGATAAAATGGTGAAATACGCAAGTGAACGTTATGGAGATGAAACTATCACATTCAGAGTGTGGGACATTCAGAGTAAACCGCTTGAAGGTTCTATAGGAGCCTTCGATCATGTGTTTTCCTTCTTTGCATTGCATTGGGTTATGGATCAAGAGTAAGTTTTTTTAGTACTTACATATTCTGATTCTATTAATAATTTCGTCGGTTTGCCTTACCTTACAGAAATAGCCGTTTAATATATATTGTTTGGCTTGTTGGCTTAGTGGTTAGTGACCCTGACTGCTAAGCCAGAGGTCGTGGCTTCAATCCACAAAAAGGACAAATCTTTACGTGAAGAACACAAATTGATGGTTATGGGAATCAACTTTTAGAAAAACTTGGCATAGCTTCCTTTCTCAATTTCGTCGTGAAGGTGCGGTCGAAACGCACACACTTACGGAATACTTCTATCACCTAATATAAAATACCTACTTACAAATTTTTGCGATTTCATTTGCCTAACAGATTAGAAAGATTTATGCCTACGCTGCCATGCAAACGGAGCAAAATGCCAATTTACAAACCAATACTTCAAAGCATTTTTTTTTCAGGAACATTTTTCAGAATATCTACAATATTTTAACTGAAAAGGGCGATTGTCTCCTATCATTCTTAGGCTATATGCCAATTACCGCTATATACAACCTCCTTGCTCAAAGTACCAAATGGAGACCTTTACTGATAAAAGGCATTAAAGCATTCAATTCGCCGTATCATAATATACAGGTAAATAACATTAAGTTCCAATAGGTAAATCATAATGTTACCAACACGACTGGACTGACCAAACTCTAGTACCTTTTTTTGTTACGTGGTGGAAATGCTCGAGTCGCATGTCATGTAGGGCTGGACCCACTAAAACAACCACGATAGCTCACAGTGCTTGTAGCGAGGGCTCTGGGTACTCGTGAACGATCTCGCCAATACCCCCGTTGTACACTGCATCCTCCGCGAGGCTGCCACCCGGGGAAGGGAGGGGCACAAATCCCTCCTCAGCACGCACAAACATGTTTAGGCAACCTGAGCTACAGCAGGTTACCTCTTCCCGAGACCGCTTATACAAGACGAGTGGAGTTCTTCTTCCAATCGCCAGCGGTCCCAAGGGCGGCGCCCAGCCAGGGAGAAGCCAGCCGGGCGCCGCATACTCTCGCACTGGGATTAGCTCCCAGCGCCGGAAGGTCAAGTACTTAACTTACCATTTCATTTCATTCACCAACGTAACATGACCTTTTGGTCTATATTTATCATATTGAGATTGTAACTTTTACATTACTGGATACTATAATTTCTTATGTTTAATCGAAGATAAGTGTGTTCTGATGTCAGGACGTTCGGCCATACATAAATGCCTATATATCTTGAACTGGACCGTCACGAATTACTTGACTGGTATTTTCATGCGTCACAATCCGCCTGAGTAGCAACCAGCTCCCTATCTCGAGTGGCCGAACGTACTGATGTACAGACGCCAGCACATCAAGCTACCCCAATCTGTCAAATTTCCCCAATTGAAAGTGAACCTTATACTTAGGTAATAAAGTTGAAAATCTATAAAAGAAATTTGTCAAATCGGGATAGCTGGATGTGCTGGCGTCTGTACATTGTTATTCTCTCTTAAGGAAAATGTCCAGCATATAGTCTGGCAGTTGGCTTACGTAATACGGTGGTCCTGTACCTAACCTCTTTCCGATCGTGTCTGCTAGATGTCTCCCATCAGATCATGAGTGTGAGGGTATTAAAAGAGCACCTTTTGTTTGCGCACCCACACTTGTGCACTATAATACGTCCCAATGTGGCTGAAATTCAAGCAGGAGAGCATTATTATTTTAGGATCCAGTAAAGAAAATCAAGACAATGATGGAAAGAATAGGCTTCACGAATATTTATGTAAAATGCCAAGATATGCAGTTCGTATTTGAAGACATAGAACATTTGAAAGGTAAGTCTAAAATAGGTAGGTGCATTTTTAAGCCTATGTTTATCTCTTGAATAAAATATTCTTAGCAGGTCAGTTGGGGAAATACTAACACCTTACAAAATAACGTGCAAATGCGACTAATACCTATTCAATATTATGTTTCTGCGCGTAAGGTAGCCAGAATTCATCAGGAAGGGGAAATGTTTCGGCGAGTTACCGAGGGAGAAGCTAGTAAATTAGAAATAGTTATCAGACTCGTGGCTAGATCCTTAGCATAAAAGTGCATAGGAAACTAACCGGTTCAAGCTAATAAGGGCCCTCTTCACATCATCATTGAAAGCCAGGAGATAATAACGGTATTAAAAGGTTTCCATTTCGATATTCCATGCGACTCTCCATATTGTGGTGAAACGCAGGGTATAGTAAATATTGGTGAAAAAAAAATTTCAAGACCATTTGTATTTTTGTCCGACTAACTAAAACAAATTTGGCAAATTAATTTTGCAAAGAATACTTAGATCGCAAACAAATATAAATTGCGCGGTTTTCAATCTGCATAACGTAGGTAGAGCAGACGCAGTGTAGATAAATAAATAAAGCACCATCTGCAATACAAAAATTTTCTGTCTGCCCGTGTGGCGCAGCAGTCAAGTCACTTCGTACCCCAGGTTCGATCCCGCGCAGGTCAATTATTGTTATGATCTAAAAATTGTTGTTGAGTCTGGTTGCTAATACGTATCTTCTGACCCACTTAATGTTAAACGAGTTTGAACCTTCTCTATTAACCGTAGGTAAGCGATACATACGACCTTAATGAACTAGAACGACTGGTTCAAGATAAACAAATAAGTTATGCCAATTTGATCTTTAATACGTTACATTAAGGGTTGTAAAACATTTTAATAGGTACTGTTTTGTTATATGAACCAGTTGTTAATTTAAACTTTAACAAGAAGGATTGATTGGTTTAGAGGTGGTGACATTGAACTTACTACACAGTGGTTTATGGTTCAAATCCTGCATCACGTAATAATTTAATTTCATTTAAAAAATTTCTGCAATATTTACCGACTTTTTGTATTTTTAGTAACTTAATATATTTTTCTTCTTCTTTTTCCAAATGGCAAGTTATGCCGATGTCGACAATTCTGCCAATGTCAGATGTGAAATGGAAAAACGTGCGATAGAATTTAACCATTTTTTTTTTTAAATGTTAAATCTAATTGTGTATCTTGTCGATGGCGTTAAAACACTGAAACAAACAGACACAATTATATACATATGATATATATAATAATAAAAATATATATAACGTATGCCATACCAACATTCAGACTTAAAATCACAATTGGATGCCGTTGCATCTTATAGAGTACATTAATACTTCGTAAAGTTCTGGGTACGGGAATGTAAGCAGAGAAGAAAAGTTAATGGGAATGGGTTTCTTTAAATTTGGAAGATGACCATATAAATTATAGGCACGATTATTATTGATGCATTCAAAGAATATGTGGTCCTAGGTACCGTCGTCCAGCCCACACTCACAAAGGGATGAATCCCGAATCCGTATTTTGTGCAGGAAAACAGGTGAACATCAGAAACCTAAGCGCAGTCTACAGACAGTTGATATCACGCATTTAGAAACCTTTTTATACTTATGGAACCAAGGCTTTATCACAATATCTGGTTGTACCCCATAATAAAAGCCACCTTTCCTCTTGCTAGAAATATCCCAATAATTTTGCCATGCTTGTTTTAAGTTTCCTTTGGGGAGGTTTTGCAGGTCATATCCATAAAAACAGTAAAATCTGTTATCTACAGTTTGGGATGTAACATCTTCCTTTGCCAATAAATCAGGAAATTCATTCCCCTTAATACCACATTGACTGGGGATCCACCCAAGTTGAACAACTTTTTCTTTAGCGGTACATGTCAAAAGAGATTATTTAATTTCTAAAATAATAGGACTATGTATCGTTGATCGATGAGGGCTTTGATCTAAGGTTTTTAGGGTACTTAAACAATCTGAGAAAATTACTGCTCTATTTATATTGTGACACTCTATAAAGCGACATGCTTCCAATATAGCCACACATTCTCCAGTGAATACTGAAGACTCCTTAGGACACTTATATTTTAAAATGATGTTGGTAGATGTTTGGTAATACACTGCAACTCCAACAGGCTTAGTGTCCGAAAATTTTGAAGAATCAGTGTAAAATCTTTCAAAACCACTCCACCTTTCCCTAATCATCTCATTGAAGATATGTCCGTGAATTTGTCAGCAGATCAAAAATAAATAAGAGTTCTCGTCGCATGCAGGTGAGTTATATAGTTCCTGATACTATTTAAAAATAGTTCTGGCATTTTTAGTCAGAAAAAGTCAATAAAAAAAATGATCTGCTAACTTCCCGTAGCATATCATATTCAAAAAACTCACAAAAAAAAAGAGAGTTCTCGGTGCATACCAATGAGTTCTGGAGTTCCTGATACTTTTTATGAATAGTTCTGGCAGATTTCCCTAAGAAACTAATTAAAACAAGTGATAGATATGCCAATTTTCCGAAGCAGATACGTTTCAAAAATCTTGCCTAATTTTTAATTTTTTATCATATTTCGATGAGTTCTAGAGTTCCTGATAGGTACTTTTTAACGATAGTTCTGACATATTTACCTAGAAAAACAATAGCCTATCACTCGTTATATGTAAACTTCCCGAAAAAGTAAAATAGAATAAGGCGACATGTTTAAGAAAGTCGATCGTAACTAAGAAGTAACGTCGCATGCTGATAAGTTATATTAATTTTCTGGTTAAATAAGGACCCAAGCACACATTCTGATACCTTTAAGAAACAGTTCTGCATCTTTTATGACAAAAAATATATTTTAAGATTTAATTGAAATTCAGAAAATCACGACTTCAAGAACATTGCAATAAAACACAAAGTTTGACGCATGCTGACAAGGTCTTAAGTATTTAAAGTTAAGACAAACTTTGGGCATACAGCGAGATAAATGTGATAAAAAGTTCTGTCTACCTGGATTAAAAACGCATGTCAGAAAAAAAATATATATCAGAAAAAGACATCGTAAATCAGAAACGACGACGCATGCTGATAAGTTATATTTATTTTCTGGTTAAATAAGGACCCAAGCACACATTCTGATATCTTTAAGTACAAGTTTGCACGCATGCTGTCATCTCTTATGGTATTTAAAGTTAAGACGTACTTTGTGCATACAGCTAGATACTTTGGAGAAATAGTTCTGTCAATATAGATAAAAAAAGCATGTCAGAAAAAAATATCATACCTGAAAAATACATGTTTTAGAAAAATGGTTGTAAATGAGAAACAACGACGCATGCTGATAAGTTATATTTATTTTCTGGTTAAATAAGGACCCAAGCACACATTCTGATACCTTTAGGAAATAGTTCTGCATCTTTTAAAACAAAAAAAAACAAGATTTAATTGAAATTCAGAAAATGACGTCTTCAAGAACATTGCATAAAAATAAAAATTTGAAAGCATGCTGTCATCTCTTATGGTATTTGAATTTAAGAGGTACTTTGTGCGTACAGCTAGATACTTTGGAGAAATAGTTCTGTCAAGATGGACAAAAAAAGCATGTCAGAAAATAATATCATATCTGAAAAGTACATGTTTTAGAAAAATGGGCGTAAATTAGATACAACGACGCATGCTTATAAGTTATATTTATTTTCTTTCAGAAAATAAATATAACTAATGCTTTCGAAACATGCTGATACGTTATATTTATTTTCTTTTAGAAAATAAATATAATTTATCATATTATATATATTTACTTTCAAAAAATAAATATTATTTATCAGCATGCGTCGTTTTTTTTAAATTACGACCATTTTTCTAAAGCATGTATTTTTCAGAAATGATATTATTTTCGGACATGCTTTTTTTATCCATATAGACAGAACTATTTCTTCAAAGTATCTAGCTGTATGCACAAAATACCTCTTAACTTCAAATACCATAAGAGATGACAGCATGCGTGCAAATTTGTATTTTATTGCAACGTTCTTGAAGACGTTATTTTCTGAATTTCAATTAAATCTTGATTTTTTTTTGTCAGAATAGATGCAGAACTATTTCTTAAAGATATCAGAATGTGTGCTTGGGTCCTTATTTAACCAGAAAATAAATATAACTTATCAGCATGCGACGTTACTTCTTAGTTACGATCGACTTTCTTAAACATGTCGCCTTATTCTGTTTTACTTTTTCGGGAAGTTTACATATAACGAGTGATAGGCTATTGTTTTTCTAGGTAAATATGTCAGAACTATCGTTAAAAAGTATCAGGAACTCTAGAACTCATCGAAATATGATAAAAAATTAAAAAATTAGGCAAGATTTTCGAAAATTATCTGCTACGGAAAATTGGCATATCTATCACTTGTTTTAATTATTTTTTTAGGGAAATCTGCCAGAACTATCCATAAAAAGTATCAGGAACTCCAGAACTCATTGGTTTGCATCGAGAACTCGCATTTTTTTGTGCGTTTTTTGAAAATGATCTGCTACGGGAAGTTAGCAGATCATTTTTTTGATTGACTTTTTCTGACTAAAAATGCCAGAACTATTTTTTTTAGTATCAGGAACTATAGAACTCACCTGCAAGCGACGAGTACTCTTATTTATTTTTGATCTGCTGACAATTGATCTGCCTATATAATTCACGGACATATTGAAGATCATGTCCGCAACGGGGGAAGTTTTTGAGATACCATTATCAAAGTAAATTTGTGGTTTAAAACATAAAACTTCAAAACTAAAGCTATAAAGTGGTAGTCTTGGAAACTTAACCATAGGGATCACAAAATTTTGATACTCTTGAAGGGGAACCAGAACTAATGGAATATCCTTATTGCGCCAATATCTTGCCTCTCTAAATTGCAAACTTAAATCAAATAACATGTTAATTAAAGGATGAGAGGACTGAGTTACAATTTTGGATACAAACCGCGACGCTAAAAACTGTCTCCTTAGGGCCAAAGGGGGATCAGCACACTCAACCTGTAACGCATTGATGGGAGAAGACTTCATGCAACCATAAATTATGCGGAAGCACATAGATTGGATCTTATCTAACCTAGATAGGGCCCTTTTATTACAAGGAACCATAAGAAAACTCCCATAGTCCATTATACTGCGTACTAAGTTTGGTGGGGTGCTCACCCATATACTATGAAGTTGGTGTAAAAGCATTATACACCAACTTCATAGTATATGGGTGAGCACCCCACCAAACTCCTGCAATAGCTTTCAATATTGGTACAACTCTCTCACATCTTTGAACTAAGTAGTTTATATGGTGTAAACCAGTTAGTTTGGAGTCCAAAAAGACACCTACAAATTTTACTTTGGGGACACTTGGAATATTTTCACTATTGATACTAATTGTTACTTGTGGGATATTTCTTTTGCGGGAAAAAATAACTGCTGAGCTTTTGGTAACAGACCAACTAAGGCCATGCTTTACTAACCACTGATTTAGGGAGTCCAGGGAGATACAAATGGAAGACGCTGCACTCTCCATAGAGGTGTTAATCACATATAGGACCATGTCGTCAGCATATTGTAAAATACGACAGTTTGTATTTAGATATGACCCTACATCGGCCGTGTCGAGATTAAACAACAAAGGGCTTAGAACTGCGCCTTGCGGTAAGCCTCTCCAAGTCGTTCTAGTATCAAAATCCTCACCCTGATGATCCATTACATTTTCAGTTTACTTATGTCTCGTTCCCTGGTATTGAGAGCAATACCAGGGAACGAGACAAAGGTAAACTGAAAATGTAATGGATCATCTTAACCGTAACTCTCAGCTGTAGCAACTTTTGCCTGAGGATGGGAAGATGAACACTATCATAAGCTGAGGATATGTCCAAGAAAGCTGCAACTAAAGATTCATTTTTAGAAAAGGCTAAGCGAATGTCTGTCACCAAAACCCCAACACTATCATAAGTACTAAGACCTTTCCTTTCCTAAACCCAAATTGGGAACTTGGTATTAAATTTCTAGATTCCACAAACCATTCCAACCGAGTCTTTATTGGATGCTCCAATAGTTTTGCCATCACTGAGGATAAAGCAATTGGTCGAAGACCATTTGGATCATCAGCATGTTTGCCAGGCTTAACTAGAGGGATGATTATGTGTGTCTTCCACTGATCAGGAACCCAGCCAAAATTAAAACAAAAATTAATAATATTTAAAAGGTATTGCTTGGTTTTTTGTGTAGAATTAACTATGAAAGAATAAGATAAGCCATCAATGCCTGGAGCTGAGTCACGGATCAGTGAACTCATTCATAGAGAATGGCAAGTCTAAAGGATCTGTAGACACATTTTCTATAGGCAAGTCTTATTAAAAAATGGTTCTGCAACTTCCCTAGAAATAGGTGAGGTATTAGATAGAGCACAGCCACACCTAAATCTATTAATATGTTTCCATGCAACAGATGCAGGCGTAGCAGGGGACAATGCAGAGCAAAACTTAACCCAACCAACCCGTTTCTTCCTACGAAGTAATATTTTTGATTTGGCTAGTGCATGTTTATATAATGTCAGATTGTCATTGTTCATCTCTGAGTTGTATAACAATTTAATCTCCTTCCTCTCCCTAACAATAGTAGTGCACTCATGATCCCACCATGGAGGGGATGGTATTTTATTGCAGGCACTATTTTTTATTCAGAAGCAAGAATCAGCTGTTTCAAAGATGGAGGAGACTCACAAATCATAGCAGTTTTTAACATGGCGGTGATCATTATTACTTAAAACTTGAGAGTTTAAATTTGGAAGAATGCAATAGTGAAGAATACTTACTCCTGGTTTACATAAATTATACTTCAGAAGTGGAGGCGCAACTTTCTCTAAATAAGTTATTCCAGCCAAAGAAATTACAATAGGATAATGATCACTGCCATGTGTTAAACTGTATTATTAATGATTTGTTTAAAAAGTACCACAAGTCTGATAAATCCATAACAATTGAAAATAAACCTTAAAGTTTTTTTTTTATTATAATAATAATTTAGTTATTTACGTCGAAACATGGTTTACAGGATGTTTAAAAACAGAATGGACAGCATGCTTCGCCGTTAGCACGGCATGTAAATATTACATAAGCACAATATTATACCTATTGCTATTTTTACCATAAATTCATTCAGTTTATAAGGTGTATAAAGTGAAGGTTTAAATAATTCATTATTTATTAACTAGGGTCAGGTAATATATATCACCGACTGTACTACTGTTCTATGTGCCCGTCGATTATATTAGGTCTTTACCTATGAAATTGCCGTTCTGCAGTACTGGCCATTTCAAATCAAAATAATTTTTGTTTGGCTAAGAATTCTAATTTCAAATTAATTTTATTTTAAAAACATGGATTCTTTTTTCCAAAAGTAGTCATTTCTTTATTGATTAGTGTTACATTTTCATCGCATTTCAATCTTTTTCGTCATCATGGATACGTTAAAAATTCGAGTAATTATGGAATATGAGTACCGTCGTGGCAGCAACGCGGCACAAGCGGCACGCAACATCAACGACGTTTACGGAGCTAACACTACAAACCAACGCACCACCTGTTATTGGTTTGCTCGCTTCCGTTCTGGAAATTTCGACCTGAAAAATGAACCTCGCGGTCGTCCGAAGACTTTGGTCGACAATGACGAATTAAAGGCGGTTGTGGAAGCTGATGATACACAATCTACGGCTGAATTAGCAGCAGCTTTCGACGTTAGCGTCAAAACAATATTGGTCCATTTGCGTCAAATTGGCAAGGTAAAAAAGCTTGACAAATGGGTGCCCCACGAACTCAATGATCGCCAGCGCGAAGTACGCGTCGAGACGTGCCTTGCACTGCTCAACAGACACACAAATGAAGGAATTTTGAACCGCATTGTTACCTGCGATGAAAAATGGATTCTGTTTGATAACCGCAAGCGCTCAGCAAGTTGGTTGGATCCTGGTTCAGCACCTAAACAATGCCCTAAACGAAAACTTACCCCTAGAAAAGTGATGGTCACTGTTTGGTGGTCTAGCGCCGGTGTGATTCATCACAGCTTCTTACCAAACGGGGTGAGCATTACTGCAGATGTGTACTGTGAAGAACTGAGCACAATGATGGAGAAGCTGGCGCATCTCCAACCAGCATTGGTCAATCGCTCGTCTCCGCTGCTCCTGCACGACAACGCGCGACCTCATACTGCACAGCAGACGGTCTCCAAGTTGCAAGAACTGGGGTTGGAAGCTCTCCGTCATCCGCCCTACTCACCAGACCTTGCGCCTACAGACTACTACTTTTTCCAGAATTTGGATAACTTCTTGGCGGGAAAAAAATTCAATACCCGAGAGGCAGTACAAAATGCCTTTGAAGAATTTGTTGCCTCCCGTCCAGCTGATTTCTTTAAGAAGGGCATCAATAAACTGCCACTGCGATGGCAAAGATGCATTGATTGCATGGGTGATTACTTCGATTAATACAAATAAAAAAATTCATGAAAAAAATTCGTTTAAATTTTTTCATACAAAACGGCAATTTCATAGGTAAAGACCTATTATATGTTTGTAAAGTACCCCGCGGCACAGAAATTAATTTACTTAGTGCGGGCGTTGTCTTTAAAAATAAAAAAATATCACCTTTAAAAACTTACCCACTTCTTTATTTCAGCCACGATAAAAGCGGTGGAGCCGTTCAATATGCCAAAAGATGTCTTTGAAGAATTTATGATTGATTTCCTAGTCGCAGCGCAGGAGCAGGAAATTGACTTGATCCATTACAATTACTGTCTCATAATCGTACACGCCAATAAATGATGAAACTGATTATTTTTATATTTATTTACTCATTTCTCATTTTCTTGAATTCCGCTGACACAGCTGCTAGGTATAGAGATACCTAGCAGCTGTGTCAGCGGAATTCAATGGAATTAAAATCGACAGCCCGCATCGGCTATCACTTCCCATCGGATCACGAGACTCCATGACGGAAGTTCGATCAGGACATTATACTATTGCTTTAAAAATATAATATTAGTTAACTTTGACTGGACTTAACACAATGTCCTAGAATCCTCACAATAAAGGATTGGAGGAAATGTTTTAAACCTACACACATTTCTTTACATAGTAAATTGTTGATGTTTAACTACATTTTTACTAAATTATTAAAATTAAAGACTACTTTTGCGATTCGTCGGGAAATAGTTTGAGGGACGCCCGTTGCAATACAATGTTTATTAAGGATGGCTACGCAGATTACTTTAACACTTCATACGAGTAAGTCAGGAGGAATGTTTAAATTTTTTTGGATATGAAACTTATTACAAGACAGTATCGTTCAAAATATATATTCAATACTCGGGAAAGATTAACCGACATTAGTGAGATAATAATAAGAGAGAGTAAGATAATATAATATCCTGGAACATTATTCACACACGGCCATCTGACCCCAAACTAAGCAGAGCTTGTACTATAGAAACGAGATAACTGATATGCTACTTTTGTTTTGTAAATACATATTTATATAGATAACTAGGGGCCCGGTACGTGCTTCGCTACGTATAAGGCATAGTAATAAAAAAATGATTATTAAGTTCATTTATTCTAACAAAAAATATTTTAAATAGCTAAAAGATTTTGATTTGACACTTTTTCAAGACTGTTTTTAAGTTTTCTCTACGTACAAACCTTCCCTGGACTTCCACGAATAATTCAAGACCAAAATGAGCCAAATCGGTAAAGGCGTTCTTGAGTTATAACATTACAACGAAAAGTGGCATTGATTTTTATATATATAGATTACACTGAGGCTGAGATCTATAAAGCGTACTTAAACTTGGTATTTATAAAGCAATCTTCGAATCCCTCTGAGTGCATGCTTAGCAAATGGACTTAGGTCCACAAAATCGACGACTTAGTAAAATCTTACACTATAAGCGAAATAAAAATAGTCAAAAATATACTTCACCATCATAACTTACATGACCTTTTAATTCTTCCGTATTATTAGAGACAGTGATGCCACATTGTATAGGATTTCCAGAGAAATTGGAAATCACGGAATTAGTATTCAAAGGGATACTACAGATATATTGATAAATATTTCTAAAATACAGAAAGAAAAAATAATTAGACATTATCATTGTATTTATTTATGTGTTCAAACCAAATTTTCGGGGAATTTTAGATACGACTTGAAGAGAAATCTAAACTGTCATCTGGCAACACTGATATTAGTCCAAGAGCTGGCACGCATTTTTGGGTAGGTATTTGAGGCAAGCTGAAAACTTGTCCTATAGCTCTTCAGACACACCCCAACACGGAACTGCAGACCTGGCTGGCGGGTAGCGGGTCTAAACCAACCCCTAAATTTTTGAATTTGTTTTTATCCAAAAAATGTATTTGAGGCAAGCTGAAATTTTGATATGTTGGAGTTTAATGTTTATACAATACATAAATAACATTCAAGTTGCCTCAAATACATTTTATCGATTTTTGCAAAATATTTTTGCACACGCCTGGCAGTGCTAAAGCCCCGATAGAATCGCCTGTCTTTTTTTTGTATTGTATAAACATTAAACTACAACTACAACATATCAAAATTTCAGCTTGCCTCAAATACATTATTTGGTTAAAAAAAAAAATTCAACAATTTAGAGATTGGTTTAGACCCGCTACCCGCCTGCCAGGTCTGCAGTTCCGTGTTGGGGTGTGTCTGAAGAGTTATAGGACAAGTTTTCAGCTTGCCTCAAATACCTACCCAAAAATGCGTGCCAGCTCTCCTACTATATACTGTAGTTGACATTCTCATAGGGCCGAAGAAGCCGGGCCGAAAACAATTTTAAAAAGTAGTTGACATTGCCGTTCACAGCTGATACAACAATGTTCATTTCGCATAATAAAAATTAATGTCGATTGTTGATCATTAATAAATCTATTTTTATGTCTCACTCGTCATTTTCTAAATAGTTCAATAATAATATAATAATACACAGAGGGACGATGCGCACCATGTTTTATGTATAATTATGACTGTTTTTAAATGTTTTCCAAAGAGTAATGAAGAAGTTTGCATGTATCGAAATTACAATTGGTGTTTTGACTTTGTCTGTCTTACCTTAAGCTAAGAATAATCTTAACGTCAAATAGCCTATAAATACAAAATCAAAGTATAAGCTTAGCATACACTTAGCAAAGTTTTACCTAAAGTAGTATGAGTAAAGTCTAAGTACGCTCTATAACGCGCAAAATCTTCGATTAAAGATGCCAGAGCATTCCTCAATATTTTTTGACAAATCGTTTGCTGTGCAAGGTGCCCGTCTGTGGAATGCACTGCCTTTAGTAATTCGTCAAGCAAAATCACTACGACAGTTTCAGAATCTTGTAAAAGAACACTACTTGTCTCTTCAACAAAGTACAAATTGATTACTTCTAACTGGTCTAGAACTTCAGCATTAAAAATAGCTCTTGTGTACATTATGGTTATAATTTTCAAGAATGTATATATATATATATATATATTATTATTTTATTTTTTTTATGTGTGTATATTTTTAGATATATGTATATAGTTATATATAGTATAGATGGTATGTAATATGTAAGTTAAGTATAAGTTTGTAGCGTAAGTTCACTGTTTTAGTCATGGTACCAGTGCGTACCATGTCATCATTTTTGTACACTGACAACTGCCCCAACTCTTTTTTTCTATACTCCAATCCCTGCCTAGGTTGTCTGGAAGAGATCACATTTAGTGATAAGGCCGCCAATCGTACATTTCTGTAATGCATCCTTGTTCTCTGTTTTATTTTACTTGGTGTACAATAAAGAGTTATCTATCTATTTATCTATAGATCTCAGCCTGACTTGTTCATGCACACAAATATCTGTCGTGGGTGGGAATCGAGCTCACAACCTGCGACGTGAAAGGCCAACTACGCCACCCGGCGCGTCAACATTTTAATAGTGCGGTGAAATATTTTATACTTACCACTGAAATGGTGGCTAAGCGTCGGGTAAGAGCGACGTAACCTTTATCGTACATTATCGCGCTGTGGTGACACACAAAAGCGGATATGGTCTCCGATCGGTTGAATCCTGAATGAAATTGATAAACTTGACACAAAGCTGGGTCACGTGTATCAGAATTGACTCTCGCTCTTTTAGTTTAGTTTATGTAAGCTACCACCACAGGTTGTAGAATTCAATTTCAACAGTATCACAAACCGTTATACGAATCACTTAGCAGCAATCGCTACTGTTGATACTAATAACAAAGGAGTTGTTTAGGAAACTTCTACTGTTGCTCAGAACAACAATTTCTGTAACCTATCTTTAGTTAGCTAGTTAGTAGCTGTAGTCATACAGCGGGCAAACCTAAAGCGGGAAATATGAGAAATTTATGACCCGGGTTCGATTCCCGTACGGGCCAATTATTTAAGTGGCACATGAGAAGTTGTTCTTAGTCTGGATGTACTTTGTGACCGTCAATTATGTTTGTACAGTATCCCGCGACACAGGGATTCAATACCCTAATGCAAACAATTATAAGGCTCTGTGTCTAACCATGCTGTTTGGGTTGCTATCCGTACGACCATACATTCTGTTGAAAGAGGTCAATAGAATGATGGTCATGTACTGTATGGTATTGTTCTGACTTTTAACTGTTTTGAAGGATGAAATGAAAACGAGATTTCGCTCTCATTTTTTCTTCACAATTATATTTATAAACACTATAGTATATTACTCTACAGATCGCTGCACATTGCTGGTTCTTTCAATATTAATGACATGTGTCATATGGCAAATAAGTACCGCCCGAGTATTAAGTTTTTTAGGTTCGCAAAGCGGAATACACTGACAGTTTCAGACACCACTGTTTCGAATATAAAAATTGTGTTGAGTACAAAAGCTTTTGTTGTAATAACGTGGTCTAGTACTAAGGAACTTTTGGAAATTCTGGTGCGTTTATGTAAGCTAACACCACAGGTTTTAGAATTCAATTTCGACTGTTATCACAAACCGTTATACGAATCACTTAGCAGCAATCGCTACTGTTGATACCAATAACAAAGGAGTTGTTTAGGAAAACCGCGTGATTTATGAATCATGTCAAGAAACAGATTTTTATTTTATTTTATATTTGTTCTCTTCATTACCAATTGTTTTCATTCTACATTTATTACCTAAATTTTTAATTTTCATACTATAAAAGGTTACTTGTAAAACACCAACAACCTCGCAGTACTAGATAGTTAACACCATAAGCAACAACTTTTGTTCTACAACTTTTGATAATTTGGTAGATTTAATTTCATACCAAAAATAAGTATTAATTTAATTTCCCGCTTGAATGTTTATAAGTCTACAAGCATCGCAAGGACGCGGACACGTGCGCGAGCTAAGCGCTCGAACGTCGTCCTTTCTGCTGTGAATTAAACATAGACCTACAAATGTCACGATAGTACAACAAAAGCTTTTAAAATCTTTTTTTTTTCATGTTATGTCCGAAATCGTCGAACAGAAGTTGTTGCTTATGATGTTAGTAATATAGTCATGCGAAGTTTTTGGTGTTTTACAAATAAGCCTGTCATGTTGCAAAATCCACAAACAGATTTTGTAACATTATATAGTATGAACTGAATTATGGTCTAATGAATTTGACTAAACATTAAAACTCTCAACCCAATGAACCGACTTTAATGAAATGTTATAAATTGAATAATGTACATAATGCATCAAATGAGTTAATATAATAGTATGAATTGAGTATTTAGGAGACAACTTCTTGCAATTTTGGCTTCTTGCATGGTTAAGTTAATCAGTCGAGAAAATCTTATTCGCTACATTATTAAAATAGGGATGAAGGGAAGAAAAAAACAACAGATTTAAAAAAACAACATGCAAATCGGTTATGTTGCTTTTTACTATCAATTTTTGGATGTATGTGTACAAGTATGAATTCGAGGAAAATAAAGGAATACGTAATGTTTTATAATATATATATATACTCTACATCGCAGTACTCGTTACGAACAAACATTACTTATGTTATTTTCGATATAGTACTTCTACTCAATCATATTTTTTTGTTCGATTGCTCATCATTCGCATAAGATATTATGAGAGCATGTTAATGTATTACATGTCACAAAAAAACAGAATATTATCTATAGATTCTGATCAATTTAAATAAAAAATAATCTAGCTAAGAAACACCATTCGTTCTTCGCAAAACATCAGCAAATACTGCATAACATTCTAACTGTACAGACAAGTAAACATAATGAACATACCAAGGAAACATCGTCGGTGTCCATATGATATTTATTATAAGGTCTCGCTTACAGATGCATAGAAACGAACAATATCCTCACTGCGTATAGTAAAATCGGTGAAAACGTCGCGATAAAAACCTAAAATTCACATACTGAAAGTCTAAAAATATATTATAATAAATTTCAAATGTCTATACATAGATGAGTGTTCACTACGCGCTTATAACGAGCGTCGAGCGCGCGTCCATTACGTTACAATATTTAAATACGATAAAACGAACCGGCGGCGCCGCGCACACACGGCGCCGCCGGGCCGACACGCCGCTACTCGTTACCGAAGGGACTAGACACATGATCCGAGAGCGCCGTCTACGGCCGGCACGCGGCTACCGCGCGCCGGTCAAGTACAGTTACATATATATAGGTTCGCGGCGCTCAGACGAACACCTTAGCCAGCCCGTCGGCGCCCGCGCTCGCGATGTAGGGCCGCAGCGGGTGGAAGGCCACGTCGAGGATGGACTCGTCGAACTTCTTGCGGTGCGCCGTGATCTCCTGCACGCACGTCTTGGTGTCCAGGTTCCACAGGCGCACGGAGCAGTCGTGCGAGCCCGACAGCAGGAACAGGCCGTTGGGGTCCAGCGCCAGCCCCGTGACGGCGTCCAGGTGCGCCACCATGGCGTGCGCGCAGCGGCCCGACACGCCGTCCCAGAAGCGGATGTGGCGGTCCTCGTGCGCCGTCACCAGCAGCGGCAGCGACGGGTGCGCGCGCACGCGCGTGGCCGGGCTGTCGCACGCCACGCGCAGCACCGACTGCGGGGGCGAGCTTATTGTTAATTCTCGTCGTTAAGAGTAGATTTTCTCAAAAAGTTGAATGCTCTTAGTTATTTGCCCATAATTGAATTTTAATAAATCACCTAATTTGTTTTTGAAGCCCGATTAATTTTAATGGGGTTTTATTAAATTGTAATAGTAAGATACAAAGCTGCAAGCATGAGAAAACCTGGTATAGAGGGAGTAAAGTATTTCAGGCCTATATGCTGCATTCAATCAATGATCATGTCAGCAGTGAAGCCCATGCATTGGTGAAATGTATCATGTCAGTGTCATTTTATCATAAGACCCAAAAAAGCCACTTATAGGAAATTGCTCTAGCTAGCTAGTCTTTGGTAAGGTTAGCTATCTAGGAATACGGTCAGTCCATAGATGGGTGACCACCAAAGTGGTTTAGTTTAAGAGCGTCTCTGTATTCGGAGGACACGATAGGCTGTCAGTCTCAGTTGTAGTCATTATTCAACCGTCGTTAAATCATGTGAGTGATCCATTGGACTTGAACCTTGACACTAGGGTTACCACTGTCCATACGATAAGTTAGGAGACGAACAATATGCAGGGAAAAAGCGAGTGCTTTGCAGAGTTCGTATGTACGATACATTCATAACGATAAAATGTTTCCTCAGATCCTGAATCGGACGAACAGTCCACATCTACGCGCATAAATACACAAAAACATCCCTAAAAATCAACCCCATCATGTACCTTTGACGTCAGTAACTGCTTATATAACCTAGTTTGTTTACACAAGTTACAGAAAAATTAAATAAATATAAGTTTATGGAACATGTGCCCTGTCCATCTCACAGGGCACATGTTCCACTGTAAGCATGAAAAATGGAACAAGCAGGTAACAGTCCGGTATCCACGAGACTGGTCAAGGAGCCGAGGTCGCGAAGCGAGAAGATGGGAAGATGATTTGAAATTGTCTCTAGGCCCCCTTTGTCTAAGAATTGCAACCGACAGGAAAATTTTTAAAATAATAAAGGCGTAATAAAGGCTTTATTATTATTGTGTTTACGTTTTTATTTTTCTCAGACAAGGTCTGGTATAGTCAGGTATTTCAAAATCACGCGGGTTTAACCAAGGGTGGTTTGTTAAGAAATAAGGTATGGAGTGGCTCATACCTGGTCATGCGATTCTAACTGTAAAAGTTTTCTCACTATCCGACAAGTATTTAAAATCACAGCTTTTTGAAGAGTTAGATAGGGTATTGGGAGAAAGATCCAGTGTCTTTAAGAGTATTAAATTATTGTTAAGGTATAAGGACCTGTGGCGGAAATAACTATCGACGCTATAGTAACTTTATTTAATTTCCAAACTCTTCTAATTTCTTTATTATTATTATTTATTTATTCTCCCTTTTAGAGGGGTAAGTTTACTTGACATACGGGCCGTAGCCAAGCACGCCAAGCTACGTAAGGAAACTTGATGAAATTGTGGACGAAGTTAAAAATTTTCTTGTAATACGGCAAGTGTTTAGAATCGTAGTTTTCTATATTAAGTGGATATTGTACGTGGGTATGTCAAGAAGTTCTAAGCTGTGTGTAAGAGTTTTAGGGATAATACCAGTGGATGATATTACTATTGGTACAATATGGACCGTCTGAGCTCTCCACTGAGTTTTTAACTCTATTGCTAAGTCTTTGTATTTAGCAAGTTTTTCTGAGATAGTCGACTGGACTTATTATTATTATTAACATAATGTAAGACTGACCTGTCCGGTCTCGAGGTCGAAGAGCAGCAGCGTGCCGTCCCGGTAGACGGCGGCGGCGCGCGCGGCCGCGTCGGCGAAGTCGGCGGCGGCGGGCGCGGGCGCGGGGGCGGCGCCGCTCGCGTCGTCGCGCAGCGTGGCCAGCAGCGGGCGCGGCGCGCGCGGCGCCCACAGCCGCACCGAGCCGTCGGCCGACGCCGACAGCAGGCGGCCCGGCGCCACGGCCAGCGACCACACCGCGTCCGTGTGCTCGCGCAGCACCGCGCCCTGCACACACAACAATCATTTTTTTTTTACATAATTCTCTGCCTCTAGAAGTCTGCTAACTGCACATATTATAGTGAACATGTGTGCGCAAATACATGTACACTCTCATGACCCAATGCGACGAGTTGCCAACTAATAAATAAATCAAATAAAAAACTTTATTTTATTTTTATTTGTGTGGTTGATGAAATTGAATAAGACAGAAGACTGAGAGAAACGTTGTTTCTACAGCACTACTTATTTTCTCTCCGGAAGGAAAAACGTAAAAAGTCGTACATTACAATGCATTAAAATAATCTTTAAAATATTGGATTTTACACAGAACTAACGAGAAAAAAATTGCGGTACGAAGTTCGCCGAGACAGCTACAGCTAGTAACATATAAAGACTTATTTCGCGAAATTATGAAAGGGATATCAACGACAGGCACATTCTATAAAAGTGTCCTTATATTGGGTTATAATTATACCAGTGACAGCCACCAAATTCCGCAACCCAATCAATAACCACCAATCAACACGACTCAACTAGGCTTATAGGCTGCACAGAAGGCCCAAAATCACTCATGAGGATGTAACTAACAATCATACAAAAACCGGCCAAGTACGAGTCGGACTAACACACGAAAGATATTATACCGTAGAATTAAGACTAAGAGAAAATAAAAAAATGACACATTTTTGGCTATTTTATATTATTAAAAAAAATTGAATAGCGTACAGTGGCATTCGACGTTTTATAAAAATTTTGTTATTATATATCTTTTGGCTATTATAACAAAAGAAAATAAGCATATACTTATACCACAGAATAAAATGTACTAACGTACAGAAGCAGCACTTCGTACAACAATCTATAGAAATAGCAACTCTTGCTACTAAGGAACAAAGTCGAATTCAGCTTGCATAATCGCTCAGTGCCGAACGCAATATTCCCTAAACGTTACCGCTCTCTTCTAACGCGTGCATTGTGCCTACCCACTCTGTTCGAACGATACGCCCTAAATTCACACAAGTTCGATTTTAGACAATGCATTATTTCGGTTCCAACAGTTGTGTTATGTTGTAATGCATATAAAACTGTCGCCATAGTTTATAACCCACGATATTAGTAACTTTGTCTCGAAAATAGATGGTTCAGTACCTGTACGGCAGGATCGTAGGGGTCGTAAGGATCTGCGGTGGGTGGTGGCAGGTTCCACACACGGATGGTGCCGTCCAACCCGCCGGAGAAGCATTCTTCAGATCGCGGCGCGCCCATCGCCAGACAAAGTACGGGGGCCGTGTGAGCGCGGAACGTGTATAGTGGTTCCACGTCGAGGCCAGCCGATTTCTTAGCGGGCACGGTGCGCTGTAGGTTCCACAGCTTAAGTGTGTGGTCTTCCGAGGCAGTTACAAGTGCTGCCTCGGTGGGGTGGAAGGCGAGAGCCCGCACCTGGAATAAGACATCAAATACGTTATAGAATCGAATAACATATCAAGTAAGTGAGAGACTCCATTGTAATAATAATTATTATTATTTTAGGACTACTAACCAACTGCCATCTGATTGTTTTGTTGCCATCGTACAGGTACTAAGACAACAAGACAAATGATAAACGTACTTACATATGTCTACGTGTTAACAGAACAAATAATCGTGCTCGTCACACATCGATTTGTCCTGGGTGGGTATCGAACCCAGTCTCTGGCTTAGCAGTTAAGGTCACTACTAAATCAACAAGCCAGTCAAACTCCATTGCTCAGGAATAATTAATGCAACGGACAGTCGCCCAAGATCACTATAATTTGTGCGGTATGAAAAAAATACTGAATAGTATATGGCGAAAAGATATTTAAGAGGTTTGACATGCATACTAACATGTCATGTATTATTATTTATTTTTAATTCATTAAGCACGGGCTTTATTACTGTGGTCGCGGCAAAAACAAAAGCGGAATAATTATATAATGGCGGCGAAACAACAGAAACAAAATGAAAAAAATCACTGGTATAGTCTGGGGTGTAAATAGGTCCTCAGCCCTAGATCTTTGAAGTGATGTTTTTCCAGAAGACACCTCGATCAAGCCATTTGACTACCCGTGTGGCGCAGCGGTTGAGGCAGTCACCTCGATACTACCCCAACGCCCACGTGTTTCGAGTTCAAGATCCCCACTGGACACCTATAAGTCTTACCCATAAATTGTTGGTCCTAATCTGAGTGTGCTTTGTAACCGTGAATTACATGTTTATAAAGACCCCGCAGTACAGTGATTAAATTCCCTAGTGCAGACGTTGTATTATTTAAAAAAGAAAGAAAAGAATCATTCAAAAACGCAAGGCCGAACGTTTTTACGTAACCGCGGCCGCCAAACGAATCCCATTAGTCACCTATCTGTATAAATTTATATTAAGCAGTGTCACGTTGCATTGTCGAGGTCGCAGATACTGATAACTTGGGAATCCCTATTTAATTATATCAATATATATACAGAAGGTTTCGTAGTTTACTTAAAAGTGATGATCCGAACCAAACTTCTTAAATAAAAAATTAAAACAATCTCTACGTAAAGTGTGAATCTCCATCATAATATTTATATAATTAAAATAGCGAAACATGAAAAAGAAATAGAAATAAGTAGAGTTGAAAAAATATTAAATGTTTTTTCAACTCGGTCACAGCCCAAGCGCTGATTATCGCACTGATGATCGCAGATTTTGAAGCGTTTGGAGTCGATATAAACGTGACGTGTGGGAGCACGGGACTTGCGTAGGTTATAATGGGTCAAATGCACGTCCAGTAACTCGCTTTGTATCGGTTGTTTCCAGACCGTTGGAAGGAAAATAAAAGTAAGATAAAAGGCGGTAATCAGTAGTGCACTGTTGTGTGTTACTTTATGAAATACTTACGGTAAGTACATAATACGTACGTAAACGGCATACTTGATCGTTAAATTGCGGTCAATAAATTTGCTACAATACTTAGAATAATTTAATTTACTAATTGATTATTTTACTACACACACTTATTAAAACTTCGTGCCTGAATCACAAGATTACCACCTGGTTCAAGTGTTATATTTATACCATAGTACCACTTTTTATTTTGTATTGTTATATTATGTTGTTAAGAACTTTTGGAATACATATATTTATGTAAATAATAACAGTACAATAATACAGTAAAGTATAATGCATACATGTTATACATGTGTAATAAATCACACAAATACTATAAAGGCGAAAGTTTGTGAGTGTGGGAGTGTGTACGTTTGTTACTTCTTCATGTCTAAACGGCTGCAGCGATTTTAATGAAATTTGGTATGCAGTTAGCCGACACCCTGGATTAACACATAGGCTAAAATTTATAAAGTTTAACGCGAGTAAAACTGCGGGGCACAGCTAGTAAATAATAAATATCTAAGGACAACTAGCACATTGCCATCTGATACCAAGCTAGGCAGAACCTGTACTAAGGCAAATATTTATTACTCCAACCCAGAACAAATGATCATGCTAATTACACAAAGATTTGTCCTGAGTGGGGATCGAACCCACTACCCCTAGCTTAGCTCTAGACTAACCACTAGACAAACAGGCCAGTATTGTTAATATTATTTGATTATTTAGAAACGCCTCAACAAATTCGCAAATGACATTTCCAAATACCAAGTTTATAGTATGAAGAAAGAGTTAACAAAGAGAAGCCAAGGAGGGAATATATTCAAAGGAAATATTCAAAAGAATAAATAGTAATACTGACGAAAGATAACCATTGCTATCTTAATTATTGTTATACAAGACAGCTTCCTCGCTATGGTATTGCTTTAATATTTCAGCCAAGAACTTGGCTAAATCGCTTGCTATATTTAGCAATGTACATGTGTTGACATAAATAATGTCAATACTATTCCTATTGACAGTGAAATTTTAATGACATTTGTATTTAGAATAATTTTAATTAAATGGTGAAACAATAGAGGATTTCTCTTGCATAATCGCAAATTCTAATCACAATTCTACTGTGAATCCTTAATGGGGTCACAATTCATAATACATCTATACATATAATAAAATTGTAGGAAAGTCAAAACTGTACATTGAATATTTTTTTAAAAGGATTCTTTGTGCGTGATCTGCATTCGATATCGAAGCCAAAAATATAGTATTTAGAATTTTTGTCAGTTTATCTGTTTGTCTGTATGTATGTCCGGGCTAAACTCAAAAGTACTGCATGGATTTACTTCAAAATTTGCATGAATATTACTAAGATGTCGGGTCAACATATAGGCTACATATTATCACGTTATCATCTCCGGGGGAGGAACTGTGATAATTTATAAAATTTAACGCGGGTAAAACCGCGGGGCACAGCTAGTACATGATAAAGTTTATAAATATACAAAAAAAATGTATCAACCCGGTGCAGTACAATTTGGTGGGAAAAGAGCTAGGTCATGGAGCTGTTTTTGAACTGTACCAATATAGATATTTTAGGTTTAAATTAAATTATCTTTAATGCAGACAACATTGATCCATTATTGGGTTAGTAACAACGCTTATAAAAATCTAGTGTTAGTGATAAAAATAAAATCTAAGGAGTCTAATATGTCATGGGAGACCGCCTTCTTTCAAATAATCAGTCTTCTCATGAACTTCTCTAATATTGGAGAGGTGAAAGTCTCCACCACAGTTTCCACAATGCTGTTGGGACTGTTCCTCACTCGTCTAAGGATTAAAAACCCAAATTCATTCATTATAAACCCAATCAATTCATTTTCAGCTTCAATAATCACTAGGTTGCAAGCTCACTCATCAGGAAAAATATATTCGTGGTTCTTTATTTTCCCTGATGAGCAAAATAGTATTAAGAGAAGAATAATGTTGTGAGCCTGTCTGTAGAGCGAGTCGTAGAGATTTAATGTGTTGAGAGTTGGAGCAATTTATTGTTGTGAGTCTTTACAAACCTACATCTTCGCCTTTTGATACTTTTTCAGATATAATCGAGGATGCATTAAATACGTTATTTAACAGCCATTTATTTAATAAATAATTTGTGGAGACTTTATTAAAACTTAAAAACTTGTTGTTAAATCCTATACAGTATTTCCCAATTTTACAGAACCAACTGGAGTAACTGCACCAAGTGCTACATTTATAATATATTAAGCACTCTAAAGCCTTTATAAAGATCCTTTATAAAGAAAAATAAAATTCAGTCATATCATTCAAGTAAAATTTTTGGTAAATTTTAAAAGTGACCCATTTATCAAATTCTCAAAAAATTCAAAGAAAACATATTAGTTGTACACGGTATAGTAAAAAAAATAAATGTAATATATTAAATAACTAGCATGGGTACCTACCCTATCATAATACTCCGGATCACTTGTTCAATTCTTTATTCAACTTGATTAATGCGACTGCACAATATTCGCACCCAAACCGTCAGAATATCAGATACTTGATATTCAGAGATTGGGCAACTCCAACAATTTATAAAAGTCGGAACCATTCAGACTACTTCTGAACTGTTTGAAGAAAAATCCTATAATTATAATATGACTTTTCAAAATAATTTTCGCACCCAAACCGTCAGAATATCAGATACTTGATATTCAGAGATTGGGCAACTCCAACAATTTATAAAAGTCGGAACCATTCAGACTACTTCTGAACTGTTTGAAGAAAAATCCTATAATTATAATATGACTTTTCAAAATAATTTGCGGCCAAAAACTAGATAAAAGGCGGGTACTCACTCCGTCGAAGTGCGAGCGCAGCGTATACTTGGCGTTCCATGTTTTTCGAAAGGACTCCTTGTTGGCGGAGGCCACGTCGTAGGCCTCGGGTTCGTTGCTGACGGTGAGCTGCGCCAGCTCGCCCAGCGCCAGCGGCTCCTCGTCCGCCTCGCCCGCGCCTGCGCCTGCGCCCGTTCCCGCGCCCACCACACTACCCGCGCTTGATCCGCTGCCTACAACACATTATTATATTATAGAACATTTTTAGGAAAATAAAAACTAAGTTTCACTCGTAAAAAAAAGGATATAAGTACAGAATATGATAGATCAACGATACACATATATCTTCTTGGAGTCTTAGGTATATAAACCTTTATAAACCAACAACCAGGGCCCATAAGCATGTCAGCAAAAACAGAATTCCTTCTAATTTGCTCCCCTAATTAACCTATGGAAGCATTAATTAGTACTTTTCATCTAAAAGGCAATTTTCCAAGATTTAATTTTTCATGCCATCCGGTGGCAAATTTTCGTCATGGTAGATTTTTCTTGTCGTATTTCATTCAAGCAGTAACGGTTTACTGCTTATCCTACTTGTAAAAAAGCATTGTGAGAGAAATAAATGAATTTTAAGTCTCTTTACGTAACTGCAATTTTTATGCAGGAAATACAGACATTTTTTAGTTTGCATTTATTAAGCATTTTTTAAACAGATGTTGTACAGATGTATACAAACTTGCGGATCAGCTGATGATACACTTTGTACACATATATTATTATTTAAATCGCACACACTATTGTTACAGGTTTAACCTTAAGTATACAGTTGATTTAAATTTAAACGGTTTCAAAACCTGTTTCGTTACAGTGTGGGTATAGAAAATGCATCTGTATATGCTACACACACATGGCTAGTCTCTAATGAAACTTGGACATGTTTAATTCAAAAACTGAACTTTATAGTAGATACTATTTAGTGCACAACGTCATCAGCCTTATATCGTCCACTGCTGGACATAGGCCTACCCTATAACGTTGCTATTTGGAGGGGTTTGTCGTAGTCAACGCAAGCGAGTTGGCGTCCACAGTTAGGTGGTAGCTATTGTACATAGTCGCGCTGCTGCCCGACTACCTGCTGTATCCCTTAGCAACCTTATAAGACACACTCGCGATGGGATGTTATTCTATCTTAGCCGGAAACCACACGGCAATGTATACTATATCATCATCATCATATTATCAGCCGAAAGACGTCCACTGCTGGACAAAGGCCTCCCCCAAAGATCTCCACAATCTACTATACTATATATTATTTATTAATTTGATTATGTAGGCGACTTTTGAAAAACTAATAATACCTTAATTAGTCGTTTGGATTAACTCATTTACAACATTATTGTACGTTAAAAAATGACATAGGTTCTCAGATGCATTCCAAATAAATAAAAATCTAAAAATATAAATATATATTACGCGGGAAAAACGCGTAACATACATACAAGAAAACAATTATATAATTTAACTGAAAACCTTCTCTATAATCTATATATATAAAAATCAATGCCACTTTTCGTTGTAATGTTATAACTCAACAACGCCTTTATCGATTTGGCTAATTTTGGTCTTGAATTATTCGTGGAAGTCCAGGGAAGGTTTGTACGTAGAGAACATTTAAAAAAAGACTTGAAAAAGTGTAAAATCAACATCTTTCTATACTCTCATATACAAACAATTTGTACTAATACTTAAAAGCGTAGCGAAGCACGTACCGGGCCGCTAGTATGAGTATAAAAAGAAATTGAACAACAAGCGGTTTTTTCTGAAATTACATACTCGTATATGATATTAGATCAATTAGCAAGAAGGCCATTTATTTTTAATAGCTTATAAGACTTCATTTAAGCATTTCATTCATTGTCTGTACTGAAGCACATGCCACGAGGACTATTCGAGGACTATTCGTTGTATTCTACATACAAATGTACCACAAAAACAACCCTATTGCTTACGTAATGAAGAAGCTGTACCTCTACCACAATTCCATATTGTTTACTTACTCGATGAAACTCGCCGTTTTTTAGTAGAGACATGTTAAGTTCATTGAAGTTTCCGCTAGGGACGATGCTAGTTAACGTACTGGAAAAACTGCACGTACCAACGAGGAAGTAAACTACATGAACTTGTGGTAGGCATGCTGTAGGTCGAAATAAATCGAATAATGTGGCGTCGAGTGTGGTGAACTGAACTGCAACTCACTGAACTTACAATTTGAAGTTGTATACGTTATCATACAACTTCAAATCTTGCCAACTTATGTGATGAGACTGAATAATAATTAGACATTTTATATCATTTTTAATTGCCAATCCAAGCCATATCCCTTTCATCGTCTTGTTTAAACTGAAGCAATTCCACACACTACGTTGAGGCATTTTGTGTGCGTCTAGGAGCTTTACAACTTGACCAAAATAAATAATATTAATTATCGTGTAGTATCAACGCACACCTGAAACCGATAGGTCTAGATTCATGCCATTTTTCATATTCCTTAAGCGACGTAGGCGGGTGAAAAGGGGTTGATATATTTTATGAAACAACATGTTTTCTAGGTCTCATTAACATGACATATTTGAATACTAAGATTAACCCCATTAGGGGTTAAAGTAGGGGTTGTAAGCGTAAAATTTAAAAAATGATACTAAGTGTTTTTACACCGAATAGGTTCGTTTTAACTTCTTCATTGTCCGTTTTCGATTACCACGCAGTCAAAGTCGCGGGCAAAACCTAGTTTCTTAATAAGATGAGGCTAGAAACAGCCTTGTTTTGACAACTTTCATTAAGAAGTTCAAAGTTTACCGTAGCTTAATATATATTCAGACCATAGCATATCTTCATGGTATAAGTGTAGGAATACGGCACTACTTTAGCACCTATATCAATAAATTATTAAATATTCGTGAATAAAAAGTATTACTAATTCTCATTTTAATTAAGCTTGTAAATATTTTTTCGGTAGTTCCTGGGGTGGCACTGAGCATCATACGGCAGCTTGAACCCAACCAATTATAAGAACCCAACCAATCATTATACCAACATCATAATAATGCTGATATCATAATAATGAATTAATTCGTATATCTCCCTAATATATCTCCCATATTCCTAATTTCGTATATCTCATCCTAGTAATGAGATATATGAAATTAGGAATCTTCAAATCTGGAGTTTGTGTGTTATTGAATCCAATGAAGTTCTGAAATACTTACTAGATTTTAAAAGCGATACATAAAAGTGATACATACTGAAGGTACACTCACCGACTGGATACTCGTCCCCCTGGCCGCCGCCGTCGGCCTCTCTCTCTGTGAGGAGGTTCAACTCGTTCAAAACCTCCTCGGCTTCATGATCCACCTCCTCACCTTCATTTCACAAAAAAGATGTTAGCACCTAATGATAATACGTACATATATTATCAGAAAAATACGAATAACTTCTCAGTTGTTAACTATCGCGGAACGTATGAGCTAATAAAAGCAACAACCAATAATTGGTTACAAATATAGGTGACAACGATCTTATTAGTCGAATAATAATAATCCATACAACATACATACTATATTTTACAAATATTTATAGATTTTAAATCATTATTATAATTATTCATTATTATATTATAATTATATGTATTTATAAATACGAGTCACGTTAACATTTATGCTTTCAAAAACCGCCCAGAATGTTGTGAAGAGGTTTTTGTCTAAAGAAGCAATATAACTGAATGTAGAAAATCATTTATATATTAACAGTATTCGTTATATGTTTTATCATTACTTAAACCATATAAACTGATTTAGTTTTATTTAACTAGTGATTAAGAAAGTTATTAACTTAAAATTGGGAAATAACATTTTTTTATATTTTAGCAACATGCATCTCGTTACGTAGAACAAAACATAATATGTATTTTCAACTTTTACTTAAATCTGTTTACCAAAGTATTTCACTGTAAGAATCCGAATCAGGAATTCCGGACTACGGAAATAAATCCCTATATCAAAAGGACTTAAGATAAACAAGGCATCTTCTAAATCGAAAAATTTGATTGCCAAGGTAGTAGCAATGAGACTATCTCACACACTGCGCAGTGGATTACTGCCCACACTGTGCAGTAATCCACTAACGGCTCAATTCTATAAAGACATGTCTCGTCATGGTATGGTCCATAAATATCCTGCAGTTTGCTGGTAAACTAGAGAAGTAAATATTGTTAAAATTTATTCGTGAGGCCTTTTGGCTATTAATTATAGCCGGGATCGACAGCTTGTCGTGCCTTTCCTGGCAGGGAAACGCTCAGAACTTAAACCACTAACTAAGCTATCACCCATGCGAGCCTAGGTGTTTTTGCTCCTCGCTCGCCAATCTTTTTTATACATTTAACTGCGTGTGACAGTATAAAGAAAAACACTATATAATATATTAAGACAATTTTAAGAGAAGTATTTAAGCATTTATAATAGAATGTAATATAGAGTACCCTGTTTACTAGAAGCGTGGTGAGATTGCTTAGCATCGAGATCATCGATTTCATCCATGTCCATTTCCTGGTTGGTTAGAAACTCAAAGTTTGCAAATACTGCAGCAGTCTCTTGGACCGAAAGACCCTCTTCATTATAAACTCCACCCGCTGATACGCCGCTTTTACGAGCTTCTTTGCCACCTTTTCGATAAAAATGGAACATATAATACTCCTGTATAAAAAAATTGCTATCTTGGTCAGTATTTCGTCAAATATAGACCTACATATATGAAAAACAGTTTGATTAAATAATGAACTTCATTTTGGCTAATAATTGTGACGAGATGGATTTCAAACGGAATTAACATCAAGTCAGACTTACAGTGGGTAATAATTTCATAATAAATGTTATGTTGCTGGGAATCTATTTAATGTTAATAAGAGATATTTAAGTACTTATTAGTTATAACACAATTCGATTTGTTTTTATATTTAAAATATATATAATATTAGCAAAAAGCATTTTTACTGTCTCAATCGCTTTGAAAAAATAGCTAAATTAGCGGCGTTCTCATTGTTGTGCCGACAATTGTCATGTAACGTCTTGCTCTCGGCCGATCTAAATTAATGTCATTATGCTGCATCAAAATACCCATTAAATTTGCATCTTATATATAAATAAGGCAAACTTATAACATAAAGGAAACAAAATAATAAGTTTGCAAAAGTTGCGATCGAATATTTTACTAATTAATAATATATACATATCAGGTTTTTATTGATACTGTGGTTAATAAAGATTCACAATTCAATTATTGTATAATCACTTTTAGATGATACCTAACAATAACACGCACATCCCAGTTCAGCAAAATACACTTCCTTATCGTAGTGAGTAGTGATTTCTGCTTTTTACCCATAATCACCAAACAAATTCAACCGAAAGACGTCACTTCCGCAGAAGCAGCTCTGCATATTAATACTACTTACTTGAATTAAATAATCAAACAAAAGATGTTATATATAAATCTTAACATAAGTCCGTTGGCAGACATCCAAAATTTATGATCATACTTAATTCTTACAATGGTACCATGACAATGAATGGATTATACATACCATAATCATATTTGCGAACCATATGGTTCATGGAATAATCACATCTGTCGTGTTGTTGCTTGTCATAGTTCCTGTAGTTTGGGTTCTCCACTTCCTCATTGTTGAGACCGAGCAATGCTCGCACTCTATTTGAACGTACGTCAAGAATAGTGTCTGTGTAGCCTATTTCCTGTAATATAATTAAACGTAACAATTAATTAAATGTTCAATAACACTTACAGGACGCCAAAAGTTAATATTAAACAACAACATAAAGACATTTATTGTGAAATAATATCGATTCTTATTTGTATTTATAATTTATATTTAGCATATGCACCTGTATAGATATCATTATCTGTATAGAACGTAAAATAATTTAAAGAAATCATCCAGTAGTTGAGAAGCTGTTATAAAATATCACATAATGAAGATTAGGACTATGTTAATATAATAGGTTTAATTCGTTAAGACACGAAAATAAATAGTGACTTGAAGCGACACCGTAAAGTTGAATATATCTCACGCGGAGTTATGTTTTAATTTTATTTCTCGAAAGTATTTTTCTCCAGGGTGTACGCCTGGAGAAAAATACTTTCGAGAAATAAAATAATATATAATGCCGAATATATAATGCCTAATATATAATGCCTAATATATAATGCCGAATCTTAAGTTGATCTTGCTGCTTATTTTACTTGACTATTGCAGGATCGATTTCTGTCTCTCTCTCTCTCTCTTACGAATTATTGGCTACCAGCTTATTTGTTGGATTGCACCTAAATTACGAAGTGTGCGAGACTGCGCAGTGCTCAAAATTGACTGCAAAGTTTACGACGTGATTAAAATATGGATAAGTATGTGGGCTAAAGAAGGCGTGTCGCTTACCTGCAGGTACTGTTTGATAAGCTGCCGGCCTTGCTTCCACTGCGCGCGCTCAGCCGGCTCGGGCTCCACCGGGGGTTCTTCCGGCGGAGGGCGGACGTCTCCCTGTTGTAACTCCACGCCGTATTTGAGCTTGTGGAATTTCGCCCGCTCCTGCTTGAGCGCGTACTCAAGCATCTTAATCCGCCTCACAAGATCATTCTTTAGATTCTCTTGACCCTTCCTCTCACCTTGGAGGAAGGCGATCCTCGCCTGTTTACACATTTTTTTATGAATATCATGAGAGAAATAACTTCTACACCTTAAGATAGCAACATTTGTATATTTGGTTAAACCAAATTAGTGGGAAATGCTAATTTTGGTATACATAATAGATTGTATACTCAATATAAGGACCTTGTCACATAGCATGGTACACAGCAAAAACCATTTTTTCTTTAAAGTTATAAAGTCAAATGCCCATAGACAGTATCGTTTAAAACTAAGTTGTGCCACATGAACATTATAAGTAAAATTCCTATTTTTAATTATCATAATTTAGTACTATAATATGGAGTTACACATTTGCCGGATAAAAGAAAAAACAATTATAAGTACTTTTATTGTTTTTACATTATAAACAAGCGGCGCCATTAACAAAATGTTGCCGCAAATGAAAATAAATTCATTCGCAATATTTAAAGTCAATAATAGATGGACAAAAAAGAAATAAGGATTTATTTCAGTCAAATTAGTGATGTTACTACGCAATAAAATGGCCAATAGCACTTAGTAATGGTAAATTAGCGCTAAATATTCTTAAGTCTATTCATTTTCGATGCGTTGTGGTGCGGTTTCACCTGCTTTGTGAAATAACCTAGACCACTAAGCCATATTCCAACTGAAACATTATTTCTGTTCAACCTAAACTAATTATAGATATATTACTATTATTTCTTTTACTATTAATTTCTTTTATTTTCTAAATGCCCGAATATAAAAACACGAACATAATATATAAAAGGAATGACACATGACAAGCAAATCGATAAAAACATCGATATCTGATTAATATTGTTGGCAACACTTAAGTAATCTTTGACGTTATGTGCCATCGCAAGTCACAACTGGTTTTTATCATAGTGTTTGGCGATTCTCGCTGTTTGGAGGTTGAGTGAACACGTGTTCGGGATTCATTAATCATTTCTATACATTTGAGCTTCTTATTCGTGTGGTTTTTGTGCTGTAAGTGTTTGTCTGTGTTCGTTTATTAATAATTGGTAATGGATACAGTCCATCCCCCCGATGGGGGGATGGACACTGATCGTCCTCCTGATGAGGGGGGTGGCGGCAATGTCGATACGGTTGTAACTGCGGAGAGGACGGCGCGTGTCGCTAGGAAAAGAGCATCGGACGCTGTAGACGGCAATTCCAAAAAGACAACGTCTCCCGCTGCGTCGGTACAATCCGAATATATGTGCCCGGATTATGTAAACAAATTCCGATATGGTCCTACAGATGTTGCTCCGTTCCTGGTCCACGTCACGTCAAATTGTTCTCTCCATTCGTTAAAGATAGCCCAACTAATACATAAAAATAATGTATCTCATATAGTCAAAGGTGGAATAAAATCAATAGGACGAGGTAAAATAGTTATTGAGTTTTCTTTGGCTGACTCTGCTAATGATTTTATTTCTAACGAAACTTTTTTGGAGGCAAACAATTTAACTGCTGGAATTCCAAAATTCCATATTACTCGTATGGGAATTGTTAAGAACATCCCACAGGACTGGTCTCTTGATAATATGATTGATGGCATTACATACCCCAGCACTTGTGGAGAAATTGTCAAAGCTCGCCGATTAAATAAAAAACTTATTAGGGAAGGGAAGACAGAGTGGGTTCCATCAACTACGGTAGTTCTCACGTTTTTAGGCCGTGTTCTGCCGGAAAGAGTGTATTGTTTCAATTCATCTCTTCCAGTTGAACTGTACCAACTACCAACAATTCAATGTCGCCTATGTTGTCGTTTTGGACACATAACATCACAGTGCAGATCTAGTGCTAGATGTTACAAATGTAGCAAGTCTCATCGTGGTAACACTTGTGAGGTGGAAGAACAGGATGCAAAATGTGTCTTCTGTTCTGGTCGTCACATGGCAACATACTCTCAGTGCCCTGAGCATATCAGGCAAAAGAATATTAAAGCAGTTATGTCAGAGGAGAACATCTCATTTGTTGAGGCCTCCCGTAGGTTTAAGTCAGCTCGGCCATCTTTTGCAGAGAAAACTAAATTTTCCTCACAGCCACATGCAGATCACTCTCCTTCACCATCTCGACATAGGGTGCCTTCCTCTCCGCTAGTTGGGGAGCCTCCTTTGGCTCAGACAACTTCATACAGAGAGACCGTATTTAAGGAGCGTAGGCCTAGACCAACCCTTGTTCCAGGGTATGATGTCAATGCTCACTATGAGCTTTCTCAGTCCCCTAAATCTTCTCAACCTAATGGTTGTGCCTATCCTAAACCTTCTGTTTCTTCTCCTGTGTCTTCTATGATTAACCCTTCTTCTCTTGTTGCTCCTACTCCTGATGATAATCTGATAGAGCTTCTTCTTTGTACAGTTATAAATATTGTAGAAAAGTTCAGCGATGCCATTCCCCATAATGTCATGAATCTTCTCCATCAACTTTTAGCTTTTTTTATAAATAAAAATGGCTCTCACCCTCCTTCAGTGGAATTGTAGAAATATTCGCCACAAAAAGCATGAACTAATTAATTTAATAAATTCACATCAACCTTTAGTCTGTGCAATTTCAGAGACTTGGCTTAAACCTGGCAGTACATTCAGAATGGCTGGATTCTCTTGTCTTCGTGATGACAGAGAGGATGGCTATGCTGGGTGTGCCTTACTTATAAATAGATCATATAAATACTCTCAAATATCTCTTCCTTCCCATGACTCAGAATTACATGTAGTTGCTGCTAAGCTTCTAGATGTAACCTTTGTGTCTATCTATATTCCCCATCCCAATATAACTTTGATTAATAACCTTCGTTCTATTCTTTCTAATATTTCTGGCCCTCTTATTATTTTAGGTGATTTTAATACACACCATACACTATGGGGATCACATTTCTGTGATTCTTTGTCACCATCCCTTATTGATCTGTTTGATGATTTGAATGTCTGTGTACTTAATGATGGCTCAGCCACCAGAAGAGTATCTCCCATTCAAAACATAAGTGTTGTTGACCTTTCCCTAGCTTCTCCAGTTCTTGCTTCATCTCTATCTTGGTCTGTTTTGCCATTATCTTATGGAAGTGACCATTTTCCTCTTCTGTTAGACTGGCATCGATCATGCAATATTGCTCCTGCCCCTCCTCCCCTTCTCAAATATAGTCTCCCTAAGGCTGATTGGGATAAGTTTTCATACCTGGCTGACTCTAAAACTGCTTCTCTTCCACATATAACATATCATAACTTTCATTATGTCTATTCGGAATTTTATAATGCCTTGCTTCATGCTGCGGATAATTCCATTCCCCTAAAAAATTCTTTTCGCAATAAAATTCCATCACCTCCTTGGTGGGATTCTGAGTGTACCTCTTCTGTAAACCTCCGTAATGAAGCTGAGTATATGTATGCTAGAGATCTAAGTATGGAAAATTATATTTCTTTTCGTAAAACCTCTGCTCGCACAAGAAGATTACTGGCCAGGAAAAAGTTACTTGGATGGCGTAAATTCTGCGAATCAATTTCGCCACGTTGCCCACTTTCTTTGGTTTGGAAAAAAATTAAAATATTTCGCAGATCTCAAATAAATTATTATAATTCAGATTCTAATGATTCGTCTAATTGGTTGTCAAATTTCTTCAATAATCTAGCACCTCCTTCTGTACCTAACATTGATTCTTTGTCTCCTTCTTTGATACCAGTGAACAATGGTGATCGCATGAATGATATTTTCACTATTAATGAGCTTTCTTGTGCATTGGAAGGCCTGAAAGATTCGGCCCCAGGCATGGATGGTATTCCGTATTCTTTTATTAGTAAATGTTCTCATTCAACCAAATTAATTTTTCTTAATATTATCAATCATGTATTCCTTTCTTCTTCAGTTCCAGAGTCTTGGAAATCTCAATTAATAATTCCTATTATTAAACCAGGTAAGAATCCTGCTGAATCTACATCTTACAGACCTATTGCTCTTTCATCAACATTGGCTAAGATTTTTGAAATTTTAATTAAAAATAGGCTCGAATGGATTGTAGAGAATAAAGGCTTACTTCCAAGATCACAGTTTGGCTTTAGGAGGGGAATGAGCACGATGGATAGCCTTAGTGTTCTCACTACCGATATTCGTCGTGCGTTTTCCGAGGGCGAGAGTCTTATTGGGGTGTTTTTGGATATATCATCTGCATATGATAATGTTCAACTTCCCCTACTCAGGCAAAAATTGCAACAGCTGAGTATCCCGGTAAGATTGATCAATGCTATTTGCAATTTATTTATGTGCCGTTTAATTCATATGAGAGTTGATGGTAAAATCTCTGAACCCAGGATGGTATATAAGGGCTTGCCGCAGGGGTCAGTTCTAAGCCCTATATTATATAATATATATACGTATTATTTGGACCAATCAGTCAATTGCTTTTGTCACATTTTACAGTATGCTGATGATATTGTTCTATATGCCTCCTCTAAGTCACTCGAGACGTCCTCCATTAGACTAAATAGTGCTTTAGATTATTTAAATGTTTGGTTAAGTGACCATGGACTTTCTCTCTCTGTCCCTAAGTGTAATGGTGTGATATTTTCTCGTAAGAGAAATATCCCTAGGGTAGAACTAATGGTTGACAATGAGTCCATTGGTATTAAGGATAGTGTAAAATTTTTAGATATAATTTTAGATTCTAAATTATCTGGGTGTCAACATCTAACATACATAACTACTAAATGTGAGAAGGGTGTAAATGTTTTGAGAGCTTTGTCTGGAGTTGGATGGGGTTCTCACCCTTTTAATCAAAAGATCCTCTACAATGCCATAATTCGCAGTCACTTTGACTATGGATCCTTTGTTCTTGAGCCTTGTAGTAAGCTGGCCTTGGCTAGACTAGATAAAATTCAGGCAAAGTGTCTTCGAATTATCACAGGTGCTATGAAATCATCATGTTCCAGTGCCCTTCAGGTAGAGTGCTTTGATCCCCCACTAGCTTTCCGTAGGCAATATTTATGTGATCGATTCTTATGCAACATTTTTCAAAATCCCTCCCATTTACTTTATAATAAATTATATTCTTTTTCTGGTCTAATACACTCTTCAAAATATTGGCATCATAAAGAACTTCCTCCTCTACTCAAAAGTTTTAATAGGTTTACTAATACATTTTCTATTTTCCATTTAGATAAAGACCCATTGTTTAAATTCGAGTATGACGCTTTGATCTTTAAGCCTAGAATTGTTTTGGATTTTGGAATTATCAAAAATGATCCAGGTGCTAATGCAAAGTTTTGTGACATCATTGAGCGGGATTGGCCAGGATGGTTAACTCTCTTCACTGATGCTTCTAAACAGTCTGTGGAAGATCATGTGGGAGCTGCCGTCTGGATCCCAAAATATAATATTGTTTTAAGTTTTAAATGCTCACAAGTAACTTCTATTTTTACTGGGGAAGCTACTGCTGTTCTGGAGGCTGTCTCATATGTGCTTTCTCATAAACTTAATAAATCTATCATCTTCTGTGACTCCCTTAGTTTGTTGCAAGATATTCTCAAATTTCCATTCCGCTCTAAAGATAGATTTTATCTGACAATGAAAATTAAGAATGTTTTATTTCAATGTTTTTCCTGTGGAATTGATGTAGTATTAGCTTGGATTCCTAGTCATAGTGGTATCAGCGGAAACGAATCGGTTGATCTGTGTGCTAAGGATGCCATCAGACTTGGAGTCAATTCCTACGAGAAATGTTTTTCTCGGGACCTAAAAATAGCAGCTAAACCTCATATGGTTAAATTGTGGAATGATGAGTGGCAAAAAGTTAGGTCAGTCAAAGGCAAACACTTTGGCAGCTTACAACCTTTTATACCGGTTAAACCTTGGTTTTTTAAGTACCGCAATGCTCCTAAAGTAATTACTTCCACAATCATTCGTCTTCGCTTGGGCCATGTTTGCACGCCAGTTTTTCTAGCAAAGATTCGAATAAGAGACAACTCTATCTGTGAATGTGGACTTGAGGAAGGAACCGTCGACCATATATTTTTTAATTGTTCAAATATTTCTGTCCCTTTGTATGATATCCTACCTAGTGATTTCCCTGTGAATGTTAATACTTTGTTAACTCTTGATTTATTTTCTTATTATAAAGTTCTAGTAAAATTTCTTTCTGTTAATAATATTCGTTTATAATATTCTATTTAGTGTGGTTTATATTTATTTATTTATTTATTCTAAGTATACCTAACCTTTAATGTGTCTATGTTTTTTTTAAGATGCTCAAGCGTTTCTTTATTTGTCTTTTATTTATTATTTTTTGCTTTTTCAGTAGTAAACGTCTCTATTACTCGACTTTTAAATATATTTTTACTGACATTGTGTTTTCCTAACTTTTGACATTGGCAGAATCATCGTTGTCGCGATGGAGCCATGACTACAAATTGGAATTGGAATAGTGTTTGGCGAATGTTTGAATATTTCTTGTGTGTGCAGTTGTGGATTATTTGTAACAACTCGAGTGACTTGGAGAAAGAGACTCCATTATGCTAATAATTGTAATTGCAATGTAATCTGAGACAGAGACTCCTTATTGTGAAAAGTGATTTTAAGACGGGAGACTAAATTCATTATGGATAGTACAGTTCACCTATTCACTCCGATTGCGGCATGGAAGTTGGCAGTCATTGTGCGAAGTCAATGATAATATCTACATTCTAACTACTTGGATTCCGTTACTACTAAAACCTACTGTTCTCTATGATTGCACATGGACTACAATATATCCTGCTTAGTAGGCTAGACTCCGTTGAGATAAGCCGCCTGTAACCCATAATATTACTTAAGTCATAATTTGCCTATAAACTAGTCGGCAACCAACGTTTCTTTACTTAAGATGTTCTATGTTCACCCATCTATTTCCTTGAAACCCGGCAAATTACATAAATTATGTTAATTTTAATTGAAAGTATATATTAATCCCAACATAGAACAGTAGTTTTCATCTAGGCACAATAATGTTTGCACCGATACTAAGTTCCATAGTCACTTGGGCATTCCCCTTTATTGTTAACAACTACTCAAGTGATAAAGTTTCCCTAATTATGTCACTAACTTCAAAGACTGTATACCTAGCGCCACGAGTTATGAGCGCTCTGTTTTAGTGGTGGGGATCTACGCATGTGTACACTCGCAAACAAAACAACTTAGGGTCGAGTTTAAAACATAATTTAAGTATTTAAAAAATATCCTTATATTATTAATGCGAGAGTGCGTTTATTTGTTATTCGTTATTCGTTTGTTACTTTACATTTTAAAGTAAGTACTCTAAAAAAAACATGAAATTTTGTACAGAGATAGTTTGAACTATCTCTTTGCAAAATTTGGATGCTTCCACAGGTGGAAGTGCGGACTAGTGCATATTATAATAAATAAAAATATGCATAAAAAAGCATTGATATATAATTTCATTACTTTTTTCTAAACTATTTTCAAAGGTTTTAAACGATTGTGCGAACGAGGTATTTATCTTGTCTTTTTAACATCTGACCCTAAAGCATTTTTAATTATTGGTCAATACAAATAATATAAACGATCGAAAACAACTATTTACGCGACTGTACTTTCGAACTCAAATCAACGTGCGCCGAGTGTGTGAGTTATACAGCGACTGATTCTCCAATAGTGCGCAAGGACAGCGCCGGGCGCGGGCTCCCTTGCCCCGCGCCTCAACCCTGTCACCAAACAGACCTAAAAGTGCGTTCTGCGCAGATGAAGCGAGCGCTCATAACTCGTGGCGCTACCTATACCTATGTATACAAAATTAAATGAAAGACATTTAGCATTTTTTTAGAATCATTTTGATATATTTAATTTCTTTCATAAGTACCTAGGCTTACTTACCTAGATTACCTAGTATTTATGTGCAGTAATTCCCATTTTTTGAACATTTTTATGTAATGCAATATAAAATTGTGTACCACAATTCTATAACAAAAAAATATATGTCTGAGCACCAACTTCATCATCCTGGTACTAATAAAGGTAGTAGAAATTTTTATATACCATATTTATGTATTTATTGGATATCTCTTAAAAGTTTTTTACCTCAGTTATTAACCAATTGGGAATTAGATGACTTTAACAAGATATAAAGAGATTATTCTTTCTCAGTGTTAGAAATACTAATAATAAATTAATTTTAATCAATCAAGTCATAGTCATTTGTTTCCAAATACTAAATATTAGATCAACACAGTAGATCTAAGTGAGATTCATGTCTCAAAGATGTCTGTTAAAAATATAATAAGTTTCATAAGTTGCATAATTTTCATAAATTAATGCCATAATATATTTTAACATGTTCTAACTTAAGGTTGATTAAAAATCTAAAATTATATAGTGGACCCACACATATATTTTGTGAGTCTACTTTAATTCTAAGTGTCACATTCACTTATAGTCTCAACAGATGCTATAAATAAACAGACAATAAAGTTAATCCATTTATAGTACCTACTCATTATAGACTTAAATTAGTTTAAAAGTTAAAATTGAGATTAGATTAAGAAATGGTATCAAAATAATGTAATCGCAGTTGATTATGATATGCTTGTACATAACATAAACAATATGCAACAGTACTGTATTATTAATCAAATTCTCAGACACTATAACGCAATATATAATTATTTGACCATGTGAAGGATAAAAAAATTCAAATCAAGATATTTTTTAATCCTACTTTCTATCTAATCCTGTGATTTATTATATTATCCATGCAAAACTTTGCCAATGTCAATTTAGACTTTTATTTGTATTTTCAAGGATATTTGTGGCATTATTAGATATTATATGAAGAATATAATGACAGTAAACGAAGCAAAAGATGTGTGTAAAGATTGTGACAAATGGAAATCTGTTGTCTCTGCGTTTCTCTCTGGGAAACAGGTGTGATTCCATTTATTAATTTGCAGCAATAAATATGAATTAAATATATAGATTATGACACCATTATTCACAGCAGATTAGCCAAGTGTTATATATCACCTTCTTTTTTTTAATTTTATTAGGGTATGCCAAGGGAACAATATAATAGACATTTATTATTAGTTTACAAGTAATACATTTCAGATTGGTTGGGTCACATTTCTCTCTTGACACACATTAACTTAAACCGTGTTAGTAAAGCTTAATCACCAAGATTATCTTAATAATTATTACCTGGGTCTACATGCTCTGATTAGTTCACAAGAATACACTACTCTAAAAATAAATATCATCACATATTTTAATAGTTACAGAATCCTTAAAAAGTATTGAGTGTTGAAATTACAAGAATTACTGCAAGACACATTAGTATTACCATAATAGATGCTACTTCTTCTTTGGTTCATTAGAAGTAGTTTTATGAAGTCTTACTGTGTCTTCTAGATTCATAAATCTGGATGTTGCAAACTCTAATCAATCTAAAAGCTAAGGTTTTAGCTTGGTCGTTTATGAAATCATCATACTGAAATTGAAAGATTTATTTTGTTTCATTATTCAAGGGGCCTCTACACAAAATAGTAGAACTTGTTTAGTGTAGGCACCTCCTTAAAAAGCCAAACAACCAAATGCTATGTCAATAATACATAGATATGTAGTATTTATGTATTTCAAGCATTAGGTGCTAAATTATAAAATATGTAAAGATGTGACTTTAATAAATACATTTATAAAGATCCACATTCATGTAATAATGGATGAAATTTTTATTTGCAGTTCTGATATTTATGTTTGAATTAAAAGACAATTCTAAATTCAAGACTTATAGGAAATCTTAGCAATTCACTTCCTGAGTGCCTTTATGGTTTGAAGGAGAATTTGTTTGTTTCTGAGGAGAACTCTTCAGTGATCATTGATTGTGTACTAATCAAGGTTATTTGTTTAATATTCTGTTAGGTGTTGTTTCATTTAGATAAAACCATGCACTATAATATCTGTATTTAGAGATGAAGCTACTTCTTTTTTGGTTCATTAGAAATAGTTTTATAAAGTCTTACTGTTTCTTCTAGATTCATCAATCTGGATGTTGCAAACTCTAATCAATCTAAAAGCTAAGGTTTTGGCTTGGTAATTTATAAAATCATCATAGTGACATTAAAGGATTTATTTAAGTTTTGTTATTTAAGGATCTACACAAAATATTAGAACTTGTTTAGTGTAGGCACCCCTTAAAAAGTTAAAAATACATAAATATGTAGTATTTATATATTTCATAGTGCTAAAGCTAAAAATAGCATTTAATTTCAAAATATGTAAAGAAGTGAACTTAAATACATTACAAACATCCACATTCATGTAATGATGGATGAAACATTTTATTTGCAGTTTTGACATTTATGTTTGAATTAAAAGACAATTCCAAATTCAAGTCTTATAGGAAATCTTAGCACTTCACTTGCTGAGTGCCTTTATGGTTTGAAGGAGAAGCTGTGTGTTTCTGAGGAGATACCTTCAGTGATTATTTATTAATTGTATACTAATCAAAGTAATTTGTTTAATACTGTGTTAGGTGTGGTTTAATTTAGATAAAAAACCATGCACTATAGCCAAGCTGAGGTCGCAAAGCGTGAAGATGGGAAGATGATTTGAAATTGACTCTAGGTCCCTTTGGCTAAGAATTGCGATCAACAGGAAACAGTGGAAGGGGCCTTTGTCATAAGGCACACCGAATTAATGGATTTACCATAACTAGTTTACTAAAATTTATTAGAAAGAAAATTGTAAAAAACTTCGAAATAAAACACTTTATTATTATTATTATTATGCACTATAAAATTAACTGTATTTAAAGATGAAGCTCAGCTAAGACCTGCACATAACATAACCTTTAGGAGCTGATTTTAATGCTTTGTTAATCTAATCTGCGTGCCAAGTTTAAAGTTAAGTATGATTTGTAAATATAATCCAAGGATATCAGTTGTGAACTTATTTAAGTGGATGAAAACACCCTATAATACCCCATAATTACTTCATAAAGATGAGGTTGAAATATTGTGATACTAAAATGAGATAAAACCACATTGTGTATTAATATGAATGCCATTATTAAAAAATAATTTACAAGATAAGTCAACAAAAGATGGGAAGGCTCTGCCAAGGAATCTACAGTTCAGATACATCAGGGTTTGTAAGGAAATAGCGCCTTTATTAGAATGTTTTCTTATTTAACATAATTTCACAGTTAACCTAGGAGGCTTTCACTGCTTCACCAAACTAAAGAGGGAAATATTTATTAGAATGTTTTCCTATCAAACATATTTCCACAGTTCTAGGAAACTTTAGCTACTTCACCAAAGTGAAGAGGGAAACCAGAGCTCAAACCATGTAGCAAAATAACACAAGAAATAAGTTACTCAGAGAAGATAGACAGAGTGCCTATATTGTCAAGGTTACTCTGTTTCTTGTGGTATTTTGCTCTGTGCTGTGAGTTGAAGTGGGAAATAACTCATGAATGTTTATCCTCAGAACTGCATAAATTATTCAGGCTGATGTTTTTATCATATTTTATCTGTTATCATAGTTAAGTATCAGGTAATTTTCATATCTGCTTGGGAATAATTCAATATCCAAATTAAAAATATATTTTATCTTGTTGCTGAGGTCAATGGCCACATAAGAACAACATTAATAAAACCTCATAGTTAATAATTTGACCTAATGAATTTCTTGAAATTTTATATTCACAACAAGTGATTTGATCTCTCAAGCCAGTTTACTAACCTTAATGTATTAGGAATACAGGTTGTTTATACTTATGACCATATTTTGTAATGTTAGCAGTAACATCATTAAAAATTTTCATATATGTAACTTATAAATATAATTTTGAGTATCAGTTATTTCAGCTAACATTACAAGAATACAATACAAACTTTCCCTTCACAATTCTTTTGAACACTCTTCATCTACATTCTCTTGGATACCTTAAAATCCAAGGTCTTATTGGAACTGTAGGATTTTATTAGTCTATTATTGTTACCAATGACTTCAAATCTTCATTTACAAGCCGATTGAATAACCTATTAAAATAATCAACCACTCATGGTAAATATAAAAGTAATTAGGATGTAAACAAATAATATACATTCTTCTAAAATATTTCACAATTAAATCAACCACAGAAAATTACTACAAATAAATCACTATTAACCTAAGAATGGCAACAATTTGGGACTAATCATAAATAAAATGAAAAGGGAATCACTTAGACAATGAGAGATTTGTTTTCAACTTTTTGAAGGAGTAATTGCTTTTGTCTGTTTAGCTATAGCTGAGATAGCTATAGTTTAAGAAATTAGAAGCTTAATTTCTCCTTCAATATCTATTACGGCAGCATAGACATCACATACAAAACATAATGTATCATTATCTTAAGCACAACTTTACTTAATCCAGTCATTACCGAATACGAAATGAGCAATTTTCGGAGATATTACATTTCAAACAAGAATTTGTTAGAAGTAAACAGGAAACAAAATAACATAATACGCTAGTTTAAAGAATTAAAGCAAAATACAGAAGATTACGTGCAAAACTACGTGGAACAATCGACATGCTTTATCGGAGACAAATTCTAGTTCGGGGCTTACATATCAACATAGTAAGTCTAATTAATATGTGAAGAATATATACAAAATAAAAATAAATCACCTCAAACTCTGCTCTGTCCACCTCCCATTGTGATCTTTCCAGCTCGAATCTCGCCCATTCATGTTGGATGAAGTGCAAAATGCCAGGTATTGAATACTGGACACTTTGACTAGGTTCGTCATTTTGTTTATTATTTACACTGACTCCTATTTGAGATCCCACTTGCCCTCCGTTGTGATGAGATACGGAGCTATCATCCATGGCTGTGGGGATTTTCATGACATGGCCACCATTACCGAACTTTACTTGTCACACATCTATCATACACAACTACAAAGATGAACTATGCGAAATGAAATACTAACACATTATTAAAACTATATTTCAACTAATGTCCACGTAGGTGACACCATCTAAAATACTTTTTATCGACGAATTCATGAATGACAAAAATTATTGCATGACGGAAAGAAAAGTCGCAACGACGTCCGTCCGCTACATTGCTTTTACTTTTTTCTAAATGTTGCCACAAAAATATAGTCATAGACAAAATCTAAGCACAACATATATATGCTTAGTATTGCTTCGTTCACAGATACTACTTAGTGTATGCGCCACACTCCCGAATCGCACGTCCCGAAGCGGAAACGCACACACTCTTACGAATGAAAACTATAAAGCCCAATTTACACGACGCAAACAGTTACTAAATTTCACATCCGTAAGACTTAAGTAAATAAAGACTCTTACTCGCAAAGACGCAATTTAGTATAAGCAGTATCGGATCATTCCAACAATAATGATTTTGGACTGTACGCAAGATCGTGTGTAGTCTATCCCATTTCAGAAACATAAACATGCAAGCATGCAGTTACTATTTTATTCTTTAAATGAAATAATCTGCTAGCTTAAAGCATGGTTTGCAGAGTTCACAGCTTCAATAAGTCTATTGTGGACAAAAAATGTTTCAGTAAATGACTACTGAAAATGTTGGAAACATATTTTTTATGAAAGTCAATTAAGGACGACCATGTTTTTAATCCTTTTCAGTTTTTCCGCAGTAGTATCAATGATCAGCGCATTATATCATAGCGCTGACTCAGTCTTAATTTTCTATCAACAATAAGCTAAATAAACTAAAGAGATGTTGCAAGGATAATGAATAACAATTCAATTGTGCATTGCTACGGTAGACATTTTGTAACACACTAATACACATAAATATTATCACATTCTGCCCTCCTCCGGGGTCAATAACTGTTTCGTTGTTTTTCTGACCACACAAAGGCTATAATGTTACCGATGATCAATGCTTTATTTAAACAAACTGATTGTTCGAGTGTGATTTGTATCCATCTTCTTGAAGACCTTGGCTAACAAATTATAGTTATGTCTATATAATGGTCTAGCAAATTTATGAATTTTTCTTACCCTAGCAACAAAAATAATATATAATACTAACTATGACCTCTTACTTATAAAATAATAGGTCTTTACCTATGAAATTGCCGTTTTGTATGAAAAAATTTAAACGAATTTTTTTCATGAATTTTTTTATTTGTATTAATCGAAGTAATCACCCATGCAATCAATGCATCTTTGCCATCGCAGTGGCAGTTTATTGATGCCCTTCTTAAAGAAATCAGCTGGACGGGAGGCAACAAATTCTTCAAAGGCATTTTGTACTGCCTCTCGGGTATTGAATTTTTTTCCGGCCAAGAAGTTATCCAAATTCTGGAAAAAGTAGTAGTCTGTAGGCGCAAGGTCTGGTGAGTAGGGCGGATGACGGAGAGCTTCCAACCCCAGTTCTTGCAACTTGGAGACCGTCTGCTGTGCAGTATGAGGTCGCGCGTTGTCGTGCAGGAGCAGCGGAGACGAGCGATTGACCAATGCTGGTTGGAGATGCGCCAGCTTCTCCATCATTGTGCTCAGTTCTTCACAGTACACATCTGCAGTAATGCTCACCCCGTTTGGTAAGAAGCTGTGATGAATCACACCGGCGCTAGACCACCAAACAGTGACCATCACTTTTCTAGGGGTAAATTTTCGTTTAGGGCATTGTTTAGGTGCTGAACCAGGATCCAACCAACTTGCTGAGCGCTTGCGGTTATCAAACAGAATCCATTTTTCATCGCAGGTAACAATGCGGTTCAAAATTCCTTCATTTGTGTGTCTGTTGAGCAGTGCAAGGCACGTCTCGACGCGTACTTCGCGCTGGCGATCATTGAGTTCGTGGGGCACCCATTTGTCAAGCTTTTTTACCTTGCCAATTTGACGCAAATGGACCAATATTGTTTTGACGCTAACGTCGAAAGCTGCTGCTAATTCAGCCGTAGATTGTGTATCATCAGCTTCCACAACCGCCTTTAATTCGTCATTGTCGACCAAAGTCTTCGGACGACCGCGAGGTTCATTTTTCAGGTCGAAATTTCCAGAACGGAAGCGAGCAAACCAATAACAGGTGGTGCGTTGGTTTGTAGTGTTAGCTCCGTAAACGTCGTTGATGTTGCGTGCCGCTTGTGCCGCGTTGCTGCCACGACGGTACTCATATTCCATAATTACTCGAATTTTTAACGTATCCATGATGACGAAAAAGATTGAAATGCGATGAAAATGTAACACTAATCAATAAAGAAATGACTACTTTGGGAAAAAAGAATCCATGTTTTTAAAATAAAATTAATTTGAAATTAGAATTCTTAGCCAAACAAAAATTATTTTGATTTGAAATGGCCAGTACTGCAGAACGGCAATTTCATAGGTAAAGACCTAATATAAAGATTAAGTTATGATTGACAGAATTTTAGTGTTAGGCATTATAATTTGTCTTTACATTGAGTGAACGCCTCTTGGTATAGTAGTAGCGTGTTCACTCACTCGAAAATAATAAGGTCCTGGTTTCAGATCACGGGTTGAGCAAAAATAGATATAATAGGAAATTTCTCTTAAAAATCTCATTATCTGCTCGATACCTGGAAGACGGCGGTGTTACACCCCTTGTCTCGATGAGGCGATCAGAATTTAAATATTGTTTTTATGAGAATACTCTTGTATAGTCTATCCCAAAATTCTATTATTTTCAAACAATCCCTAAATTTATTCGTGTTGAAATAGCAAGGAAAATTTATTTTTACTATGCTTATGAGATACATGCAAGCAATTAAATTTTAAATATAGTCCCTCTTCATTACTTAAATTTCATGAAAAAATTATCTCTATTTTTTATTATTATTTTGGTGTTTCAACATTTTGTTTCTTTACATAATTCAATTAATAACGCTTTAATAACACCAAACTATTTTACGTCCATGTGAACGTAGGCTAAAATTGAAAAAGTCACTTAATTTACTAACTTCCGTCCGGTGGCGGTGGCGTCCAAACCGCCATTTTGTCGGGATCCTTACATGAATAGTGGTTGTAGTGAATTGTGTTGTTAATTAATCAGGTAATTGCGTTTATTTCCATCGTAAATCTATAATAAAATCATATAGATTAATATTTGCTCCTATATTCTGGGTAAAACATGATTTATTAACTACCACTTTACATATTATTGGCTTTTGCGCATTGTCGACGCCGTACATTGTTATCCTGTAACCTGTAATAAGGTGTGTTTCATTTTCCAGAAACGATGTCACGATACGGTGACTGTAAAATTTATGTGGGAGATTTAGGCAATAATGCAAGTAAACCTGAATTAGAAGATGCATTTTCATATTACGGGCCTTTGAGAAATGTTTGGGTGGCCAGAAACCCGCCCGGCTTTGCTTTCGTAGAGTTTGAAGATCCTCGTGACGCTGAAGATGCTGTAAGTTCTTTTAGTTAGTGAACATTTATAATGGTAATTAGGTATACATTTCTTTATATATCGGTATCTTTATAATCTCGCCTATTTTTAGATTCGTGGTCTTGATGGAAGAACAATTTGTGGTCGCCGTGCTCGTGTAGAAATGTCTAATGGTGGAAGAGGTTATGGCGGGAGAGGCCCGCCACCCCGCTCGCGCTTGCCACCCCGTCCTTACGATGACCGCTGCTACGACTGCGGAGACCGAGGCCACTACGCCCGAGACTGCACACGGCGCCGCCGCCGCAGGTGACCATTCGAAATAGTTTATTATTCTGTGATGTGTGTTACGGAACATACCCTTGGTATGGAATCTTTGTGGTAAACATTAATTGTTTTTATTTGGGCTTACTGAATAATAATAAACAAAAGCTCCACGAAGTTTAATGTAAAAGATTCCATCCCATTGAATTGGACTCACTTATACCAATGATAACTATGTTATAGGTTATCATTGGCCTGTGCGCCGAGAACGAACTCTTCCGTGTCTGCACTTCTTATTGTCTGCGCTACGTAGCTTTCACTCCGCGGCGTGTACTCCGCATGAGTTGGTCTCATCAGTAACTTCGCTCTGCGAACTACGTAGCTACAGCCTACGTGCACACGCCACTAGTCGAGAACTTCATTGAGAGTTATGTTCGTTCTACGCGTCGCTACGCACGTCTAATGTAATCACTGCGCGCACTCAGTGAGTTACACATTATTATCCCATTTTTGTGTTCAGGGAAGACAGGTGATGTCTTGCCAAAGACCACACATTTACAGCAAGGTAGTATAATAAGGCAAGCAATCAAAATACGGAGTCATGGTGAACATAACAGATGAAGATACTAGGGAAAAGAAATCTATGAATCATCGTATCATATGATAGCTCTTTATTTGAAAAAAAATTAACAAATTTTCTCAAATATTGGGTTATTATCAGACATGACCTTGATTCACAAACCATGCAATCCAAACTAAAACTATTGATTACCCATGTTTCCAAAGGTATTAATCAACTTCTGGCATTTCCCTGATCTGAGACTAATATCATTCTATATCAGATTCTTACTTGTATGGTTTGGATAAAACTAATAAAATAGTTTGTGGGTCAAAGGCCCAGTCACGAGAGCACACTTTCTAGCTTATGAACAATTGACTTTGAAGATGCAAAATCATGTTTATCAGCTAGTTAGTTGCACAAATGACCTAATTTGGCAAAAATAAAAGATAGATTTGAGGTTCCTTCAGATAATGAGTTTGGACTTTAATCAAGCTGCACTATTGCAATTTGGTGCAGTATAATACTCAAATCATAACTGTCTACCAACTGCATTTACAGTGCAGTCCTAGACATTGATGAATGCTTGATGGTTGCTAGGTGGTGCAGTTATTGCAATTTTGCATCTAATTTGCAGTCCAAATTCTCTGAATAGACCATAAAGATATCAATTTGTTATGTCTAGAGACTAAAATGCCAAATTGGGTTATTAAATGACAACGACATAAAAGATAATAGCTAATATGTGTGTGGTGTACGTTACAGCCGGTCGAGGTCCCGCCGCCGCACGCGCTCGCGCTCAGCGCGCTCTGGTTCCCGCTCCCGATCCCGCAGCCGTTCACGCTCCCGCTCCAAGGCCCGCTCCGTGTCGCGCTCAAGATCTCGTTCGCCATCCAAAGACTCGAAAAAGTCCAACTAGACAATAAAGAACATACAACAGCAACACCGCAGACATTAAAATAAGTTAGTTATGGCTTATTTCATTTATATTTTGTATTAAAGTAAACAGTCACTCAATAAGAGTGTAAATAAGAACTTCTTTTACATCATAATGTCAGTTTAAGAATTTATCATTCCTGTGTATGTGTATTGATTTTTTATAAGTTTGAAGTAACTATTGATTTTATGATCAATAAAATTGACGTTTGACGACTTTCTTGTTTTTTTTATATTAAGTACAGTGGCAATTTTCAATCAAACAAAGATAATTGTTCACCAATTTCCCTTATCCCCAAGCATTATGGTCATGATTATAGTACTTGCCATTAAGGCCGGCTCAGACTGTGCGTTACGATTGCTCCGCCAAATTAACCAAATAGAAAAAAAATCGCTAAAAGATTTGTCTATATCCAGTGAACATCAGAATGCCTGGCCAAAATGACCAATCAGCTTTCAAATATTACTAATACCTATTTGCCCACCAGAAGAACAAAAAGCAATAGAAGCTACGCACATAGCATTCTATATTCAAGAAAAGATTAATCTTTTATTTTCATTGTGTTATTTTATACGAATTTATGTATTAGTAGTAAACAAAAAACTTCTATATGTTTTTTATTCTTTGCCCTAAAAATCTAGAAAAAATAGGTACTAAATTTTAGTAAAGGTGAATTGAAATTTTGGAGCCTTGGTGATTCTAAATATATGGGCGAGCAGTCATTCAGTCATATTTTAAAGCTGATCGGTTATTTTGGCCAGTCATTCGTGAACATTATCACGATATTCGTGAACATTATCACGATATCCAAAGAGAACAAACCAAAAATTTGTCAAAGCAGAAATAAAGAAGTTACATGTAGGGGGGTTTTATTTAAGTTGGCCGCTCGAACGTATATTTGGCAACTAGGTACTTCGTTTGGAGATCTAATAAATTCTTTGTCAATTGATTGGACACTGAATTTGTCAACAATTGTCGAAAAAATAAGTATGAGCTATACAAGTAATACGAAATCAGTATAGCTTACAAGAAGAAGAAAGGTCTTAATCTTAAATCACCTATAACTTCTTTATTTCTGCTTAGGCAAATTTTTGGTTGTTCCCTTCGATTTCGACAATTTTTTTAGCGATTCTATTTTTGTTCGGATAACTTGGCTGAGCAATCGTAACGCATACCGCATACTGACGTCGCCGTCTGCCACGGCGTGCCTCGGCAGCACGAAGGACGCTTTGTTATGCCGCGTCACGTCGTGGCGTCGTCATTCACAGTCACCGTGCACCGAGCACCCGTTTCATACCTTATTCCGACTAGTTTAGCTGTCATAATCATGTGACTTGTGGGCATGGCGGGTGTACACCACGGAATGAAACTGCATCCCATGACGTCCTGCAGCATACCACGACAACGAGCCGTGGCGTCCCGCATGGTATGACGCGTCACGGTATAATTGTAAAAAAAGCAATAAGAATTCAATGAAATAAAGATAACAATACATAACATGATCAAAAATAAAGACTTCTTGACTATGCTGATGTCTGTTTCCTTGATGCAACAGAAGAACTTCTAGATAAGCTCGAACGCCTGCAGAACCTATGCATCCGCTTCAATTTCGGCCTACGGAAGTACGACCACGTGTCGGAGTTCCGGTTGCAATTGAAGTGGCTGCCTATTCGGCAGCGTCGGGACTGTCATATTCTTTATCTACTTTATTCCATCCTTCATAACCCTGTTGCTCCCATCTATCTCCGTGAACGCTTTGAGTATCTGGTACCCAGTGGCAAACCTTGTCCCACAGCTACATCTCTTCTTCTTAGGACTCCTTCCCATACTTCCAGCCGCTATGATGGTTCATTTACTGTACGCGCAGTACGCCTTTGGAATTCCTTACCACATTCCATACGTGATAGCTCGTCATTGAGTATTTTTAAGAACGGAACTAAGAATCACTTCTTATCTCTGCAACATACGTATATATAAGGTATGTAGTTTATTAAATAGATATATATTTTTATAAGGTATCGTATGTAATTATTAGTGTGTATTTTATCAATATATTTACCCGACAAGGTTCATAATTATAATAGTTTGTTGTACACTGCCTATACCCATAATTTTGAAAATCTCTCTTTTCTGATGGTTTGCTGGAAGAAAATTCAAAAATGAATTAAGCCCGCATATGTACATGCCTTTTCTTTTTGTAACTTCTAACTTATGTATTTATTTTCTGTGTGCAATAAAGAATAAGAATAAAATTCTTTGCCGTGCTGCGCCGGCCTTTACTTAGTTGATGCGAATGACAATTTGCACAGCTATTGTCCAGACAATATTGTCTTTGCCTGCTTCGTCTCAATTCCACGGACGGTCCATTTTAGCCAATAATATTTTTATATTCAGATATCGGCCGAATAAAAAAAAACTACTAATAAATATGACTACAACAAATATAAAAATTAACAGAGGTCCTTTTTGTCTGGCCTGTAGGTCTAGTGCTTTAAGCCAGAGGTCGTGGGTTCGATCCTCACGTAGGTAAATTGTTGTGTGATGAGCAATAAATTTTATTTCTTATATATTAATAAATACATAACAAAAAAAAATCATAAATTACACCCATAATTTGTTTACATTTTGATGGTTGCATTGTACAGCCTCGGCCTAGTTCAGGAACAGGTGGCATTGCGTTAGCAGCTGTCCCAAGATGTTTATTTTTATGTAACTAGTTACGCACTTGACCGTTAAACTGAGTGGATTCTGGACGAGTTTCTAATCAGAACAAAAGTGAGCCAGCTTTTTATGAAGAAATATTTACTTTTAAAAAATTCAGAAATTTATAGATTACAGAATTAACAGAATTTGGCTACTGGGCCTATCGTTCTCATCATCGAGATAAACCTGGGGGCATTGAAACACCTTCTGTTGTGGATTGAATTTCGAAGATACCGCCAATCATTTTTACTTACCGTATCACTTACCAATAAAAACGATATTTATAAACTGAGTAGACCCTGAACACTACTTACTTTAATATTTTGGAACTAATTTAAGCATTTTGTTTTGCGCCCATTCTGGATACTTAGGAAAAAGGAAAGGAATATGGTGCCAAAACCATAAATTAAAAACGCTTTCACTGATAGTTTGTTTATTAACACTTAATAAAACGTTCTACTATTACATTTATAAAATGGCGTTTGTGTGTTCATTAAACATAATGTAAGTAAGTGTCCCAGTGCAACTGCTTTACACCTTGCTTATATTAAAATTTTGTCCATAAAACTATCAAAACAAATATTTGAATAAGCTTAAGTTAGTTTACTCTTGAGATCATTTAATGATAATTAATTATTATAGTCCCATAAAAGTGTAACTGAGAATAAATTGCATTTATAATGATTATGTATCATTGACTTGAATATAAAAATAACGCGATCAATAATCTCACTTATATTATATATAACTTATAACCTTATAATTAAATTGTTATATATTATGTAGGTATCTATAATCCAAATGAAATGATAATCATATGGAAAAACCATTTTTAAATAATGATTATTAGTTTTGCGAGAAAATTACATATTTGTCTTGATGCTATTTACTTAACGCACTTTGCCCAAGCTTATGGAATACACAGTCAGTTAAAAGACACGAGTACTGCACTGTGTCTTTACTAATGATATATATCATAAGAATTGGATCTGAAGACCAGCTCAGCGTTTGCCATATCCCACATTGGAACTCTGAACTAAAGTGGGCACTCCTTTTGACCCTCCTGCGTGACCGTATGCAAACGGTTTACAGACACGCACAAGCTGCATTAACGCGATGGAAAGAGTTATTTGTTTTTGAAAGATCCCTAGTACAGCTAAATCCATTCATCCAAAGTTAATCAATGAAGCTGCATGAAATGAATGGCTACAAGGGGTAAAATTCAGGATGTTGACGTTCAGGATGCGGCGGACCCCAAATAGTTTGTACTTATTATGACAATTTTAAAACAATTGCAATTAGTATATTTTAATAAACAATAAGTGACGTAGACTTGGATATTATACTTAATAATAATATAAACGGACTTAGTCCATAATATTTAAAGTAAACAGCAAAATGCTGCAAACTGAAAAGCAGTATTTTTCTCGTAATGATCACCCAGTAATACTATTTGCGTAAAAAGAAATTTGAAACTATTTTTTATATAGGAGGAAAAGATTTTAAGTATGATTTCAAGATGCATTATCAAAACAGTATAATGTGGAAACTTTGCAATAACAACAAAACCACCGTCATGTTTAAAAAAAATGGTATAGAGAAGAGAACTTTTCATAACTTTATGAAAAGTTTTCATACTGCTTTATCTTGTCCCTTGTATTAATGGAATTCTGTCACGTGGAGACGGCAGACAGTTTATTCAAAGTAGTTAAATAAAAAAAACTGTTCTCCCTCATCAAGGCTATAGAAATTATTTATTTTATTACGTCAATGATACTTACTCACTTATAAGAGTTGTACAGATAGTCACGTCCAAATTACCAAACCGGTTTTTACTCTATCGTGTCAGTTCTTTTTAGTTCGTTTCGAAATGAAAATTTTCTCAACCTTGGATATTTCCAAAACTTTGTTTCAGAAATACTATTAAAATACCGTTCAAATCCAAAAGTAAGTTTAGATTTCACATTAAATTAAAATCCAAAATATCCAAAATTTAACCCTTGCCAAAAAAGGACAGTATCATTCAAACATAGTTATTTACGTTAAGACGGATAGCGACCAAAATGTCGAAGAAACTGTATAGCTAATAGTTCACACACGAGATTTTTGTCTTAGACGTCACTATCGGATCAACCTGTATAGCAATCTGCAAATATTTGCACTAAGCCCATTTACATTTCTCAAGTACATGCAAATAATAATTAAATAATACATATTGTTATAAAATATACTTAATAAAGAATAAAAAAATCTGTTAGGATATCGTTACGTAAATATTTACATTTAATGACCGATCTAGTTTAGTAATAGTAACATAACTTTACGAATTGGTTAGTCCTACTTACGACCTATTTACTAGCAATACATATTATCATCTTTCCTTATACATATGTTGGTACATAGCAAATAAACATATAAATCAATAATTGACGAGACTCGCACACTAATTTACAAGAGTTAAAACTTTGCCATGTAATATTAGGTCTTTACCTATGAAATTGCCGTTCTGCAGTACTGGCCATTTCAAATCAAAATAATTTTTGTTTGGCTAAGAATTCTAATTTCAAATTAATTTTATTTTAATAACATGGATTCTTTTTTCCAAAAGTAGTCATTTCTTTATTGATTAGTGTTACATTTTCATCGCATTTCAATCTTTTTCGTCATCATGGATACGTTAAAAATTCGAGTAATTATGGAATATGAGTACCGTCGTGGCAGCAACGCGGCACAAGCGGCACGCAACATCAACGACGTTTACGGAGCTAACACTACAAACCAACGCACCACCTGTTATTGGTTTGCTCGCTTCCGTTCTGGAAATTTCGACCTGAAAAATGAACCTCGCGGTCCTCCGAAGACTTTGGTCGACAATGACGAATTAAAGGCGGTTGTGGAAGCTGATGATACACAATCTACGGCTGAATTAGCAGCAGCTTTCGACGTTAGCGTCAAAACAATATTGGTCCATTTGCGTCAAATTGGCAAGGTAAAAAAGCTTGACAAATGGGTGCCCCACGAACTCAATGATCGCCAGCGCGAAGTACGCGTCGAGACGTGCCTTGCACTGCTCAACAGACACACAAATGAAGGAATTTTGAACCGCATTGTTACCTGCGATGAAAAATGGATTCTGTTTGATAACCGCAAGCGCTCAGCAAGTTGGTTGGATCCTGGTTCAGCACCTAAACAATGCCCTAAACGAAAACTTACCCCTAGAAAAGTGATGGTCACTGTTTGGTGGTCTAGCGCCGGTGTGATTCATCACAGCTTCTTACCAAACGGGGTGAGCATTACTGCAGATGTGTACTGTGAAGAACTGAGCACAATGATGGAGAAGCTGGCGCATCTCCAACCAGCATTGGTCAATCGCTCGTCTCCGCTGCTCCTGCACGACAACGCGCGACCTCATACTGCACAGCAGACGGTCTCCAAGTTGCAAGAACTGGGGTTGGAAGCTCTCCGTCATCCGCCCTACTCACCAGACCTTGCGCCTACAGACTACTACTTTTTCCAGAATTTGGATAACTTCTTGGCGGGAAAAAAATTCAATACCCGAGAGGCAGTACAAAATGCCTTTGAAGAATTTGTTGCCTCCCGTCCAGCTGATTTCTTTAAGAAGGGCATCAATAAACTGCCACTGCGATGGCAAAGATGCATTGATTGCATGGGTGATTACTTCGATTAATACAAATAAAAAAATTCATGAAAAAAATTCGTTTAAATTTTTTCATACAAAACGGCAATTTCATAGGTAAAGACCTATTATAACAGTACTTGAACGTACTCAAATCATAAGACTCACATTAGTTATACTTTTTAAAAGGTTGACTCAAACTTTTATATCCCATGCATCCTAATGTTAAATTGTTTTTATACCGATATTATACTCATAAGTGAAGACAAAATAGTGTCGCAATCTATAAACTCCAAAGCATTAACTTATGCGTCGGTAAAGACTTAATAGTTTCAAACTTATTCATATTCTTAGTTTCTCAATACACATACACATCATACAAACACCCCAAAGTATATACGATAGACCCGCAGACATTTCCGAATCCTATCTGGAGACATTAAAAAACAATTTAACAAAAAAACATTCACATAATATACACAATTACCATACTGTAGACCTCTAATCATTACTATCACATACATAATAAATATATCTCCTTGAGAATTTAGCATGTATTAAGTCTGCATTGACTCATAGCAGAACATAATACTTACTATTATATTCCTTCTCGTATTGTATTACACAAATGCACATGGACTCTTAGTATTTAACATTTCGCTGGTTCATATCAGAGCTGTATGAGCGTGCCCATTGGCGTTATGGAGATACGACCTATACACAAACATCCAAGGGAACGCTCATTGACATAATGCTACATCTACAAAATATAAAATTAGTTGATTTTAGGCCTTTTTCGACGATTATATACAGTATTTGTACCCAATTTTTGTAGGTTCTTTTAAAGATTCATTGAGTAAAATGTGTACAAAACATCTACATATCGAGATTGCGATCATTCCATACGGCATCGAACGGACGATCACAAGATTTATTTAGACATAAAGAACTCTCATCTAGCGACTCGGCCATGGTGTCTTTAACGGAAATTAACATTACATATGCTTAGATTAATTAGTACTCGTATCACATTGGATGCAGATTCAATACCTATTAAATAATATTATTGAGAGCTTACATGGAGCGTTTCTTTATTGTTGTTCTCAATAGAAGCTGATAAAGTGGATCAAATCACTATACCAAGAAACTACCCAAGAAGTTTCATGATAATTTTAACACCTTAAGCGCTAATCTTAAAGATGATTTTCTTCGGCATAAGGCTTTTAAACAGCGGGATGCGTTCAGTTTAGCTTTTCATTTGTTAGCAAAAGCATCTCAACTTGTAAGTTTTCAAAGATTCACCGGAAATAGAGGAGAGCCAGCTCTCAAGACATCAAGCTAAATGTAACTGTAAGCCGCGCCAGAGGGCAAACCGCTTTGGGCAACAAACCGCGACTCAGGGCATGGGCGGTTAAAGGGTAAAGGGTCTGTTATAGAGACGTTCCGTGCAACTGTCGCTATTCAAATTACACGCGAAACAGCTCATCCCATTAAGGATCGAGGAGGGTATTTTATCGATACGAATGTAAAGTAATTGTTATGGAGGGCTATGATGACCGTGGCATGTATCATGAATTTAAGCCGAAGGTGTTAAATATAACAATATCTGATGAATAGTGTATCAAGTTATAGTACTCCTAAACCATACTCAGTATTTACAGCATTTCGCCCCCGATTCCTAAAGGCCCCAATCAATTACATCACACAAAATTTATTTTAAGGAAGAACATTTTGCCAATGTTAATAAATACAACAAATATAAAAATATCGTACATTAACCTCTTAAAAGCTCCTCGCTATTACAATAATATAACTGGGATGTCCATATATCGTGGTTTTATCACAACACTATCACAATTAACATAAAACCATATTAATACAATCCAAAACATTGAAAATTATAGAAACTTTAATGAATGCAAAGGTACCATATACGAGAAGGTACGGTTAGCAACAGAATCAGTTTCCAAGACTTTTTTAAATTCGAAAATATTTATTACCACCAACTTCTTTGTTAACACGAATAGTCTCGTTTAAAAAGCCTAGTCAAAAATAATATCTCGTTACAAAAAAATACTGAGATATATTCAATTGTGTGGTGACGGCTTAGAATATCATCACCCCATTTCATCTCGTGGGGGGCGTAGAAATCGTCCGAGGGAATACCTACCAGAGAACGGGCCTCAGCGTTTTTCTGTTAACTATGACTATCAAACTGCGATCGCCAACCCGTCTCCCAAGCGAGGCGGTTATGGCATATCCCCCCATTCTTTGGGCAGGCTTTTGTGCAGCAGTTGATGTACTTTGGCTGACATAATTCAAGCTTAAGAGACAGTTGTCTTTGATACAAATCTCCACTCAAGGTGATCATTCCCACAATATTTTTTATTAATAATGAGTATTTGTTAATCTTCAGATTGACTGTAGTAGTAGAGTCCAACCACAAATAAACAAGGGATTGAAGTCACATTAACCTGCATTTTGGGAACAAACTAATCCATGACCAAAATATACAGGCACCATATTAACAAGACTTCTAACTTGTAACATTGTCGATGATTAATAGTAAGTCCTAATTTATAGTTTATTATCTGTGAACTGCTGTTGTTAACCATACCCATAATGTTTTACATTTGTACAATAATTATTTGACCGTGTTATAACGACACTATAAAGCTACAGACCACAGAAATATTAATTTACATAATTTTCTGTACCTAATTGAATACCATTCTCATCTTGTTATGTTCCCTCACAGTACCATATCAATAACAGATAGACAATTCCTTAAAGCGATAATCATCTTTTATCGTAAAGATTATTAACATACCTTATCACACAGTGCAATTACTTTACGTGTATATTTTTTGTATTCACAATTATTTTGTAGGTACAGAATAGATTGTTCTTCTTAAGACAAGTGTTTTTATTACATCATTTTTATAAAGAGTTAAATGATACAAAACAAGACTTTGCAAGAATACTTCGCATTTCCCGATTGTCAACTAGGCAAGCAATGCTGAAAAAATGTAATACAAGTAAAAATGTTTGATTCAAACAAAATTAAAATATTTTAAAATAATTATTTTTTTCCAAAATGTATTTTTATTTCGATACTTTAGCATTCGGGTAAAGTTTTGTTCAATAGTTTAATTGAAATGTGTCGAATAAGCAAATTGACGTATGCATGTATAGTAGTGTATTCCAGTGTCCGAGAGACTATTTAAAACATTTACTCGGCTTGCGTTTTTGAAACCTGCAAATCAGTGTAGTCTGTATATTATTGCCTCTTATACAGGGCAGCCACACGTGGTTTGTTGGTAGTTACTACGTTTTACAATAGCAAACCATAGTAAGCGCCAACGTATAACTGCATAGAATTAAATAGAAATTATAGCATAGTTCTTAGCCAGCTGATTAAGTGCTTTAGATCTGTAGATATTACAATTTAATATCAATGAACAGTTGAATTAGAAGAATTCGTCTAAGCGTTACGTTTACATTCCATTAAAATAATATTGTCATTCCAGAAGTAATAGGAGGCATTAGATAACAACTCTGTTCAAGGCAATGAGTGTAGAACGAATCAATATTTAAAAATAAATTAAGAAACATACTTTAAACCCTGAACTTAGAAGTTAACTTAGCACTCGACTGAACATCAGATTTAATAAAATGACAAGCCGCTCATAATAGAATTTTCCGACTTATCGACTTCGCGTATGAAAAACAACACCAGGCACCACTGCAATATGTTGTGTATTGTATCTTTTACAAGTATATAAAACAAATATGTCAAATTCACCTTATATTTTATTGTTTTGGGTTTCTGTTCCTTTCCGGCCTCTTAGCAAGGTGTGCGTTCACGGGGAACTTTAATTCAGTTTTTAAATTTTCATTATGTTCTTCCAATGAGTTAACAGCATAATGTAGTACAAGCTCGTTTAACGTTCTGAAAGGACATAAAATAGATTAAGCGGTTGTTATTGTAAAAAAATGCGCATAAGAATGAAACAATAATAACTGTTGGTCAATTTTCCTGCCTAAGGTTAACAAGTTATGTCTCCATCCCTCCAAATTAATTTTATATCTGAACGAACAAACCTAACATTTCTCAAGATGATTCGTTTTTCCAATCGTTAACCTAACTTTCACCTTACCGGACTCTAAAGGCGAGGGCTTAAGACGTCTAACGAATTAAACTACGAACTGAGTACGTTCCGGAGAACACCTGCTTTGTAGTGGGTTTAGAAGTAATAATACTGTTTCTTTCAGAGATTCTTATTCGGGTCGTCGACCTAGGTGGCAAGAGACAAAGCTTAAGGTTAGCTAGGATCCTCGCCTTGGCCCTCTACCTCTGCCCCGTGCCACTGCCAGGTTAAAATATGTAGTGGTAAAATGCCTTGTAATTTATTTAAGAATTTCGTAAGATTTTTATGTAATAAGACACTTCATTTTTGGACTAGGCCACCCGCTGAAAACCAGTTTCTCTTATAATGTAAGCTCAATATTGAGTGTATTAATCTTGCTTAAGAGTGATCTTAATTAATACTAGCAAAAGCTAAATCAATTTTATTATTGCATTAAAATAGCAGGGGGGGCAATTAATCAATCGGCTTCATCGTTGAAAACCGATTCCGGACCATTTATGACGTCACATGTGCTTATGGAAACCAATGAACGAATGATTTAGTCATTTTTAAACTGCGTCTATTTGAACGCCGATAACAATACAATACAACCCAGAATATAATAGGTCTTTACCTATGAAATTGCCGTTTTGTATGAAAAAATTTAAACGAATTTTTTTCATGAATTTTTTTATTTGTATTAATCGAAGTAATCACCCATGCAATCAATGCATCTTTGCCATCGCAGTGGCAGTTTATTGATGCCCTTCTTAAAGAAATCAGCTGGACGGGAGGCAACAAATTCTTCAAAGGCATTTTGTACTGCCTCTCGGGTATTGAATTTTTTTCCCGCCAAGAAGTTATCCAAATTCTGGAAAAAGTAGTAGTCTGTAGGCGCAAGGTCTGGTGAGTAGGGCGGATGACGGAGAGCTTCCAACCCCAGTTCTTGCAACTTGGAGACCGTCTGCTGTGCAGTATGAGGTCGCGCGTTGTCGTGCAGGAGCAGCGGAGACGAGCGATTGACCAATGCTGGTTGGAGATGCGCCAGCTTCTCCATCATTGTGCTCAGTTCTTCACAGTACACATCTGCAGTAATGCTCACCCCGTTTGGTAAGAAGCTGTGATGAATCACACCGGCGCTAGACCACCAAACAGTGACCATCACTTTTCTAGGGGTAAGTTTTCGTTTAGGGCATTGTTTAGGTGCTGAACCAGGATCCAACCAACTTGCTGAGCGCTTGCGGTTATCAAACAGAATCCATTTTTCATCGCAGGTAACAATGCGGTTCAAAATTCCTTCATTTGTGTGTCTGTTGAGCAGTGCAAGGCACGTCTCGACGCGTACTTCGCGCTGGCGATCATTGAGTTCGTGGGGCACCCATTTGTCAAGCTTTTTTACCTTGCCAATTTGACGCAAATGGACCAATATTGTTTTGACGCTAACGTCGAAAGCTGCTGCTAATTCAGCCGTAGATTGTGTATCATCAGCTTCCACAACCGCCTTTAATTCGTCATTGTCGACCAAAGTCTTCGGACGACCGCGAGGTTCATTTTTCAGGTCGAAATTTCCAGAACGGAAGCGAGCAAACCAATAACAGGTGGTGCGTTGGTTTGTAGTGTTAGCTCCGTAAACGTCGTTAACGACTCGACTAATCAATAAAGAAATGACTACTTTTGGAAAAAAGAATCCATGTTTTTAAAATAAAATTAATTTGAAATTAGAATTCTTAGCCAAACAAAAATTATTTTGATTTGAAATGGCCAGTACTGCAGAACGGCAATTTCATAGGTAAAGACCTAATATAATAATAATCCATATGAACCCAATTTAGAATTACATAACGCGTGTTTTGTTAGGATCTTACTCGACGAATTCCTAAACTGATGTATCATGATGTTGTACCTATATTAATTGAATTTAGGCAATTTTTTTTTAATAAACCTCTTTAATGGCACTATAGCCCTGTAACGACGATGACGATAAAACAAAAATACGGAACTAAGAAATGTGTACACGAATATAAATTTCGAAATACTAAAAAATCTGTCAGCACCGTTTTTGTCAGCAATATTCTCGAGATTGACTAACGAAGAGCAGCTTAAAACATAACCGCTTGGAAAACGAAAAGCGTATGACAAGTGACAACACAGTATATTAATAAAATTATGATGACTGTTTAGATAGCTACCTAGTAGTAAGGTACAGAAAAACATACCCACACACAATGACAATCGTATTTAGTTGGTCGAATAAATAGATAAATAAAAAGATAGCGTAAAAACGAGCTGAATAGAAATCCAAGAGTGAATGACGTATAAATATTATCCCGCATAATATTCAGCACGGTATTTCTAATTACCCCGTTTTACTGCACTCAAAATTACTTACTCATAAACATTATAGGGTTCCGCAAATCCGTAACCACGTTCAGTCTTGGAGATAATACAATGGTAGACCATGTTGTTACAACAAATAGACAGCGCTAGTTGCCCTGTAGAATTAGGCCGAATTAAAAATGTGCCCTGAGGTTTCCCATGGAGGAGCCTCTCTGCCTCGTCGCGCGTACAGTTAACCTTCCAACACATGGTCTCTCTGTGGGCGTATAATTCTTCCAATTTGTGTAGATTGTCATCTTCTAACAAGTGCAAATACTCGTCCGTTTTGCCCCGCCTTTGTAGCCATCTGTAAAAAGATAAGTAAACAAATTAGATTAAATATTATGTTATTTATCAGTTGGCATAGTATACGCTCTGCCTAGTTTGGGTGTGTTAGTTATCCCAAGATATTTATTTATTATATTACTTTAACAAATATATACTACAACTAAAGCAACAGAAATCAAGGCTGAGTATTATATATATATAGATTCAGACTAATTGACATCATTTTACATTGACTTTACAAAAGTTTTAATTAAATATTGTTAAAATTAAAGAAAGTTAGAATACAGTGCACTTTTTCTGTACATTATGATTTATAAAAACACTGTTATTAATTTAATAACAGTAAGATTGAAACATTAAATAAATTAATAACTAATAACGAGTGTTCCCCCTTCGACTCTGACTAACGTTTGAATCCGTCTGGGCATGCTGAGAATTATATTATCAATTGTACTCAGCCACTCTTAGTAATGCGTTTCGAAGTCTTACAGCCATTCTGGTTTTAACGCTTCTCGTTATCAAGTCCGGGGATCTTATCCATTCTTATATGCTTAATATTATATTAGAATTTGATATGCTTAGACTGAGCGAGTACGATAAGCCCGAGCATTATCCTGCATCAGAATAAAGCCGTCATCATTCATCTGCCTTTTCCCCTCCTTACGAGCGAATCAGTCGACCTGCACTGTTGTATATTGGTCTGGGGGCAATAGAACTATAGGTGTGACCATTTCATCTCATTCAATCTGCCTTAATCTCATGTGATCTACTTAGATTGACAGTAAAAATAGCTTCTCTAGAAAGAAATTAAATTCACCTCAGACTAAGCTCATATCACTAACGAATTAAGTACATCGATAAATAAAGGTACCTTCGCATAATATTCAATTCAAGACAACAATTAATTTGCCAGTTTTTATGAAATATTGCCATCAAGTTCTTTTAATATTTTTCTAATGATCAGTATGGGTCTAATAAACTATTCCTAAAAAAAAATGACATAAATATTGTGCTATATTTCTTCTTATAAATTTTTCTAAATTAATACGCGTAAATACACTATCAATGCCTTTATTCTTACAAAGGACTCAGTTAATTAATGGAATCCTTATATAGTAGGTTTCATTAGTTCAATTCTTGCGGACATAAATGCAGTATCTCTTGTAAATAAACAGAGTTTCTGGATAATACGCACAACCAGTTAATATGTATCTCACATTTAAAATACAAGGAATGCATATCAAAGAAAAATATACATACTCTTCTATCCGGGAACGTAATAGGTGGTAAACAATACTAATTATTAAAAATATATAGCCACACGCACATTTTATAGCATCAATTAAATAGGAAAAACAATGTGACATCTTTTCTACCACATTCATTTTAATTAATTGGTATAAATGGCTAACAACTGTTCAGTGACAGGTTCTAACAGTAAATGTTACTAATTTTAACATCATTAGGGAAAACCACACCATTATCCTAAAATAATTAACAGGATAATAATATTATATACCCGGTAATAAACATGTAATATTTATTACTGAAGTGGTTGGACATAATTACATGTAAATTGTTTATTTAGAAACTCAAAACCACCAGAACCATTTACACGCCAGACCTTACTAAAAGTATGTCTAGGTAACGAAGTGTTTTCTGTATGAAGTCCCCGCAATAAAAAGTCGACGATACTTATTTGGGTGGTGCTGTATTAACTTAATAGTAACTGCGTACTAATTTTTTCTTCTCATACAGTCGTCGTCTTTAGTCGACTTCGTGTGACTTGTTAATTTTGTAAATGTGCGCGGATTCACCCAACGTTTGTTCATCTTGCAGAAGGTTATTCTAATTGCTTGAGTGAAATGGAATGTTATGGTTGATTACCTCACAATTATTTTGATTAACTAGATGTCATCGGTTCTGTGCGTGCATTAGCCCACAAACCAGCCAATCACAATGTAAAAACAAAAAACAATGAAAAAAAGATTTTAAAAAAATCGAAAACAAAAAGCAAAAGAAGACGAAAAAAGCAAGCCCGAAGTTTCTTTGGTTCTTTCCACCTAGGTAGCTAGAGAAAGCCGCAGGCTAGCTAGGGTAAGATCCCGTGCAAGCGGTGCAAGTGATCTGACCCCTATTTTGAATTCCATCTTTTTACTTCAGCGGCCGCATGACCTGTGGCCCGAACCCCATAAGGGTGCCCTCAGGTATTAGTCGCTTAAATTAAGCTACTGGTTGAGAGCCTTTTGCGCTAACCAACTGCTGGTTATTTTCAATTCTTTAATTTTTATATACTTAAATGCTAAATATATCAATAATAGCTTAGTAATTTGCTATTTATTATTTATTTAAGGATTTAATAAAAATATATATGACGAAACAGACCGCACGGATGGACTAATTCAAAATATTTTGTTGCTTTAATTACTGTTTTAAACCTAGTTTATGTATTGCATTGTGAACTTGACAAGTACAAGTGTATAAAATGTAAATACCCAAGTGCTGAATAAATTTCATTTTTTCATTTCATTAGTATATTAAAATATGAGCTAAACATATAAGTACGAAAAATATCCAAAAAATATGTCAAGACATTTTTGGACAAAAATATAAATAACTTACTATCTGGCGTAATTTCTCAGTCGAAAATAAAGTAACTAAGCTAGTTTCTAACATGACTCTGTGGTAAGTGATATGTAATAAAACCTGTGAAAATACAACCATTCTGTATTTTACACCACTAAACTAATTTATATGTCATTACATCTATCTCAGTTTGACAGTTCTATGAATGCTCTGTTCTAATATATAGGTCGTGTGGCAAGAACAGAGCATTCATAGAACTGTCAAACTATTAAAACTGCGCATTTATACGCACACCAGGCGCATTATAAAAGTCGATAGGTCCTAACGTGTCGCTTAGGTTAACTCAGTATTGGCGTTTAAACTAAAATGTCACAACCAAAGATGCCCCGACCGTTTCATAAAAACTATTATAGAAAAAAAAATGTTTCGTCGGTATGGCATAGGATCGGCGGCAGTTCTACGCTCAACTACTTATCAATATCAACGATCATATGCGTTGAGAAAGTCTCCTAGATGTAATTACAGCGAACAAATTATGACAAATTGTAAGGTACTGTAAAATCACACATCTTATATAAAATATTTATTTAAATATAGCTGTAATGGCGGCTATAATTAAAACAGCTATATTATTCAGCAACGCGGCACTATACAATGCAGGCTACCAATGACATTAACATTGACGTAACCGGCACTGAGTAGCGCTGAGTACCGCCGCGCTGCGGGATACCATAGTTTAGACGCACTTATCTCTATTCTCAGTAATTATGGTGAAAATTGGCTGACGTAAATAATAGTGAATTAAATAATGGATCTAATTTAAAGACTAATTAAATATAAAAAAATTCAAAGTTAATTTATTCAGAAAATATTACATTTGTGTGGAATCGTCAATTTGACCAACCTGATGGGGTTGGGGCCACTGAATTAAAAAGACGGAATTCTAAATGAGAGCGTGATCACCGATCACGTGTTAAGGTGCCAACGCGATCCTCGCCGCCGAGGAACCTAAGCTAGCTAACCTGCCGCTTTCTATAACTACCTCGGTGGACGACCCTTAAAAGACCATACTAGACGACGAGTTTTAAACGACTGTAAGGTTGGTTACGTTTAACTTATGTTAATGTGGGAAACATATATTACTATGTAAGTTTGTAGTACGAAGCATAAATAAATAATGAAAACAGACATTATAAACGACAAGTACCTATTTGACTGACGGACGACAGATGAAGGTTCGGACAAAGAAATGAATTCGTAGTCACGAGAAAAATTATCTTACTGCAATAAAAGTTTATAATAAATTTGACATAATACTTAGGAGTGCACGCAATAAACTACAATATGTTGATTTTTTATTGGGACATTACGTTTAAAATAATTAAATTTTTGAGATTTATTGCACTTACTACTGATATAGAGAACCATGATATAGAAAAAGATTATTAATTTATAAAGTAAACAAAATGTGTTTCATAGTTATAGCCTACGATTATTTCGTAGCCAACTATGAAACACATTTTGTTTACCTTATAAATTACATACAAAGATCAACAGAATCTTTTTATAGGATATTTTATATTTCATCAAATATCCAAAATTCTATGAAGATTTTTCTGATATGAAAGATTAAAAAATATTGTGTTTTTGATATGCAATCTATTTTAAAATTAAATATAAAAAAGTCTTATAAAGTGCAATTATTAATAATAGTCGACATTGATTGTCAGTACTTAAAAATTAAACTGCCAATGTCTGACTGCGGTATGAAGTCCCATATTCTTTGCAAGTGTTCGAAACGTTGTTGTACCGTCGCGTCGTCAAATTTGGCGCCTAATCTCCCAAAGCTTTTTGTTGTAACATGGCCCAGCCGTTTTCAGTAGGATTTAAGTCGGGCGACTATGCAGACTAATGGAAAACTTGAATATCGTAGACTTGGAGAGCGGCCGGGCCGATACTAGCCGCGCCGTATAGGAAGCAAGCAATATCGTACATGACTACAAATTCCTGGCCGATTTGGATTCTGCGTGGTATTTTACTCATGCTGCCTTGAAGCCAAACGAGCTGGGTTCGTCCTTCAAGACGAATTATTGCCCAAACCATGACCATGATTGTCCCGCCTTGGTATAAGTGGACCTCCTGAGGCTGCCGTAGACAGCTAACTCTCTGGAGTTCTCATATCGCGTGTTCTTCGTGAATCCAGATGAAACCCCAACCGGGACTCATCGGTGAACAAGACCAAAGACTGTTGTTTGCACACAACCGCGATTGCTACGTCGCAATGCTGGAACGCTTAGCGGTCTTTGAGCATGAAGATCAACTTTATGCCACCTCCTGCGCACGGGTTAGTCGCTTATCAGCAGCTGGAGGTCATCCTGGAGCCTTCATACTGGTTGCATCGCTGTGATATTGGGTTATCTTCTGGCAGTCATTTGGAGAAATCATTCCTGTCTCTGCATAGTAACAAGATAACTCAGAGATCTACCCATGTGCCAGCAGGCCACATCCCCAGTACTGTGATAACGTGACAACAACCTGGAAGTCGCGTTTTGGCAGGTATGTTGTTAAATAGCTCCATTTTCTAACCTGTCGAGGGTTCGTAATATATTTTTATCTCTACTTAAATGAAGATGTGACATGACTTTTAAAGCTCAAATAGCACATTGAATAAGAAAAGCAAAACAATCTTTTCATTAATTAATATTAATAAAACAATTTTATTTTACTTAACAGAAGGAATTACTAAGAATTTTACCGCCATATTTTAATTTTCTATAAACTTTTTATAATAACTTTTAAACTAAAATATTTTTAGCTAAAAATATTTTCAAGTAAGCTTTATACTTACTTGAAAATATTTTTAGCTAAAAATATTTTAGGTTAAAAGTTATTATAAAAATTTTATAGAAAATTAAACGTAAATTAAACGTAAATAATTTAGGAATTAGGATTAAGGTATCCCAAGATTCTATTGATGAGTGTAAGTTGAAATTTCCTTCAAATATACTAGGAATATAATATATTCATCTTTTAGATAGCTCTGTTCACAATACACCTAGGATGAATGGGATTTTTTACTGCAATCATCAATGAAAAGCGTCAAGTTTGAAAAGCGTCCTATTTTAATTTCATTTATAGTTTTACCATCATATTAGCTAAAAGACGTCCACAGCTGGGCATAGGCTTCCCCAGATTGAACTTAAAAATGTTTAAAATTACTGCTAAATCATATTGACAGGCGTGTTGGCGTGGTTGCTAAATGCTCGCCTTACACTCCGCAGGTCGTGGGTTCGATTCTCAACCAGGACAGATATTTGTGAGCATGAACAAGTCTGTTTGTCCTGAGTCTGGGTGTATATGTTTATATAAGTATGTATTTACAAAAAGGTAAAATAGTATAATATAATATAGTATATCAGTTATATGGTTTCCATAATACAAGTTCGGCTTAAGGATCATATGGCAGTGTGGGAATAATGTCCCAGGTTATTATTATTATACATGTTTTTTATAGGGCAATCAATAAGTATGATGTAGGGAAATTAATTAAATTAATAGAAAAGGCATTATTTTCCTTTACTCTCGGTAAGGAGCAGGTTAGGCATGAAAATCTACTGTGTTTATATGTCACTGCAGGAAAATGCTACCAAGCTATTTTTGCTTGATCTCTTCAATCTCTTCATAACATTGTTTGATGCTCTGTGGGTCAGGAGCAGTTCAATTAAAAGTTTATATTACATTGTATTAAAGCAATATATAGCGCCTATAAGACACTTAATTGATGGATAAGTCAAGATTAAGTAGTCTGTGGTAAAAATTCAAAGATTATGATATTTTAATTATGATAACATTGTCATCTGATCATGATCATGATTCACCTGTTGGTCTAAGTGGTAAACAACTGAGACTTTTCGCCAGATGTTATATATACAATGTGTAACTTAATTAATGCACACCCTGAAAATAGTTTGTTCAGAATCATTTACGGAATTTATTTATATCATTTTTAATATAGGTAATTTTGTATTCCAAAATAATTAAAATTATAAAATTGTTATATTAACCCTGTACATTAAAAACAAATTGAAATGGATCGTAAGTCAAAGTAATAAGACCTTTAAAAGTCAGTTTATTTGTATTCATATGAATTCCATCATTCAATACAAAATAAAGAAAAACAAACTTTGTTCCAAGAAACTAATTTAGTAAATAACAATCATATACATGTTAAATTAAAAATTTAGTGTATGTATTATGATTACAACATAATATTCTAATTGGAGTGTTTGAGGCTGTGCGTTAATTACGTTACATGTTGTATAAATATAACCATATGTTCCCATTGACTCATGAGAGTGATGGTATAGAAAGTGCCCCTGTGTTTGCACACACATTTGAATTCTATGATATGTCTGGCACAGATGGCTAGTCTGCATTGAGACTGGACAATAAGAAAAATGTAACAATGATTGGCAGGCGTTAATAAAAGAAAATAAAACAAAACTAAGAATAAGATCTATGCTTGCCACTGCAAGGATTCAATTCTGAAATCTTAGTTTAAGTGTTAATTATAAATAATAACTTACATTTTATAGCGATCCTTAACTTTATAGAGATCTGTGACATCAGATTTCAGTTTGGCTATTTCTCTTTCAAGAAGTAATTGAGCTGCAACTGTATTTCGTAAAATATCATTCAATTCAGATTTGGCTTGTTTTAATGCTTGAACTCTTGATATTAACTGCCTATTATTTTCTAAAACTGGGTTCTTTTCATGGGGTTGTGCTTCATTTTGCATTTTTTCTTGCAATTTTAAATGATCCTCACATATTTTCACTGTTTCTCTAAAGGCATCCAATGCTTGCTTTTTCATAGTGACTTCTTCCCTTAACCTAGTGTACTTGTAGGATCTAACTTCAAAGTCTTTCGTTTTTAATACATATTTCTTATGGATTTCTTTAAATTTAGTTTCTAGAGTTTCATCGGTAAGGCTATCTCCAAAGTCATTTTCTTGATGTCTGGAAAGGGGGTACATAAGTTTGATGTCGAGGCTGCTGTTGCAATGTGCCAGGGAGTATTCCCGGTAAAACCGGACCAGCTCCACCACAGACTTGAAGTCATATGGTTCACAAAATCCATATTGGCCATTATAAGCATTAATTTTTATGAGTTTATTCATGCCCCCTTTTCTGACTGTCAGAGTATAACCGCTGTCTTTGTTTGATGCATTCCGCACCAGGAAGGTGCCATCACATGTGTCACGGAGCTTCTCAGTAGCTTCATCCCTGAAATGAGATAAGTTAAATTTTAATCTTGGTACTTCAAACATCTTGTCCAAATAATGGACATAGTTGTATAGTCAACTGAGTCCATTAGATATTTGGGGAGGCCTTTGTCCCGCAGTGGATGTTGTTTGTCTGACATGCTGGTCTTATCATGACTGTTAAGCCAAAGGTTGCAGGTTCGATCTCTACATAGACAAGTCTATGTATAATGAGCATGATTATTTGTTGTAATGTAATGTCTACCTTTAATTTATCTATAAATTATATGTATTTAGAAATATATAATTTATTTTATTATTCTATATTTATTTTAAAGATTTCAAGACACTATGTTCTACCGTTTTATGGGTCACACAAATAGTAATATTGTAAACTGCAACACAAGTGACCAGAGGTAGTGTTGATGCGAGTACCTCAACAACTAATTCCAAGCGGCTGTGGGCAATTATGCTCATTAAATTAGATGGATTAATGTTCATTGGGAAACTTGCACCAATATATTGAATAAAGTCATGTACATAAGGATTGATATATGACTGTGTATCAAATATTAAATTATTGAATCCACATGTTGCTAACCTCCTTAAATTCAATACTTATATTTTAAAATTTTATGACAACATAATGTATCCAGATTACAACATATTATGATTTGTATGATAATAACTGTTTAATAGGTTTTAGTAAGTAAAATTTTACATAAAACAAAAGGCAATGTAGATAACTAACTATCACTAGATAACGTTTAACTTGTAATTCATTCAATTCTTCAAACTTATAATTAAAAATATAATTTTGAACGTTACAAATATAAACATGATTTCACAATATTAGCTATGAGCCCATATTCCTTTCGGATAGTCTAAACTTATAACTTGTAAATAGCACTTACCGAGTAATATCACCCCAAAACCATTCGGCATTTTCCAAGCTTTCATCGCCAGATTGCTGAGGGGCGCCTATTTCAACCATTATTTCATAATTGGCACTTAAAGTTCATTCATAACGAGTTAATCACTTCATTTCATAGGTCTACGGCAACCTAACACTAAACTACCAGCTGACGGCACTCTACTATCGGAGCGGCTATATCACAAACTTCCGCGTTCGAGGTTACCAAGGAAATAACCAAGTAATTCACTTTAATTACACTTTTAACCATATCGGACACTTTTCCAATGATATTTTATAAACAAAATCAGTCAAAACACGGTAAATTGTTAACTATAGTCCGAGAAAGAGGTATCTAGATCACAAAGGAAATGGGCAATAGAATGATGATAGTTGCTATGGCACAAATATTTCTACAACACTTTGCAAAGCGGGTCACTTTTCTGGTTATTTATAGAGCATAGTTAAACAATGAGATTAGGTGCTCTATATTTATTTTAAAGAACTTATAAAATCACATCATAGTTTATTAAATCAAACACTTTAGCACCATCTCTGTCCATCCGCCATCAATGGTAAAAAAAAGATAGAATGCCATCATCAGTGTTGCCAGCCAAAAGTTCTCTTTCCTCATTTTTGATACCAATATCGTAGGCCTGGGGCGCCGGGCGTGGGCAGGGCCCTACAAGATGGACCGGTAATCTTGTGAGGGTCTCCAGAAAACGCTGGTGCCGGGTAGCACAAGGCAACTGTGCCTCCACAGTTTGTCTTTGGGGTAGGCCTTTGTCCAGCAGTGGTCTTGATATGAAACTCATTACCTAAATATTTAGATAATCCTCCTTTTATAGTCTTCTCTATGATGATGTTTGATAGATAAATATTCATGACAGTTGTCAACAATTTTAGTCAATTAAATTGAAATAAAACTATGAAAGCCTATAATAATGTTTTCAGGCAATTCATAGTTTTATTTCAGGTCTTTCGGCTGATATGAATGTGTTTCACGTTACACAGTCGGTAGTATTGCTTTTACAATATTATTATTATCTTTGCTTTTACTCTACTCACGCCGCATGCGCTAGGTAGCAGTAGGTACAGGGTCACACAGCCCCAGATCTAGGGGAGGGGGGCAAGCCGGGACCCATGCCCCGGGCGGCAAGTTCATACAGGGCAGCCAAATTCACACTTTAGAGACGAATGGATAATTCATCATGATTCACTTATCTTTGAACACAGAACAAACGTACTTGTGTTTCTGTACTTGTACTATACAAGTACAGAAATTTTTCTTGTTTTGCTTTGGCCATATCAATTGGACGGATTGTCACAATCTATGATCCGTGTGCTGTTCACGCAGCACACGGATCACATGACCCCGGGTTCATGAGAGCGCGGAGTCACGCTGCATAAAAAATATTATTCGCGAGGCACGTATTTGATTTGATGTCCACGGCCACCTATTTACCGGCTTTTAAAGGGTCGGTAATGCGCTAATGATGCCCCTGGTGTTGCGAGCGTTCATAGGCTACGACGACGACGGGCCGTATGCTTTTTTGCCAACTAAGTTGTATAAAAAAATACAGCCCATAATGCAAATGTGTAAAAGCTTTTTTCTATCATGGGGGTTCAATGAAAAGAAACCGGCTAAAGGCGCCGTCCTTTAATTCGAGCTATATTTTTAATTAATAATAATAATCTTTATTCAATAAATAAGGATTTTGTACATAATATCTATCTTAAAGTTAAAAGTACAATTTTTGTAGGAAACGAATGTGAAGATAGAGTAAACGGCGGTGTCCGTGCTAGTATACACTGTGTGTCAGACACCAAGTTAAATATAATTAGAAGAGTTTACATATGGGGCATTTAATAAATAAATTATTAAAGAAAAAATCATACTAATTACTATCTTAATTTTTAATAAATGTAATTATTACGGAGCTGATCTGGCTCGAAAATACAACCGAGACCAAGTACTTACTATATACTAAGTATGGTATATAGAAAGTACTTGGTATATAGTAAGTAGTAGTGGTCTCCACAACTTGGTAGGACACTAAATCTAATTAAGTCATGTTATTCAGTAATATTATTAATATTAATTAATTATTTCATACCTAATATATCTAGATCGAAATATATCTTCTGTAACAGACAGTAAAAGAATAAAAGCACTGAATATAGAAATTCGTAACAACTATTCTAATTTGAAAAAGTTAAATTCGAGTATGTAATGACTAAGTTACAGATCTAAGGTTTCTATTTACGTAAACTTAAAAATTGCTTGTAAATAGTCAGACACAACATAATTGTAGTCATATAGTTAACTATACTTACATAATTACAGGTACATATAAATGTAACAGCTAAGATAGTCGATGATTTCTCAATCAGAGGGAAACTGGATTTCAGTCCTTCATGTTAAATCGCTCCAAAATCATTTTAGTGTAGGACTCTCGTCCAATGAAGACAGAACCATCTTTGGATCACTAAATTTCCATCCCTAAATAAAATGAAACCTGTTAAAATTTAATAAAGCTTGTCGTTGAAATATTCGCAAATAAGATAAAATTAGGAAAAAAAATATCTAAAACAGTTTGAACAAAAATTCTAAAACAACTTCTATTCCTTCCATAATAAAAATTCAATATATACTTACCACTAACTCGGCATTTTAAAACCATGTTACGGTTATTCCATCATTCATTCAATCAAAAATTTCGGTTAGTTTCTCCCCGCACTACGACAGACTAGACAATGGCGCGTAGAGTTGTCGCTAATCAGTCACAATTGGTAGTTCATTTGAATTAATATTATGAAACATTACAAACACAATTGACAAAAATAACACTTACTTGTGATAGGAAATACCGTATTACCGTAAGTTTGATGTCGCTGATCGCCTTGTACACAAAAATACCACACAATTCACCATTTTTACGGAGCACTACTTAGCGACACCTAACGACACCAAATGGCTGAGTTTCGAAAGAAACAGTTTTATATAACGTGTATGGCTGAGGGGCACGTATGGCCGGCAGAGGGGTTCGCCTTGCGTTAACGTCTCCATTGACAGCTAAATGCTCGAAGAGCTTATTTATTAGAACTGCCAACACTGGACGAACAGAAAGCCGTAAGCAAAGAGTATTTAACCCACAGTAGCCGAAAGGGTGAATAATTGTAATAGGGTTTATAAATTGAAATATTACATAAACAGTAATGGAATAGTTGTAGTAAAATATAAGACATAATTATGTGACAATTACCTTCTCGTTTATTTTATAATGCAGCACTGAATTTCAATATTTTTCCCCTAAAATATAATGGTACATCCAAAGATTATAATATCTTTGGGTACATCTGCAAGATTTGGAAGCACTTAGTTACCGTAGTAGTGAGGTGAACGAACCATGTTTCTGGTACAAGTACCATTCTGAGATTCGCTACTTCACGTCTTTAGTTACGATGTACCAGGTTCATATTAATATTGTAAATAGCTGTGCCCCGCGGTTTTACCCGCGTTAAACTTTCTAAAATATCACAGCTCCTCCCCTGTAGGTGATAGCGTGATAATATGTAGCCTATATGTTGACCCGACCTCTTAGTAATATTCATGCAAGATTTGAAGTAAATCCATGCATTACTTTTTGAGTTTAGCCCGGACATACATACAGATAAACAGACAAAAATTCTAAAAACTATATTTTTGGCTTCGATGTAGATTGTAGATCAAGCCCCAAGTATCCTTTTTAAAAAATATTCAATGTACAGTTTTGACGTTCCTACGATTTTATTATATAGATAAACATTGACTTAAGGTCTAAAACCTGATTAATTGTAAAAAATCGTATATTAGTAATTAAACTAAAAGAAACCGGCCAAGTATGAAGATGTTGATGTTAACAGTCTCTGTTTGAAAATTTTATGTATCAAATTATTTGATTCAAAAGATCAGCATTCAAAAGATCAGCATTCAAAAGAGCAGCCATTATTGTGAATTTAGTTAAGATAAAAGTTTATGGTATGGTGGCCTTTTATATTTTTAACTTTATCTTAATTTTATTATTTGTGTCTATATAGTAGGAATAGAAATACTATTATTGTGTTTGTAACTGTTTAAAACACTCTATTAGCCTCGGTCATGATGTAAACATAGGTTCACAAGAATGAGACCGTTTGATACAAACGGCAGATAGAATAGATAGAGGCTGCCAACTGAGAATCCAGTTCCCTTCGAATTCCCAAAAAGCACACCTATTACGGTTCAGGATATAATACCAGTTAACTTACAGACGGACGGACTGCAGAAACTATAAAAGTACGTTAAAATAATGCAGCGCATTGAGGTTAGAAGTAATGATACCTATGTATTTTATTATTACTTATTCTTTAATTTCTTTTTGATATTATATCAAATTTTCCGATGTATTTTGTAATATTTTGTGGTGGACGTGGACTAAAAATGTAATTTTATTTCACAGAGCTTTTGTTAGATACCAGCTATTTTTCAATATATGTATGTACCAGTTTTTTAAGATAATTACTTGTGCGGTGTCGCATTACTACTTCTGGGTGGCGTGCTATGTGTCGATGTCACTGTCTGTCTATATTGCAATAAAATTATTTGTTTTATAATTTAGAATTTACTTCTACGTAAAATATACTAAATAAGTGATCTAGCAACTTGATACATGCTTGTAGTGGTTGTATAAAATAATACCCAAGTGGCGGTGCCCTAGAGAAATGTTATTTTTTGTTAATCGCAAACGATTCTCAAAATGTGTACCAAATCAGGAACAATAATATTTTGCTCACTTTTCATATTTGTCTCGTCTACGCACATTAAAGGTGAATTTACGACGAATGAGTTTTTTAAATTCCTTGTGAAGTTTGGTTTCCAGAAGACCGACATTCATTTTCAGAAGGAAACATATGGCTATATTTTTGGAAACATTACTTCGAAAACAAATTTTAAATTTCCAATTACATTCGCTGTATTAGATAGAGGACACTTTTTACATTATTACAAAAATCGTGATATTCCTGATAAAGAAACAGCATGCCAGGCCATGTTTCAAAATTTAAATGGAACAGCTTACCACCCCAAATGTAATGCCTATGGACAGGATTTATTTCGAAGAATACCATGTCCTAAGGGTGGTTTGTGCATTGATGAAGATACACCATGGAATGTCATTAAGAAAAATCAGTTTACCTATGTCATTCAAAACTCTGGACAACCCAGGTAATTGTTTATAACTAGCTACTGTTTGTTTGTGGTTTTGTTTATTTTGTATATTATACAAGCTTATTTTCGTGGTGGTAAAACAGAATTAAGACTTTATACATCAACCATAAGGTTTTCAATAAAATGTGATATTCACTAAATGCATATCCTAAGGATACCCACTGACCATATAAGAATGATGTAAGGTATACATGCCAGAAAATTATTTAACCAGGTTACAGATTAATCAAAGGTTTCATGCCACAGCTCATAGTATCTGGTTTAAATAGGATAAAAAAATGGGTTAATATCTCAAATCAAGTAGCCTTCAAAGGTAAGTGAATTGAGGGTGGAGGGGGAGTGGGCTACCCTCCTGTACCATCCCCATCCCGCGGAACCCCATGGTTATGGAGATATCCAACATTAATGTTTTTCTAGCGCTCTGCGGCCGCTGCCGCGGCACGCTCGCTCGCCTTCGCGTGCTAAATGGTCACCGTTCTAACCACCTACCACCTGCAGAAAAAAATGCATTTTATCACTTAGTATGAACGCCCTTAACCCCCCCATATACACACTTAACTCAAATTCAGGTGACTCGATATGAGATCCAACCCAAGAATAGTACTACTAGTGACAGTTTATATCCTGATGTTCTCGTTGTATTTGTAATGTGTGCTTCTTAACATATTAAAAATCAAATCAATTTATTTGCAAAATATGAGTACATTGTGGTGTTAGTTTTACATTAATGACATGTCCATATTTTACCGATTTGGTGTGCAAATGTAGTTTGGGTATAAATGTGTACCCAAACCAAAAGTCATAAAATTTTAGATAATCACATAAATTACAAAATTGACATGATATTAATCATGTCAATTTTACATTATTATTATCATTACATTTATTATCATTGGACTATTAGTTGATTGTATATTATGCGGATAAATGTTATTGTAAATATAAATAAACATCTTGGAAATAAGTACCTATATTAACATAAAATCATCTAATTACATCTCAAGTTTCCTCTTCAGTGTGTACATAATATCGTCCCCGTAGTTGGAAAACTAAATAACTCTGATTTTGTAGTTCTGAGATAAACGCGATTTAGTGTTTTTTTTTAGTTATTGTTCATTTGTAAGAAAATGTGGGACAATTTTGCTGTCGTCGATTTTATATTTTGTGGACCTGATAACCTTTCACATTATGCTTTAACAAACTGAACTCTATCTTTACCTATAACTAAATAACAAATAAAAAATCAAGTTGTTTAATTTTGCCACAACTGTTTTTATAACGTAACTGCAATTAGCTACTTATTTCGGCTATTTATTTAGTTTTCCTACAAGCTAAATACATGTCAAATTAGGTGAAATAAGTGCAGTTATTGAATTTATCATACTCGAAATATTTTTAAATGTAAAATTTAGTGGTTTTGTATGTTATTATTACTTTGATATTTTTTTACCTTTTGATGGGCACATATGAAATAAACGCTGTATTATGATATTAATAAAGTTATATTAAGGAATAAATAGAAAAGTTTATAAAAGGTGTATTGTTATCAGATACTTATCATGCCACATCCTTAAAAAATATACATTATCATCTTTATCATATCAGCCGAACTCCACAATTGCCGGTCTTGCGCTATTCGCACCCAGCGACCCGCACAAGATCATCGGCCCATCTTGTAGGGGGCCTGCCCACACTCTCTCCTCTTCCAGTTCGTGGTCACCTCTTGAGAACCTTTTTGCCCCAACGGCCGTCGGGTCTATAAACTATGTGCCCGCCCACTGCCACTTCAGTTTTGCAATTCTTCGGGCTATGTCGATGATTTTGGTTCGCCTGCGGATTTTGACACTTCTGATTCGATCCCGCAGGGAAACGTCAAGCATAGCCCTCTCCATTGCTCTTTGGGTGACCTTGAGCCTTCTAATAAGGCCCATAGTGAGCGACCACGTCTCTGTTCCGTAAGTCATCACTGGCAACACACACTGGTCGAAGACTTTCGACTTGAGAAACTGTGGTACTTTGGAAGAGAAAATGTTACGTAGCTTCCCGAACGCTGCCCATCCGAGTTGGATTCTACAATTGATCTCCTTTTCGAAGTTGGACTTACCTTGTTGGATGGTATGTCCTAGTCTCCAACCTTCAATTGAGTGGGTGCAATATGGACGTTTGACATGATTTTCGTCTTATCCATGTTCATTTATCAGACCCACTTGTTGAGAAACTCTGCTGAGGTCATCGAGCATTGTACCGAGATCTTCCATGGTCTCAGCCATGACTACTCATTGGCAAATCGATGGTGAGTGATGTAATCGCCATTGACATTGCTAAAGCCTTTCCAGTCCAGAAGCTTGAAGACATCTCCCAATGCAGTGGTGAACAGTTTCAGAAATATAACATCTCCCCGTCTCACGCCTCGCTGTAAGTGGATAGGTTTCGAATTGTAGTCCTGGTGTCGCACTGACATAGTGGCGTTTTCATACAAACACTTTAATACCTCGATATACCGGTAGTCGATTACCACCGTTGGAGAGACCTGAGCACGGCCCAGGTTTCGATAGAATCAAAGGCTTTCTCACACTCCACAGACGGTAAACACAGTGGCTTGTTATACTTTTCGGCCTTCTACACAACTTGCCCCAGCGTATGTATGTTGTCTATGGTGCTAAAGCCTTTTCAGAAACCAGTTAGTTCGGGAGGCTGGAAGTCATCAAACCTGCGTGCGAGACGATTCGTAATGACCCTCGAAAGCAACTTGTAAACATGGCTCAGCAGTGTCGGCCTATAATTCTTCAATAGGGTTTTGTCACCCTTTTTGAAGAAGAGCACCATCACACTTCGTTGCCATGCTTGTGGAGTTGTTGTTAGTTTGACCATCTAGTATGACGGAGTTAAATAAGTTCTGATGGGCCCGTAGGATTGGTGTACCACCCGCCTTCAGAAGCTCTGCTGTAACTACATCCTCACCAAGCGCCTTGTTGTTCTTATGTTGTCTGAGAGCCATTCTAATCTCGTACAGGCTGACTTCCAGGATGTCTTCGGTGTAATGACGGGTTAGTCGTGCTCTGGGATCCGAGGCACTTTAGAGCCTTTGTTCCGCTTGATGGTCTCTTTCATACTAATTGTATTAAATTGACGCGTGAGGCGAGTCAAAGATTTTGAGATCTGTCTTTTGAGCCACCGGTATCTGGTAGCATGATCTGAGGAGTTCAGAACCATTTGTCTTTCTTCCATAAGTTGCAGGATAAAGTCAGAGATCTTTTTAGTTCTGTTTGTACAGCGGGCCTTGAAGAATTTAGACCCAGCCGTATGGGCAGCTTCTACAAGCTTGTCGTAGTATAAGTCCACTTGACTGCATGTGTGGCGTGGTGGCTGAGACAGTCGCCTCGCCGCTTCGTGTCGCGGGTTTTAATCCCGCGCCAGACAGCTATTTGTGTGACCCATAAGTAGTTGTTCTGAGCCTGGATGTAATTTGTGTCCGTCTATTATGTTTTGTAAAGTACCTATAAGATTAGATTACCTAGTGCTAGGCATTCGAAACAGTTTTGCAATTAGAGCTAAAATGGTTCGGGGTTTTGGACGTGGATAGGTAAAGATCGGAGCGTAGACTTTATCAGTCGGGACCTCTGCAACTTGACATTAAGGTTCAATGAGCCTCTCACCAGTCTGTGATCGCTGCCGGTTTTATCCGCATTGAACATCTGTCGTCTCATCGACAAGATAAAGTCTATCTAATTTTTGGTTTTACCATCGGGGTTCACCCAGGTCCATTTGCGGTGATCCGACTTTCTGAATAAGGAATTCATCATTAAGAGTTCCTCCTTCTCCATGAAGTCGGCCAACATTTGGCCCCGGGGGTTCCGGTCTCCAGTTCCAAATTGCCCCACTCTCAGCCCATTACCGAATCGTTTGCCCAGCTTCGCGTCAAAGTCCACAAATGACCACAGTGAAAGGGTTTTAGAGCTATGTATGGCTCTTGATATATCCTCAACCTCACCGTCGGAGTTCGGCGAAGTCGGCGCGTATACCTGTATTACCTTCAACGAATACCGCTTGGTAATTCTGAGAATAAGTTACGCCACCCTGGTCGACACCCTCTCGATTTTCACTACGTTGTCCCAAGTGTTTGTCCCAAGGTGACACCACCTTGGGACCGTAGGTCGCCGTTGGTTCTGGAAATAGAGCAGGTTCCCGGATTTTAGGATTATCGTGCCCTCCCCCTCTCTTCGGACTTGAGACAATCTTATGATATCCCAATGTAACCTGTTCAGCTCCTCCTCCAGTTTGATGATCTTCTCGTCGGTCCGCTGTATGCGAGTGTTATATGTTGCCAGGGCCAGAGGTTGTTGGTTTTGGTAAAACGGCGTCTGCCGGGGGTTTTTAGCACCCCGGTTTCTATTTCCTTATTTTCTGTTTCTATTTCTGAATCTATTGTCTCAGCGAAATATAGTGTTCCATGATTCTTTTTCAGGGTAACCCGGTGAGACTTGTTCAATAAGGGTTTCAATAATTGCTCGAATTGTTATAATATTACTTGTTTCATCTTCAGAATCTCTCGACAAAATGGGGTTTATTCGTTCAAATCTCTTTACTCTTTTTTTCTTCTTATCCAATGAAATATTGATGTCTATTAAAGAACTAAGTTTCGTTTTTATTTTCTTCTTCTGTGTCCGGAATCCATGTATATCCAGAATCAGCAAAAGATTCTTCATCTGTTGAAGGTGGCGTTGGTTTGATACCCGAAATGGGACTTGAACCTCTTATTTCCTTTGATGACAACTTAAGTTATTTAATTTTATTTGCCTAGCATTTTATAATTAATCTTCATCTTGTTGTAGAAGAATTAAATAACACCAAATATTTATAAATTAGATACGTTATATCAGAATTCTGGATAGCAGAATTAAATAAATAGAGTTATTTAGTTTTCCTCGAACTAAGTTAGTTTTGTAAAAAAAAAATTAAGTTGAGGAAAAATTCAACAACTCAAGTTATTTAACTTATTCGACATTCATCTTGTCATTGACCAGAGTTATTGATTTATTTACTGAGTTATTTAGTTTTCCTTTAAAAAAATTGTGTTTGTCTGAAGATATTTATTATTCCATCTGTCATGACCTGTCTGACAAAAATGGCTATATCTTTGGAACGGAATAAGATATGAAAATGCCTGTAAGGCTCAAATATGCGGCAGGTTTTAGGTGTTTTGAAAATAGGAAAAAGTCAAAATCGCCAATATCGGACTTATTTAGTTTTCCAACTACGGGGACGATATGTTGTGATCTGTTTCATTTCTGTAATTAATCTGTACAATGTAGACCATACCCATAATAAGGCTTAATCTGTCTGCACTATTGTAATAAACACTGAGGTTGATGGGAGGTATTTTGTGGTTGATATAAGGTATTTTGAGGTTTTTGTGTGGAAGTTATTTTTTTAAACATTACTAAGTTTTCTGGTCAGTCTTAGGTTCATAAACTGTGTAACTTCACTGTTCCTTAACACAGCTTATGGGTAGGCCTCTGACCACACACATAAATTCATAGAAGACAATTGACACAATCATGTACAATGGGTAGTCGTATTGCATTAAGCAATTTATTCCCCACAAAATTTGGATGGGAGCTCTAATTATTAAAATAGTAGGTGTGCAACAAATTAAAAAGTAGAGAAGTATAAATGTTGGTTGGCAAACAAGCATAAGGCTACCTGTTTTTACATTTTACCATAGACTATCCTTTGAGTTACAGTCATAGATTACATACTACTTACTTATCATATGAGCAGTGGTTACACGGGTGTCAGAGTTATTCAAGCCGCCCATTAGGCCTCTGACATGGCTTAACAACTGTTGCTTTAAGGCTACAACTGGGACCAAGAGCTTAACATGCTCTCCGAAGCATGGAGACGTTCAGAAATTAAACCACTTTAGCGGTCACCCATCTATGGACTGACCATGAGCCTAGTTGCCGGTCCTTGCCAATCACTTATGGATCGGTGGGAGCATCATCCTATCCTGCCATGTCATATAATTAATGAATTTAAGTTTCTTCAACTTATTAATAATATTTTGATATACACTCAACAGACTTACTAATGAATTAGAATTTATTAGTTATAAATTATACAATTATCTATATGATTTATTAGCTTATTATGTACTAGCAGTGCCCAATAATAATTTATCTATATATATGAGCTCATTGCAACTAAACTTTTCTTTCTACAGGTTTTGGTATGTGTCTATGGTGGCATGTTACTTGAATGAGGAAACATGTACTTGGCATCATTATAGTGGTACACCAGCTGAAGATAACAAAACCTTGACAAGCAGCCCCCAGACTATACAGTATGACTTCTGGCTGGTGAATGGCAGTCCGAACTTATCATTATATAATACATTGCTGTATCAATTTTCATTTGATAGACAGAACACACTGGAGTTATACCTTGTGTTTTGGTTGTGTTATATCGTTTTGCTGCCAGTCCAGTTATATGCTGTTAGGTGAGTAAAATATACTATAGATAGATAGATACACTTTATTGCATGTAATATAAAAACAGTTTACAGAATAAATATCTTAATATTTATAATAATGTACAACTGGCGGTCTTTTCGCCTAATAGCGATTTCTTATACACAAATATACAAAATGTAACATAAATTGTGGATGTAATTTAGGAAACTTAATTCGCTTATTAAACTAATGTCCTCCTAGCCGAATTTCGGCCACGGCGGCCAGTCTCAATGGAGACTAGCCATCTGCGTGGACATACAGCCTTGGCCAAAAGTATTGAGCACCCTCAATATTTCGCAGTTGCATGGTAAGTATGGTAAAAAGCAATGCTATTGTTTAAGGATTCTTTTGTCGACATCTAAAAAGGATTAAAAATAATCATTTGTGCCGCCAAAGGCTTTAAAAACACCTGGGTGCCATAAAGTTTCGTAATTTTGCACATTTTGTCTTTATTTATCAGTACGCTACTGCCCTTCGTTGTGGACACATCTAGTGGTTTAGTGTGCTTTTGGTGATTATTTTCGGAAAATAAAGTGATATCGTTATAATATGCCAAAAAGAAACGAACTTTCGTTAGAAAAACGTGTGCACATACAGGTTCTGCATGAGCAAAGGATTTCACAAGTAAAGATTTCCAAAACTGAAATGTTCGCGCCGATCCGTGTAATATGCTATTGACCGATTCTCTGCTACCGGATCTCATCGGAATAGGCCTAGAACCGGGCGTAAACGCATCACTACAGGCCGTCAAGATCGTCGGTTACTGAGAGAGTCGTTAAAAAATAGGAAAAAAACATCTTCCGACCTTGCCTGCTGAATTGACAGTAGAAATTAGAAAATCAATTTCTGCTCGCACAACTCGTAGACGACTTCAGGAAGCTGGTTTGAGAGGGTGTAGGTAAAGCCAGAAAGAAGCCATCGATCTCAGATGACAACAAGAAAGCTCGATATGAATGGGCTTTAAAACACCGAAATTTGACTGATGTGGTCAAATGTCGTGTGGTCAGACGAATCAAACTTTGAGGTAAGTTAGTTAATTTAATGTCCTTGAAATATTTAAGAAACAGTTTGAAAAAAAAATCCTCGATAAAAATATTTTAATTTTCCGGGACTCAATATTTTTCTCGTTGTTGCAGATTTTCGTGACACCTGGTGTGACCTTTGTGCGTCGCCGGGTAGGTGAAGAATTTAAACCAGAGTGTGTAGTACTAACTGTAAAGCACGGAGGCGGTAGCATAATGGTTTGGGGCTGCATGACTGATTGTGGAGTTGGCGAATTGTTCGTGTGTGAGGGCCGCATGAACTCTGAAAAGTACATAAATGTACTAGAATCTGCGTTATTGCCTTCATTCAACACACTTTTTGGAGATACGAATGTGGATGGCGTTAAATTCCAGCAGAATAACGCGCCGTGCCACAAGTCTGCTCGCTCGATGACATGGTTTCGCGAAAATTCTATAGAACTTCTAGACTGGCCTGCCCAGTCCCCGGACCTAAATCCCATAGAGCATTTATGGGGTTTATTAAAGCGCAGAGTCCGGCGCCACACTATAAACATCAAACAAGAGCTAAAACGATGCTTGCGTCTGGAGTGGAATGCGATAACGGCCGAAGACTGTAAAAAACTGCACTCGATGCCGAAAAGAATCTCTGCCGTAATTAACGCAAAATATTGATTATTTATCAATAAATAACGACATAAACATACACGAATTATTTCATTTTATTTCGACTTGACCCTGTTCAAAAAACTGAAAGATGTCATGGGTGCTCAATACTTATGGATAAGGCTGTATAGTGCCAAGTGTGTACACAAACACAAGGGCACTTTCTATGCCATCACTCTCAAGATCCGATGGGATGACTAGCGACACGACCGGAAAGGGGTCAGGTACATGACTGACGGCTCTATGTGCTCTCCGAGGCACGGGAGTACAATACCGCCAAGTCCCAGACTTCGGGCTGATACTAAGAAATTTTTCTTTTAATAGAAAAATCCCAAAATCACTTTACTGTTGACCTAGGTTTTGTACCCAGGATCTCGTAATCTGGGATTGAACACGCTACCGCTAGACCAATGAGGCAGTCAAAACTAAACAATGTTTAGGAAATTGATTTGAAAACTACACAAAAATAAAGATTAACTTCCCATAAAAGAATAATGATCTGTACATTACATATACAGATTTTATTTCATTTCTTCCGTTTCTAATAATAGGTCTTTACCTATGAAATTGCCGTTTTGTATGAAAAAATTTAAACGAATTTTTTTCATGAATTTTTTTATTTTTATTAATCGAAGTAATCACCCATGCAATCAATGCATCTTTGCCATCGCAGTGGCAGTTTATTGATGCCCTTCTTAAAGAAATCAGCTGGACGGGAGGCAACAAATTCTTCAAAGGCATTTTGTACTGCCTCTCGGGTATTGAATTTTTTTCCCGCCAAGAAGTTATCCAAATTCTGGAAAAAGTAGTAGTCTGTAGGCGCAAGGTCTGGTGAGTAGGGCGGATGACGGAGAGCTTCCAACCCCAGTTCTTGCAACTTGGAGACCGTCTGCTGTGCAGTATGAGGTCGCGCGTTGTCGTGCAGGAGCAGCGGAGACGAGCGATTGACCAATGCTGGTTGGAGATGCGCCAGCTTCTCCATCATTGTGCTCAGTTCTTCACAGTACACATCTGCAGTAATGCTCACCCCGTTTGGTAAGAAGCTGTGATGAATCACACCGGCGCTAGACCACCAAACAGTGACCATCACTTTTCTAGGGGTAAGTTTTCGTTTAGGGCATTGTTTAGGTGCTGAACCAGGATCCAACCAACTTGCTGAGCGCTTGCGGTTATCAAACAGATTCCATTTTTCATCGCAGGTAACAATGCGGTTCAAAATTCCTTCATTTGTGTGTCTGTTGAGCAGTGCAAGGCACGTCTCGACGCGTACTTCGCGCTGGCGATCATTGAGTTCGTGGGGCACCCATTTGTCAAGCTTTTTTACCTTGCCAATTTGACGCAAATGGACCAATATTGTTTTGACGCTAACGTCGAAAGCTGCTGCTAATTCAGCCGTAGATTGTGTATCATCAGCTTCCACAACCGCCTTTAATTCGTCATTGTCGACCAAAGTCTTCGGACGACCGCGAGGTTCATTTTTCAGGTCGAAATTTCCAGAACGGAAGCGAGCAAACCAATAACAGGTGGTGCGTTGGTTTGTAGTGTTAGCTCCGTAAACGTCGTTGATGTTGCGTGCCGCTTGTGCCGCGTTGCTGCCACGACGGTACTCATATTCCATAATTACTCGAATTTTTAACGTATCCATGATGACGAAAAAGATTGAAATGCGATGAAAATGTAACACTAATCAATAAAGAAATGACTACTTTTGGAAAAAAGAATCCATGTTTTTAAAATAAAATTAATTTGAAATTAGAATTCTTAGCCAAACAAAAATTATTTTGATTTGAAATGGCCAGTACTGCAGAACGGCAATTTCATAGGTAAAGACCTAATATATAGATATTGATCCTCAAGTTTCTTAACAAATTTGTTAATGGGATATTTTGAAATATACTTAGTTTAATACGTTGTGAATAAAGTGGTACAAAAATAAAATAGTTTTAGCACCCAGTTAGTCCGTATTTCCAGCGACGACATAATCATTTTATTTACGAGTTAAACAGATAAATTAATGTTCTCATTAAATGACCGGGCACTTATTTTGTTCAATTAAATAAAAATCTTGGGAAACTATTTATATTCAAGTTCAAGTTCTTTATTGCTTTCATGTGTACAAATAGGTGTTTAAATATAAAAGTAAGTAACAAACATGAACCCTGTCAGGGTGTTGCAAATACAATATTTTTTTTGTGATTCTAATTTGAATTTAATTACAATTTGCGCATTTCATTAATAGATTTCATTGTATTATTAAATAAATTCATTGTATATCGCATTTCATTGTATTATTAAATAAATTAAATTAGATAGGTACGTACATTAAATTGATTAGATAATAAATTAAGTTTAAATTGAAACTTTGAAATAAAAAAAGCCACATAGTAATCGGTACATCCATTTGAGAGCTACGATGCCACAGACATCGACGTCAAACTTATAACACCCCTCTTTTTCGTCAGGGGTTAAGAATACAACCATAGTACAGACGCCAGCTGATCAAGCTACCCCAATCAGTCAAATTTCCCCAATTTAAAGTGAACCTTATGCTTTTGTGATAAAGTTGAAAATCTATAAAAGAAATTTGACAGATTGGGGTAGCTGGATGTGCTGGCGTCTGTATAATGCGGCATTGCGAATTGAGATACTCCATATTGAGATCATAACGTCACTGGTCCATTTAATTAGCAAAAAATGTCACGTCTTACAACAATTTTTCTGTACTTCAAAAGAGAATGAAGTCAGTAATTTTCTAAGTACTTTAAGAATGTAGTATAAATTGTTCGTGTCGCGATGATCGCACCCAAAAAATATCATCTTAATTTTACTGATCTACAAGTTCACAATTTTATAACTAGATGGCGTTAATATCGTTTCAGATCGCGGAACATTTTTGGTATATCGGTTAAAATAAATAAATGCTTGAAATAAAAGGTAGTCCAAAACTGAATCAATAGATGATCGCCTAAATCTCACCCAAAAACTATGCACGTATCTTAATTTTACCGCTTTACACGAATGAAGTCAGTAATTTTCTAAGTACTTTAAGAATTATATATTATTTCCAGAACACAGAAACACCCAGTGACAAAGCTGTTCACCTTCAGCCTTGTCCTTGAGTTTATTGCCCTCTGCTTCAATGTGCTGCACACTGTCAAGTTTGCTGTGGATGGCGTGGGATTTGCTGGACTAGCTGCTGCTGGGGATGTCCTTGATATTATGAGCAGAGTAAGTGTCATCTATTAAAAATATTTAATTATTTTTATTTAATTGAAAACTTTTGCACACAACCTTTACAGAGGAACTATTCATTGAACTATTCATTTTCTAATTCCTCCTTGTTTCTTTCTGATTAAATTCGTTGCGGGATCCAAGACAGTTAAAGCGATTCCCCGGGACATGCCTGAGCCTCATTGCTTAGTGTCATTTCATTGTGTGCCACTGTTCAACCTGGCTTACAGGAGTTGCAGTGGTGGGTAACGGGGAGGGACTAGTCCTGAACCTATACAGAGGCAGAATTAATGCCAAAGGGTCTACCAGCCGACCATGGGTGATCTAGAGATAATATGGTAGGTGCACTTATTAAAGGTGGTACTAAACTCTATACAACATGTAACGTAATTAACGCACACCTTCAAACACCCCAATTGGAATATTATGTTGTAATCGTAATACATAAACTGAATTTTTTATTTAACATGTATATGCATTGTTATTTACTAAATTAGTTTATTGGAATGATGGAATTTGTATGAATACAAATAAATATGCGATTTTAAAAGTCTTATTACTTTTTTTACGATCCATTTCAATTTGTTTTGACTGTACAGGGTTAATACGACAACAATTTCGGTAGTTTTAATTATTTTGGAATAAAAATTACCTATATTAAAAATTATATAAATTGAATCAGTAAACGTTTCTGAACAAACTATTTTCAGGATGTGCGTTAATTAACTTACATGTTGTATAAACATAAATATATAACTCATCATATTAGTCAAAAGACACCCACTGCTGGATAAAGGCCTCCCTCAAATAATTACTATAAATATAATTATTTATACATATCTATATTATTATACAAAACATAGAACAAATACGTTTCCTTGGAAGTTCATGTTCTACCTCATAATTTTTTCGTGCTTGGGAGACTACATCATTATCAAACTTATCACATTGAAATAAGGTCTATATTCAACAAAATATAGATGACAAAGCAAAGCAAATTTTAATGTAATCAGCAAAATGCTGATTACTTACCTTAAAATTGTTTTGTATGTTAAGTGTTGCGATCAGAGTAAAATTTCAAATAAGTAAGTAATATATCTTTTTGTATGGTTTTCGCGATCTCCGGGTTCGGATGGAACTATTTGTGTGACACATAATGTGTCCTGAGTCTGGATGTACTTTGTGTACAATTATATGTTTTTAAAGTACCCAGCGACACAGGGATACCTACATTTCCCTAGTGCAGGCGTTGTCCGATGGTATGTAATTTCTGTGTGGTCCCATATGAATTTGGTTCAAATTGGTTGTGATAAAGAGAAGTTTAAGTCAAGTTTCAATGTATTGTAAAATTCTTTTATTACGAAAGAACCACTTAACCTTGAACTGTCCATTCTATAGGGAAAACTCTAAATAAATGCTGCAGTCGGAGATCTATTTAATAGCATTCTGTATTGTTCATTCGCGATTACACGCTCGACTTTATCAATGTCAAGTGAGCATTAATTTTCTGTGTGCTACTTTTATACATATGTGGCATAGTCAATTTAGATAATAATAACTCAGTTACGACACAACTATTCACGGCAGAATAGACGAGCGTAACGGTTACCTACCTATTGTTCTGTCTTTGTCTTTAAAATGTAATTTTATATATGTACGAGTGCGACAAACGGTAATTTAAGTTATTAAAAAATCTTATATGATCTCAGAAGCAGCGGGAATCGAACCCGGGGCACGAAGTGGCGAGCCGACTGTCTTAACCGCTGCGCCACACGTGCAGTAGTGTAAATATAGATAAAATATATGTTGGTCCCTGACACAATCATTCACGAAACTGCTGGACAAAGGCCTCCCTCAAAGATCTCCACAATTGCCGGTTACGCGCTATCCGCATCAAGCGACTTCCAGCGACCCTCATAAGATCATCGGTCCGTCTTTTAGGGGGCCTACCCACGCTGCGTCTTCCGGTTCGTGGTCGCCAATCGAGAACCTTTCTGGCCCAGCGGCCGTGCTCTACGAGCTATGTGCCCTGCCCACTGCCACTTCAGCTTGGCAATTCTTCGGGCTATGTCGGTTACTTTGGTTCGCCTGCAGATCTCAGCATTTCTGTTTCGATCTCGTAGGGAAATTCCAAGCATAGCTTGAGCCGCCACGTCTATGTTCCGTAAGTGATCACGAAAGAATAGATGAGGGTAATTCCGCACGTGCGGTTGGTTTTTGCACTTAACCTCTTGTTTAGGTTATTGTGCGTCACCATATTTGACTACTTGAACTATAGCAGTTTCATCGACAATGCAAAAAAACGAGAAATAATAGTGCTCTTCGTTGAATTTAAGCCCCCTCTCTCATAATATGCTATGCTACGCTGTGCCGTCTTTCCGATACGGCCGGGGAGAGATAATGCGCAGGTTCGAGGTTGACGTGCTCTCAGCGGCACGGCGACTTTCAGACTACTCCGGCTGGGTCTTGTTCTTGCCAGAATAATCCCATAAACACCTTTAGGTCCGATCCGGGATTTGAATCTCAAACTCTATTATCCGCTACACCAACAAGGTAGACCAGGAATACATTATGTCATATGGTTTTCTGCTGGTGTATATACTGCTTGCGTGCTATTAATTAATTTTACCATCCGTTAGACTACATTCAGTCAAAAAAGTATCGGGAATGGATGATTTGTTTATGGTTCCAAATTCAAATTTTGTTTTTTTTTGTTGTTAGATTGGCACAACTGTTTTCCATTTTGGCGTGGAGTTTGAGTTGCATCTGTTATTTATATTAAATACAGTGCTGGTTTTAGTAATATCATATAGTGTGTATTGCGAATTTCATAATTAACAAAAATATCTTTGTTCGATATTTGAGTTTGTCTTAAATTTTGCATCGCTAATGGAATTTCGTGTTCGGAGTCACTGAAAATGTTACAGAAGGCTTACGGTGAATCGACTTTATCAAAAAATCGTGCATATGAGTGGTTCAAAGCGTTCAAAAGCGGTCGAGATGTGATGAAAGATTTGCCTCGCTATGGTAGGCCATCAACGTCTGCAACTGAAGTTAACATGCAAAAGTGAAGGAAATATCGTCATCAACTCTGAGAGAGATAGCCGTCGAACTTTCTGTATCTCACGAGTCGATTCGTACCATTTTTAACTAATCATTTGGGTATGAAACATGTTACCGCTCGGCTAGTCCCAAAAGAACTGAATTTTCTCCAAAAACTCAATCGCATGAAAGACGCTGAGGACATGGTAGAGCGAGTCAATTCCGACCCAACATTCATGAAACGCATTGTTACTGGTGACGAGACGTGGGTTTACGAGTTTGACATGCAAACTAGTCAACAAACTTCGGAGTGGCGCCTTCCAACTGAACCGAAACCGAAAAACCACGCCATACGCCCGAAATTAATAAACGATCCTAATCCATTTTATGCTATCTACGATAGCAATTTCGATCCATTTGTCTATTAAACCGTGCCAATAAAGCATCCACAGATTGAAAAAGCAATCTTTCCGAACGAGCGATCTTTGGGAGGACGGATCATAGAAAAAGATAGGCCTCTGTACTAAAATGACAGGTTGCACGTGCCAATAACCAATCCATTAATTTTGACATAAGCTTCGATAGCCAAAACAATCTAAAGTTGCAGTCCTAGAAATTCGGTGGATTGACGATTGGTTCTACAGATAAAATTGGTGAAATAGTTCATTATATTCCAAAATAGCTTTGCATATAAATAATAAATAATAAGATTTTTTTTTGTTTACAAAATAGGCGGCAACAACTTCACGTCACTGTTTAAATTATTTGTAAAACAAACACAGAATTCAATAATAAAATTATTGCTTATCATATCAGAATCCATTATAGGTATTATATTTATTAATAAGTAATTATTTGTATATTAGTTATAAATGCTTTGCAACAAAAACAAACTTACTGCTTTTTTGTTTTTTTTTAATTATGGCAATCTGCCGATTATTTCAGCAATTTCTGCCAGTGTCATGTAATGGTTGCTCATGAGTAATTATACAGAATTTTAAAAACTTTTAACAAATTGTGGAAGTATTTATGGACCTGTAACAAAGACAAACACAAAATAAGTGTTAGTAGATTAATATATACATACTATAGCTAATTTTTCATTAAAATATACAATACATGTGATATTCCTACAACTTAATCTTGTTAGTATATATGTATTTAATAAACATATTGATAATTTGGGGGTCAGGGAAGAATGAAAGAAGATGTCTAACATTGACTGGGCGTTGAATTTTTAATTTTGAGATGACTTGTTCAAAGGAGTGTGTGCCATATAATTGACAATTTAAAAAGATGTGATCCAAGGAACCTTCATCTAGACCACACTCACATAGAGAATTGTCTCTAACTCTAATTTTGTGTAAAAATACTGGAGTGCAACAAAAACCAAGACGGATTCTACATATAACCGATGTAACAGTTTTGCACAACTTTTTATATTTATAAAACCATGGTTTAACTGGGATTTCTGGTTGGATTGATGCATATTTACTACCCTTAATCAGACTTGATTTAACCCAGGATGCCTGCCAAGACTTACGGAGATCAATCTTTGCCTTATGTAATAAATCATAGACATGAACAGAGAAGTATTTCATGTCGGCAATACTACTCGAAACAGCCGCTTTAGCAGCCTCGTCCGCACATTCATTGCCACTGATACCCATGTGAGCAGGAATCCATGCAAGTAAAACCTCAATTCCTTTTACGGTGCATAAATATAACGATTTTTTAATTTCCATTACTATAGGACTTCGGAGATTATCCTTGAAAGGGTTTTTTACTAAGGCTTCCAGGGCACTTTTGGAATCAGAGAAAATAATTGCCTTGGTAATTACCACATGAGCTAAAATAAACTGACATGCCTCCAGAATACCAATACACTCACCAGTGAATACTGATGCTTCTGGAGGACATTGGAACTGAAGAGTGATATGCGAATTTGAATAGAAGACTGATACACCAGTTTTACCATCTGATTCTAGTTTAGATGCATCAGTAAAAAACCAGTGGTAATCCTGCCATTTATCCTGGATCAAGGAAGAGAATAATATATTAGCCTGAATAGTGTCCTTAGACAAACCAATGTATGGTATATAATTTGGAATAAAGTTTACTATTTCATATGTAGTACTATATAACGGAAAATTTGCACAATGGTAAATGGGAGCAGTTACCTCAAGTCCTCGCATTTTTCTGAATGAATTTAAAATTAAAGGGGGGTCCTTATTCTTCCAATAGTCCTCCCGTATGCATAGATTGTCCAAGTGAGATAATTTTGCTGTTAACTTATGGTCTTTGAGGAAACATGCCTTGTAAATGAACCTATCAGCAAGATATTGTCGGCGCAGTATAAGGGGAGGATCACAAGCCTCTACTTGCAGAGCGTTTGTCGATGTGGACCTCATACAACCCATTACAATGCGAAGGGACTTTGCTTGTATTGCATCAAATTTTGACAAGGCAACTTTACTGCATGGTTCTAGAATGAAGGATCCATAGTCCAGTAAACTCCTTATTGTCGCATTATAAATAAGTTTTAGAGTAAAAGGATGAGCTCCCCACCAAACACCCGCAAGGGCACGTAACATGTTGATATTTTTTTCACATTTATGAGTCATGAAGTTAATATGATCTGTCCCACTTAGTTTGGCATCCAAGATGACACCAAGAAATTTCACCTTATCTACAACCTTAATGGGAGACCCCTCAACCTCAAGGTGTACATCAGGAATGATTCGTTTACGGGAGAATACTACAGCAGAACTCTTAGAGGGCGATAATTTTAAACCATGATTATAAAGCCAATAATATAGTGAACTGAGTGATACCTGCATGGAATCTGCAGCAGCAGTGACAGATGCTCCTGACACATATAAACACAAATCATCTGCATATTGCAGTATTTGACAATCAGAATTGAGGGCTTTATGAAGATCTGAAGTATAAATATTATATAGCAAGGGGCTCAAAACCGATCCTTGGGGTAGTCCCTTCCAAACTGACCTGGCATCAAACCTTTCTCCTGGGACATGTAGGTTGACAGCGCGGTCAGACAAAAGATTGCATAAACAATTTAACATCCTTACCGGAATACTCAGGAGGCGTAATTTACTGCGGAGTACGGAAAGGAGTACACTATCATATGCAGATGAGATGTCTAAGAAAACCGCTACGACTGATTTATTAACGCTAAAAGCTAAGCGAGTATCTGCCATGAAGATGCCAATGCTATCCATGGTACTGAACCCCTTACGGAATCCAAACTGAGAGTCCGCTAGGAGACCCCTACTCTCTAGAAACCACTCCAATCTACGCTTCATTAAATGTTCCAAAATTTTGCAAATAGTTGGGGACAAAGCAATTGGTCGATAGTTATCAGCACAATTGGGAGATTTGCCTGGCTTCAATAATGGAATTATAAGTAAAGATTTCCAGTGACAAGGGACATAACTATAAATAAAACAAGTATTTATTAAATTTAAAAGGTACAGACGGCTGTTCTGACCAGTCATTTTAAAAAAAGAATATGGGAAACCATCTACCCCAGGTGCAGAGTCCCGTAGATGTTTCAGTACTGCATTCAACTCCTGAAGTGAAAAAGGATCATCTAAGGGAGCACTGGAAATTTCAACAGCTCCAGGACATGATGGACATTCCTCCAAAAGGGGCACAAAGGCTGGAGCTAGTTTATTAAGAAATTTGCCGCAATATCTTGTGGGATAGGGGGGTTATTTTGTAAAGAGTAGCCACGCTTAAATTTCTTAAATTTTTTCCAAACTTGGGAAGCTGAAGATGAAGGAGACAGAGAGAAGCAAAATTTTTTCCAACTGTCATATTTTTTTTTCCTAAACAATCTCTTGGATTTTGCTACTATCTGGTTATAGCGAATTAAATTATCTGGAGACATGTTGCTAATGTAATTTAATTCAGCTTCATTTCTGGCTCTAATTATTGCAGTACATTCTCTATCCCACCAGGGTGGAGATGATAATTTACCAGAGGCTGAATTTTTTAAAGGTATGCTCTCATCAGCAGCCAATGTAACAGCGTCAGAGAACAGAGATAGGCAAGAATCTAGATTATGGATTGTAATTTGGGGTAAAGAATAAATTTCATTTTCCAATGTTTCTTTATACATATCCCAATTAGCACTCTCAACTCTGTATTTTAATAAAGGTGTTTTGACTTTATGTGGTAAAGATCCCCCAATCAAAGTAGTACAAGTGGGGTAGTGATCACTACCATAGGTCAAGCTTAGACATTTCCACTCTAGCTGAGCAGTTAAATTAGGAGGGCATAGGGTTAGGTCTACACAACTCTTACTCTGACCCAATCTTGGAAGTCTGGTGGGAGAACCGTCATTGAGTATGCATAAACCAACTTCGTCTATTAGTTCAACCAATTCTATACCTGCCCTATCATTCTGATTAGAACCCCAAAGTGTATGGTGAGAATTGAAATCGCCCAAGAGAATAACAGGTGACAATGAATAACAAATATTTTTAATATATTGAAAACTATAGGAATTGGGGGATGGGAGGTAAATAGAAACAAAATTAATACCGAGTACTCTCACTCCTACTGCATTAATTTCGTTTCCATGCCTGGGAAGAGTAAGAAGGGTGTATGGTAGGACATTATTTACCAGGATAGCAGAACCACCATAACCATCAGCACGGTCATCGCGGAATGTACTGTATCCTGGAAAGTTGAAGTGAAGGCGTGGGGTAAGCCACGTCTCAGAGATGGCAAAAATTGTGGGGTGATGAACATTGATTAAATGGGCAATTTCACTTTTTTTTGGAACCACGCTCCTGGCGTTCCACTGAAGAAACAGGAGATCCATTTCGCTGTGATTGCACTGCAGTAATTAAATTATAGGCAACGTGGTCCGATAACTGGTGTTTTAACAAAAAGGAGGTAAGGTGGATAACTAAAGCTTCTAACTCCTTAGAAGAATCCTCCTCAGAAGGAGATATTTGTTTCCCAGCTAGGGCACAACCATTTGAAGAAGGACTATAGGAGTAGTTGTTGATAAGTTCCTGGTGAGCCTTATGGTCATATCCAGGAACTAAACGAGGACGCTTTTTAGGATTAATAGATATAACTTTTCTATATGAAGTTTTGGTGGGGGTTATAACCTGTTGTTGTTGGGACCTGGATTTGGAAGGATTTAGAGGGGAGACATAATGAAGAGAAGATCCAGGATTTGTAGAAAAAAACATCGGCATATGACTTATAAACTGAAGGGAGTTTTTTAGAAGCTTCAGCATAAGATATATTATTTTCAGTCATAATAATTTTTATATTTTTTTGCCTTTGGTGTTCTGGGCAGCTTCTACTATTAGCTGCATGAGGGCCTTCACAATAAAAACACACAGGTTCATCTACTGAGCAATTTTCTCCAAAATGTTCACCACCACAGCGGTAACATTTTGGATTTGATCTACATTTTGATCTAGTGTGACCATACTTGCAACATCCGAAACATTGCACAGTAGGGAAGTAATATAGGGAAACTGGTAGGGAATTGTAAAAACAAAAAATCCTGCTAGGAAGAGATTGACCGTCAAAGGTTAGAACAACCGAAGGTGTGGGCTTCCACTCTGTGGTACCCTCTGATACCACCTTACGGTTGATACGTCTAACCTTTAAAATGAGACCACACCCTGAAGGAGATTTTAAATTTTCAAAGATCTCTGTTTCGGACCAATCAGTTGGCACCCCTGTAACAACACCCATCCGGGTAATATTATACGTAGGAATAGTAGATGTATAGCCCTTAGCTACTATTTCGCTATTTCCAAGAAAAGCATTGGCATCCTCAGGTGTTTTAAATTCCACAGCAATTCTATTCCGACCTACTTTCTTGACACCGTCCTGAATAACATTTTTGATATTCATTCGCATCATTAACTGACCAAACTTTATTGGGTGAATTGATGTACCTGCAGCAGGGTCGTCAGATTTGTAGGAGATATGGACCAAGAAAGGAGCCACATCCCTGTTCGAATACCTATCGCGACTAATAAGAGTTGGGTTAGGAAGAACTGGATCTTGCTGCATATTAGCCTTTTTCAAGGGTGGGTTATCCTCATTAATAGCATTGCTCTGAGAGTTTTCTATAACCTCGAAATTATCCAAAGGAACTGTCAAGCTAGGAGTATATGTAAAACCGTCCTGAGAAATTGACTCCACAACTACCTTAGCAACATCTAATGAATTTGAAGAATCTGGCGGCCGGCCAGGATGCGGATCATCCACATCCATGGTCGTCCGGCATAAGCTTCAAGATTAGAAAATAAAACTTACCACTAGTCAACAAATATAAATATATACGATTCACACAAACATAAAACAATCACCAACACAAGAGGCACCAAAAATAACACCAAAATCGTAATTTTAATGCTAAAATTAGTTATTAGAAATTCTACCACATGTGCTCGCCATAAACACTACAAGCAGACTCCTGCTTTTTTGTTCTTGATCCGATCGGCGATGACGGCGCAGGCGTGCGTTTTGCTTGACAAATTTTGATACGTTCCGTTCCACCAAAACATAATGTTTGACAAATTAAGTTTCATTTTATTATTATAAACCCTAGTCGTCTAGTAAAACAGTTTAACCTAGCTATAAATGAGTCAGTATTGATGATATATCGTTAATATATTTAAAAATAAATTTTCTTCTTAAATTAAATGGTATAATTGTGTCCTGAGTTACCGAGTTCTGCATAAAACGGAACGCGGCAGAGGGAAAGGATCGCACACCAATCTCTGGGCAAAAAATGGATGGATTGATATGTTTTGTTATTGGCACGCAGGTAAAGATCAAGATAGCGATAGAGCTAATCTAGAGATAGGACTGACTGACAGATTGCGGATCGTTTATGAATTTCGGGCGATAGTCGATCAAAAGTCAAATTCATGTTGACTGTTTTCTTTGACTATCGCGATGTTGTGCACTCTGAATTCTTACCGGAAGGTCGAACGGTAAATAAAGAATATTATTTGAGCGTTATGCGGCGTTTAAGAGAGCAAATTCGACGAAAAAGGCCTGATTTGTGGAAAGAAAATTCTTGGATTCTGCACCGCGATAATGCGCCTTCGCACAAGGCCATCATTGTGAACGAATTTTTTACCAAACACTCAACAAATACCATCCAGCAACCACCATATTCACCAGATATGGCTCCAGCTGATTTCTTTCTTTATCCTAAACTCAAATTACCACTTCGTGGTACCCGTTTTCAATCGGTAGAAGACATAAAGGAGAATTCGCGGCGAGAACTGAACTCAATACCGAAAGCAGCGTTTAAAAAATGTTTTCATGAATGCATTATTCGTTGGCGTAAGTGTATCGTTTCTAAAGGAGCATACTTTGAAGGTGATAGATGAATAACAAACATTTTGTATATTATTGATCTTTTCCCGGTACTTTTTGACAGAGTAGTATAATTTCTATTCCTAAATATATTATTGATTGCCGTTCGGTAAATAACTGATTGGTAACGTCGAGCCCCTTGAGATGTTGGTGGAGGCTTTTGGTGACTAGTGGGACATTTATTGTTGAGTTCACATCCCACATGGCGGTTGATTACTATTATAGCCTTTTATTGTTGGTTTAACTTATTTTTATTATAACTATATAAATTATTTTACTATTACCTAATATTATATATTTAATTTCGATGTATGTAGAATACTAATCTGAAACATCAGTTTGCTTAAACATTTCTTACAAAATTTTTATTACATACGAATAAAGTTCATATTTCAAAGTATAACTCGAATTGGAATTTTAGCGGAGTTGGTAAGAATCACGTTAATTTGTTATTTTCAGACACTGTTTATGCTGCTTCTCCTTTTGCTCGCGAAAGGCTGGGCTGTGACCAGGTTGGAGCTTACATACAAACCACTCGTGTTCGGTGTATGGCTGGCTTATGGCATTGTTCATATCTTACTCTACGTCTGGAATACTGTAAGTGTTTAAAATTTATATTTATGATAGTTTAATGCATATCGTCGTCCCCTTCTTCTAACGAGTGTCCTGAAATATTGTTATACCTTCATATTGGATTCTTCGTCCCCTAAACTTTTCGAGAATATGGTGACTATAAAAAATGAGTAATACATAATAGGTCTTTACCTATGAAATTGCCGTTTTGTATGAAAAAATTTAAACGAATTTTTTTCATGAATTTTTTTATTTGTATTAATCGAAGTAATCACCCATGCAATCAATGCATCTTTGCCATCGCAGTGGCAGTTTATTGATGCCCTTCTTAAAGAAATCAGCTGGACGGGAGGCAACAAATTCTTCAAAGGCATTTTGTACTGCCTCTCGGGTATTGAATTTTTTTCCCGCCAAGAAGTTATCCAAATTCTGGAAAAAGTAGTAGTCTGTAGGCGCAAGGTCTGGTGAGTAGGGCGGATGACGGAGAGCTTCCAACCCCAGTTCTTGCAACTTGGAGACCGTCTGCTGTGCAGTATGAGGTCGCGCGTTGTCGTGCAGGAGCAGCGGAGACGAGCGATTGACCAATGCTGGTTGGAGATGCGCCAGCTTCTCCATCATTGTGCTCAGTTCTTCACAGTACACATCTGCAGTAATGCTCACCCCGTTTGGTAAGAAGCTGTGATGAATCACACCGGCGCTAGACCACCAAACAGTGACCATCACTTTTCTAGGGGTAAGTTTTCGTTTAGGGCATTGTTTAGGTGCTGAACCAGGATCCAACCAACTTGCTGAGCGCTTGCGGTTATCAAACAGATTCCATTTTTCATCGCAGGTAACAATGCGGTTCAAAATTCCTTCATTTGTGTGTCTGTTGAGCAGTGCAAGGCACGTCTCGACGCGTACTTCGCGCTGGCGATCATTGAGTTCGTGGGGCACCCATTTGTCAAGCTTTTTTACCTTGCCAATTTGACGCAAATGGACCAATATTGTTTTGACGCTAACGTCGAAAGCTGCTGCTAATTCAGCCGTAGATTGTGTATCATCAGCTTCCACAACCGCCTTTAATTCGTCATTGTCGACCAAAGTCTTCGGACGACCGCGAGGTTCATTTTTCAGGTCGAAATTTCCAGAACGGAAGCGAGCAAACCAATAACAGGTGGTGCGTTGGTTTGTAGTGTTAGCTCCGTAAACGTCGTTGATGTTGCGTGCCGCTTGTGCCGCGTTGCTGCCACGACGGTACTCATATTCCATAATTACTCGAATTTTTAACGTATCCATGATGACGAAAAAGATTGAAATGCGATGAAAATGTAACACTAATCAATAAAGAAATGACTACTTTTGGAAAAAAGAATCCATGTTTTTAAAATAAAATTAATTTGAAATTAGAATTCTTAGCCAAACAAAAATTATTTTGATTTGAAATGGCCAGTACTGCAGAACGGCAATTTCATAGGTAAAGACCTAATATTATTATCTTACTTATATCAACATAGCATACAAATATTAATAGATATACATTAAGTACATTGCTATTAATGTTATTATATCTACGCGTCGCTAACAGTGACAATGCCCCCGATTCTATGCAATAGCAAATAAAGTAATTTTAATATAATTGCATTTTTTTCCAACATGGTAGGTATTTATGATAGACTTGGCGCAAAATTCTGAGGGGATGGTTGACCGCCAAAGTGGTTTAATTTCTGAGCGCCTCCGTACTTTGGAGGGACGTTAAGCTGTTGGTCCCGGTTGTAGTCATTAAGCCATGTCAGATACCCAATGGGCTGCTTGGACAACACTGACACTAGGGTAACCACTGCCCGTACGATAAGTAAGTAATTAAGTACTATAAAGCAGAGACTACACCGTCAGCTTGCTAGCTGGCGAGCGAGGGAAACTATATAAACTAAGCGAAGTTTGAGTAGCTAAACTATGTGCGTTCACACTAAAACCTAAGGACGGACAGGCGAGTGAGAGAGGGGAACCTTTCGCATGCCAATCGGCGACCACATTGCCAGCTAGTGAGAGATCGAGCGAGGTGGGCGAGCACCTTGCACCTCAAGTCATACTTACTTCGGTTCACACCGTGAACTACAGACCAAAGCTATGGTAACGAGTTGAACAATAGCATCGCCGGCGATCGTAGGATATTTCTTGAGCATCGTTTGTATTACTGTGGTAGCTTATCTCTCTAATTCGCGGTGTGAACTGAAGTGTGAAAATAGGTGAAGCAATGCTCGCTCTCGCTAGCTGGCGGTGTGGTCTGCGCTTAATACGCCTAGTTTTAGTAGTTGGACACTTTGCGGTCAGTTCTTTTTATACGTGCTATATATAGCATAAGCAAATAATGGTCTATATTTGCTTTACTATAATATCTGGGGACAATGTCACACAGATCATCCTAGCCCCAAACTAAGCAAAGCTTGTACTATGGGTACCAGGCGACGATATACATACTTATATAGATAGATAAATACATATATACATAGAAAACATCCATGACTCAGAAACAAATATTCGTGCTCATCACACAAATATTTGCACTTACCGGGATTTGAACCCAGGACCACCAGCTTCGTAGGCAGGAGCACTACCAACTAGGCTATGGTGACCTTCATTAGGCTATGGTGACTATAATAATATGTTAGTGAAGCAAATATTGACCGTTATTTTAATTACTGTTAAATCTAAAAGTTATTCATTAGTAATCTTATAAATATTACACAATCTGAAATGAGCTAGAGATATCTTTAAGACTTATTAAATTACGAGGAATTCTCTAGAAATCTTCGAAAACAGAACGGATTTCTATTTATATTTCTGTAATCAGAGACGAAAATTGTCTATGCCTGACCATTTCATTCTTAGGTCGCACTTTCAGACTTGTTTTTAGACATTCATTTTGAGTCTATAAAAGCAAAAGAAAACAATTGAGTGACTTGCTACTCAAATAGACATCCTAGGAGAATCACCTTGACAATAATTAAATTTACATACCACGTAACTAGCGTGGTATTTACATTTACGTAATTTTAAAGGAGAAAATAGGTCAAGAGATAGTATTATCACTGACAGGACGCGGGAAATCACTAGGAAGAATATCGTTCAAAGCGATATAAATATTTGACCAATTAAAAATACGAGTATATATGGTCACAGGTCCGGTCTCAGGACCACATTCATAAATAGAATTGTTTCTGATTGTTATCTTAGCTAGGAATACGGCCCAACCAAAGACGAGGTGGTGTTAAAAGGTTAATTTTGAAACATTGCCGTATTTAGATGACCGGCCGAGTGCGAGTCCGTCTCGCACACGAAGAGTTTCATACCACCATGGAAGATGTTAAATTAGAAGTTTCACGTTTCTTGTCACCTCCTTTTATTTTGAATTTTATTCTATTTTTATCATTTGTTGTTTCTGGGCTAAGGGAAATACATACTCCGTGAAATTTTCAAATTCCTACCTGTTAGTGTTCATGAGTTACAGCCCGCGGCTCGAAAAACAGGCGGTCGGGCAGCTTTGTTGTGTGTTGTTGTTGTAACTGTTGTATATAATAACTAAGCCTATGCTGGTTGTCCGGTCTGGTAATGGTGGTTTCGTTGCCTTTAGCTCAGTTGGAACCCTAAAAATCTTGTAATGCGTGACGTAATTTATGTAATGTCCCATATCTTAATAGCTGATTTCAATAGAAATGAAGCAGGATGGAAGTTAACGAGATGTAAATTAATGTGTTGTATTTGTTTGCAGACAGAGGTAGACATAATAGAAGAGATTGATGAGTACCAGACGTGGCCCGGCTGGTTGATCCTCTCACTGCGCGTGGCCATCATGACGTGGTTCGTACTCGAGCTGCGGAACACAATGATGTATGAACACAATATCCAGAAACTCAATTTCCTCCTTCATTTCGGCGCGTCGAGTCTTGTGTGGTTCGTTTACTTGCCGATTATAGCACTGATTGCGCTCCAAATCAGCCCTTTGTGGAGGTTCAAGTTTTTGTTGGGTGAGTAAATCTCATATTAAGACCCACCCTACAGCGCGCAGTTATCTCGCCGCACATTTAAATGATATATAATAGTGATATACACTTTTTAAAAATGTGCGAGCGTGATGGCTGCGCGTTGAAGGATGTCCCTTAAAAGGCTGTCAATACTTAATTTTCGCCAATCGCGCGCGTCTAAACTAAAATAGATTGAGTAGAAAACTTTGCCTAGTTTTCTAAGTTTACAAGTTTAAAAGCAGGGCAAATTTTACTCTATATGACAAATTTAAGCCAGCAAAGTTACATTATGTATTTATTTTGAATTAAATATTGTAATACGAATTTGGAGACACTTAGCATTGGCGAGCTCAGAATGAAATCAAAATGCTTGCTTTTCACGCCGGAGGGCGTGGGTTCGATTCCCACCCAGGACAGATATTTGTGTGCATGAACATGTCTGTTTGTCCTGAGTCTGGGGGTAATTTATCTATATAAGTATGAATTTACAAAAGAAAAGTAGTATATGTAGTATATCATTTATCTGGGGCATTATTTACACACGGCCATCTGATCCTAAACTAAGCAGAGCTTGTACTATGGAAACCAGATAACTGCATGATATACTGCATATTTTATTTTTCTTTTCTAAATACATACTTATATAGATAAATTGGAAACACTTCATGTGATCGTTAAAGTTAAATATGGCGGTCAGTCTTTGGATGGGTGACCGCCATGCTTAACTTCGATCACCTACGAACTGGTGAAAGCAACTCGCTATGAGCGCCTCGATGTCTACTTGAACTTGCTACACAACTTTATTTTGTGACCATAATAAATATATTTATTTTCACGTTTTAGGTATTACTTACTCAGCGGATTGCCTGGCGTTTTGTGTGATGGCGCACTTGCTATGGCCGACGCGTTCTGAACAGTACTTACTACTAGCGCCCTCTGACTATACAGGTAAACATTTTTTTATTATTTAGATGCGGCTTCTTACTACCACGATGCCTTCATTCATTGAGGCTTAGTGTCCGTGAACTGCATGTAAAGTGGCCCGCTGTACAGGATTACTTACTTATTATTAGGATTTATTTCTCTAGAGCTCAATTATAAAAAAAAATCGTATCGATATCGAAATAATGTATCGAACGCCTTAGCCAGGTCTAAGAAGATGTAAATTACTTTTGCTTTTGATCTAATTTGAACAGAGTTTTATTTAGTAAGGTCCAAAAGCGCATTGTGCGTTGAAATTCCGGAGCGGAATCCATACTGAGATGAAGATAAGACTAGGTTAGTTGGGCGATTGGTTTCCGCACTTAGAGGATTGGCACACTTCTACGTCCCACGCTGCATTTTGCGTGTCGATACACCTACGCGGGTACTTGCGGGCGTGCAGATTTGCATCATCGTGCGGGTTTTTTACGCACTCACGCGCGTTCTTGCATTTTATGGATTCACGGCGGTTCTTTCTAATTTCATTCAAAGCTGTTCGTTGCGTTGATAGTGCAGTACAGAGCATGGCGCCAGTTTTCATATTTTAAATATTTATTAGTGTGGAACTCATTTAGGATGCTGCAGTTATACTAACTGTTTGGTTTTTGTACAGTCAAATTAATAGAAATCATGCCCATTGTTTCACTTTCTGCGCTCTGTTGCTGTATTCATCGCATTTCATATTCCAAATAGCTGGGTGATTTTCGATTTCGAATATAAATCGATCGATATCGAGATCCATTTTCAAACACTTGTCAAGCCCTTCCAAAATCACGCACGGCATTGCGGTACTCGATGTGCCATACCTTGCGTTTCTCGCACAGGGGTGCATGTTTCTCCGCTTGTGGGTGCGTAATCTGCATCCACGTGGGTTCGTTTTCTATACAAACGGAGATACTTACAAGCCAGTTTAGAACACGCACTCATACACTACGCTGTATCATGCGGTGCAGTGTGACAATCGCCTTAGCCTCCTGATTGGGCCGTTGTACAAGCTAAGAGTTTATTCTTATCTAAATAATTGATGAGTCTATTGTTCATAAACCTCTCCAAGAGTTTAGAGAAGGTAGACAAGGCATATGTCTATAGTTGTTGGGTAGATCTCTGTCCTCATTGCCTTTGTCGATAGGATGGACTACCTACTGCCAGTTTGAAGGCATCTGCGAAAATCACCAAAGGAGATAGCTAGGTTACAAATATACGGAATGGGTGGGATAAGAATATTTGTAAACATTTTTAGAAGTTTTCCAGATATTGGTTTATTATTAGTTCCCGTAATGATTTTTTAAGTCTTCAACGTCCGATTCATCTGTTTCATTCATAACAAGGGTTTGTGGATACATTGGTATAGTGCGTGCGGAAGAGCTAGTCACCGCCTGAGGTAAGCTAGCGGCAGGACAGGGGAGGTTTACAAACGTGTAGCTAACTCAGGTTGCCGTCGACCACAGTGACGGTTACACTTAGTTGTTCGCGCCAGTTTGTCCCAAATATACATGAGATAAAATATCCGAAGATGGGTCCGCCAATTACACGAGATGTGAAAAATGTTATCTACAATGTGCACAGTTTTTTTCTCAAACGTAAGGGCGACAAGGAAAGTATAGAACACAAATATGATATGAACATCATTAAATTAGTGGCAGAGGTTACAGGAGTGACAGCTCGAAGTATAATGAGAATTGTAGCTGAAGGGAATTCGAATCGGGAAACATCTGATAAACCAAAATGTTCATCTCCACGGACACCTAAACAAATGAAGAAGAGAATCCACATTGATTATTTCGACATGGGCATAATACGAAGAGATTCATCAGTTTTATACTGTTGATAAAAAATCCCATGTATTCGTAAGTTGCTTGCAGTTTTGAAAGAAGATGGCATCGTGAACTGCGGTTTTACCTATTTATGAGAGCTTTTACATAAGATATTTTTTAGGAAATGTAAATCTTAGAGTCACATTTTGTATCGTAAATAATAAAATTTAAGAATGGCTAATAATAATTTTAAATATGCGTTTATTTTTGTCTAGCCAGGAATTAAAAATATTTATTTGTTATAATTACCCATTACATTACTTAAGACTTTTGCTGTCGTGTTATCGTAAGATTTATCTGCCCTTCAATATCTGATGTCAAAAGTCAACGTTTTGTCAATCCCGCCCTTCCCGTCTCACCGCCCACATATCTCAGGAGGTGACTAGCTCTTCCGCTCGCACTATAGTACCGCCGGCGATTTAAGATGTATTTGTTTTGAAGTGATACCTTCTGCTATGGACGTTGATAAAGTAATTGTTGATATTAGTTCCAATTGTACATTAATAATAGGACATTTTGTGATCAGGGTTTGTAAGTGGTGTTTTTTGGTGTGTGTGATTGTTTTGACAGTATCTCAGAGCTTTTCATTGTTGTTTATTTGGGTGTGTTTTGAGTAGCAATGTATAGTAGTTATTTGGGGAATAACATAGTTGGGAGATTTCTTTAGCTTTGAGTGTAGGTGTTAAAAGTCTCGGCGTCATCCATAATTTTCTTAAATTGTTTCGGTTTGGTAAGAGTTTTTGTATTGTATTACCAATTATGAGTGTGTTAATAGAATGAATAAAATAATTTGTTGCCTCATTTACATCACTGGTAAGGGCTTTCTCAACGGGCCGAAGTCAATCAGATCGACTGCACGTGTGGCGCAGCGGTTAAGGCAGTCACTTCGCCATAAAGCATACGTAATATATATTTACTTTATATTTGCAGCGGGCATAGAAGAATTAGATGAGTTCAACGAATCCCCGCACGTAGTCCACAGCGACACAGTCGCTCTCACCACGGCGGAATGCATCAACGCAGATGAAGAGGAGATCATCTTCACGCGAGCCTCACACAAAAACGGCACAGCATTCTCATAGCAATGTGAACAAACTTAAGATGTTCGGGCGACGTGCGCGTGCGCCCCTGATCCTCGACTTATGAATTTAACACGATCGATTGGTCTCATCGGATGCGTTTCCTATATAGATGTACCTGGAAGATAATCACGATTGTGTCAACTTAATTGTTGTTATATTATTAGGAAAATAAGAGGTGAATGATGAATGATTTATACAATTGAGCGAAGAGCGAATTGTTCGTGCGCTAGATGCGTTACTATGTGTTACTATGTCTTATTAGCATAGTTCGCTGTTTAAAAAATTATAAGTATAATGTGAGATACTCGAATAATTTGGAATATATTGATATCAAACGAACATCGTCGAAAGCACAAAATGAACCTTCGGGTTTTTGAACAGTTGATGGATAGAAGGAAAAAATATACGATACGAAGTGATGTATTTAAGAGTCAATTAATCAAATTGAATTATTTTCTGAATGTTCAGATTATAGAGACAATGAAGAGAAAATGTAAATGTGCCAACGATTGTACGAACAATTATCGTCATAAATTAATAATAATTGGAGTTACCTACATTATTGTAAGTGTGTTCGTAATCATTGTGTCTGTGAGTTTACCCATCATTATCGATGAAAATGAATGTTAAAGTTGTATGGAGACTTATTGTACAAGTTGACGCCGCGTCGTAGGATACACTTAGACCTTGACAGCTAAGCAATAAGGGCGGTTTTCGTGCGTGCGTGTTGCGTCGACTGTACGTAAGTATATCAGGATTATCTATTAAGTGGACAGTCATTTGTAAAATGTATTAAAACCACCATTGACTAAGAAGATTTTATCAGATTTTATTTAAATATAGATTGAATGTGTCTGCGGTATTTTTATCATAGTTCTTATGCCATCAAATTAAATGACTGCCTACTTTAATAGCGTACAATAATTTTACCTATGTTCTTCTAAGTATTGTTATAGATCAGATACTTAAATCGAAGTTACGACTAAAATGCAAGTAAAGCTACGTAATTGTAGTTAGTAAACAGAACATAACAGTTGGTTCCTTTACATAAATTTAATACATAATAGAGTAATGTAGATTGATAGTATTGATGCTGCCGGAGGGGTAAAAATAACAGTTTCTTAATATTCAATTCATCTGATATCTCGTCAGTAATGTAATATGCTGTTAAATAGTTAAAAATAAAGTACCACACATGAGTTTAGGTATATAGCTGTTTTTGGTAATTTTTTATATTATTGTAAGTAATGGAATCAAGCGTTCCTTTGCAGTAATCCATAACATTCAAAATACAAATTCCTCTAATTTTCAGTTTAATCAACATGCAAGAAGGACAATTTAAACATTTTATAATATAAACAAAATTGACGGTCACCGTAGCCTAGTTGGTAGTGATCCTGCCTACGAAGCTGGTGGTCCTGGGTTCGAATCCCGGTCAGTGCAAATATTTGCGTGATAAGTACGAATATTTGTTTCGGAGTCATGGATGTTTTCTATGTATATAAGTATTTATCTATCTATATAAGTATTTATATCGTCGCCTGGTACCCATAGTACAAGCTTTGTTAATTTGGGGCTAGGATGATATGTGTGACATTGTCCCCAGATATTATTATTATTATTAATTAGTGAAGTTAACACTACATGTTAATTTTGTAGTTTTTTATTTTATTGGATTTACGGGTATAATAGACAGGTTCCAAATCTGATTAAGAAACCAGGAATGTCGGGACGGTGCAAATAAACCAATTTGCTTTCCATTCTCAGTTTATCCACAAAGATGTTACATGGATATATCATAACAGCCAGACCAGCGTCTTCTAAATCATTAGTTTTATAGTTGAATTAGAAAATTGCACTATTCAGCCATACGCTCCAATAAAACCTAAAAAGCAAGTGTGACGCAGTGGTTAAGGTATTACCTCACTATTATTTTTTCTTTTTTTTTTTTTTTATTCACGTAGACTTTAAAAAAGCGCTTGCAAATAGTCGATACAGTTATTATTTCTAGTTGCATATTACAGATATTTAGGTACACGGAATGTTAAAACATTTATACTGTTTATTGTGGTTTGAACCCGTTAATTAAATTGGATATTTATAGTCTCCCGCGTTACATGGTTAATTTTCCTAGTTCGGGTGTCGGCGTTCCACTGTTGATAATTCTGAAATTCTATATCAATACTAGTAAAGGTATTAGAATACGTGAGATATGACTACAATATACTTACTTATCGTATGGGCAGTGGTAACCCTAGTATCTAGAATTGTTAAAGCCGCCCAGTAGTCCCCTGATTTGACTTAACGGCTGTTGCCCTCCGAAGCACGGAGACATTCAGAAATTAAACTACTTTGGCGGTCATCCATCTATGGACTGACCGCGAGCCTAGTTGCTTAACCTCGCCGATCCCTTACGGACCAGTGAGAGCATCTATGATATGGAATATAAATATATATTAGGTATACTGAGAGGAAACTTGTTTTATGAAGCGTTCGCCACTCCAATATCCATATTTTATTGCTGTTAGGGTTATAGGTGAGTGAGGTAATTTGAGTGACTTTTGATTTTGAATTGGAACTTAACAGAATAGTTACAGATTCACTATACAACTGGCATTACCGAGTTTTATATGTTCAGTTAACTTAGATGGATTGAATAATGAGGCTGTGAAACTAATTAATCTTATGAATCATTGTTGATATACGTTTTGTATACATAAAGATAGTTATTCAAATATATATATTTAAAAAAAAGTATATTTGTGATGTACAGTGACTTTAGAAATATTAAGTACAATTAGATCTCAATTTGCGGATTTATGCTTGTGACAGCTATTACTATATTTTTATCGGTGTTTAAAATTATTTTGCTTTTTGTCTATACTGTATTATTACATGTCTAATTATTATTATAACTAGTTTAAATTGCTGTCTGAATTAACCAAATTAACATTCCAAACAAAATTTATATTAGAACTATTTAAAATTACTACTAAATCAGGATATGACGGCAGGTTTTACGTTAGCATGCTCGTGATGATTCATATTTCATCATCATCATCATATCAGCCGAATGACGTCCACTGCTGGACAAAGCCCCCCCCCCCCCCCCCCAAAGATCTCCACAATTCCGGTCTTGCGCTATCCGCATCCAGCGGTTTCCAGCGACCCGCACAAGATCATCGGTCCATCTTGTAGGGGCCTGCCCACGCTGCGTCTTCCGGTTCGTGGTCGCCACTTGAGAACCTTTCTGCTATAACGGCCGTCGGTGCTACGAGCTATGTGCCCCGCCCACTGCCACTACGTTTATGCAATTCTTCGGGCTATGTCGGTGACTTTGATTCGTATTTATTTGTAACTAATTCTAATTTATTTAATACTAATCTCTATCCATATATCATGCCTGGATAACTTGATTTTGCTAAGTCCATTCTCAACATTTTTCTTACACTAGAAAACAAATTGCATATAATTGTAAGCGGGTACGGAACTCGACCTATCCGTAGAATAAAGTGACTTGCTGGAAAAATTATGTAAAATGTTATAGCTGATTTTGTACTTGACAATTTTCTAATCACTCTCCTCTGAAATAACAATTTTGCAGAAGTAACTGTATTCTATGGATATGTCGAACTACACATATGACATCACTTACGCGTTCGTCTTCACCATGATGAGCTCTGGTGTTACTCACATCCGCCGAAGTTAGTATGGCAGGTGGGACAGTTGACAACCTCATGTTTGGGATTTCTTGAGAAACTGGTAAACTCGAGAATAATTATTTCTCGGTGAGACTACAATACCGCGTAATTAAAAATGTTTCCTTTTCCATTTTAATCCTTATTCCGTCGCAATAAGAATTGTAGATTCGTAGCAAACCTTTTTAATCACGCGGTTTTGCAGTCTCACGGACAAAATATGCCATAAAGCACTGTCTAATTTATCACGTGCCGTCGCTGAATAAAGGCAGAATATTCTCGTCGTCGTTACAGCTAGATAAATAGGGCCAAATGTTGTAACACAATAATGGCCAATGAAACTTGCGCTCGGTAACTATTTAATTAGGTGCGTATTCTCGAACCAATGTATACAAAATCACACAAGAATTTCAGTAATACAACACAGTCTTATGTACTTGAAGCTTCGCGTTATACTTGCCGGTGGCGTCAGGCTTGACATCGTGTAATTAAATGTGATTTCATGACTTCTTCTTTGATCTAGCGGTCGTATGTAAAACCGCAATTAGTGAGGGGCTGGCTTTTCGGGTTAGACCGAATTTGAAAATTTCAGTATCTGCCCGAAGTCTGACGGTGATAGTCAAGTATGGGTGTTAGAGAACAGAAAACGAACATGTGTTTGCGGACACACGTGCAGCATAATATATTCTGCGTAGTTGGCTAATCTCCGTTGAATAAAGCTGCCGTTGACGTATTTCTGTCAGAAGCACTATTACGTGATATAAATCTATTATTTTTGTACCCATTTTATTATATAATCGGTAATAGGTTGGTAGGAGGAATGAGGTATGGCCAAAAATAGGCCTGACGGACACAGCACATTCGATGCGAAGCTACAAGTACATCAGAACGCCCATATATTGTACCGGTTTACAGGCGATCTGCCATGCTTAGGTTAATAGAAACTCTTGTATCTTTATATCGAAGAAGCCTGTACATGGTTCCGCCATTACGAGAGTTTCTCGTAACATAGCTTCAAGAGGTACCTATATATAAAGAAACCTAATGCAAAATTATAACCTAAAGTTTTTAACGTCTAATCCATATCCATTCCATAATAGTGAATATAATTTAAAACGTGTCATAAACTATTTAAAGCTACCAAACCTGCCATCATATTCTGATATTACAGTATAATATAGTTGGTTTAGCTTATGTCGAAACTAAATTAATAGTTACATCATTTAGAAATTATGTATTTAGTAGATACCTTTACGATGAATGTCAAATTTGAATTGTAGCTAAGTTGCGCTTTTATATATTTATTTTAATTTAGGATTATTTATATTTATTTAGGATTTGAAGTGATAATTATCAAGATAAATATCCAAGAATATTTCTCATAAATAAAAAAGTATTGTTTGTGTCCTCCTGGTTGAATTGGGCAGTGTACTATACGAGACCACATCAGTTTGAACCTTATCACTTTGTAAAAAGGTCCAAAACACTGCAAAATAAAATACAGCAAAACCTGGTTAAGGATTAAGAATCGCCTCTTTGAAAGGTAAAAGATAAACTAAATTAGACAAATTTCATATTTCTTTGTATTGAAATTTTATTGATTCTTGTCATGTCAACATATATATAGTGTAAGAGTAGAAAGCTAGTGTAGTACCTATGTTTATTTTTATCTATTTATTCCTGAATGTCATGTATGAATAAATGTTTTACTATATTCGAATTGAGAAGCTAGATGTGTTATTTATTTTAACCGTCATAATCTCAGGATACCAGCGGTAAGACAGCTGCGATTTTTAAACGGGTTTTATTGATTTTCATTAAACACAGAAACCGCAATATTACAATATTAGTATCTTAATTTAAAATGTTACTTGCCACCTTTGTGTGGAAACAGTACACTTTTCCAGTTAATTCCTGAGAAAATATTATGAAAATGGAATAGGAAGAGTTGACTAAATTAAGCTATTTTATTTTTGTATTTCGTTATTCATAGAAATTTATTATACATATTATAATATTCATACACGGCCAACTGATCCCGAACTCAGCAAAGCTTGTACTATGTAAACCGACATCTGATATATTACATATGCTACTTTTCTTTTGTAAATACATACTTATATAAATAATTACACCCAGACTCGGGACAAAGAGACATCGACTCGAGGCATGTTCATGCACACAAATCTCTGTTTTGGGTGCCACGCCAACCAGCCAATTTTTACATACTATTTAAACAAAGTTCCGACAGTAAAACTGTATTACTTAAATATCCAGCTATAAACGTTCATGTTATCACTGGTGGCTGGTGGTCCTGGGTTCGAATCCCGGTAAGTGCAAATATTTGTGTGATGAGCACGAATATTTGTTTCTGAGTCATGGATGTTTTCTATCTATATAAGTATTTATCTATCTATATAAGTATGTATGTCGTCGCCTGGTACCCATAGTACAAGCTTTGCTTAGTTTGGGGCTAGGATGATCTGTGTGACATTGTTGAGAAATTATTATTATATTATTGATTACAGCGCAGATTTCCCTATACCAGGATAAATCGGATCACGTACCAGGATAATTGCTGTTTGGTTGCTCAAAATTTTATATTGGTATTATTGGTGAATTATTGGTAAATTATTTGTAACCTATATAACTACTAGATATAGTTTTTAGTAACAATATAAAAGTTATAGAGAAAACAAAACGGGGAAATTTGTACCTTATGGTACTGAGGTATTCTTTAATCGAGACCTGGCAGCTTTTACACACACACACACACACACACACACACATACAAGCACTTATTGCTTTTTCCCGTAAAAAAATGCCCAACGCGTCTAAAGTTTTTACGTAAAAAAGTTCGAATTTTTTATATATATAATTGTATATACGGTGTGTGAACTTTTTCAACGTTACATATTAAAACTAAATAAATACAAAAGTTCAACTGTTATAAATAAGGAAACAATACAGTATTTTATGTTTATTGATAAATCGAATACCCTTGCCATTACACACTATACAGGTCACAGATCAAATTATGATTTATTTTACCTAGTACCTACTCTTGAAACACATCCTTTTATATTTTGGATAATTCACTTTTATATGTAGTGTTCTAAACTTAATCGTAAGCCTTTGTAGGTGTATATTAAATGTAAATAAAATTTCTTATCACAATATTGTTGTTTAATTTTTATCCTGGAGACATGAGACAGACAATCTATTTATTTGTATTTTTTTTTAAAGACTACGTAAGCATTAGGCTAGGGAGTCTTATTGCTGTGTCGCGGGGTACTTTAGAAACATAATAGACGGACACAAATTCCATCCAGACTCAGAACAAATATTTATGGGTCACACAATTAGTTGTCCGGAGCGGGACTCTAACTCGCGACACGAAGCGACGAGGCGACTGTCTTAGCCGTTGCGCCACACGTGCAGTCTATAGAGATTTTTTGTACGGTGCTACCAACGTATCCTCAAGTTGTAGACTGTCGTTGTCAACTTCCGTATATCTATCTATATAAATAAAAAGAGAAGTCCTGACTGATTGACTGACTCATCAACGCCCAGCCCAAACCCTTGGACCTAGGAAACTGAAATTTTGCATGAATGTTTTCTTTATAATGTAGACGAGGATTAAGGAAGGATTTTTCGAAATTCAACCCCTAAGGGGGTAAAACGAGGGTGCAAAGTTAGTATGAAACTTGGCCGTTTTTGAAGTTAAGGGCATGAAAATTAGTATTTGGCCTTTTAGTTAAAAATAAAAAATTAAAAGATTCAGGATTTTTGGAAATCCCACCCCCAATGGCGAAAAGTAGGGGATGTAAGTTTGTATGAAAAATGCGAGATTTTCGAAGTTAAACCCATGAAAATTGGTATTTGGCCTTTCAGTTAAAAATAAAAAATATATATTTCAGGATTTTTGAAAATCCCACTCCAAAGGGCATAAAATAGGGGATGTAAGTTTGTATGAAAAATGCGACATTTTTGAAGTTAAACGCATGAAAATTAGTACTTGGCCTTTCTGTTCAATCATAAAACATTGATTTCAGGAGTTTTGGAAATTCCACCCCCAAGGGCGCAAAATAGGGTTAAGTTTATACTGACTGACATCAATTATGAACGCACAGTCTAAACTGCTGGCGTTAGAGACTTGAAATTTTGACAGTAGGTACCTTTTATGACGTAGGCATCCACTAAAGAAGGGTTTTGAAAATACCACCCCTAAGGGAGTAAAATAAGAGATGAAATATTTTATGAAAATCCGACTTTTTTATGATATAGGCTTTGGTATTTGGCCTTGCAATTAAAAATTAAAATATATATTCTAGGATTTTTGAAAATTCCACCCCCAAGGGCGTAAAATTGGGGATGTAAGTTTGTATGAAAAATGTGACAAGTTTTAAGTTAAACGCATGAAAATTGCTATTTGGCATTTCAGTTAAAAAATAATTCCACCCCTAAGGACAACTAAAATAGGGGATATAAGTTTGTATGAAAATCTGTTGTTTTTTGGAGTTATACTCATGAAAATTAGTATTTGGTTTTTCAGTTAAAAATAAAGCAACACATGTTTTTAAGTCAAAATTTAGGGAATAATTTGTTGTTAAAAAAGTAATCCAAAACTGATTCAATAGATCGTCACCATCAATTTACGCCAACTCGAATTATACATAATATCGTTTTTTATGCCAAGTTGCTTAAAATATCGTAGTTGTCGTCGTCTAAATAATTTTTATAAAAAATTAAAAAATGAAATTTTAATCAAATTGGGATAAAAAACGGTTTTATCTAACATTCGAGTTAGCGCAGTATAAATTATTGGTGTCGAGATGATCGTACCCAAAAAATATTCATATTAATTTTACTGCTCTACAAGTTCACAATTTTGTAACTAGATGGCGTTAATATCGTTTCAGATCGCGGAACTTATTTGACATATCGGTTCAATAAATAAATGCTTGAAATAAAAGGTAGCCCAAAACTAAATCCATAGATGATCACCTAATTCCCAAAAATATGCACACATCTTAATTTTACCGCTTTACAAATTTATATTTTTGTTAGTAGATGGCGTAATCATTGTTTTAGATCGCGCTATGGTTTCGTTCACAAAATGTGATTTTAGACTAATCAATGCCGTGGTCGCAACCTAATCTAATGGGAGTTACCTTTGTGATTAATGCATCGTTGATTATTATTTTACTTTATTTGACTTACTGGCTATCTTTAAGGACAATTGATATGTATTCTTTGATTTTTTTGGTTGATGATATCGGGTCCTTAGCAAAGTAGTCTTTAGTTTCTTTCTTAGTTGGGTTATTTTTAGGTTAGGTGTTCTTAAATTTTGGAAGTTATATTATTTAGATTAAGCTAGAAGTAAGTAGTTACATCGGTCGTCATTCAAAATTGACGCGGACGAAGTCGCGGGCACCAGCTAGTCAGACATATTTGGTTTTGAGCTACACATAGTAACAGCCTGGAGGACAATGGTGGTAATGATGAACTCTCGACTTATTCCACTTTTCCTCCTTGAGAGAATCCTCTCAGGAGTGCAATATCTGAAAACTAATGTAAAAAAGCTTCATAAAGTTCCCTTTTCATTTTAGACTAGCTGGTGCCCGCGACTTCGTCTGCGTCAATTTTGAATGATGACCGATGTAACTACTTACTTCTAGCTTAATCTAAATAATATGACTTCCAAAATTTAAGAACACCTAACCTAAAAATAACCCAACTAAGAAAGAAACTAAAGACTACTTTGCTAAGGACCCGATATCATCAACCAAAAAAATCAAAGAATACATATCAATTGTCCTTAAAGATAGCCAGTAAGTCAAATAAAGTAAATTAATAATCAACGATGCATTAATCACAAAGGTAACTCCCATTAGATTAGGTTGCGACCACGGCATTGATTAGTCTAAAATCATATTTTGTGAACGAAACCATAGCGCGATCTAAAACAATGATTACGCCATCTACTAACAAAAATATAAACTTGTAAAGCGGTAAAATTAAGATGTGTGCATATTTTTGGGATTTAGGCGATCATCTATTGATTTAGTTTTGGGCTACCTTTTATTTCAAGCATTTATTTATTGAACCGATATGCCAAATAAGTTCCGCGATCTGAAACGATATTAACGCCATCTAGTTACAAAATTTTGAACTTGTAGAGCAGTAAAATTAATATGAATATTTTTTGGGTGCGATCATCTCGACACCAACAATGAATACTGCGCTAACTCGAATTTTAGATAAAATCGTTTTTTATCCCAATTTGATTAAAATGTCATTTTTTTATTTGTTATAAAAATTATAAAAAAAGAAGTTACAAATCTTATAAAACGCTAAATCTTTACCTAGACGACGACAACTACGATATTTTAAGCAACTTGGCATAAAAAACGATATTATGTATAATTCGAGTTGGCGTAAATTGATGGTGACGATCTATTGAATCAGTTTTGGATTACTTTTTTAACAACAAATTATTCCCTAAATTTTGACTTAAAAACATGTGTTGCTTTATTTTTAACTGAAAAACCAAATACTAATTTTCATGAGTATAACTCCAAAAAACAACAGATTTTCATACAAACTTATATCCCCTATTTTAGTCGTCCTTAGGGGTGGAATTATTTTTTAACTGAAATGCCAAATAGCAATTTTCATGCGTTTAACTTAAAACTTGTCACATTTTTCATACAAACTTACATCCCCAATTTTACGCCCTTGGGGGGGAATTTTCAAAAATCCTAGAAAATATATTTTAATTTTTAATTGCAATGCCAAATACCAAAGCCTATAACATAAAAAATGACGGATTTTCATAAAATATTTCATCCCTTATTTTACTCCCGTAGGGGTGGTATTTTCAAAACCCTTCTTTAGTGGATGCCTCCGTCATAAAAGGTACCTACTGTCAAAATTTCAAGTCTCTAACGCCAGCCGTTTAGACTGTGCGTTCATAATTGATGTCAGTCAGTATAAACTTACCCTATTTTGCGCCCTTGGGGGTGGAATTTCCAAAAATCCTGAAATCAATGTTTTATGATTGAACAGAAAGGCCAAGTACAAATTTTCATGTTTAATATAGTTTAACTTAAAAATTGTCACATTTTTCATACAAACTGACATCCCCTATTTTTCACCAATGGGGGGTGGAATTTCCAAAAACCCTGAAACACGTAATTTTTTATTTTTTACTGGAAGGCCAAATACTAATTTTCATGCGTTTAACTTAAAAATTGTCACATTTGTCATACAAACTAACATTCCCTATTTTTCGCCCTTGGGGGTGGAATTTCCAAAAATCCTGAAACACGTAATTTTTTATTTTTGACTGGAAGGCCAAATACTAATTTTCATGCCTTTAACTTCAAAAACGGCAAAGTTTCATACTAACTTTGCACCCCCGTTTTACCCCCATGGGGTCGAAATTTGAAAAATCCTTATTCCTTGTCTACATTATAAATAAAACATGATTTAAAAATTTCAGATTTCTAGGTCCAAGGGTTTGGGCTGGACGTTGATGAGTCAGTGATTAAAAAAACGTAGAAAAACATTAGGGGTGGAAAGTGGTTTCCACCCCTAATGTTTTTCTACGTTTTTTTAAGTAAATATAAATATGTTTTACGTAGATTTTTTTGATGTAATTAATGTAAGAACAAGGCAGAGCGCCTACCTCAGATTGGTGGAGGTAGCTGGTTCGAGACTCGCCTGTCGATAAAATTTTATGATTTCTCATTTTCGATAAGTCATTGAAAATTGTAAAAGTTGACTTCCATACTAACTCAATCAGCTGATCGGTCATTTTGTGTGTAGTACAAACACAATTTATTTCATTAAACTAACAATCTTAGTTTCGAGATTTACAGGTTTCTTTTAAAGTGACCCGGATTCATTGCTCTCGAGTGTTTATAGGCTAGAACACTTAGAACGCAGCGGACAGCTGTCTCGCTGGCGTATTTAAAATAGCTTATTGGATATAAACATATTGTTTTAACTTTCCCAACGGGTGCCTCTGACATAATTTGGGATTAATATTAGCAAAATGTATATCAAAAGTTCTTTCTCCTTATCGCGCGTTGTGAAAGGGGTCTAGACGGAACAAATTCTTACGAAAAGTTGTCACGACACTTTTTGCAGCTGTGCGGCGTGCGCATGTTTCTCTGTCTGTCTCTCTCTCTCTCTCTCTCTCTCTTATAGAAAGCAAGCCAGATGCATTTCTATTTCGCATTGAACAGTGTGGTGTCGCGACGATTATTTTTGTTGAGTGTATACAGGTTTTTTGTACATAATAAATAATAAGAAATAACTTCGTTCCATCCGGGTGTCCCTTGACACCTCTCAAGTTTTTTTATTACATTATTTGGTATAGAGCAAGAAGTTCAATTCGATGGTTAGCTTGAGCACTTTACATATCTTCCCACATTATTTGTGTATGATATGAGGTGCTCACAGCTACAAGCTCTTACCGGTCCGTAAGTTATCGGTGACGTTAAGCAGCTAGGCTTGCGGTCAGTCAATAGATGGGTAACCATCAAAGTGGTTTAATTTCTGAGTGCCTCCGTGCTTAGGAGGGGTCGTTAAGCTGTCGATCACGATTGTAGTCATTACAAGCCATGTCGAAGGCCTACCGGGCGGCTTAAACAACTCCGACACTAGGGTAACCCCTGCTCATACGATAAGTGTGCATGGTGGTGTTAAAGTATAACGCCTGACATTTGCAAACGTGTTGTCCATTTAACGCCACATCAGTGAATATAGTAGGGGTAACCTATAATCAGTGCTTAACAGGCGACTGATTAAAATTTTCCATCACACTGAACAGGCATTAATTACCACAGCAGTCGGCCTTATTATGCAATTTTCCTACAGAGATCATTTTCCCACGTTAGTGACTATAATTATATACCTAGTGCTTGCGTGCCTAATCATTATGTGGGTAGTAGGAAATACTGTGTAAATTGTTACTTATTTGATACAATAAAAAAAAAGTTACGACTCTGATGACATTCTAAGCTAACTATGTGTTGTTGTTTTAGTGATTGATGTAGTTATGTTATTTACCTCGTATGTTCATAAGTTTTGAGACAAACTTTGTACAGACGCCAGCACATCAAGCTATCCCAATCTGTCAAAGTGAACCTTATGCTTATGTGATAAAGTTGAAAATCGATAAAAAGAAATTTGACAGATTGGGGAAGCTGGATGTGCTGGCGTCTGTAATTATTATTTTTTTTCTATTTAACAGACAACGCCCGCATTAGGGATTTTTTCCCTGTGTCGCGGGGTACTTCACAAACATTTAATAGACGGACACAATTCACATCCAGACTCAGAACAACTATTTATGGGTCACACAAATAGTTGTCCGGCGCGGGACTCGAACCCGCGACACGAAGCGGCGAGGCGACTATCTTAGCCGCTGCGCCACACGTGCAGTCAATGAAATGAAATATTACTGGCTGCTATTTATTTCTATTACCAATTTTGAATTTGGAATGTTCATTTTAATTTCTTAGATTTTCATATTCATTTGTTTCAATTATCTCGTGATGGGGGGAACCAAAGAATCACGTGCGACCATGATTCCTCTTATTAAGGTGGGAAAAAAACCAATGGAGATTTTCCGTGAGGTGAAGCTGTTGGTGTGGGCCGTAACTTCGTGGATTACATTATCAAACGATACAAAGAGTCAAGTTCTTTGCAAGATCCCCAAAGGAGTGGTCGACGACGCTCTGTGATGCCTGCAAACATCAAAATTATCCGAGAGCGACTTCGCAGACGAGGTACTATTTCGCGCGTTTCAGCCAACAGAATACTGAAATATGATCTTAAGGTAAAGATAGCCGTGTATATATAGGGGACGGACGGGCAAGAAGGAGACGACGGGCATGAAGAATACCTCGTCTAGTTCACCGCTTGATTGTTAGAAAGAGACAAGTATTGTGTTACTAGACGCGTCACACATAAGCGGCTAGCGGTCAGTGCACGCGCCACGCGGTGACTGCGCGACTTATAGACAAGTTTTTACGAGCACGGAAAGGATTTTCGTTAAAAAATTGTGATAAAACAGCCGTAAGTACAATCAGTTTGTTTTATTGTGTTCAGGGATATCCCTGTTCTACCATTTTTAAGTTAGTTTGTTGTAATTTGACGTGCAAATCACATTGTCGTCTTAAGTTTTCGTCTCACGGTTTTTATTTGAAATTTAGGTTATTTCGAAAACTACCCGACGGGCAAGACGGAGCCGGGTAAAAAGGATAGTGTCCGTCTTGCCCTCCTTCTTTAATATTGATCAATTATTTGAGTGTGTTTCCATTTGTGTTAATAAAAAATAATATTTGTTGCAGATGGTGTATAACTATAAGCGGAAGATGGATCGGGCCAGTTGGTCCGAAGAAAATTTGGCGAAGGCAATAGAAGAAGCCAAAATGACTTCAATATTAAGTGCAAGTAAGAAGTATGGAATTCCATATGCAACATTACATAGACATATTAATAGTGGTTCTACTGAAAAGAAATTGGGCCGGTTTGAGACTGTTTTTACGCTGGAGGAGGAAAAAGAACTCTTGAAGTATGTTCAAAAGATGGATAGTTTATTCTATGGCGTCACGCGAACAGAGTTTCTGCAGATTGCTGGAGAGTTTGCTAAAAGGAAAGGAAAATCTGGAGTTTTTTCGGGAAATATAGCTGGAAAAGGGTGGTTCAAAAATTTCAGGCTTCGCCATCCAACACTGACTTTGAGATCACCTGAACCCACATCTATTGCTCGAGTTAGAGGGTTTAATCGCGAAGCTGTTAATCGATTTTATTCTTTGTTGGAAGAAGTCGTAGAAAAATACAAATTAGCACCGGATATCATTTTTAACATGGATGAAACGGGAGTGAGAACTTCAACAACAACTAAGTTGACAGAACTTTAGGTGGCTAAAGTTCTGTCAACTTATGGAAAAAAGCAGGTTGGGATAGTTTCCAGCAATGAAAAAGGAGTCTTAACGACCGTTGTTTGTTGCTGTAGTGCATCGGGAACATTTATCCCACCCTTTTTCATTTTCAAAAGAAAAAGGCTCAATCCGAGACTCTTAGACGGTGCTCCACCTGGTGCTGAAGCAACGACCACCGACAGTGGATGGATTAACTTTCAGAAATTTTTGGATTGGTTGCATATTTTTGTGCAAAAAGTACGTCCCAGTAATTATCACAAAGCACTTTTGATTCTAGACGGTCATGAATCACATAAAAGTTACGAAGCACTTGATTTTCAACAAAAAATAGTATCACATTTTTGACTATTCCTCCTCATACGTCACATAAATTACAACCTTTGGATGTTGCAGTATACGGACCAATAAAAAAATACTTCGAGTAGGAAGTCAACATTTTTCAAAAACAACATCCAGGAAGAATTATTAGCCAGTATGAGATTGCAATAATCTTCTCTGGGGCGTATTTGAAAGGAGCTACACCTGCAAACGCAATCAGTGGATTCCGTGCCAGTGGCATCTATCGATACAATTGATAAGAAAACATGTTATTCAGCAACCATATACGTATATTCAACTCATCAGGATTGCACCATTACAACACTTAGCAAACTTTAACTAAATTACTTCACTTCAGCATTATAATAAATGAAAGTACACACAACACACGATGTTAACAACGTTTCTGTTTCTGCGCTCGATGACAACTGCCGAACTTTGCAGCCATTCCAAATGTCATGAACGGGAATGAACTGAATGCATCGGCCATTCCGCTCATTCACCAGAGACAGATTATATCCTTTTAATAAATATTAAATTAAATACAAAGCTAAATTACCTTTTTAAGTAAACAAATCACCAAAAATGTTGCCAATTATTTGGAAATCATAACATTCGGCCATCCGACTCTGTGTTGCCTCCTGGCACACACAATACATAAACATAAGTTATATAAACCTTTAAAAAAAACATCAGCAAATCATAACATTCAAATAAAATAGAAAATACAAAAGTTTTGTATACAACCATATAAGTTATATATAGGTACCTTTCAAAAACAACATCAGCAAATCATAACATTCAAATAAAATAAAAAATACAAAAGTTTTGTATACAACCATAAAAGTTATATATACCTTTCAAAACAACATCAGCAAATCATAACATTGAAACAAAATAAAAAGAATACAAAAGTTTTGTATACAACCATAAAAGTTATATATACCTTTCAAAACAACATCAGCAAATCATAACACAGAAACAAAATAAAAAAATACAAAAGTTTTGTATACAACCATAAAAGTTATATATAGGTACCTTTCAAAACAACATCAGCAAATCATAACATTGAAACAAAATAAAAAGAATACAAAAGTTTTGTATACAACCCTAAAATACATTTTGTGAATAATACATTATTACAAAACAAAAACAAAGTGAAAAAAAAAGCTACCACGATAACAAAAATCATGGGCTATAACGATATATCGACAAAAATAGTTAAAACAGTCAAAGAAGTCATTGCTGACCCTCTAAGCCATATCCTGAACATTGGATTAGCTTCAGATATTTACCTTACAAACTAATAAAACCTCTCTTTAAAAATAGAAAACCGATATGAAGAATTCTATGAGCCTAGAGCTCTCTTGTCGGTATTTTCTACAATCATCAAGTGTATACGCCCAAATTTATTCTTACTTCGAAAAAAAAAGGAATATGTTTGTAGCAGAACTAAAAGGTTGCTGAAAGTATAAGACAATAAACAGGGCTAATTACGATTTCTTAAATATTAATGTATCAAGAATTGACAATAAAATACCAGATTGTGCCATTTTTTTTTTGACATTGAAGTATTTGACTGCCTGGACCATAAAATATTATAAGAAAAATTAAATTCATGCGCGGTATGAGGACCTAGGCGACATTAAACATTTAGACAAAAGAAAAACAAAACTTGAAAACAATATTATTTCTCTCAATAGATTGGTTAAGTATGATGGGTAGTTCTTGGGTTCCCTATTATTTAAAATATACACCAATGAGTTGACTAAAGCTATAAACAGGTCAATGTCACGATTTACTCACGATAGCACTGCTATAATTGAATGTAATTAAAACTTCAATGTAAACATTATATTAACGAATGTTTGACATTACATAATAGAATGGATGCGAGGTAATAATAATAAATTTGAAAAAACCAACATAATTCAATTTAGACAATGAATTACTCCACCGGCACTGAATATTCACTATCATGACAACCAAATAAATAAATTTCTAGGCTTAATTATTGACTACAAAATTGACTGGAAAGCTGATATACATGGTTTGAGCAAAAATATATAAACTTCCCTCGATAAGAAACCGAGATGCATTACTGCCTATGACAATCAGAATTTCATCCAACATACGGTACTACTTATTGGGTTTAGTTTCCCCACAAACACAGTAATGCAGCTTTTAATGCTCAAAACAATGCATTAGGGCTATGTCTAAATTAAAAATTCTAGATAAGTGGGGCCATTTTGTGTGTAAAACTTGGTTTTGTATTCTGTTAGTCTGTTTTAAATTTGTTATGTACCAATTTTATTTTGTGATTTTAGATTATGAACTAATTCAATTGATTTATGACTTTTTCATATGTAAAACTTATTTTTGCATTATGTAGCAATCAAGACGAACATTTTTATGCATTTAGGTAGAACATAGAATACTATTATTTTAATATAACATCCATATATCTGTAACTTTGTTCAGAAAATAAATGATTGATTGATACGTGACTAAATTAAAATTATCAATAAAACAGCAAATAAAATACTTTTGTGTAGAACTAATCAGAACCATGTTTCTGGATTATTATGATTTTGAGCTCATATCAGATTCAATTTCATCAACCTTAGCTAATACATGACTTTTATGCAGTGGCAAAACTGCTGATTGTCCAAAACCCTTAACTGGAACTTATTAAAACTTTTACCCAAATTAAGTAGCTCGGCATCGGTTTTGCGCGAAGGTCTACAATCACTATCAGGTGATTTAAAATATTCAAGGAAAATTTCCCGATGCACTTAAAATATCACTTGTTAAACCGATCCATAAAAAAGGGACACACATACGCCTAACAAGTACAAGCCATAACCCTTTTACCTACTTTCTCGAAAGTATTTGAAAAGGCAATATTATGCAACCGATTAAACCAGTTTCTAGAAAAAAATTGAAATACTGGACGCTGAACTAAACAGTTTTTGAAAGTCAACATTAATAGTGTATAAATACGTTCAAACATCCTTACAATATGTGAATGACAGAAAAAATGTTATAGAATTATTACTGGACATGACGAAAGCGTATAAGGTTTAATATATATAAGGTTTTGTGCCATAACTACTCAAAAACTATAAGGCTCCGGAATCCGAGGATCTGCTTAAATAATACCTAGAAAACAGATATCCAAATAGTACAAATTGATCACCACGACATGGTCACAATTAAAATAAAGCACATACGATCTGACGTCAGACAATTAACTCGTTCGATTCCCCAAGGAAGTGTATTAGGTTGCATACTGTTTCCAACATACATAACCTTTCAAAAATACTAAATAGCGAATGACTGTTCCGGATCTCTTTGCGCATGATATCTCAATTCTTATAAAATGTGAGAATAATTATGATCCTGTCCAACCAATACATGAAACATTGGATTTTGCAACAACTTGGTAACAAGACTATAAATTAAAAATAAATTACGGTAAAATAAAAATTATACAATTCAGATCCCACAAGAAACCACTCTTAAATACAAATATTATATACCAAAAACATATTAAGAAACCGTGGAAACATTTAACTTACTTGAAATTCATATAGATACACATGTAATTTGGCAACCGCATATAGGACAAATAAAATCGAAACTATCAAGATTCTTCTAACAAAACTATCAAGAACTTCCAAATTAATCAAAGCTCTAACACAAGCACCTCTCTATCTGCCTACTATGCATATGCATATTCGTGGCTAAAATAGGGTATAAATCTGTGGGGAAATAGAGAAAAGCAAATCATTTGTTTATCATACAAAAAATATGTGTCAGAATTATAGCCCACATAGACAACACTTCAACCTGTAAGCCTTATTATATCGAATACGAGCTCTTGACTCTGCCTTCAATATACATCTATGACATTTCTTTATACAAAACCCGTACAAACATTTACTAGAGCTAAAGAAACATACACCTTAAATACATGACACAAAAAGGATTATACATCCTGCCATCTCGGACTAAAATGCTCAACGAAAGCCCATACTATATGGCAGTAAAAATACTTAATAAATTACCATTAGACATTAAAAATGAAACTCATACCCTGGTATTTAATAAAAAGCTAAAAAAACTCTTAGTAAAATAAATATTACTACTTAATTAAAGAATATTTAGAAAAACGATTAGGTGAATTGCCTAATCTCAAGTAAACTCTTTAATACGGCGACTAAAGACACTTCTTTATTATATCACAATTCAACCAATCTAACCACAATCTTGCCAAATTCCTTATCCTGTATGTAACCCTTCATATAATGCAATATGAACCAGTAATCAAAAATACTAACGATATTATTATCAATTATCCAGTAAGTCAAATCCAAGTCTATATAAACTTATTTTAAGATTATGTTTCAATAATTATTTACATATTTAAGTATTTATTTAGATTAAATAGTGTTGTTTTTATTCCAATTGTTTTATATAATTATTGATATATTATTAAAGGTTGTAAAATAATATATTATAATTATAGTGGCAACGCCGGTAAAAGGCCACTAACTCCAATTTGTACCTAATTACTATCTGTACAAATCTTAGTTGCAAATTAACTTGGAACTTTGAACATTTCAAATAGGGATGGTCATATCAACAACAGCTTAACATGTAAGAGAACAGGTAGTAAGTCCATTAAACTTGTACCAAGACCACACAAGCTTGGTTTTTTCTTTGAGCGTATCACTATGCTCGCCAAATTTACTATTAAGTAGTGGTCGAGGGTTTTGGAAAGTAAGAAAGAAAAGTAAATCTTACGACTCAGAACTATTCTGCGCCTGTGCCCTATTTCTCACTGAACTATCATTAATACTGTATACACTATTATTAGACAGCCCTTCTACCACAAATTTTACTATAATAATGAGGTTTATTAATAATAAATTTAACATAAAATAATTTATCATAAAAATATTAACGAAGACTTTCATCATCACGTGAAATAAGATTTAACATTTCTTCTAAAAGTCTACCATAATTCTATTCACTGGGAAAAGCCTTCATGAGTTTAACTTGCCACTCACCTGAACTAAAAACAACGGTTAGCGAAGCTCCAAACAAGCTCTTTGTTAAACCAGCTAACTTTAACCACGTACAGAAAATCTTTAGATACCACTTCTTCACTTGAACTATTTCACGATGGACTTCGTAGTTTAACTATACTTTTCTGAGATCTCCGAGGTGTATCAGGAGGAGCACCTGCTTCATCATCAGTCGTCATCAACATCTCACTGAAACATATACATTCTCCGCGACATAATCCATTCATAATCATGTTACAATAAATAAATCTGTTAAAATCCAGTTAATCATAACAGATGTACAGAATCATTCTATTCAAAACAGACAAAATCAACACAGTCTTTAAAATTAACCCCAGCATAATCCATTCATAATCATGTTACAATGAATAAATGAGTTAAAATCCAGTAAATCATAATAGGTCGACGGAATCATTCTACTAAAAACATAGAAAAATAAACACCGTCTTAAAACTTAACCCCGGCATAATCCATTCATAATCATGTTACAATGAATAAATGAGTTAAATTCCAGTAAATCATAATAGATCGACAGAATCATTCTACTAAAAATATAGAAAAATAAACACAGTCTTAAAACTTAACCCCGGCATAATCCATTCATAATCATGTTACAATGAATAAATTAGTTAAAATCCAGTAAATCATAATAGATCGACGGAATCATTCTACTAAAAGCATAGAAAAATCAACACAGTCTAAAAACATAACCCCGGCATAATCCATTCATAATCATGTAACAATGAATATATGAGTTCAAATCCAGTAAATCATAACATATGTACTGAATCATTCTACTCAAAACAAAGAAAAACCAACACAGTCTTTCAGTTCTTTCTTTTCAGTTCTCAACACAGTAAAAGTCTTCTAAGCGTTTCATATGTAACAACAAAAATAAATAAAACTGGCTAAATTTTATCGAGTAAACTATTCATTGACCAGATCACTTGTTTTGATTAGCATAGACTGCTGTAAGCATTCATAGAACACTTTATTTGACAACTAATCACACACTCAATTACCAGCAATAACCATAACTATCCAAAACTCCAGTGTATCCATATAGTAAACCCACTAAGTAACTTTATCCGACGACTAGCGACCCACTCAACATCCAGTGAGACACCTACTCACTCATCTAACCAGCGCAGTCACATAGTACGCCCGCTAACTAACATTATCCGACGACTAGCGACCCGCTCATCATCCAGTGAGATACCTACTCACGCAATTAACCAGCGAAGGCACATAGTACGCTTCCAAACTAACTTTATCCGATGACTATTAACCCTTCCATCATCCAGTGAGATACCTACTCATTCAATTAACCAGCGGAGTCACACAGTACGCCCCCTAACTAACTTTATCCAACGCCTAGTATCCCGCTCAACATCCAGTGAGATACCTACTCACTTAATTAACCATCAAAGTTACATAGTACGCCCCCAATCAAAACTGGTAAAAATCCTCACTGTATTTGTCCACTAGCAGTACCCGCGAACATCGTTCCGCATTATAAGTATTTTTGTCCCTGCCCGTTTGTCTCGCGTAATACTTCAAGATTAATAAAAATTATGATAATGAGTCATATTCTATGACACTCCACAACAACGTAGCTTTCTATTGGTGAAATAATTTTAAGAACCGGTTCAGTAGATCCAGAGATTATCCCTTACAACGACACCATCTCACAAACTCACCAACGTTTCCTCTTTATAATATTAGTATAGAAGTATAGATAAAACAAATAATCATAGCAGTAATTTAAGTAACCAACAATATAAAATCTACATAATGGTGCTTGTAATTTAATCATTCCCTCAAATAAATATATTCAACGATTTCCATTTAAATATTCCAAGAAGTTTATGGATGTAGTCATAAAGGTATCAAAATTCAATTTTATCCATCTCGAACGCACACAATACGTTCGGCCACTATATACAATAATGTGTGCTTATTAGTACTGCCAGAGAGAAGCCCCGGCCACGTACCTGCGCCCACGGTTATATAACACAGTTTACACGGCATAATCCATTATCAGAGAGTTGCCCTGACCGTATGGGTAATGCTACGCAATTAACATTTATTTGGATATAAAACAAAGCCTTGAATCCATAAAATTGCTTTATGCCTACACACAAACCCTTGAACGTGGTGATTATTTAACAATTATTTTCAAGTATGACCAATTACAAGCGGTTTAATCATATTATATCTTTGTTTTATTTTTAAATATGGTCTACATACCTTTTTCCTGGGTAATTTCCACTTCTGAGATGATAAGAAAACACGTTATTCAGCAACCATATACGTATATTCAACTCATCAGGATTGCACCATTACAACACTTAGCAAACTTTAACTAAATTACTTCACTTCAGCATTATAATAAATGAAGGTACACACAACACACGATGTTAACAACGTTTCTGTTTCTGCGCTCGATGACAACTGCCGAACTTTGCAGCCATTCCAAATGTCATGAACGGGAATGAACTGAATGCATCGGCCATTCCGCTCATTCACCAGAGACAGATTATATCCTTTTAATAAATATTAAATTAAATACAAAGCTAAATTACCTTTTTAAGTAAACAAATCACCAAAAATGTTGCCAATTATTTGGAAATCATAACACAATAGTCACATTATTGGTGATGAACATTTTGCGCCGTCTGACGTTTATCAGGGGAGGGGAATGCTCCGAACATCATATCCGAAACAAATACCAGTACTAGTCCTAGTAGAGGAGATCAGCACAATACACCAGTAAATAACAACGCAATAGAGAATGATACATCATCGTCAGCCAATCTCTGTCCAACACCGGACACAGACTCCATCCAAGATGTGCCACCTAAGCCTGTTCCCGGATCTCCGCAGCCAGTCACTTCCGTCAATGAAAAAATAAATGAAAACACACACAGTATTCAGCCAGATTGTAATATTTTGCAAGAAATTCGCCCCATACCCATTGAGGTAAAAAAAGAAATATGCCAGGGCGCAAACAACAAAAATCAGAAATATTAACGAGCACGCCTATAAAGATGGCACAAAAAGAAAAACATGATGCTGCCGCAGCGAAAAAGAAAGTTTCCTTCGATTCCTCTGGTCCATCAAATGTTAAAAAAAGGAAGACACGTGCCAAAGCAGGTCTATCGAAAGGCAAAGAAAACGAAAAAAGAGACTTCTTTTGCACTGTATGCAAAGAACAATATATATATCCCCCCTTTGAAGATTGGATACAGTGTGATGTTTGTCGAGAATGGACCCATGAATCTTGCTCGTCATATTCTGGAAGAGGGTCTTATTTCTGTGATGATTGCTTTGATTAGTTAACATTACTTGTTTTGCCCGACTCTTGTATTCATTTTGCCCGACTGGTGTATTCATTTTGCCCGCTATGGGTGGGCAAAACGGATAATGAGCCAAATTAAAAAAAAATGGTATTAAATTAAGTAAGAAGTTTTTTTCTTTTTTTACTTTTAGTTTCTAATCTTAATTTAGTTACCAAAGATTGTAACCAGAATAGTCAATTACAAGTATGATTATAATAAATATTTTTTTCTTATTTTTTTAATTAACATGTCCTTCTTGCCCGTCCGTCCCCTATATATGTAGGTATACATAGCCGTAGAATTGCGAACGTTGTCCAATACTGCTGAGGAGACACGATGCGAGGAAGATAGGTACTCTTCACCTAGGAGAAAATTTATACGGTGGAAGAAAAGTTCAACCAACAAAACAATAAAGTGTATGCCAATCCTTCCAACGCCTTGAAAGCAAGGATATTCCAGCTTTAGCACGGAAAGTCTCGCGTACTCATCATCCGGCTAGTGTGATGTTATGGTGGGGATTTTCGTATGAAGATGTCCGCTCCATTTCTGCCAACAAGGCGTCAAGGTGAAAGCCAAGAATTATCAAAGTGACATTTTAGAACCTGTTGTGAAACCCCTGTCTCATACTTTATTTCTCAACAAGGATGGGGTTTTCCAGCAGGCCTCGGTCCATCCCATAAGGCAAAAACCACTCAAGCTAAGTTGAGGGAAAATGTGCCGGCCTTCATGGCGGCGAACGAATGGTCCTCCTCCAGCCCCGACCTCAAACCGCTGGATTATTCTTTATAGACTGAATTAGAGCACAGGCCTTGTCGAATGTCTCACCCAAACTTGGAGTCACTGAAGCGACGCCCACGTCCGAGAAGCAAAGCGGTATTCCGCTGGAAAAGATTCGTACATTGACGAATGTTCAAAGCGTCTAAGGGCCTGTAATAAAAACAGGGGAGGTCATTTTGAATAATACCTAATTATAGTTCATTCTTGATTAATATCTACTTAACGTGTACTGAAAATTTTAGAAATATAAGTTAGTTATAAAAAAAGTTTTTTTTAAGCAACTTTTTATTCGTCTCAAAACTTATGCACACATGAGGTAATTTAATTCAAATGTTAAATGAAATTATACAACATTTCTGCTTGACCGGCGCGCGAGGTGAACCATCTGGGCGCCTGGGTGGTCGACAAATTGGTTTAATTTAAGAGGGTCATTCGGACGACATGTTAATTTGTCGGTCACTATTGTTATCGTTGGATAACAGCCATTAAGCAATGTCAAGGACCAACTGGGCGGCTTGGACTACTATTACCCCAGGGTACATACCCATACGCTAAAGAAGAAGCTTGACCAATACCAACTTTTAAAATAAGAGACCAGTTACATAGGACATTTATTTTATTCAGTTAATTCCGGAATAAAAAGTCAGAACAGTAACCTATTTTATTTCGATAAGGCAGGAGAAACGCCTACTCATGCCACCCGCAAAGTGTCTGTGGGTGGGTATGTCGGACTCTCTCCGACTATCCTAACCTGCCGCATGCCGTGGACTTCTCTTGGCGCCTGATGGGGACGCGGGTATGCTGCTCCGGTGCCCCCAAGAACAGTTAGCTACCTAATATGAACTTAAACGTGAAATAAAATTACATTGGAGTGCTAAGTAGGTAAATACCTACTCTTAATATGTCAGGGTGCAATGACAGTTTATAAGTTAATTTGTCAACTCGCCAATCTAAACGATATGATACCTGAATTTGTGTATCCCCCGAATCGCGGACGAGCAGAGGTGAGAATTTTCAGTGGTTGCCCCACTCTTTCCATTCCCATATAAACTTTGCTAACATTTTTTAGTTAGCAGGCTTTCTTAGGCATCTATATTACGTCAACATTAAGGAAGGTTTACCGTCTTAACGTAAGCGTGTCTAATGACATAGCATTGACTACGCGTACGTATGCAATTTACCTGTGTGTCATAAATAATATCTGTATTTTATTCCTTCATTCACGAATGTAACTTGCTCACGTAGGTATGTACCTATAGAATAGAAGCGTAAACAGGGGGGAATAGAGAAAGGAACAACTTCTATACATAACTAAAAATACTATTTTTGTGACCCATATAAGTTGATCTGACTGTGGGATTACATATTCGTAAAGTCCCACGCGATAGAGATTAATTTCACTGATGAGAAAAGTCTTAAAAAAATTGTTCGCGTCTTTATTCTCCCCGTTTTACCGTACCTCCGTACAATAGTTTTTAAACAGTGGTAGAAAGAAAACAACAAATGCCAACAACAATAATTTATTTTCCCACACACTAGAACATACACCATAAAAAGAATTTAAAGCTAATACAATACAAGGAAGGAAGGTGTAAATAAATCATACTTTTTGTACAAATACCTAAATTAATTAGTAGATAAGAAATCTTAGTTAGATGGGTACTTGACTCAATGTTCAAATCTCATAACTTTCTGGGTAAAGTGTTTCAGTCAAAAAAGTAATTTGGGACTAATATTTCACATCAAGATTGTTGATACTTCTTAGTTTTTTTAGTCTAGTTGTCCTTGACAACAAGGGCTCTATATCGTTTTTTAAAAGGGCCTCCAAGACTATAAACGTGAAAATTCCGTAATTTTTTTTGTTCATAATCGTGACTATGAAGACTAGTTATTAGTTCGAAGAGCCGTACTGTTACCACGTCAATTTGTTAGTTTGTCCGTATTACCATATGCAAATGTTAAAAAACAGTCGACTGTCATTTACTTAGTTATAACAAAGTCTAAGATTTCTTATTTACGGATGGTTGTTGGAGAGACACGAACGTCACATTTATATAAATTCCCACGGATAGTACTTATAATAAATACTTACAGGCTTAAAATAAAAAGAAATCACAGTAGGTTGCCAACAAAATACGCATAGGTACACAATTTATATCTATGCTTGCTCTACATACTTTGTAGAGTATGATATCATTCGGGATTTTAATTAATATGAATCAACAATCAATTACTGGTTGTAATTTGTTAGACAATATTGTGCACCAACATTGGGGAATAGGTGTGTTTACGGGTGCCACTGTAGGTACCTAGTACGGCTAAGTTTTATGATTGTTAAGGTGCGGTCCCATTGATTAATATTAGTAGGTATACCAAATTAAGGACAAATCTAAATTTGTCCTTAGTTTGGTATACTAATATTAATTTTAAATGGATACAGAAGGCGTATTAATCTAAAATAAATCAATCGATAATTTATACTTATGTAAATTATTTAGCGACATTGTAGTATTCTACATCTGTGTTTGAAACATATTTGTATAGGAAACATAAAAAATGTAATTAAATCGAAATTAAAATCCGCGTTCCTACAAGTTTCCCAGAAAAGTTCGCCGATACAACGGAGTTCCACTTCCTACGATCTTTTGCCTAACTAAATCTCATTACATTCTTCAAACATGCGACGTTTAGCGTACTTCTAGCTTGCGCTTTTCTTTGAATATCTCAGACTTCTTCACAGACTTCCAACTGCACCTACCATTAACACCTACAATGAATACGGGTCTCGTTATTCACCCTTCTTTTATCCATCCTCTCGAGATACGCAAACTCTATAATGATTCTTTTCCATGTCTTTGTCACTGCAAACTCTTTTGCAACCTCAACTTTCTCTCATCACGCTATATTTTATTTCATCCTAAACGCCCAGCCACAGTGGCCTGCGGCCGGGTATAAGCTCAAAGTTTGCAAGAAAGCTCAGTATTTTTTTTTATTTGACCTTTACAGTTAACAGGTTAGGCACGAGGGAGTCCAAGCCGTATAAGACTACGGACTAAGTAATCCGCGCCGTTAGTTCGAACAACGGGTCAGGGCGGATAGTGATAAGGAGATGCAAGATGCATGAGAGAGTTACAAAGATCAAACGAAGCACAAATCGACAAACGCCCGCCTGTCCACATGGCCACTACGCCCGAACACTTCAACATAAGAATAAGTCAGAACGAGACCAATTATTTAATGTTTTATAAATATTGGCACAATTACAAATGTTATGCACGTATTCAGTACTAGAAGCGGACTAACAGATAAAGCACGTACGCAATAGTGGTAAATCTGTCTGAGCTCAAGTGTATAGACTATGCCTATTTTTATCTAGACGGGATAACCTGACCAACAGACGAATTTAATGATGTTTAATAAAATATTATGAAAGGAATTTATAGAACTTATCTTACGAGTATGTATCAAGATGTAGGTATGCCTGAACCAATTCAGTTCAAAGAACCTAGTTCGCAGTCAACTGAATAAACATAAAAAATATTTGATGTTATAATATATGCAAATCAAAAAGTATTACGGATCCGAAATTAAATTTATCATTATGAATTCCTTTAGCATTACGTTAATACGTTAAGAGTATTATAGTCATTTCACAGAGATTAAAATTGTAGCACCCGAATAACATAGGGCTAACGTTACACTTTCAAACTGGTCACTTTCTTTAACTGGTCATAGAGTATATTTATTATTCATTGATTTTAGCTCTTATTACAAAACAATAGAGTTTTAAAGGAGGTGGTGACTACTGTACCATTGCCCTTTTAAAGGATAAACAACAACATGCTTAAATGAATCCATTTAATTTTACCTTAGACGTGAAGCCTCCTATTATACCAGAGTCATTGAAACTATTATTTTCGGTAAATTACATGTAACTAAAAACATAAATGATTTTTTTCATCATAATGATAACTAGGCCTCGGCCGTCTTTACTTAGTTATGCTACCTAATTCCTGACACACTACGTGCGTGCCCTGTATTGGTATTTCGCCAGTTGACGGCCGATCCGTTCTTATATTGTAAGATCATAATTAATAGCTCGATACTTAATAGTTTAATCTCTGTTAAATTCCTGTTAGAGGCCGTACCAATGAGAAATAAATAATCTATCTATTGCCTTCAAGTACGGCTACAGGATTACGGATCGCGTTATTCGCATTACTGTTTACGTTATGGCTTTCTGATATAAACATCAGATGTGCTCTGCATTTACAATAACGTCAGGGCTTCAGGTTAACAACGAACAGCTAATTTTAGATAGGCGAGGAATGGCTGACCTCGCCATGAAGCCACACTACTGTACAATGTGCTTAAAACTTTATACGTTGCAGTTATTTCCAATAGATACTTAACGTTTCTTGTACAGTCGACGCTACTTAATCGAGTACACTTTGACTTTGACAGCGTATTTATTACAGCGTCGACTGTACTACAAACAAGACTATTTGAGAATAAGTTTATTTGTATTGTGACATATGCGTGTTTAAAATTATATTTGATTTGTTCTATTGAATTAGGGTAAGCGCGATATAAAACTTAATTAAGATCAAAACATATTTCACCCTCGTGATCGGTATTTGAAATATGATTCAAGATTATGACATGTAAATATGTATTTAAATAAACAAGTAATTATTTACGTAAACATAAGTTTAGGCTTAGATGATATACCCTTAGATTACACACACAGTCCGGCACAGTGTGTGTACCTTGAGAGCTTTTGAAGCCTTCATTTATCTTCAAAATAAGCGCGCTTATTCAGGTATGATCTATTGATAAAAGTAAAAGAATTTATCGATTTGGGAAATCATATTATACAAAAATACGTTTATGATTGCAAAATGTATAACTGATTTTATAATTATTTACCTACACTATATTACTACAATTGACAACATTAAATTTTTCGCAAATACATCATTTTGATACGAAAACTACTCTGGGATACTATATACTAGGGTTGTAACGGAGGCCTCTTAGCGGAGGCGGAGGCGGATGCGAAGATGACGGATTTCACCTCCGCGGATGCGGAGGTTAACGGATGCGAATGCGAAGGTGAAAGTGGATGTGAAAAAATAGTATTTTATGAGTAATATTAATATTTTTTTAATCTCAGTAAATGAAGAATGAGCTGAAAGTAGAGAAGGAGGGACTCTTTATGATGAACTCCTTTTTCAAGAAGCCGGATAACCGCAAATGGACCTGGGCAAAGTAAAACAAAAAACGAGATAGACTTTATTTTGTTGACGATAAAACAGATGTTCAATGACGTCTTTGTGATCAATACGGTTAATAGCGGGAGCGATCACAGGCGGGGCTTATTGAACCTTAATGTCAAGCTCCAGAGGTCTCGACTGATAAAGTCTATGCTCCGACCTTTTCCCATCCACGTCGAAAACCCGGAACCCTTTCAGCTCAAACTGGAGGCGCTCATAGCTAGATGCTCTCACCGGTCCGTAAGCGATGGGCGAGGTTAAGCAACTAGGCTCGAGGTCAGTCCATAGATGGGTGACCGACAAAGTGGTTTAATTTCTGAGCGTCTCCGTGCTTCAGAGGGCACGTTAAGCTGTCGGTCCCGGTTGTAGTCATTAGACAACAGTCGTTAAGCCATGTCAGAGGCTTATTGGGCGGCTTGAGCAACTCTGACACTAGGGTTACCACTACCCATACGATAAGCAAGTAAGCAAGCAAGCTCAAACTGCAAAATCGAGTGGAGTCATACCACGACAGGTTCGTAGAAGCTGTCCATACGGCTGGGTATTTAAGGCCCGCCGTACAAACAGAACCAAAAAGATCTCTGACTAAACCCTGCAGCTAAAGGAAGAAAGACGGAAAATGATTTTGACATCCTCTGATAATGCTACCAGATACCGGCAGCTCAACAGACAGATCTAGACAGTCTTTGACTCGCGACACGCGCCCAATTAATACAAAATGTATTAAGAAGCCATCGAGTGGAACAAAGGCTCTAAAGTGTTTACAAGAGAACTGTCTGTTGAACATAGCCAACTGACGAAGCTGAAGGCTGAGGATGGCAGAATCGTCACGTCTAGACCTGAGTTGCTAGGAGAGATCGAGAGGTTCTATGGACAGCTGTATACGAGAACCCAGTTACCTGTCGATAGTTGTGCCTCAGATCCGAGAGCACGACTAACCCGAGACTTCACCGAAGACATTCCGGACGTCAGCATGTGCGAGATAAGAATCCCTCTCAAACAGCTTAAGAACAACAAGGCGCCTGGTGATGATGGAGTTACAGCAAGTTACAGCTTCTGGCTCTTCTACGAGCCCTTCAGAAGTTATTGAACTCCGTCATACTAGAAGGTCAAACGCCACAAGTAAGGCACAGAGGTGTGGCGGTACTCTTCTTCCAAAAATGCGAAAAAACCCTCTTGAAGAATTACAGACCCATCACAATGCTGAGCCATGTTTACAAGTTGTTTTCGAGAGTCATTACGAATCGTCTCGCACGCAGGTTTGACGACTTCCAGCCTCCCGAACAAGCCGGATTCCATAAAGTCTTTAGTACCTGATAGACCACATAAATAAGACTGAAGAGTATAACCAGCCATTATGCTTAGTGTTTGTGGACTATGAAAAAGTCTTTGATTCGATCAGAACCTGGGCCGTACTGAGGTCTCTCCAAAAATGCCAAATCGACTACCGGTATATCGAGGTGTTAAAGTGTTTATATGAAAACGCCACTATGTCAGTGCGACTCCCGGACCGGAACTGGGAACCTATCCACTTGCAGCGAGGTGTGAGATAGGGAGATGTTATATATTTGAAACTGTTCACCGCTGTATTGGAAGATGTCTTCAAGCTTTTGGACTGGGAAGGATTTGGCATCCATGTCAATGGCGAGTACATCACCCACCTTCGATTTTCCGACAGAATAGTAGTCATGGCTGAGACCCTAGAAGACCTCGGTACAATTCTCAATGGCCTCAGGATAGTCTCTCAACAAGTGGGTCTTAAAATTAACATAGATAGGACGAAAATGATGTCGAACATCCATGTTGCACCCACTCTACTTAAGGTTGGAGACTGCACTCGGAGTTGTAGAGAACTATTTTATTTACCTAGGACAGATCATCCAACTAGGTAGGTCCAACTTCGAAAAGGAGGTAAATCGTAGAATCCAACTCGGCTGGGCAGCGATCGGGAAGCTACTTAATATCTTCTCGACCCAAATACCGCAGTGTCTCAAGTCGAAAGTCTTCAACCAGTGTGTGTTGCTAGTGATGACTAAGGGAACAGAGACGTAATCGCTCACGATGGGTCTTATCAGGCGGCACAAGGTCACCGAAAGAGCAATGGAAAGGGCTATGCTTGGAGTTTCCCTGCGAGATCGGATCAGAAATGCTGAGGTCCGCAGGCGAACCAAAGTAACCTACATAACCCGAAGAATTGTGAAGCTGAAGTGGCAGTGGGCGGGGCACATATCTCGTAGAGCCGACGGCGCGACCGCTGGGGCAGAAAGGTTCGCGAATGGCGAACACGAGCCGGATGATCTTGTGTGGACAAAGGTGGAATTGATGCCAAAGGCATTCTCTGCCAGTCGACCTTTGGGTGATGCAGAGATATATGATTATGCCGTAAATAAACCTCCGTTATAACTCCGCAAAAAACAGCGGAGGCGGAGGCGGAGGCGAAGGTACGATTTCATGCGGAACTTCCGCAGTAACGGAAGCGGAGGCGAAGATCCGTTACAACCCTACTATATACATATTACGATGTTTTTATTGCAATATAATTCTGAACGGTGTGGAGTAAGGATTTATTATTAAAAATCATAATCTTGGCGTCTTAATTAAAAACCTCTTCTGTCAACACCAGTGCTGCCAGACCATACAGATAAAGTGCAGTTAGATTATTTTTAACATACAGTAATTGAAGTAAAATCGAATTATTTGTCTGACTAGACCAGCTTTTTTGAACCGTAAAAATACGATATTCCTGTATGTTTTATTATTATGCAAAATATTTAATATTATAAAAAGAATTGCTTGTTCAAAATAGTACATTTTATATAAACGACGGTATAAGATTATAATCGTAGGAGCGGGTAACACTAAGAGAAATATAGAAGAGATAAGTGAATACATCGGCATCTTTTACTAGCACATATCATTATACGTATGTACGCGATTGATGACAATAAACAATAATTACTGTTTAAAAACACATAGGATTGACTTTTACTTATCTTTAAAAATCATAAGTTTATTTAAGGATATAAAATATATAACCATAAGCGATCATCTCATAAGCTTCTTTTCTAATACCTGCCTAATAATAAGAAAGGATTTAAAAAAAATAATACAATAAATAGAAAGCCTCTTCCTTCTTTAAGACCTGATAATAATAAGAAATACCTATATGTTTGTCTTACTTTTCCATAATCTTGCAAACTTGCTATAAAAGTATTGGTGTACGATGTTAGGATGCGCGTCCGGAGTGTCCAATTAATATTTTATTGTAAAGCAACTTCGCTCACCGACGATTGCGATAAGTAGATATTGTCTACTAATGTGGTTTAAAAATATAATTACTCATAAATTATGTACCCATTATAAAATACAAGTTAAATTCATAGGTGTTTTACTCTTATTTAATATTTTAATATATCATAATATATAAACGTTCTAATTGTATCCAAAATATATACACAATATGACATTTTAAACCATAGTATGTAAAATCCGACGATAAAACCCCATTCTATAAATATTATTAAATTTTAATTAAAGCAGAAATAGGAGAAACAAACCACTACATAATTACAAATGAACATGAGTTAAAATAGAGTGACAATTATTATTAAAATATTAGTTAATTAGTAAGTATACATAATTTACATTTAAGTATAATATATTAACAATAATTAATTTCAAAAATGTTCATAACAATAGAAATATCTTAAACAGGAATGTACATATAAGGATTATACATTATACAAATTCTTTTTTATAGAATAATAATTAATATAATTTCACCTCATTCAGTTCATCAAGAACTTAAATGAAGTACTAGAAAAATAATTTTTATTATCTGGTGTATAATAATAATAATAATATCAATGAATTACAAAATTTAACCATGACAATATTATTGCCTATTTAATGCCATCAAAACAAAAAGGCCACAAGTAATAATTATGACAGAATTGAGTAGCTGACGTAACTTGCCGTTAATTAGCGACATTTTCCTAGTGGGATAACATTCGGTAACAAATTACCTAAACAAAGGATTTTAAAAGCCTAAAATAAAATAACAGGCGTTTCTACGCTACATGGTTACTATAGAACCAATTATATTAATATAGTCCTCATCGCATAAAAAATTGTCCTAGGTGGAGATGATCCCACGACCTCTGGCGTAACAGTCAGTGTAACCACCAAACCTAATAATTTAAAGGGACTATGTAGATTATTAAAACATATATGTGAAATGAGAGCTAAATTCAATATTCAATCTCGCGTAGTTCTCGACTTCACCGGCAAAATAATCAAGTTCAATAATATAGGTGCCAAGGTTTATCTCGGCCATTTTTTACATACAGGTGTGTATTATATTAGCAAGTCAGTGTACTTCCTGATTGTACTGGACTTATAATACCAGTACTATATTTGATACTAATACTATATTTGATTTGTTCGTAAAAAATAGCCAAATCAAATCTTGAGCTTAAATTACACCCCGAGTGAACACAGAACTTAGTACCCATATAGATCTCGATTAATTTCCCGGTGAAGTCGAGAACGACGCAATATTGAATATTGAACTTGGCTCTCATATTTATGTTTTAAATGGCATATGTATTAATTTATTCCATCTACATATATGGTTAAATTGTATACTTGTGACTTCTTTGTTCTGGTGGCCGAGTAGGTATTTAAGTTTAATATAATATATTATAATAATTTTAAAAGACTGTTACTAACATATGCGCATTACTCAGACAGCGTGCGACTTTGCTGTCAGTGCTATATATCGGCTTGGAGAGATACAAAATACTAATAGGTTATTTAATATACAATAGAAAATTCAATTGAAATTGTGATCTTAAATCGATAAAAAATGTAACGCAGTCGCTTAATATATGCAAAAATTGATAGCATAGCAAATAGTAAATAGAGTACACTCTCTATTTTTCCTAAGACTACTTTAATATACCTTCAGGCTTCAGCTAGAACATCAATTCTACATACTATATTGAATCTTAACCCAACTACGGCAATAGGTCGCCTATTTAAATAAGAGCTCAGGGAATGTCGGCTTGAGAATGTGATAAAGATCTATTCTGTAGTTGGGTTAAGAGTAGGTACATTCAATATATTCAAACTATTCCAAAAAAGATACAGTTTATGTAACGTACAAATAAATAACAAGATATAATATCACGTACATTGTAACAATGCTCTAAACCTTAATGTTACACACATAACGTAACAGTTACAAACAAAAAACTAAGTTGAAATCTACGCAATGTAGCCTTCTTTTTACTACATGGAGATTTATGATCATAAACAATATTCACAGATACTAAGTGCTAAAATAAATAATTACAGTGTGTAAATATAGCTATGACTGCATTTCAGTGCTTATTTCTAGACACGATGAAGAGCCTTTTTACGATCATAATAAAACGCTCAAATGTTTCAAAAGGGAAATTAGTTAAGATTTTGCGTACGATTATAGTAGAGTTTAGTTGCGCTTTCTAGAATAGTCTCCAGAGATTGATACCCTCCGACATTAGCATTTTGTTTTAAGTTCATTTAATATTTGTTAGAATAGAAGTACATAACAAGTTTTTACAATTAGAATTATAACAGTCGTTAAATTACATTTAGCATTACGATACATTTATGGATGACAATAAACAGATGGGTATTTTAACTTTTTTATAATTTATTTTTATCTCAGTTCTGAATTACAACAAATAGCTGTTTTATCAACTTTAAAAAACCTAGACAAGGTGAGTGAATATATCACCAATACGTGCATTATTACATAATTCATTCACCATGCTGTGATTTAGGTACCCAAAACAACAAAGATCTCGGGCCAAAATATATTTTGTAATTAATAAATAAATGTTAATGTAATGATATTACGATAACTGTATAATAAACACTATCCTATCACAAACAACGTCTAACCCGAGGAAGTATAAGCGTTACATGAAATACTAATAAAATACTATCAAGGGCTTAAAATTTTAATTTAGCGACGATTTCTTGGTGTCAAGCTGCTGACCGGTGCCAAGAGTCGTCTTGGAACTAGAAGACGAGCATTACCTCTAGCAGGCCTCGAAGCGCCAGGCTGTTTTAAATCAGCCAAATGTGAAGCGTAGCCGTCATTTAAAGTCGTAGCCATATTGCAATATTTCTTACTGATACGCCCAATAGCATATATTTGTTTTGGCGATAATCCACAGTTATGATAAACAGTAATATCTTTTCCTGATCCATATGCAGCATGCAATAGCACGCCATGCTCAGTTATAAGATTATTCAAATGGGCCGCTTTGTGGCCTAATGGGTCCGTCGAAAATCCATCCGAAAAGCACACCAAACCATGAGGAAAGTTATGTTCAGCGAGCCACGATATGACTTTTCGCTGTTGCATATCGGGTCTTCCAGTTATATATAAGATAAGGTACCCAAGGTCTTGCCAAAAACGAACAACATCAACCGCACCAGCTCTCACTTTAGGATCTCGACCAGTAACCGATACACTAGCTGTAAATGAGCCGTCAATACTAAAAACAACACATTCAGTTTGTGGAGGAACAACAGCAAGATGGAAGCTACAACTGGTATGATCTCCTCGAACAACGACTCGCAAAGGGTAAATACCGCAAGGAACGCTGTGTCGTTCTGGTAAAGTGTATGAAATTCTTCCTGTTTTATCAGTTACTACAGTGGACAGTACTGTCCATTCGCCTGCAGGAGGATCCTTCATCATATAAATATCTACTTTTTCTCCCGTCAATGTAATCATATCTAATGGGCCATACATGAATCTAGCTGTAAATGTTTGAGGACATCCTTCTTTGACGAGAACGTCATTGGCTCTATGATTTGCAGCTACATTTTTTAATTTAACAGATGTTCGTTTTCTCATCCACTTTTCTCTTTCTTGACCCGGTTTAAACATAGGACCTTCTTTATCCTCGGAATGGCCGTATAGAGCTAAGTCGAAATGACCGACTTGTCGTAAAATGAAAGCGATTACATCTGAACTTTCCCAATAGCTCGCATGGAATAAATGTGGTAATGCATTTGTAGGAAAGTTGTTTAACCCTTCCGGGCAGTACAGAGCGTAATCAAGTCTTTTAGATCCCCACCATTTCTGTTGTAGGGCATTCATCGTTATTAATGGAATATTATCCACTAAACCGCTAATCGTACTTTGAACTGATACTTCAGAAAGCCTTCTTAAAACTGGAGTAGGCGGCATTTGCAAATGATCTCCAAACAGTTGAGGGTGGCTTTGTATCAATTCCATTAGATGGTATGGCTGACCATTACCTAATGGATACTTTGTATAACGAGCCACATTTATGGGCGGTAAATTAGTGAACCTGGCTGATAATAGTGGCTCTAATCTTGAAGCGACAGGATCAGTAGGATGAAACAAGTTATAAACTTGTTGGACAGGCGGTTTTGGAATGTCTCGAGTTTTGTCGTCTGATATTTTCCTTGAGGCTAAAATGAGTGACAATGGACTACCAAATGTAAAGAAATCGCTTACTTCAAATTCGAATTTGATGTGATTGTCGCTCGTAGATGACGACCGTCGTCGCGGCGTCGGAGCTTGAAGGTGAGATTTATTTAAGAAATAAGGTTCTAATGGATCATTAGGAATGGTAATTTCAGTATCCAATATACTATTTTCACTGTCATGTCTTGACTGGTACTTCAATGTTCGGATGAGAGCATCATAAGCTAATACTGAACCCATACTGTCACCCACAATACATACTTGACCATTAAATCCTCTTCCTTCATCAGACTTTAAAAATTCATTAAAAACAGCATTAGCATAGTTTATAGTTTTTGTTATTGATTCTGGATAATCTGGCGAAGTCGTAGCAATTAAAGGTATGGCGCCAATAGGTATCAGATCATTAGTAAGCGAAGGGGTCTCGATTGTAGACGGCGAACAATCGAAACTATATGGACTCAGTGTGGATAAAACCCCAAGAGCTTCAGTGCATATTGATGGACATGAAACCAGTTTAATAGATACATGTCCTATAAGAGTAGGATAATGTTGACGCATCACAGATTCGAAAGCACCTTTGAAAGTAGTGACGTCAGATTTTTTTGCTGTCATATCAACATTAGCATCTAATACACTTCCAGCATGAAACACCAAAATTAAAACTGTAGTTGGGCATGAACTGTGAACAGGTGTATCTGGACATCCATCAATGCTATGATGACTTTGTAGAGTCGCCATTCTTCGGGAGCCCCTCTCTGAGGTAACTCTTTTTAAGAAAGTAGGATTGAATATACTATCTTCTTGAGTAGCATCACACTGAGTAGGGGAAATGTCAATGTCTGCTTCATCTAGAGAACACATTGAAGACCATTTATTAAATGAGGACTCACAGTCATAAAATTCGTCCTCAGACCCAGTTTCAGTTTCTGATTCTCTTACTAATGTCTCCATTCGCCAGTTAGCTGCCTGGGCTTGTAAGCTTTTAATCGAGCCCGAAGACGACGATCTTATATTAGTTTTTGATAAACTTTTCAGTTCCGAAGGTGGAGTTCCTTCAGGGGTCAAGTGTTTTTGTATTCTTTTCTCAGTAGTATTTTTCTTTGTCACTATAGGAGTTGGCACATCTTCATTCTTTTCTAAACTACTCATTGTAGCCGCTAGAGATTTAGAATTCGTGGTCTCTTCAGATAGATCTTGTTCATCGCTTGTTTCACCTGCCATCTTTTTCTGCAAAGCTAATTGAGTTTGGCGTTCTATTTCTCTGATATCATCCATTGTAAGGCCATGCCATTCGTCTTGCCATGCCCACGCTTGTCGATGTGCTCTCAACATTGTTTTTCTCAATGCAACATCATGAATAAATTTTTCTAATTTGGTTTGCATACCCCAATATCTGAATTCTACTCTACAAAGTTTATAGGCACACATTAGAGATTTACCATTTGGCAGTGGTTGTGGCTTGTCTTGTACCTCCCTCCAATATTCTTCGAGCCAGTTTTCAGACAGTGGACCCCTATTACATTTTTGAGAAACAAATAAATTCGGATCTTCCTCTTTCACATAATCTGCTCCATAGAGTTGATCTTTGCAAACATCAATAACATCAACTATTCTATTCTTGTAATCACTTCCAGTAAGTTTGAAGACATTTTCTTGGTGGCCATTATCAGCAAAATAGTAAGTCTCTATTTCTAGCGAAAATTTTTCAACAAATGGACATGTATACCTTGTTTTAGTATAAGGATAAGCATTCCAAGCTTCTTCAGACACTGTTAAGGCTGATTTTGGAAGTAAGCTTTTGAACCATCCAGGTAAATGACTACCAACATGATAAATTTTTTGAGTGTACTGACCTTTTCCACCAGGACCATCTTCATAAGGTTCATTGACTAGAATTTCTACACCACTGCCCTCTCCAGAACTCTCTTCTCTACTCTTTTTGGCAATCATATACAGCTGAGCAATTCTGTATTCCTCTACTGTGAGGGGTAGAGGTATCCTGTACTCCTTGATCAACATTTTGGTTTTTTATTTTGAGTTTTTAATGAAGAACATAATCTGCAACAATAATGCAATGTTTATAAATGTTGCAGACTTCATCTACTCTAAATTTTTGGACTAATAGGATTAAGAATAGTTTATTTATTGTCTTTAAAACCATTGGAGCTTGATTTACATTGCCTTTATTACCTACTTAATAATTATATAGTCAATAGAAATGGCAAAGTCTGCACTTATTATTGTGGTAAATAGAGATAGCAAGAGCCCATGCATAGGTTAACAGAGATAAATTGAAATATACTAATTATAGCATATTCCAATTTATCTCTGTTAAGCACCACTCATGCCAGATACAATATCTGAGCATTATTGGTATCTTACATTATGTTCTGCGCTATATATTGTATAACTTGGTATAATATTGTTTCCCTTTCATTTTAAGTGCATTTAGTATGTATTTCTCTTAAATTCATAACTTTTACTTCTGTTGGTAATGACAAACTGTGTTTACTCCCTTACTTTCTGATTACTTTACTGTCTGCAGGCATATTTTCAATTATTGCATCTCCATGTAATTTTTCTAGACCTTTGGTTTTTATAGAAAAAATAGATATATGGGTAAAGAAATTATGTGAGCTTAAACAAGCTCACATGATTTCTTTCTATTTTATCTCCTATTTCTATTATATCTCCTAAGTGTACATTCCAACACTATGCTCAACATTCTGCCCCACATCCATTTTCCCTTTCAATCCACTAGTTTTGGAGCACATAGTCTACCATCAGCTTTACTCTTTCATCCCTCTAAACCATCTACAACCCTTTGCAATCAGGCTTTTGACCACTTTAAAGTTACTGACCATAAAGTTAATATCCATTGGGCAATGGAGAACAAACCCTTATGGCCTTCAATTTTATGGAGTTTGATATCTTTCTTGGGATTTTCAGCAGTTATTAAAAAATACACCACTTGATTAATTTGTCAAACTACCAAGTAACCCATATTCAAATAGTCCAATATGGGTTACTTAATAGTTTGAAGCATAGGCTCACAGATGCAACCAAAGAGCTATTAAATAAATTTGAATCAATTACAAATGACTCAAATTAATTGTATCCATTTAACTTTTCTATAAAATAGATCATATCAATAAATTTTACAAAATCTTTCAAGTGTTTCCTGGTCTCTGCTCCACAACTCTACACCTTACTATCTACAAGAGTGCTTCTTCTTTAGACACACCTGATGCCCTGGCAGGTCACATCTTAAACCCCCCTTGAATTTCCATCCTACATTCCCACATATAATTTATGTGGGAATGTAGGATGGAAATTCAAGGGGGGTTTAAGGTTTTCTTATACATTGTCCAAGCAGTCAACTTTCTGATAGCATATGTGATTCTAATCCTAAGTATTTATGTATATTTATCGCAAAAACAGTTGAGTGTACGTTTTTGGAATACCTGCTAATAACAGTATGTCAAGCACAAAGTTTACATAAGTCCCAGCACACTGTAAAGGATTACTACCTATCACTATAGAAATGTCATGTATTGAAAGAACAAGTAATATGTAAATATCTATTTAATATATATTAACAGTAGTCTCTTGTACTGTTTACCAAAGGGTACTGTTAACAAGTACACTGACAACTGCCCTCTTAAATAATCCATTCTCTTGTCCATTCCTTGGTTCTCCGGAAGAAATCTCATGTTATTGTGTGATTTTACTATTGGTGTACATTAAGGAGTTGATCTATCTATCTATGTACTGAATAATTATATTATGTAAGTCTGTTATAGTATCCTCATATTATTCTTTTTTGTGTTATAATATTGAAACAGGTATACTGGAAGAGATTTCTTAAAAATAAGTACCTTTGTGCCTTTTTGTCATATTTCTTGTTGTAATTGTATGTACATTAATAATAATAATAATATGCTTTTTAACTTTTGTAATCTCCAAATATCACATTTGGTATGTGGTGATTGATATTATGGTTTTATTATCATGGTATTAGATATGGTATTATTATGGTATTGGAGAGGTTTATTATTTGGATGGATGGCCCTAAATGTTGTACATGATTGTACAATTTATTTTATATATTAAGTGTGAAATGTTTAGGGAAGAATTCAAATGGCATTAAATTTTAAATCACTCAATGTGACAGTAGTGTCTTATTGCACAATTGTTTTTTTAATCATTTGATGTGAGTAGTGTACTACTGCACAATTGTACTGCACTAATAGAGGACAATTTTTTTTCAGAAACTGATTAAAATAAACTACTATATAAAAATATGTACCCACAAAAAGTACAAATTAAATAATATATTATAAGGTATTTTTTTAGGTACATAAAATCATGTAAATATATTACTGTTTTTTAAATTGTAATGCAAAAGCTGATAGAGCTGGCAACAGTCTAATGTATGGCAAAACAATGGCGAATGACCTTTGTCTGTTTACTTAAATAATTACATAAGACTATACTATAGAATATTAGATTGTTTTTATTGGTTTCAAATATAAATCATTAATATTACACAAAATTGTTAAATTAGGGTCTGTGAGAATGTTTGTAAATCATATAAACATTCTGCATAAATATGTTTAAATTTCTTTTCACTGACTAATTGCCTATTGTGCAATTGGATAATGCTAAAATATAAATTTGTTTTAGGTGACATGCATCCATAATAAATAAACTCTTGATTCTGACTGTGCCAATAGCACACACTTGCCTTAAGCATAGTTATTACTCCTGCTTTCTCTTTCAATCCTGTGGACACAGCCAGGAGAGGCTTAAGTAAATTAAAGTGGACTATTATTCATTTAGTGGACCTAAAGTCCAGGGTCTAAAATTCCATCAACAACATTGCCCATTGGTGTCTAGTTGTGCACCTAATGTCACCACCACTGCTAAAATCCAGACAAACTCATACCAACACCAATGTATGAGTGTGTGTGTGTGTGTGTTAGTGTGTAAAAGAGAAAGAGAGAGATTGTGTGTTTTTGTTATAGTGTTCAGAAGAAAAGCCTCACTCTTGTCAGTGTTAGTAAAGATAAGTGACAAACAAAAACAACAAACATACATTGGTATGATGGAGCTGGCGTGACTTATCAAAAGTTCTGAATTAAAATAAAGAATAATAAAGCATACATTTGTCATCAAATAATACCAAGGAACTAAGTAGGTACCTAAGTCGTTGAGTTCAACTAACTACATCTCATTATACAAAAGTGGCCATTTGGGAGATAAAAGACTAATGGCTGGCACTATACAAACTTTAGTAAAAAATAATATGTTTATACATATAACAAACTAATAAATCACATGCCATTAAACATTCACCATTATTTATATGTTCTACGAAATTTAAAAGCTATCCCAAGAAACAAAATCGCAGCTCCAAAACTAGCGAGAAATGTAACATTTATTTACCTTAACAAATTGAAAACGGATGAATTTCACATAATATTGCACAATATACAGCCTCTTTAATTCATTATTTTATTTTATTTCAACAAAACACCTCCCGACTCAGGAATACGGATGAACTTTGACATTTTCGCGACCATTATGTCAATATCTATAGGCGCTATTCCTTTTCATGTTGTGCACGACCGTGCACGACCGCGGGTTTTCACAATAGAAACACACATTATCTGCAAGTGAAAGGCAGTACTAAGTCGAATGCACTTTGTACGGTGACATAAGTATATACTACACTTTGTTCAACTATTTTCGCATACAAAATGCGACATTTAATATTTAACGAATAAAGTAAATAAACTCTGTGTATACTACTAACAAAATGTATGTAGCTATATTAAGCGCGATCGTAGATTGGAACGCTGTTGATTCTGCGTAGGTACGATGAAGTCGTATTCATAGTCTAAACTCTATTGAATGTTATTCGTTTATTATTTTATACGATAACTGGTTCATGCATTATATAATACATGTCTGAATGTCTATGTGAGAGAATTATCGTAGCTGCCCCAAAACATAAATTTAATTATTAATGGCACATCTTGACCGCTAAGCCAGAGGTCGTTGGTTCGATCCCTCCTAGGACCAATATTGATGAGCACGATTATTAATTTCTTCTGTGTTGGGGTGCAATTTATCTATATTATATATTTAGAAATATATAAAATGTGGCGAGCGGTGGGTCAGTCAATTTTATTTATTCCTCTTAATTCCCTATATAGTTCTAAATTATAACATTAAAGTAAAGTCATATTTTTCTTTCTAGAGTGTTTGCCTATATGACAGATTAAGCGTAATGCTTCTGTCCTTGTCTTCACATATCTCTTTCTTTTCAGTCATAAAACTCGCAATCTCATATTTCTTATGCTGGAACCAACTTATGTATGTCAATCTTTGCATTAAGAATTTTATATGTCCTTTTAATCAGCTATCCTTTTTCATTTGTTGTGGTATTATCTAGAACATTCTAGCGATGTAACAAAAGCCACCAAAAACCTTTATTGGTACTAGGGTTCGAAGCCCGAACGTGACAAGAAGTATGTTTATCGCTGTACAGGCTCTGGCTAGTCTGGGATCACATGGCGGTGTGTTAGTTAGCACCAAGATATTTACTATTATTACATCTTATGTTGTAGTATTGGCATGTAATAATAATAAAAAAAAGGTTTTTATTCACGTAGACTTTAAAAAAGCGCTTGTAAATAGTCAGAACATGTTTGTAGTAATATAGTTGTATACATTAGATATTATTTCTAGTAACATAGATATTTAGGTACATCTTGTATGAAAACATTTAAAAAAATTATTTTATTACAGAAATGATATTTAGCTAGCTCGTATCAAGTTATTGTCAAGAGATTATGTTTAATGATCTAGTTTAAGTCTAATATTTTTACTACATATTGTCAATGGTTCTGTCTATATTAAAGGTATTATTATTATGACGGACCTTGTGTTAATAACGACGGTCGCGCTTTAATGCTACCACCGGATCCAATGCGCCCCAACTGAGAAGACCCAGCGAAACAAACTCAGTGGGTTCATCTACTACCGATTTCAACACGACCCAGTTGAGACGGTCCGGCGAAACATACTCAAGCGGGCATGAACACGGGATTTGGTCCAATTAGAGTAATTATTTAGTAGGCAAACACAATATACCTATGCTCGATCGGTTGTCTGAATGCTTATTATTTTAGATTATATTTAGGTATACAAAAGAAAAACTTCGAAACAATAACATTATTCATTTTGAGATGGAGTCAATAATTTTAAATTAAGTATATGATAGCAATCATTTACAGATAGTTCACGTAACACAGCAGATCAGTCATGTCTATATAGCTACAAGATCTCCAGCGAGCAATGTGCAGGTAGGAAGTGAGAGCCAGACGTCTTTGTCATCGATGTACTCTTTAGTGGTGTAATAACCCCTAGCCATAAGTATACGTTTAATATGTGTTTTAAAACTTGTGTCAGGCAGATCAGTAATTTGAGTAGGAAGCTTGTTATAAAACCTAATAAAATTTCCTAAAAATGATTTATTAGTTTTGCTTACTCTAAAGCCTGGCATGGCTAGTTTGTTTTTATTCCTAGTATTTATATTATGCAGTTCACTTTTCTTTTTATAATTATGAATATTTTTTCTAACAAACATTATATTCTGATATATATATTCCGATGGCACAGTAAGTATATTTATTTCTTTAAACAAATTTCGCAAAGAATCGCGACTGCCTAAACCATAAATGGCTCTGACTGCTCTTTTCTGCAATACAAAAATAGTACCTATGTCAGCCGCCGAACCCCACAGCAGAATGCCATACGACATAATGCTATAAAGGTACGCGAAATACACTAATCTAGCAGTTTGTTCATCTGACAATTGCCTTATTTTCCAGACATCATAGGAAGCCGAACTTAATTTACCTGCTAACTTTTCAATCTGAGGACCCCATTGCAATTTTGAATCAAGTGTCAATCCTAAAAATACGGTCGATGGGACTAAATCTAATATTTTCGCATTAAGTGCAACTGTTGGTACAATTTGAGTCACATTCGGCAATGAGAACCTGATGCATTTAGTTTTCCCTGCATTTAACAAGAGATTATTTGCCGAAAACCATTCTGATATAAAGCTGAGTGTTTTATTATGCTCAATAAGATCTTTATCCTTTCTATTTACTTTAAATATGAGCGACGTATCATCAGCGAACAAAACTATGTCTGATACTTACAACAAAAATATGTATAATATAAGTTAAAACTAAAACCTAACGCAAAATTAAGGTTCTTTTAGATAAAGATACTTTATTATTATCAGTGGAGTTATTTTCTCCAACCAAAATAAAATTTAATAGGCTTGTTTGTAATATCAACATGTGCAACCTTATAGATATCTAAAACTTCATTCAATCACAACCATTACTAAATCAGGAGTAAAGTGATAATGATGTTCATAAATGTTAGTTCTTACATGTAAATGGCGTCATAATGCGTACCTTTGGGTATAAGATTTTCTAAGCCTTTTTCTGAGCCAAATGCTCATTGCCTTCAATTCTTTAATTTTTATATTGTACAACTAAATTTCAAAATAATAGATTAGTAACTTGTTATTTATTTTAGGATTTAAGAAAATATATCTGATAAAACAGACCGCACGGACGGACTAATAATTTTTTTGTAATTTTTATACTGTATTCGACTATGTTTATGTACTGCATTGAGAACTTGCCAAGTACAATTGTATGTTAATACCCAAGTGCTGAATAAATTTCATTATTTCATTAATATTATTAACAAGTTGTTAATAATATTAGAAAATCTTATTGGACTAGTATTATTATATTAATCAACATTAAAGACATAAATAATTTAGATCACTTTGCAGGTTCACGGGAGCTTTCATTTATGGCATTGATCTAGGACTGGACTATGAATAGTTCCCTCGTTACTAGATGGACATAAGAAAATCGATAGCAGTCGTCGCAGAATTACAGCGCTGACGTTGTATTATTTATAGATACTTGCATATTTTATAATAATAAAACAGGTGGACATAAGTAAAACCAGTAATTTATTGCTCGAAACCTGAAATATATTGTATCTGATAAAAAATTGAGGTTTATAAAACCTACAATAGGTAGGTATCATAGAAAATGGGAGGATTATTTTCGAGAGTAACTATAAAAAATCTTGAAACACAAACTAGAATAAAATCAGAATTCTCTACTTACTTAAGTTAAGAGGAGTCAATAGGGTCTTCCGTTTATGAAGCGTACTAAAATACGTGCAAACTGTTCTCAAGGACTTTGGGAGAGTGGAACAAATAGAGCCTAGCAAAAAAGATCCTCAAGCGTCTAAGTGCAGTACGAAAATATACCCAAACAAGATAAGATAATATAGGTAAACCAAAAAGTATGAAGCTAAAATAACAGGATTTTCTTTTACCTAATATTTGGTCATATTGGAGCCAAATGAGAGAGGTCCAAAGATATATATTCTAATATCTTTGGAGAGGTCTATTCGAAAGAAAGTATAGGTAGTGCTCTGGCCTCTAAAAAACAAAGTTGGTAACCCACATGTATAAAAGCGCTTTTATAACGCCCGTTACACGAGATAACAGTTTCTGAGGGTAGGCTGAGAGAGATAATTGTGCCAGATGATACACTCGATTTTGTTGTGTGCATTATGTAAATATAATCAATTTATTACTTAATCATAATCTATCTAACTTATAGGTACCGTACAGCAGTACTATACAGCATACAGTCGAGGAGCAGTGTTCTTTTTATTTTAGCCTTTAAAATAAGACAACCTGTTTTTCGCTTTTCGAGTTATACATATTTTAAAATAAATAGATACGCGACAAAAACGCAAGCGTGGTTTTGAAATTTTTTAGTTATGAAGGCTGGCAATATAGAAATTAAGATTAGTAGATATTTGAAAAAGCGCTCGAGAAATAATCAATTTATATTATGTTTTTTGGTTCCTGCTTTACCTAGCAGTTATGATAGTTATTAAGTATTACGTTTTCTAATTTATAACGCAATAGTTATTTGTTATACAAGAGTGCAATCTTGCTTTTTAACCGTGTGCTCAATTATGATAAACGAGCATGCAAAAGATTCAAAAATTAGAATCCTGAGCATTAGTAAGGAAATCAAAAGGTGAAAAATCTTTGCGCTCGAAAGCATCACGTACTTAACTTTTAATCACACCTCAGCGAGGAAATGACTACCTAAATGCGAAAAAAATCTTATTAAGTATAAATACTTTTATTTCAATTTAGGTATTATTACTAATTATATTATGTATATGTAAGTATTACAGGACAATCTTTAAATTGTAGCAAATAATACTGCGGTACATTTAAGAAAAACGTAAAGTAATGTTGCAACAGTTTTGAGTGTACTAGAACAGTAATATTGCGCAAAACAAATTAAAAAAGTAAACCAAGAAGGTTCCGAGTCTTAGTTTTTAATAAATTAAAAAAGTTGTATGATAAATTCGGCACCATAGAGGTAGAATTAAATAGGTTTAATGATATTTTGAATTCATAAACTTAGTGCACACGATGTTCTTAATTCAAATTTACTTTACCCTCTAGGGCCTTCTAGAGCATAAAAACGACTTTTCCACTCAGATAGCGAAAAGCAAATATAGACTTACCGAGATGTGGTGATGAAAATTGGTATTTTACCATTTAATCACTATGAGCAAGAAGTTTTCTGCGCACCAAGCACCAAGCTTTAATCGGCTGTTTTTGGCTATTATCCAAAATAATATAGATATTAGGTATATTTATACTCACTTTACTGGATAGGCAGGTGACGTGGGTGTATCTAAAGTATCAATTCAATTCGATATTTATAGTTTAGCTCTGTCCCTTATACACCGCGTCATAAATCTTACGGTTATGTTTATGACAGTATATTACCTACGTTATGTGTATAATTATCCGGATCCCTCGTTTCTCCTAACCCACTGTAGGTACTGATTTTTACTTTATTCTCATAATAGATTTTAAAAAGCGCTCGTACATTGAATGCACCTTTGACGTAGCTTTCCAGACAGTCGTCTTGTCACTCCGTGCCCCGATAGGAATAGTATTATATGAATATGTGATTATGTATCAATATAAATAACAAAAGACGATATGCCAACCTTATTCTTACCCATAAAGAAGTATTTGTTGGCAATATTTTTTGGGTGCGGACCAAATTTTTGAAGTTATACTTCTTTTGGCGCGATGGAGAAAAATGATGAGAGTGAATTTTTACGATGCGCGCGCACACCGACACCAAAAAATTTAACAGCATGAAGTTAGTTCTAGGTGGTATGTGAGTGAATTTTTACGATGCGCGCGCATCGTAAAAATAACAGCATGACGTTAGTTCTAGGTGGTATGAAAATTGATAACTATGTTCAAGTTGTATATTAAGAAGTATAACTTCTAACGCGTGTACATAAGTACACACAAGTTTTTTTTTAATTATCAATTCTAAGTTAGGGCTACTCTTTGCTGTAGGTACACTAAGAAAAAAAGAAAATACAAGAAACAAGGATGCATCACTAAATGTGTTTAACGTGGACCATTAAATAAGCATATTTTCATAATAAAGGTTTCACTGACTCACTAATTAACTTATTTATACAATTTTCCATTTGCCTACAATTTTGAAATTTGGCACCAAGAGATAAAGGAAAAAAAAGAGAAAATTATCGATTTTACAAAATTATGCGTTTAACTTCAAAACTGACAGATTTTCAAACAAATTTAGATGCCCTATTTTACGATGGGAATTCCAAAATCCTGAAATACAAATTTTTTATTTGTAACTTCAAGGCCAATTAACCATTGTCATGCGTTTAACTTCAAAAATTTCTTATTTTTCATACAAACTTACATTCCCTATTTTACGCCCTTAGGAGCGGAATTTCAAAAAATCCTGTATATATATTTTTTTTATTTTTAATTTCAGTCATTCCTGCGCAGGCGATATTATACATTGAAAAGCAAACACAGTTGCACTTAATAGCCATTTTCTATTAGTTGATAGCGTAGGTTTTACATTTATGTAGGCATTTCGGTATCGACTTACATGAAATATATCATTATATCACCCACGGCCACTGCCACTCACCCAGACTAAGTAGTAATAAGTTGTTCAGTACATACACATATTACTTGTATGCACTCATGGTAATGAGATTATTCTGAAGCCTTAAGATAGATATCTGCAAGTATCTACAAGAAAAAACCTTGTTTAAAGCCAGTGAACACATGTTTATAAACACTCAACAAAATGGATGTTGTCAGTTTAAATTCGGTATCGTTTCTTCTTTCAAAGCTAAGGATGAATTGTTTTCAATTTCGATAACATACTTTTTTTTTTCAAAACACAACACCCACACTAGGGAATCTTGTCCCTGTGTCGCGGGGTACTATACAAACATATAATAGACGGACACAAATTACCTATAGACTCAGAACAACTATTTATGGGTTACACAAATAGTTGTCCGGTGCGGGATTCGAACCCGCGATACGAAGCGGCGTGGCGACTGTCTTAGCCGCTGCTCCACACGTGCAGTTACTTGTATCTTCTTTCAAAATAATATGCTTTTTTTACAACGTAAGATTTTTTTGGAACTATATAAGCTATAAAATAAAAACAAATATAAACATTATGAGATATTCTATATAGGATTTTATAAATTATTAGCTGTGCCCCGCGGTTTTACCCGCGTTAAACTTTATAAAATATGGCCTATGTGTTATCCTAACAATAAAAATTAGCCTATGTTCTTTCTCAGGGTCTAGACCATCTGTATAGCAAATTTCATTCAAATCCGTTCAGTAGTTTTGGCGTGAAAGAGTAACAGACAGACAGACAGACAGAGTTACTTTCGCATTTATAATATTAGTTAGGAATAAGTAAAGAATAGCTTTCGGAAGTTTTATTACAACATTGTGATGTAATCATATAAGTGATGAGATAAATAATGTTAAAGTACAGAGCGCTAGGTACTTACCACCAGATTGTGAAATATAAAGTTCTGTTTGATTTTTCTTTAATAAAGGAAAACAGATAAAAATACTATATAGGTGACCCATTTATGCTTTTATTATTCATAGCTTGCAATGTCGTTTAAGTATCTATAATCGCGAGTAGAGATAGAGATCGTTTTCGTCGCTTCTGTACGTCCAAAACATGCTCTATCTATAGAATTGAGATGGCCATTGCAAAAAACGAGTTCTGGCTTTCAGCATAATATATGCTTCCACATGTTTCATCAAAAGCCGTCAATTGGATGAGGAATTAAAACTTACGTTATGTACGTAACTAACTCCAAACAAACGAAATTATGCGTCCCCAGTACATAACGAGTATAATAATGATATATCTATTATATTAATTTTCGGATATTTGCGCTACAAAATGTATTACTTTAATTATTAAAAACAAATTGTCAGATCTTTTTAATATTGTCAGATTTTTTAAGATTCTCACAATTTTGCTATCGAAAGCAAGGTTAATTTTATTACGTTTCGTTGAAGGTATCCAAGGTACCTTTCTAATACTTTCCATAAGAGTCCCAGCAGCTGCCCTTATCTCTATAATATACTGCTTCCTTATTATAAGCTGCTAACTTAAATGGATTATAACGATTAACAACCACATAATTAATAATAATAATTTATTTCGTGTACACTGAAGGCACTTTCGTAGATTTACTGAGATTATTATAAAGCACTTATATATAAAAGGCCACATTTACCAATAACATACATAGAATAAAATACCTATTTGGAAATATGCTTAAAATTACGTAACGAAGTTAAAATAAACAAACAGCAAACAAAATTACTTGAATAAATACATTCTTAAGATTTCATACAAAAAATAAAGTTTCTCGTGTTCCTGTGAATGTATTCAACATCAATATAAAAATCCAAATTTTACTCACTCCTCATGAAATATCTTAGAAACCGAATAATTATGATGCCCTTACAATATTCATACATAGTACAGTCGACGCCACTTGGATGATTATACTTCAACTAAATTAACAAACCTTATGACCATAGCTTATCGTATGGGCAGTGGTTACCGTAGTGTCAAATTGTCAGTTGTTCAAATCGCCCAACAGGCCCCTGTCTTAACGACTACAACCGAGACCGACAGGTTTACGTGCCTCCCGGAGACACTCAGAAATTAACCATTTACTGGGCATTGGTCATATAGTTGCCACCATATTTTGAACTCTATGGGCTTCTAATAAAGTTCAAAACCAATAAATTAAAACTATACCTACTGCCTTATAAAGGGTTAAACCACTTTAGCACCCAAGTAAGCTTGTGTCACAAAGGTTCAAAAGTCGCAAAAGCTTCGTAAAGTGTGTGCTTCTGGCGAACGGTCTAAGACACGGCTCAAACGGTGGCGAGAAAGTTCTTACCCTTCCCATTCGTCCGTCCCGCCGAAAATTTCCCGCTTGGACAGAAGTTGCCGAGGTCAACCTGGATGTCTCTGAACAGAATCCGGACTCAGGTTGGTCGAACTAAGGAAAACCTGATGAAGATTTTTAAACCGGTCTAACCTAGAGTGCAAGTGTGGTTCTATGCCCTCAAACTATGGCACACTTGTTAACATGTCCTGCGTGCCGTAATGCCGACATTACAAGAACTAATGGACGCTGCTGACTAAGCTCAACTCGTAGCTGAATTCTGGGCAGACTTAATTTAGATTGCCATCGACACGCTAAGAAGACCCATCAATAAACTGACCACGTGCCTAGTTGCTTACCTCACCGATCAAATACGGACCGACTAGAGCAATTGGCTATGAAATACGCTGTCAAGGAGTGTATCCACCGACGTTGCATCGACCGTACAAGTACCTACCTTACAAATATCTCATGATTAATTTTGTATTTGTTGGTTACTACAGTCTTGATTATAAAATTGTAATTATACAATATATCCGCTCCCATAAAATATATTTGCTCCAAAACGACTACTTACTATCCTATAATTTAAGGCCTCTAATAAAAATGTGATACAAAATACATTCCTTTACCTAAGAAAAATATGATAATAGCTGCTGATACAAAAATAGTTAAAATTCTAACACCTGCCTAATAAAAGACAATATAATTGTATTTACAATTAACTAGATAATATCTTAGTGATGTCTATGAAAGATTTGTGTAGTGCTTCTATGAACTGTGTGCTACTATTGTGCTGGGCGTAACTTGTCACTGCGGCTCCCAATTTGTCCGAGAATGCCGAATATCTGCAATTATAAGGGAATATTATTAGTATTTAGGCACAACACACTAGATATCTTTTTCTATTTTAAAAGAAATCGCCCGCATTAGGGTATCTAATCCCTGTGTCGCGGGGTACTTTACAGACATATAATAGACCGAGACAAATTACACCCAGACCCAGAACAACTATTTATGGGTCACACAAATAGTTGTCGGCGCGGGACTCGAAACTGCGACACGAAGCGACGAGGCGAAGTGTCTTAGGCATTTCGCATGATGCAACGTAGTGCGTGAGTGCGTGTTCTATTGTTGCTTGTAAGTATCTCCGTTTGTATAGAAAACTCGCACAGTTCAACACACAGAACACGCATCTGCATGAACGCGCGTGGATGCAGTTTTAGCGTGTTGGACTGTGCGTGTTTTCTATACAAACGGAGATACAAGCAACGTTAAAACACTCACTCACGCTCTACGCTGCATCATGCGGGGCAGTGTGCCAATCGCCTTAGCCGCTGCGCCGCACGTGCAGTCAAATAAAATATGAATTTCACTTGAATGCGTAAGAAACGTTGCTTGGATCCGGTGCCCCAGATCCGAACAACAGCACCTCACGGTAGTTAATTAACTCATTGATTCGAATGCGAATTGAATTAATTGGTGTTATCTCATCTCGGTACCTCCAGCTGGGTTGAAGGGCCTGTTGGCGTGGTTGGTAGATACACTGCCTTTCACGCCGCAGGTCGTGGGTTCGATTCCCTCCCGGGACAGATAGTCATAGTCATTTATTAATAAACAAGATATTTGTGTGTGTGCATGAACATGTCTGTTTGTCTGGGTCTAGTTGGTTAGTCTGGGTGTAAATTATCTATATAAGTATGTATTTACAAAAGAAAAAATAGTATGTATTATAATATTATAGCGCGGAACACTAATATGTCCAGAGGATAATAAAAATGTTTTATGCAAAATTACTCTTAAATAAATAATCAAATGTAAGTTAAACCCGTCATATAATATACGCACCCGATTCCAAATCCTTCTTTGGCAACAGGACCAAACCCTCCCGCCATCACGCTAGGGGCTGACAACGTGCTGGTGCTCAAAATGGACTTATTCAAGAACTTGTAATCATATGATTCGAAGAACTCGGGCGTAGGCATATTGTTGTCGGAGGCGATCTTCATGAGGGCAAACAAATGACGGTCGAAACCCTGTCCAAGGGCGGCTTGCTTTACTAACTCCGAATGGTATGTAGAACATTCCTGCATGATGGCACGGAGTTTCTCTTTAGACGGGTTCTTTGTGTGAAGATACTCGCAAAAAGCCTGTCAAACCATCAAAAGTTTATTAGAACTCGAAAACATCTGTCAGTGTTTCATCTATAGTTCCTAAACAAGTAAAATATTTATTAAATAGCTGTGCCCTGCGGTTTTACCCGCGTTAAACTTTATAAACTATAGCCTAAGTGTTAATCCAGGGTGTCAGCTAACTCCATATCAAATTTTATTAAAATCGCTTCAGCCGTTTACACGTGAAGAAGTAACAAACATACACACCCACAAACGTTCGCCTGTTTTCTGATTATCTTTTACAACAATAGACACAAATTAAAATCTTTAACGAACCTTGGTCTTGACAGTGCACGGCCGCATGGTTTCCGTTCTGCCATGTTTGAATGCAGAAGTACTGCACGACTCATATGTACCCGCAAATTTACCTTTTAAAAGGTGGTATGCTGCCTGTAAATAATTTATAAGAACATATTAAACAGTCTAGCAAGGGAAAGCCGTCAGTGGAGACGAAATAACTACTTATAGTAAGATAAAATGTCAGAATATAACTGCCGTGATACGATTTAAAGCAAACAAGTCGTCATAGAATAATTTTAATATAGTTTTGCAAGCGAACGAGTAAATCAAAAGTAATAAAATAGGTCTATTCTGCAGTTATGTCTTAACATAAATACTGACAGATAATTTACAAATACATATAAAATCTAATTACGGGATTTGTAAGTCGTTACTAGTAATCGGAGTAAGCAGAGCTAATTATGGTACTTACTACATGTTTTCATAGTACCTATGGACTCAATAGTTGTAATATTATGCTAAATTAACCTATCGTCCTAACGTGGGTGCGACCTAACTTACGGTCGAAAAATCAAAATCATTTTTACTGATTCAATCTTTCTTTAGTACCAAATTTTGTACTAGTACAATTTAGAATTTTCCGAAATATCGGTGTGTTGTCCATATTAATATATACATTTGTGGGAATTCGCCCGAAATAGCTCTACCTACTCCCATCACTGGTCATTACGCATAGTTTGTACAGACGCCAGCACATCCAACTACCCCAATCTGTCAAATTTCTATTATAGATTTTCAACTTTATCACATAAGCATAAGGTTCACTTTCAATTGGGGAAATTTGACAGATTGGGGTAGCTTGATGTGCTGGCGTCTGTATCTGTAGTGCCAGACTGCATTTCAGCGGCAAGAATCAAAAGAGAGGTTTGGCGACTTTCATTCTGACGATTATCTGGTTTGAAATCGTCGAAAATGGCGTACTACGCTATACATAAAGGGAATGCTACAATAATACTCAACAGTCAGACATTCAAACAATTTAAACTTATTAATACATTTCAATGAATACCATAGTTTTGTGATATCTATTATAAGTGATTACCATGTAGATTAGCACAAGAACATGAGTTAGCAAAGGTACACATATATCAATGATTAAAATATAGTTTAACTTGCCAATCCCATTCTTAGTATTACCAATTCATTACTAAGCGGCCGATCCTTTAAGCCTTTTCAGCAGTGTCCTAATTTTGGCAACTGGATTCCCTGTTTCATGAGAATATATTTAAATCTATGATGATATTAATTAACAGACTATTTCTCTGTTTTAGATTAAATAAATGTAGGTACTTTGTTATTTCAAATAATGCTATATTAATTAGGCGTTGTATTAACCTTACTATCATCATCATCATATCAGCCGAATGACATGCACAGCACAATGACAGACATTTGACGGTCACGATAGCCTAGTTGGTAGTGCTCCTGCCTACGAAGCTGGTGGTCCTGGGTTCGAATCCCGGTAAGTGTAAATATTTGTGTGATGAGCACGAATATTTGTTTCTGAGTCATGGATGTTTTCTATGTATATAAGTATTTATCTATCTATATAAGTATGTATATCGTCGCCTGGTACCCATAGTACAAGCTTTGCTTAGTTTGGGGCTAGGATGATCTGTGTGACATTGTCCCCAGATATTATTATTATTATCCATAGCTGGACAAAGACCTCCCCAAAAGATTCCTACAATGGAGTTGGAGGGATATACCATAAACGCCACGGATGGCAAACGGGTTGGCAATCGCAGTATGATATTCATAAAACACAGAGAGATGCTGCTGCCGGGATCGGGATAATTTCTAGCCCCTTGTGAAAATCTTTTGGGGAGGCCTTTGTCCAGCAGTGTACAGACGCCAGCACATCCAGCTACCCCAATCTGTCAAGTTTCTTTTATAGATTTTCAACTTTATCACATAAGCATAAGCTTCACTTTCTATTGGGCAAATTTGACACTGGGGTACTGACTGGGGTAGCTTGATGTGGCTGAGATGATCATACTACGTAATAAATTATAAATTTTAAGATCACGTTAGTTAAAGATCGCGCTTTACTAACACATGACGTCACTTGTAGGGAAGCTATAGAACCTTCATACGTAGTTGTATTTCCAGAACAGGACAAAGCCTTTAGGTAAAAAAATGCTAATCAGATTTTTTTTTTGTTTTTACGAATTGTGACATATAACATACATAAATACATAGACTTACGCCTGTTTCCCAGAGTGGTAGGCAGCGACAGAAAATATTAATCTAAGAAAAGTGACAAAATAAGAATCTATATACCTGGCCCGTGTCAATGGGACAACCGGAAGGGGAAGATTTCGTAGAACATTCTCTGACAAAATCGGAGACGTTCTCAACAAGGCCAGGTCAGACGTACCGTTGTGACATATGTAACAACGGTACGTCTTACGTTAGCTAATTTTTTATTAAGTCTGCCATTATTTTTTTTTAATTCAACACCACTCTGACCGACTATTGGGGAGAATTAGACAAATGTTTTCCCAAATCTATCAGGGTTTCAATATCCTTAAAGTGGGCTCTGCAGGAAACTGAAGAGCGATCAGAGACAGGAATTATTGAGGCCAGTATCTAGAAAGCAGGTGGCCATTTAATTTAACCACCTGGAGAGCATGTGGGTAGAAACTAGGAGAAATATAGAAGTTATCTTAACTCAGACTTAAAATAAAATTGAAGTGTATTTGGTAATGAAAGCCGTAATAAGAGAATAAAGGCATTGCAATCTAGAGAAATATACTACGCTACGGGCAATTAGATGCGCCCAAACCACTGAAATATACAAACTGTAACATACACAGTGAAAGTAAGTTAAGTAGCTTAATTTGCTTATGAAACGGTATAACGTGTACCACGTCAATGCAAAATACACACAAAAATATTAATTCCCCAAACGAAAATAACAATCAGCTGATAAATTTTGTTTGGAGTACCACAGAGGTTTTATTTTTATATCTCAAATTGGTTTGGTTTAATTAATTCTTCTTGAACGCTGCCCAGCCGAGCTGGATTTTACGATTGACCTCCTTTTCGAAGTTGGACCTTCTCTACAACTTCGAGTGCAGAGACTTCAACCTTAACTAGAGTGACATGGTGCCCGAAGAATTGCCAAGCTGAAGTGGCAGAGCACATAGCTCGTAGAGCCCACAGCCACTGGGCAGAAAGGTTCTCGAGTGGAGACCACGAATCGGAAGACGCAGCGTGGGCAGGCCCCCTACAAGGTCGACCGATGATCTTGTGAGGGTCGCTGGTAGTCGCTGGATGCGGATAGCGAAAGACCGACAATTGTGGAGATCATTGGGGGAGGTCTATGTCCAGTCTTTGGGCCGTTATGATGATGATGATGAATTAGTTCACTTTCATGGGTACGCAGCGGTCTCAAAGTTACCTACGTCCACTATTTATGTTAAACCATGTAAATAGAATATAATATATAGGCGCTCATAGCTAGATGTTCTCACCCATCCGTAAGTGATCGGCGAGGTTAAGCAACTAGGCTCGCGTTCAGTTCATAGATGGGTGACCACCAAAGTGGTTTAAATTCTTACCGTCTCCATGCTTAGGAGGGCACAATAACTGACGGTCTCGCTAGTAGTTTTTGATAACAGTCGCTAAGCTATGTGAGAGGCATACTGCACGGCTTCGACAACTCTGATACTAGGGTTAACACTGCCCATCCGATAATTAAGAAGTAATAGAATATAAGGTAGAATCTAGTATAAAAGTATAGGTACCTGAAATGAGAGCTGCATGATACAGTCAGGGCTAACTTTGTATTTCTTACAAGCTCCTTTAGTAAGCCCCTCGTATAAAATGTAATCTACGCTCAAAGAGTCACACCATGCCTTGTATTCCTTCGAGGCGTTTTCAATAAAGTGTTTAGTTTTATCATCTAATTTGAATTCTGTAAAAAAAGAATCGTAATAAGAATACATCAACACACAACGCCATCTAGTCGTAACTAAGCAAAGCCTTTACTACAGATACTAGGTAACTAAACATTAATTATGTCAGCCTAATTACGTCCACTGCTGGACAAAAGAATAAAATAATTAGAGAATATAATCGCCACGCTTGGCGGACGGGTTCGAGATCGCAGTTGGATGGTCATAGTTCACAGAAAAACTTGTTCTCTGGTAGGTATTCCCTCTGGACTATTTCTACGCCCCCCACGGGATGAGATAGGGTGATGGTATTCTTCGCCGTAACTATGCACAGAACGAACTAAACATTAAGGCTCGGCGCCCATTATCGGTCGGCCTCGGTGCGGCTCGGTAGAGCTCGGGCGCCTTACGACGGCTTCGGGCGCCTGAGAGCTGCCTCAGCAGTCCGGCGTAGAACAAGCCAAGTGGACAAAAATATTTTTTCATGGTTTTGGAACTATATCTATAAATTAAGTCCTTTCTGTTCTGTACACTATCTTATACCCCTTTTAATATCCAAATAAATGTTAGTTCATCCAACTGAATGGTTGCCTGGAAGAGATCGCTTTTAGCGATAAGGCCGCCTATTGCATGAACATTACTACTATTTATTTTAATGATGTATTCTATATGACGCAATAAAGTGTACTTATTATTATTATTAAGTATTTATATACCTATATTAATATTATAAAACTAAAAACTCTGTTTGTTTGTTCGTTTGAACGCACTAACCTCAGGAAGTACTTTGCCGATTAAAAAAAATATTTCAATGTTAGATAGGCTATTTATGGTGGAAGGCTATAGGCTATATATCATCACGCTGCAACCCACGAGAGTGGAGCAGTAACCAAAGATGCGGGGGACAGCTAGTAGTACCATAATATTTTATTTAAAGAAAATGCATAGAGATGGTGTATAAATATATTATTTCGTGATGACACGATTACAATACAGAAAAAAAAATAAGAATAAAATTATCTCAATCGCTGCAAATATCAACGCTAATTCTATATAAATATACAACATTAGACTAACATATTAAATACAAAAAAATTAAATGTAAATATGTATACAAATGTAAATATACAACCTTAGACTAACATATTAAATACAAAAAATCTAAATCTAAATATACAAATATAAATATACAACCTTAGACTAACATTAAAAAATACAAAAAATCTAAATCTAACACTAGACTAATCTATTTACAATAAAACTAATTCTCAATATCAGAATCATCAGATTCAGAATCCGATGAATCCAATTGAAAATAGTCTTCCTGAGTTTGTGGAGGTATTGGTTGCAACTGGAGTCGAGGCTCTATAGTGGGAGCTACGATGAGCTTTAACACCTCCGCGCACAATTTATTACTCTTTTTTTTCGGTATTTCCCAAAGGCTATTGATCAGAGGATCAGACGTTAAAATCAACATATTGAGCAAGTCTCTATTCGTGGCGAGACGAGAGCACTTTCTGGTGTTGTGCTCTCTAAACCTCCGGCAATCTTTGTTTCTTGATTCTTGGGCTTCCTCTGAAAGTTGCCCTATTGGAACTATTGCCGTCTTAATCACTTCTGTACTGTGAATAAGCAATTTATGCACAGTAGCAGGCATGTAGTACCACGAGTAAAGGCTTAAATAAAGTCTTTTGGTCTCGTCACAAAGCTTTTTAAATTCAACAAGATTTATCTCGAAGCCACAAGATAATGTCCTTAACAATACATCAAAGTGTTTGATGTTTGATGTAACATCCAATCCTGTGATCTGAGCACTCAGTTCGGGATTCCCGAAAAAACGTCGAGCTGTGTTTCCATCATTTGTGGAACCAAATCCTGGCTTTGGCTTGTCCACAATTAGTCCCATTTCATGCTTGAATCGTTGTTTGATTTCGTCTGATCTTTGTTTTACACTTGCTTTTTCCTCTGAAGACCTAGCTTGCCATTTCTTAATGTCTAACTTATAACTAATGTGTAATAAGCACTCAAACGAACGAATCCAAGCATGTAATGTTGACAAACCAAAGCCAAAATTATCCTGATTGCTATCAAAATGCTGTCCTTCATCATTCATCATTCTGGGAGTAGCCCCACAAATATAGCATTTCTGCGATGAATGTGTCTCAGTCAAAGCGTTGCACACTTTTCCATCAGTCATAGTAAGAAGAAGCTTGTGTTTAATAGAAATTTTAGAACCACCAAGATCACAAGATGTAGCCTCCAAGTTGTGTATTTGTTCCAAAACCTTATTTGTCTCGATTTTCGTCAATTCCGGGGTTTCTTTGGCAAAAATAAATTTAATTGGACGACAATACATTGTCGATGATGGACGAGGATTTTGCCAGATAATGTTTTTACCCTCGTCAAGGAACGAACGAATAAACAAAAAGGAACTCATCAGTGTCTTCGCTGTTCTCAAATCTCTGTTTGTAAGCACTATGACCCGAACTTCCGTCACATCCCCATTTACTTATAAGAGTAAACGATGTATTGGGAAGCACACTTGTGATAACTTCTCTCTGAGCTTCGACCAAACGCTCTGCTGTTTTATTCAAAATGGCTTGTAGCTCAATATCTGCTCGAGATTGTGTAACATCAATGTGCTCCTCTAAAGGATAACACAGTTTTTTTGATTTTACAATGCAATCATATGATGGAAATACGTGATGCCCAACTTTCATAGTCCACTTCCTAGTTTGTTTATATGAGTGGGTTGTTGATTTTGAATCAATATAATACGCTAATGCCTCGTCACTACTTAGCGGTCTATCAGTTTGCACAGCACTTGGTTGTTGAAGGCATGTACTGGCAGAAGATGGATTTTCGCCAATGTCCTTTATTACTCTGGCAACGTTTTTATATCCAGTGAACCGTGCAGCTACCTCTGCAGCAGTCATTAATTCTCCAACACTCCGCGATTCAACTAGATCAGCAACTTTACGTTTCTTAGTTTTAAAAGACGAATCTTCGAAAACTTTTTTAGGTCTTCCGGGTCGACAAAAATCAGCAGATGAAGTAGAAGGTTGTGGTTGAGTCGATCGTAAGCAGAATTCTATATTTTCGCCTTTCAGCCACAACTTATTCTTATTCAGGAAACGCTCTTTTGATTTTGCTGAAGACACCCACTTGGTTGCAATTTTCGAAGAAATGCTGGCTAATTTCATCTTAATTTCCCTTTAACATTCTTCAGTGATATCGGAGAAATCACACTTAGACAAAATAAATTGAAATAGACGATCATTTCTTTCGTCTTTTTCGTGCTTAAGCCACTCTTCGAATAACTCTATTTTACTAATAGAGTAAGTCATTTCTACAAAAAAAAAAAAAAAAAAATGTTGTACTCAAGTGTGCTACATAAAATAGGTCACATAATAGTCTATAGGCATGTAGTTAAAACATATCAAAAATTCAGAGTGGATACAAGAGGATACATGGCTTTTCTAAGCCTGATAAGTTCGAAAACAAAGAAAAACATGGTAATTTTTTAAGTATTCAGAGATAGTCTACTTTATGAATGTTTATAACGCATTAAAAGATTCTAATAAGAAAATAATATTTAACATACCTTCAGAAGTAAAATCCATCACTAAAACTTTTCACAAAATTAGAACTACCACCATGAGATGTTAGTGTAAGTAAGTGTCGCTAAAATGCAACTGACCTATTTATTTAACTGCACTTACCTAATTACCTTACTTTGATAAACGATGACTCACCCATATGGAATGTTAGACGTAAACAATTCTTGGAATCAGAGGTTTAGGGGTGTTGTTTACAGGTAGAAAGTACAAATTTCTGGGAATTTGATAATGACTTTTTCCACCTGGCTTGTTCTACGCCGGATACTGTGAGTCGTAAGCACGCCTAAGGACGCCGTAGTTGATTTTGGGTAGCCACAGAATGGTTCGGGCGGCTGAATCATCGCAGAGCAGTCGTAACGTTACGTGAAAACAGTTGTGCGTGTGTATTTATAACGGTGGATTGGGACTTAGTTCTCGTTGTTCATAATGCGCGGAATGGAGCGGACCCAGGTGTCGGCAATGGACGCAGCAGCAGCCGAAGCCGAAGAAGTCGACGCGGCTGGGCAGGCGGCGAGTTCGTCGTTTGTGCGTGAAACTCAAGATGGGACGCGAAGATAGAATCAGCCCCAGAACGGGGAGAGTGGGAAGGGACGCGTTAAAGTAACTTGTAGGGAGTCAAGAAATTGCATGCGTGAAAGAGCCCAGAGCAAGTAGCGCATGCAACTCCCGTGATTCGCTCCATATAACCGCAAGGTTGGTGGGAGCATGGGAGGTGGTGGGAAAACGTGTTCATAATGCGCCTGAAGCGCCCGATTGTTACCGAGCCACACCGATGCCGACCGATAGTGGACGCTGGGCCTAAGTAACACTATATCAGCGGATTTTTCCACGCCCACGCATTTTCGAGGAAACTGAGAGCCTTAGAAATGTCTATAATATATCATTAGTTTTAATTATAGTTGTCACGGACATGATATGATGTTGATATTATATTAAAATTAATAATAAAAATGTATGCATTACCTAGTTTTTGAACAGATATGTTGCTAGTTGCAGGTTTTGTATCAGGATGAACGAAGGGCTTCTTTGTCGTTTCATTATAGATATCTTGGAAAAACCTGAGTACCGCTACACCGTCGCCCCAGGAGTGTTCAAAATTAATACCTGAGACTCCATCTTTTGTTACAATAAGGCTGAACGATTTGTCAAACCACCTGTAAAATAATCAGAAAATAATATAAATGGATAATATGGGACTAGCCCCTCACTCTTACTTCCCACTGCAACTCCTGTAAGCCAGGATCAACAGCTTACAAGAGTAGCAGTGGTAATAGAGAGGGAAGGGTCCCATATCTAAACTTAAAATAAGTGGCCAATCTCAACATAAACTAAACCACTACGCAGCACAAAACCAACGCATTACCAACTGAACTAATTTTAATATCATTCTATTTCTTTCGGCCATAGTTCTAATGAGAAGGACAGTGCATATTTAGCTGTGTCTATTCAGTTTAGGCGCGAAATACTGAGTTAAAGAGCATCACGTTAGAACATGCCATCTAATTAAGCGGCCGGTGGATTTAGTAGGATGAGTTCTATGTATGACGGGTCTGTTGGTGTGGTTGGCAAATGCTTGCTTTTAAAACAGAGGTAGTGGGTTCGATTCCCACCCAGGGGCTCTACCGGCCGAGTCGCCGAACATCGATTTCTTAAATGGCGTTCAAATAAATAAAGGTTAAAAATTACTTAATCAATTGTTAAATCGGCATCAGCAACAACAATGTCAACATTGGATTCCGGACCATTTATGAAGTCACATGTGCTCACGGAACACGATTTAACGATTGATTAAGTCATTTCTAACCTTTATTTATTAAAACGACATTTAAGAAATCGATGTTTGGCGTCTTAGCCGGTAGAGCCCTGTAGAGATATTTGTGTGCATGAACATGTCTGTTTGTCCTGAGTCTAAATGTAATTATCTATATAAGTATGTACCTACTTACAAAAAAAGTAGTATATCAGTTATCTGGTTTCCATAGCACAAGCTCTGCTTAGTTCGGGATCAGATGTGTGTAAATAATGTCCCAGGATATTATCATTATGTATTGCCGTGTTCTTTTCATACGACCGATAGATAGGAGATTTAATGTCATTTAAATTAGTTTGGCCATGTTTATGACAGAATCACCTGCATTATAGAACAAACATATGTGCAATCCAGTGGGCAAATAAGCTTATGGCTCGTTTAATTCTTAAATCATATTTAATAATTGTAAAATAATTATAAATATTTAATATGATTTCATTTATGTATTAGCATTTTAAACATGCTATACAGAAATTCATTGCGGGATCCAAGACAGTTAAAGCCATTCCCCGGGACATGCCTGAGCCTCACCGCTCAGTCATTTCATTGTGTGCCACTGTTGATCCTGGCTTACAGGAGTTGCAGTGGTGGGTAAGAGGGAGGGACTAGTCCCGTTAAAAAAAATGCTATACAGAAAAAAAAGTTTCAGACATCTTTTTTAAATTAACTGTATAAATTTAAGTGCGGGCGGGAGTCGAACCCACGAGCCACGGGGTATCCTTCCCCATGTGCGTTAACCGCTCCGCCACCGTGGTTCGCAAACTCGGATTTATACAATCCATTCGATATTTCTTAACGCATTTAAGACGATTTTAACGCTTCTCATATGTAAGAACAATATTTTCTATATAAATGGGTCACGCATTTTATTTATAACACTAGCAGTTCCCGCGGACTTCGTTCCGCGTTATACCTAAATACTTTTGTCCCTGCCCCGCGTAATACTACGGGATAAATTTTGGAATTTTTCATAGCCTATGACACTCCACAATAACGTAGCTTTCTATTTGTGAAATAAAAACAATTGAAAATCGGTTCAGTAGATCCAGAGATTACCCCTTACAACGTCACAAACTCACAAACGATAATTACACTAACATAATTAACGTAGTATAATAAAATTACTCAAACCTGTTCAAACCATCATCATGCAAATATTTTTTCAGCACCTTGTGTTTATTTTGATCAATCGAATCATCATCCAATATAAGGCTAAAAATTGCAGAGTCAATCTTTTTCAGAGCCTCATTATTTCCAGTAGCCTCTAAGTGGATTCGTTGTTTTGCCCATTCGTCTCTGTTTTGTGTTGTCAATACTCCAAGTGGATGTTCCGCGGCAGGACTATTGTCGTTAATGATTTTACTCAAGTTCGCTAACAGTTCTGAAGGTGTTAAAATGTTACCTAGAAATTTAATTTAGTTACATTACCGACCTGAAGAACAACACACATTAAGAATCGCTTGGTCGCTTCCAGTCGTCCGAACCAGCTAGTTTCCGCTTTTTTATTATTTATAATGCACTAGGGAAATTAATCCCTGTGTTGCAGTTACTTTACAAACATACATAATTGATGGACACAAAGTACATCCATACACATACTCAAGACTACTATTTATGTGTTATGGGATTCGAAGTGGCGAGACAATTGCCTTAACCCCTGCGCCACACGTGATGTCGCATTGATAATATATTACTGTATACATAAGTTGCAATCAACCTTTTTGCGTAGCGTATGTGGAATTTAAAAGCCTAAAATAATAAAACTTAAACTAACATAAGGTATTGTTATAATTTGGTAGGTACTTCTGTACCTATGTAAAGCATTCACCTACCTAAACAATGTACAGACGCCAGCACTTCAAGCTACCCCAATCTGTCAAATTTCCGCAATTGAAAGTGAACCTTATGCTTTGGTGCTAAAGTTGAAAATCTATAAAAGAAATTTGACAGCTGGATGTGCTGGCGTCTGTACTTTTATTTACTACCACAATATTATTATGTAAATATAGTTAATAAGATAGGTAGTATCCTACTAAAATACATAACAATAAGTTCTTGTCTAAATAGATAGGGTCATTTGCTTGTAGTACTTGACCTATTATTGTAGTTTATACTAAGCAGATAAAACAAATACACGGAATAATATCCTTACTGAATTAAGCGTTTGATAATCGAAGTAATACTGATTCCATTTCATAAATAACACTAATATTATAATGGTGAAAGTTTGTGAGTGTGTATCTTTGTTACTCCTTCATGTCTAAACGGGTGAAGCGATTTTAATGAAATTTGGTATGGACTTCGCGGACACCCTGGATAAACACATAGGCTAATTTATAAAGTTTAAAACGGGTAAAACCGCGGGGCACAGCTAGTAGAAAATAATGATGAAGTTCAAAGACAAGATCACCTCAGATCTAGTCAAAGCACATCATCATGGATTAAAATATTAATTTAACTCAAATTAATAATAATGTCCTCCTTGCTGAATTTCGGCCACGGCGGCCAGTCTCAATAGAGATTAGCCATCTGTGCGGGACATATTATAGTACACAAGCACAGTAAATTACTATGGCTCCTCACAAGTGCAGATTTTGTAGGTTATATCACATAGAAACAGCCTAGTGCAAAACCCTGATCACAATCAGGCTTGTATAAACCAATATATTTAACAAGTATATGATTTGAACCTGTATGGTCTTAGTCATATGTAAAGCTTCTTAGATTCATAAAATTAGCTCTACAATAATTACTTTATCCCAATTGAAGTAAATATTAACAACTAGCAGAAAAATCAAGTATAAATATAATTTACCATCTGCATCCAGAACATCAAACACATAAAAATTGCCTTTTTTCTGGACAACAACATGTTTGCTTGTTGGATCTCTAAATATCTCATCTTTATTGAGTCGAGGAATCCTGGTAGCTCCAAACAAACCAACAAATTGGCTCATATCTAGAGGGTAGGCCTTGAATAGGTATGCTCCATACCTACAAAAATAAGGATTAATAGATAATAATAACAAGGATAGTAGGGTATAATATTACAGTATATATAGCATCTCTTCTTCTTCAGTGGTATGCAAATCAATTTGATTTGATCTTCACTTAACCCAACTGAAGAAGTGAAATGAAATAATGAAATTTATTCAGCACTTGGGTATTAACATACACTTGTACTTGTCAAGTTCACAATGGAGTACATAAACATAGTCGAATACAGTATAAAAATTACAAAAATATAATTAGTCTAAAAAATTAAACTATTATTTTGAAATTTAGTTGTACAAAATTAAAATTAAAGAATTGAAGGCAATGAGCATTTGGCTAGCGCAGAAGGCTCTTAACCAGTAGCTTAAATTAAACAATTAATACCCGAGGCCACCCTTTTAGGGTTCGGGCCACAGCTCAGGGGGCCGCTGAAGCAAAAGGACAGAATTCTAAGAGAGGGTGTGATCAGTTGCACGGGATCACCAATGACGTGTTAAGGGGCCAAAGCGATCCTCGCCGCTGAGGAGCCTACCCTAGCTAACCTACGGCTTTCTCTAGCTACCTAGGTGGACGACCCGGAGAAGAAAGCCACAAAGAAACTCCAGGCTTGCTTTTTTCGTCTTCTTTTGCTTTTTGTTTTCGTTCTTTTTTTTTTTTTAAATCATGTATTTTCTTACATTGTGATGGGCGTTATGTAGGCTAATGCACGCACAGAACCGTTGTCATCTAATGAATCAAAAAAAATTGAGAGATAATAAACAATAACATTAAATTTCACTCAAGCAATTAGAATAACCTCTTGCTAGATGAGAAAACGGTGGGTACATCCGCGTACATTTACAAAATTAACAAGTCACACGAAGTCAACCAGAGGCAACGACTGTATGAAAAAATAAAATATTATGAGTACCCAACAGCAGTTCGACCAGTTACCGCAAGCAGCACCCGTTCACGAGTATGACGTGAGGGCCAGCCATCGCCTCCCTCGCCATATTAGAGGGAAGGAAACGACCCGACCCACAACGCCACCGCAAGCATTAACACACAATGGGAGCATGACGAACTTACAACGGGTAGTTCATGTTGAAGTCGTTAACAGCCTTCGGCCGAACAGCGTTTGACATGTTCGAGATAATATACATTTGTTTAATAATAAGAATATGCATCTAAAAATCTATGATATTACAGAATTATTAGTATAGTATGGTATAAATGCCTTTTAGAATACATGAAGCTATATTAACTTAATACTGTGTGAGTAAGGTTCTAAATTGGGGAGGATGGAGTTATCAGTAATGTGTAAGTAATAACATCAGTATTGCAAGCAATATGAAAACAGCCCACCATCAGGCCAAAAAAATGCTTCTTTACCAGGAAGGCCAAATTCTTGATTGTTAATATTATAAAAAAAACCTTAATTAATTTGATTTATTATTTTTTGTTGATTCTAGCTATGAGAATAGCTTTGAACAGGCCAGTTGGCATGGTTGGTAAATGCTTGCCTTTCCCACCGCAGATCATGGGTGCCATTCCCACCCAGTACAGATATTTATGTGCTTGAATATATCTGTTAGACCTGTATCTAGATGTAATTATCTATATGAGTAAGTATTTACAAAAGAAAAGTAGTATATGTAATATATCAGTTATTTGGTTTCCATAGTAGTTAGCTTAGTTTGGGATCTGATTGTCATGTGTGAATAATGTCCCAGGATATTATTATTATTTGTAGAACAGTAGCTTGATAGGGAAAAAGTTAAACATGTTATTATATAAAGTTCTTTTTTTGTGGGAAACAAGCATACAGTCCTCCTGATAAGAAGCAGTTAACAAATCCCTGATACTTATAACACACAGCATCACTTTATTATTGCCAAACCCTCCCATTCCCACTACAACACCCACCATGGACCTCAAAATAAATATTATAATTAAGCTGGTGATATTTCCTTACTCAAACCAGCCCAGAAGTGAATGGTCACTCAGTTTTCTTGAGTTGAAGGTGTTTATAGGATACTTATCCATTAATAATAATTTGAATAATATTACTAATTGGTTAACATTAAATAATTTGAAAATCAATCTAGACAAAACAAAATTTATGACATTTTGGAATAGGCTAAATAAATTAAATAACATTGACATTAATTACTTAGGACACAGAATTGAAAAAGTTGAGGAAACAAAATTTTTAGGTATAAATATTGACTGCAATTTAAACTGGACCTCACATTTAGACTCAATAGTTTCAAAAATTAACCAATTTTCATATGCATTATATATTTTAAGGAAAACAGTTGCTACATCGACAGCTTTAGTGGCATATCACGGTCATGTTACTCCCCTCTTAAGGTATGGAGTTATGTTCTGGGCAAATTCTGTAGATAAGGACACAGCATTCAAAGCACAAAAGAGATGTATACGAGCCATTTGTAAACTTAAACCAATAGATAGTTGTAAACAATATTTCCAAAAACTTAATTTACTCACACTACCTAGCATCTATATCCTCGAAGTAGTATTATTTACTCGAAGTAATATAAATATGTTTGAAAAATTAAGTAATTGCAGACATAACAATAAAATACGGTTTCCATTAATCAAAACTGCATTACTAAATAAGAACATATTTTGCATGGCCCCTCGAATTTATAACCACTTACCAACCAAACTGCTTGAAACATTAGAGTTTGTCATGTTCAAGCGTAATCTTAAGAAATGGCTTATCGAAAAGTGCTACTATGCTGTTAACGACTATTTGACAGATAAATATTTATAATTCATGTTGTATTAATGTATTTTTTATATTTGTAAGGTATTAGTTATTTTCTTCCTTATTTTCTCTGTAATTCTTTTGACATTCATTTTTTTATTATGTCATTTATATTTTGTAATTTTAGGTAAATGTTTGTTTTGCAAGCATTTTTTTTAAATATTTGCATGCCTAAAAGCTGATTATGGTGATACTTACTACCTTTGTAATACCTAAAGTAAACCACCCATTTTCGCAAATAAAATATTTGATTTGATTTGATTTGAATATAAAATAAGTATTGGAAACCACCCCAGTTCACCCTGTGGATGGTGTAGAAGTTGACCTGAGGGAATATCTACCAGAGAACAGGCAGCAGCATGTCTCTGTGTACTATGACGATCATCCTGTGATTTCTATCCAGTCTTCCAAGTGTGGTGATTATGGCATCACCCTCCAAATGTTAGACACACTACAATCGAAAATAGTTTGGGGAGACCTTTGTCCAGCTGTGGACATCATTTGCTGACATGATGGTTTAAAATATAATAAAATAAAATTTGTAGAAAGATAATACAAACCATGAAAGAGCTTCAGGCAACATTGATGTGACAGTTCTAAATAATGGTGTATCACTTTTCTTAGGATTTAAATGAAACACTTCTGGCTCTAGTATTTGGTCCCTTAGCGACATCATAAATCTTACTGCACTGATTAGCAGATTGCTAGTTCTTACAAGCTGGTTGTTATACTCTAGTCTCACGTCGTCCTGGTGCACAAGCAGAGGATTGTAATTGATGGGCAGCGGCGCGCGATCACGCAAATATAGATCAAACCAATACTCTGATATATAACTAGTATGCTTGTTGTTTTTATCTTTAAGTATAAGCTTCTCTTGTAAATCTTTACCTTCTTTAGTAATAAAATTAGTCGTACGTATTTCTGCCGCTTTGAACTGTTCATCATTCAATAAAGGTCGTACAGCATTTAAATATCTTTCACCAGTTTTCGACAGATCTGGGATCGGTAGACGAGGTAAGGACTTCTGGAAATGCATTGTTGGCACCTTACTTCTTTGTAAATACTGATAGTTAATGTCTTTAACATTTTTGTTGGCTAGGTTTCGTTGTTGAATTAATTGCTGGCACACTTTATTATTTTTGTGAATTAACTTGTTAGCTCCGATCATTTTCACTTATTTCAAAATAATATATGATACTAAATTGAGTTTGTATAACGTTTGAATGTTTCTTTTCTCGTTAAATAATAAAATAAACAAATATAAAACTTCACAACAATCACCTAAAGTCATTCAACTTCCAGCTGGTAAAGTCAAAGTCCGACCGAACGTATTCTTAACCGCGCTCAAAGAGGATAAAAACACTATGACCGCGCTGTGCTACATGACGAATGTATTTCAATAATAATTGTATCGATTACTATCATTCGCTTTGTTAATATTTTACCAATATAAATAGTTTAGTTTACAAAAATATGTATCATATGGTTATTTTTACTGATAATAATGTATTCTAGTTATTTTAACGCGCTCACGATTGATTTAGGCTATGGCTAAATCAATCGTGACAGTTAAACTTCAGATATATCATACATTCTGAAGTTTAACTGTGGCTTTAGCAAAACAAAACACCAAGAAGGCGTGATGGTAACACGTCTAACAACTCTGTGACAGAACAGAAATGAAAAATGAACAAAATTATGCTGGAACGACCACATTTTTCGAAATTTTTAAAACACCGTAGTATAAGTAGATTAAGACGGACACCCGTTTTGATAGCGGGTGCAATCTGCGTGTGGCTGATGGAATAATTTTATCGCATAATTATTTTCTACGATTTGAAAATAATTATGCGATACAATTATTCCGTAGGTAAGTTTATTGGTCAAATCCAATCTACACCGCTATACTATTGGGGCTGGTTATAATGAAAGATTTCATTATGGCTAAATTCAAAACTCGTTGGACCAGAAACTTCTGCAATGGAACGCCATAAGCGTCCATCAATCGAGTGGCTTGGTTGTCAGTCCACAGACTACCTTTTAGATTTAGATTTTCGCAGTTAGTTGGCACTCCAAAGAGACATTGAGAGCTATACCCTTTTTAACTATATAATGAGCCTGGCCAATGTTTTATTCTAGATATGCCAAAGTAATCTAGAATTAAATACTAGAACATCTGCATTTTTACTTTTTTATATTCCCAAAGACAGCTGAGATAATAGCAATCAAAGTACGCATTTTCGAGCGATATTATTTCAAAATACAAGCGGCGCGCGGCGTTTGATCGCGCTGTGACGTCACGTATCAACTCACGCAGCGCGCCGGCCGGTTTGCGGGTACAAATCTAGGTACTATTCATTTAATCACCGCTGCTGGTGGCTCGTACTTGCGATTTTATTACGAGAAAATTATTAGAAAATGCCGTGTAGTGCCCAAGAGTTTTAATTCCAATGTTAACACACCCAAAAAGTATTTTTAGTATACCTAAATATCCTATGATAAGGAAGAAATGGATGACCGCAATACGCAGACAGGATTCAATAGGACTGAAAACTATTGCATTTTGTTATGAATATTATTTTGATGTCAATAACTATTATATTTATACTTTTATCATGAAACACTACGTTATCTATTGGTGGATTTTATAATCAACTTCTGACTGATTAAATTGTAAAATCCTTAAATGACAAAGGTAGCTAAACTTAAAAGGTTACCTTGTCATTTAAGGATTTTACAATTTAATCTTTAAATAAGAGACATTAATATTGGTATTATCTATCAGTAACCTTGATATCAGGATGTTATAATAAATAAACAACCAACCAACAATATCGTATTTTTTAAATGAGAATAGGTAATGTTACCCCTAACTTACTGACGTAGATTAAACATGGGATATTTGGAAAAAATATATATAAACCACGAAATATTTTACCTACTTATACAATATTTTGTGATTATTATCTACGTTTGACTTTAACCACTAATACTCAATAAGTAAAAATAGATATGTTGCGGCTAAGACAGTCGCCGCTGTGTGTCCGAGGTTTTATTCCCGCGCCGGACAACTATTTGTGTAACCCGTAAATAGTCTATTATATGTTTGTAAAGTATTATAGTATTATTATTGTCTTTGAAAAAAAAACGTTAAGAATGACAGTAGTATTAATCTACAGCAGTTAGCGGGCCGCTGAGTATAGTACTTACCTGGGTACGTAAGTATACTTGGAGATGGTGTACAAAATTTTACAAACATTATGCTAGAAATATAATAGTACCGGCCTTCATTGTATCCTAAATACACATCGTTAACACTTTTGAAGATTCATTCACAGAGTGAGTTTATCCTCTGCCGTTTGGTCTTATTTTGGTCGTCTATAATGGCATTAAAATTTGGAATTATACATAAATATAAAAAGGTACCTACTTATAATATTTTTATTTTATATTAGTTTAGTTAAAAGGTAAGTACTGAAAACAAAAATAAATAAGTAAGTAACTAAGTCGAGAGTATTATTGGTAGATTAAGAAACTTTGGATTCTTGACGCCGCATGCTACTGTCAATCAAAGTTTGTCAGTCGTGTAAGGAAATCTACCTCCCATGTAACGCTCTTCCAGGGTGCAGATATATGTAACTCACAAGGTATTTAACATGTTGATGTCATACAATAATAACAAATTAATAAATAAAGCTATGATACAAGTACAGCGCGCGCGCGAGGCATCACTTGAATGAGTTTCATATGGCGCGGGGCGCGAGCGATCGGAGTGAGCTGATAGCTGACGTCACGCGCCAAGCGCGCGCTATCGTGGAAATTTAAAAAGTGCTCAAAATTTCTCACAGTCATAACTTCCGTAATACTGCATTGATTTACGTGAAATAAAGACTAATATAATGTACGTAATTTAATCTTTATTGTTAAGTAGCTTTTAGTGCAATATTCGCATGTGTTGGTCACCCTCATTATTATGCAATTTTCTGGACCCGATGCTGACAACACGTGTGGATGTATCAAATGTTACTGGGATTACTATTCATCGTTAACGCAAGCTAAACGCTGCCTCAAGGTTCAGCATGAAGTCAATTGGTAGAGCCAATTCTATTTATATTAATCGACTCAAGTCGCTCTTATTTTGGCCAACACTAGATATGTCAGAATTACAAAAAAAAAAGCTCGGAGGAATAACAAGCAATGAATGGAATGCTTATTATTGCTCGGAGTTCTAAAGGGTTAGATCTTCGAGTATTTGGACAAATGTGCATTTAAACATTTATCTCTTCGAGAATATTTGTCTAAATGGTCGAAGGGTTAGTAGTAAGTAGATAGACTACATTCGAAACGTGGAGTAGAATTATTAATAGTTCTATGCAATATTTTACAATGTTAAAATGTTTCTTTTTTATAAGTTGAAAGACATTTCATATAACAATAGAGGATAAAAAATCAAACCTAAATTGGATTTTTAGACCAGCTAGATTACATTATCTCTGCCAGTTATATTCTCTTTGTTTTAGACTATCAACTCACTCAAACGAAATATTGTAAGAGTGCGTTCACACATTCTTTCTCCGTGTACCTATACGGTACCCGTTTTAACCACCAGTGGATTGAATAGCACGCCGAAGTTCACTGTGATCCACCAATGGACTCGGTGGATCATGTGATACTTGCATCCCCTAATATGCTCCACCAGTGGATCGAATATAATTCAGGGAGTTGGGTAAGATCCACCACTGATTTCAGTGTAACCTGTCATATAATTTATATAAGTATATAGGGTCCGCTGGAATCTAGGTAAGCATCGATAACTTATGCCATTGATAATCGTTGTCGTCGTCGTTTAAATAGTTGTTGATAATAAAACTGACACTTATTTTATCAATTGGTGTTGGTACTTATTGTTATAATATTCTCTCAATATGTACCTATTACTCGTCTAATACAGGGAACGTACTGGCTGCATACCTACCTACTAAAGTAATGGGTTTGTTATTATTCATAGGTAATACAGTTTGGTTTAAGAATAAAAAGTATAGGGTCCCTACTTAGATAGTTTTTAATGAATAAAAATATTAGAACCACAAAATAGAGAAAAAACTTGTCTTCTAACTTAAATTTAACCACACTAGGCAAGAAAGAGGAAAATCTTATCTAAGTGTTTCCAAAAACAATGCAACTGACATTTCACAGTGGAGTAATTGTAGTTGGGAATCTTGAACAAATTCGTCGTATTTAATTTGGCTGACATTTCTCCTGTTTCCACGGCCTTGTTTAACACGTACCAAATTATTAAATGTTTCTTTTTGGATAATATTTAAAAGAAAAACAAAATTTGGTTTTTTCCTTCCGACCCTTTTATTTATTTTGGAATGGCATCCTTCAACGCTGTTATTTTAATGGCCTTTATTACGTGTTAAACAAGGCCGTGGAAACAGGAGAAATGTCAGCCAAATTAAATACGATGAATTTGTTCAAGATTCCCAACTAAAATTACTCCACGGTGAAATGTCAGTTGCATTGTTTTTGGAAACACTTAGATAAGATTTTCCTCTTTCTTGCCTAGTGTGGTTAAATTTAAGTTAGAAGACAAGTTTTTTTCTCTATTTTGTGGTTCTAATATTTTTATTCATTAAAAACTATCTAAGTAGGGACCCTATACTTTTTATTCTTAAACCAAACTGTATTACCTATGAATAATAACAAACTCATTAGTCTAGTAGGTAGGTATGCAGCCAGTACGTTCCCTGTATTAGACGAGTAATAGGTACATATTGAGAGAATATTATAACAATAAGTACCAACACCAATTGATAAAATAAGTGTCAGTTTTATTATCAACAACTATTTAAACGACGACGACAACGATTATCAATGGCATAAGTTATCGATGCTTACCTAGATTCCAGCGGACCCTATATACTTATATAAATTATATGACAGGTTACACTGAAATCAGTGGTGGATCTTACCCAACTCCCTGAATTATATTCGATCCACTGGTGGAGCATATTAGGGGATGCAAGTATCACATGATCCACCGAGACCATTGGTGGATCACAGTGAACTTCGGCGTGCTATTCAATCCACTGGTGGATCGAGATAGTGGATCCTACTGGACAGAGGGGTTTTAACGGATACGACAGAAAAATATACTTTGTTCCAGTGAACGCAGTTCACTGCTTTGTTCACACATACATTGGTAGGTACCAATATAACATTCACCGTATCCGTCATTAATGGATACGATGCTCACTGCTTGTGAGCAATTCGTAGAATACCGCCGCTATTCTACCAGGATGGACGTTGTCGTGTTGTATTGGTAATACGCCGGTGGAGAAGGAAGAATCGACGTTACTGGCGGTATCCACGCTTTCCACCATTTACTCATGAGTCAGTTGCGAAGCATCGATTGATTTCTTTTTAATTACTTTCGAATCTCCTTGACAATAACTTAATACAAGCTAGCTAATTATCACTACCATTATAAAATAAATTGTATAAATGTTTTAACATTCCGTGTACCTAAATATCTGTAATATGCAACTAGAAATAATAACTGTATTACCACAAACATGTTCTGACTATTTACAAGCGCTTTTTTAAAGTCTACGTGAATAAAAACCTTTTTTATTTATTTATTTTATTTATTTATTATTTAATATCGATGTCTACTTTAGATTATCTTCTTAAACTACGGGAAATCCCGGCCCCCTCACCCCCGCACAGTTTCAATCCATATTATAATTTAAGGAATTTAGGAATATCATAATTTACCGGACCGTTTTTTAGTGTGCACTGAATATATGTGAAGTGGCTCATACAACTCCATGTGCTATGAAAATAAACGTATCCGATAAAACGGACCAGTAAAACGGAGACCATGTGTGAACGGGCTGTAATTTTCATTGATATTCATGGCTCATAACAAAGAGTATTTAAACCTGTTAACGTTTTATAACGTTTACTACCGATTATTATGAAAAAAAGGTAAAATTCGTAAGATATTATTGTTTATTCAGTCAATGAAAAATATCAATTGTTTTATTTGAAAACATACTGACAGGTCACACTTTTAATGTAGGCAACCGGCCAGCTCTAACCATAGCTTCACACCAATGAGTATACGAACTCTAACAGCTTCTCTTGAAGCTTATGGTGCCCAGAGTACAGCAGCACATCATTCTTCGTCATGCTTCCAGCCCAATCTGTCGGCATAGTTGTACCAGTCTTGGTTTGTACAGTGGCTTCGTTAACATATCTGCAATTTGGTTTTCAGTTCCAATCTTTGCAGTACTCATATTTCCATCAGCTACAGCTTCTCGAATAAAGAAATGTTGCAACTTGATGTGCTTAGTTCTATTGTGGAACTCATATGGCGGATTCTGAGCCAATCTGATAGCCGATTCGTTATCCACATATAGAACAGGAATCTTCGTTAATTGCTCTACATTTTCAATTAACCGCTTGAGCCATATGATTTCTCTGGCTCCTTCACTGGCAGCTACAATCTCTGCTTCAGTGCTTGAAATTGCAACTGATGTCTGTAGTTGACTTCTCCATGATATCAGTCCTCCATAGACGCATACTAGACCTGAAGTTGATCTTTCAGTTTTAGAATCTCCACCATGGTCAGCATCACTGTAACAGACCAGTTCTTTCTTAGTACCTTTCCTATAGTTAAGACAAAACTCTCGCGTACCATTTAAATATCGTAACATTCGCTTCAATTTTGAGCTTCTAGGTGTCTGGATGCAACACCAACGGCGTAAGCTATATAATAATAATAATAATAATATATAGGGACAATGTCACACAGATCATCCTAGCCCCAAACTAAGCAATATCGGGTCTTGTTCCCACCATCAGCTATGCAAGGGCTCCAACGGCCTCTCTTTATGGAAAGCCATTTTCTCCTTTAGCATCTTCTCTCAATTCAGAATCTTTTACTATTGGCGTAGCAACAGCCTTGCAATTTTCCATACCAAATCTCTCAAGCACCTTTTTAGTGTAAGCACCTTGATGTATTTTGATACAATCTTTCTCTCTTTGTATCTCAAGTCCTAGAAAATAATAAGATTTTTTGTTACTTTGGGCTTTTATTTTAAATCGCTCCTCCAGCTTCTCGAGGAACTCATCAATTAGTACCTGTGAGGTACCAACAATCATATCATCGTCAACTTATAGGGCTAGTAATAGTCTACCTCCTCCCCTCTTCATCGAGAAGAAACAAGGATCTTCTCCAGGTAGGAACCCTTGTTCTTGAAGAAAGTCTTTAATGCAATTGTTCCAGCATAATGGCGCTTGCTTTAGCCCATATAAACTTCGTTTCAATCTGCATACTTCGTTAGTCCCATTATTATATCCGGATTTCCTCATTTAAGCTTCCATAAAGGAATGCGGTGGATACGTCAAATTGAGCTAAGACCATATTGTCTCGAGCGGCAATACTCAATAGTATTCTGATTGTGCTCATTTTTGCTACTGGACTGAAAGTCTTTTCAAAATCCACGCCTTTCTTTTGAGAATAGCCAACCGCAACAAGCCTGGCTTTGTATTTGTCTATAGATCGATCTGTGTTTCGCTTAATCTTGTAAATCCATTTGCTAGATATGGCTTTGCGTCCCTTGGGCAATGGTACTAAGTCCCATGTTTGGTTCTCTTCCAAGGATCTTATTTCTTCATTCATGGCTTTGCACCATTGATCTTTCTCAGTAGACTTCATAGCATCTTTGAAAGTCTTTGGTTCCTCTTCATGACCATAAACCTTTTCAACGCAGTTAAGAACAAACTCATCAAATCTTTTAGATGGTTTTATATTACAACGATCTCGCAAAGTCATTCTGTGTGATGTTCTTTCTAGATTTTGTTCACTCTTAACATCTTCTAGAGATCGATCAATATGAGTATCTTCTCTGAATGCTTCATTCTCTGGTTCTGTAAATGACTCTTCTACAGTTTGTTCTGCTTCTATATCTTCTGCAGGTTTTGTTTCGGTCTCAATCACAGGCTCATCTATATTCACCGTCGCTGATTCGGTGTCTTCATTCAATGGTAATGATACCTGAACCCAAGAGTCAGTCTGGGGTATAACACTACTTGAAGAAATAGGTATGTCGAAGTGTATCGGAATCGGAGCATCAAAACTCATTGGACCATTTTCTATAGGTATTGGATATTGATTTGTTGATTCTAGGATCTTCTCTTCAAAGATAACGTCTCTAGATCTTACTAGCTTGTTTGATTCCTTGATCCATATCCTATACCCTTCATCATTATCATATCCAATTAGTATACCTTTCTTTGCATTCTTGTCCAATTTCTTCCTAGTTACTTTTGGTACATGTGCATAACAAGTGCATTTAAGAATATTAGGAAAATATTCTTAAATGCCGGATTCTTGGCTTTTTCTTACACCAAATCTCATATGGACTTTTATCAAATGGTGTGGGTCCAGTCCGATTCAGAATATATATGGTGGCATAAACTAATTCTATAATAATAACCTTTAGGCAGTCCTCTTGAATGAATTATAGCTCTTGCAGCTTCGACAACTGTCCTATTGTCTCTTTCTACACATCCGTTTTGTTCTGGGGTGTATGGCATCGTAAGTCTTTGCATGACACCTTTTTCTTGAAGTATTTTTCGTACCTCCGCATTGTCGAATTCTCCTCCATTGTCACTCAGAAGCTCTTTCACGTTGTGTCCCATAACTTTTATCTCGGCTAACACTTGCTTCAGCTTTTGACTTACTTCCGACTTTTGTTTCAGAAAATATACATATCGAAATTTCGACAAATCATCTTTGAATAGTACAAAGTATCTGCATTTGCTCATTGAGTACGGGAAAGGTCCACATACATCAGTATGTATCAATGCTCCTGCTGCTGTCGCCCTCTCTCTCGTGCCTAACTTTTGCCTGTGCGCCTTGCCATAAATGCAGCTTTCACAAATTTCGCTATCAAGTTTCAGTTTAATCCCAAGCTCTCTCTCAATGACTCTTTTCACATGAGTCTTACTTTGATGTCCTAATCTTTCATGGTATAGCTGAAGTAAATTCGTTGAGTCAATCGTGTTTATTTCTACAGGTTTTAAAGGCTTTCTGTTTGTCAAACGTAGTTTATACAGACCTCTTTGTATCTGCCTGTTTCCAATAAGCATGACTGTTCCTTTGACTGATAATTTACATTCTGTTGCTGTTGACATAAAAGCACTGTTTGAGAGTCTATCTTGTGCTGATAAAACCGAGAATAGATTTTTCTTCACGCTAGGTACGTCTCAAACATCGTTCAGCGTGATCAGTTGTTTACAACCTCTTCCTACGCCAGCTTCAACAATTAATGTTCCTTTTTCAAGCGCCTGAATGGCTTCTCCATTCGCAGTGGTTACTGTGTATGAGTCGTCAAAGTAGTGGAATGACTCAAACATATCATCTCTATTTGTTACATGACTTGTGGCTCAATTATCTATGAACCAGTTATCATGGTCTTCATCCATCTTACTGTTAACTGCCATAAGACTCATGTTCACATTTGTATTCGGAACGCTCTTTGTCGTTGACGGTTTTGGTGGTCGTCCATCAGACATCCATTTTTCGCATTGTTTCACTCTATGACCAATCTTACCACAATAATGGCATTTATCTCTCGTGATCTTCTGTTTTCCTTTCTTCTTTTGAACATTAAGGACCTCTATTTCTTTATCTTCATCTTTGCTTAATAGTGCTCGCTCATATGTACAAAGTTGGCTCGTCAAGTTTTCTACTGTCCTTTCTGACTTTGTTATCAAAAGCCAACTAGATTTAAAAGAGAAATATTTTTCTGGTAAGCTGTCTAAAATTTTGCAAATCAAGAAGATCTCCGGTAGCTCACCTTTATTTTCAGTTTTCTTCATCTCGTGTTCTAGTTCTGACCATATTCTATTCTTCATTTTTGACAAATGAGTTGACATGTCACTGTCGGACTCTTTCTTGTAGCCAAAGAACTTCATGCAACGGTCATAATATGCTCGGTCTTGTGATACACCTGAATAGATTCGGGTCAATTCCGCCCATATCTCTCTTGCTTTGTTAAATCTCACAACTTTTTGAAGATTTTCATTGGAAAGATTTGTTGTAATTAATAATAGAGCTGCGCTATTGATTTTCTGATAGGTACTCTGAATTATATTTTTCACAGTTTTCTGGATCCAACAGTTGAGGTTTACTGACCTTTCCTTCAACTATGTCCAGAAGTCCCAGTCCTCTCATGGCTGCTGTGATTTTGTATTTCCATGTCGACCAATCCGAATCGTTTAAGGGACCAACCTTTATTTTTGGTGCTTCTAAGATAGCTTGCTCCATAAAGTGCAACGAAAATAATTCACCGTGACATTGATATTATTAAAATAATAAACAATTAGGATAAAATATACAGTATCTTGAACTTTACGGCAAGAGTTTTTCTAAGGTCTTTAAATAGAGCAGTATTTGGCGAGTAATGGGTTTATTTGCTATGATAATAGGTAAATAAAACTAATTTGTGACCAATTATTCACTAATTATTATTTACAATTTCCGTAGGTATACATAACACTTAAGTACTACTTTTAAGGGCCCCCTTCACTTCTTTATCCATCCATCCGTCTGTCTGTCAATACCCGTTATCTTGAAAACACGTGGACGAATCGACTTGAAATTATAGGTGATCTAGATATGCAGGGTTACTTGTAAAATACCAACAACCTCGCAGGACTAGGAAGCTAACACCATAAGCAACAACTTACTCTACGGGCATCGCAAAGATTACGCATGCCGCCTGGTTACATATTATTTACGATGTACGTAGAGTTATAAACATTCAAGTGGTAATTTAATTAATATAGACTTTTTACAAAAAAAAAATACAAATTATCAAAAGTTGTAAAATACATGTTGTTGCTTATGGTTTTAGCTATCTAGTCCTGTGAGGTAATTGGTGCTTTACAAGTTACCCTGTAAATATATCAATAAAATTGAATTGAATTCATTTCCAAACGAACCGTTTTCGTCCATAGTTCTCTTCGCTTTAGATCGAGTGGAAATTTGAAGAAACCGAGCTGTTTTAATACCACCATTGCCATTATTTGTGCATACCCTAAAGATGCTGAGTATTTTATCTAAGATTAAAATAATTGTAATAAATAAAAAAAAATCGTTATAATTTTTGTGTAGATAAATAAATTGATTCGTTTGCATAACAACATCACCATATATTTTGTGTCAATTTGATTGACTTCATATTTAATAAAATTAAAATAATAGGTCTTTACCTATGAAATTGCCGTTTTGTATGAAAAAATTTAAACGAATTTTTTTCATGAATTTTTTTATTTGTATTAATCGAAGTAATCACCCATGCAATCAATGCATCTTTGCCATCGCAGTGGCAGTTTATTGATGCCCTTCTTAAAGAAATCAGCTGGACGGGAGGCAACAAATTCTTCAAAGGCATTTTGTACTGCCTCTCGGGTATTGAATTTTTTTCCCGCCAAGAAGTTATCCAAATTCTGGAAAAAGTAGTAGTCTGTAGGCGCAAGGTCTGGTGAGTAGGGCGGATGACGGAGAGCTTCCAACCCCAGTTCTTGCAACTTGGAGACCGTCTGCTGTGCAGTATGAGGTCGCGCGTTGTCGTGCAGGAGCAGCGGAGACGAGCGATCGACCAATGCTGGTTGGAGATGCGCCAGCTTCTCCATCATTGTGCTCAGTTCTTCACAGTACACATCTGCAGTAATGCTCACCCCGTTTGGTAAGAAGCTGTGATGAATCACACCGGCGCTAGACCACCAAACAGTGACCATCACTTTTCTAGGGGTAAGTTTTCGTTTAGGGCATTGTTTAGGTGCTGAACCAGGATCCAACCAACTTGCTGAGCGCTTGCGGTTATCAAACAGAATCCATTTTTCATCGCAGGTAACAATGCGGTTCAAAATTCCTTCATTTGTGTGTCTGTTGAGCAGTGCAAGGCACGTCTCGACGCGTACTTCGCGCTGGCGATCATTGAGTTCGTGGGGCACCCATTTGTCAAGCTTTTTTACCTTGCCAATTTGACGCAAATGGACCAATATTGTTTTGACGCTAACGTCGAAAGCTGCTGCTAATTCAGCCGTAGATTGTGTATCATCAGCTTCCACAACCGCCTTTAATTCGTCATTGTCGACCAAAGTCTTCGGACGACCGCGAGGTTCATTTTTCAGGTCGAAATTTCCAGAACGGAAGCGAGCAAACCAATAACAGGTGGTGCGTTGGTTTGTAGTGTTAGCTCCGTAAACGTCGTTGATGTTGCGTGCCGCTTGTGCCGCGTTGCTGCCACGACGGTACTCATATTCCATAATTACTCGAATTTTTAACGTATCCATGATGACGAAAAAGATTGAAATGCGATGAAAATGTAACACTAATCAATAAAGAAATGACTACTTTTGGAAAAAAGAATCCATGTTTTTAAAATAAAATTAATTTGAAATTAGAATTCTTAGCCAAACAAAAATTATTTTGATTTGAAATGGCCAGTACTGCAGAACGGCAATTTCATAGGTAAAGACCTAATATATAGCGATGTACTTACTGGTAACTAATTCCAACACTCTTGTTATGCAAATGAGATTTATTAATACACCACTTCACTGCACAGGAAGGCATTTTTGGAAATTAAACACGCTGAAACTAATAACTGAAAGACGATCGCCATTGATGCCTATACTGCGCAAACTCGGTCCCACTCGGTCCGCGGCACAATTTTTAAGCCCCGCCTACCGCGGCACAATCTGCGTTGGGTCATTTTCGCGAGCTAGGAATGCTTCCATGTTTATTTGCGTTCACTAGAAAAACTACACTCTCGACGGAACTTCTTCTGAATCTCACAACTCTTACGTTCTGCAATACGTTTTGCTCAAAACGTCTTTCACTCTGCTACCATGTTAACGTTTTATAACGTTTGCTACCGATTATTATGAATAAAAGGTAAAATTCGTAAGATATTATTGTTTACTAGCTGCGCCCCGCGGTTATACCCGCGTTCAATTTTATAAATTATCACATATCCTTCCCCGTGGGTGATAGCGTGATAATATGTAGCCTATATGTTGACCCGACCTTTTAGTAATATTCATGCAAAATTTGAATTAAATCCATGCAGTACTTTTTGAGTTTCACCCGGACATACATACAGACAAACAGACACACAGACAAAAATTCTAAAAACTATATTTTTGGCTTCGATATCTATTGTAGATCACGCGCTAAGTATCCTTTTTAAATAATATTCAATGTACAGTTTTGACTTTCCTACGATTTTATTATATTATTATGTATAGATTAAGTCAATGAAAAATATCAATTGTTTTATTTGAAAACATACTGACAGGTCACACTTTTAATGTAGGCAACCGGCCAGCTCTAACCATAGCTTCACACCAATGAGTATACAAACTCTAACAAAACCTACAGTGCTAATAAGGCCAAAGAAGCCAGGGCCGAAAAACCAACTATTAAAAAATAAAACGAAATATTCAAGATGATTTTCGACCAAAATAGATCTTTGCAGAATATGCGTTTTATTTAAGAATTGTGTATTTTACTAAAAATATTGCCGCGTGTTACATTTTATTTGCATCAAAAGTGCTATGGCAGTGCTGTCTATAACTCAATTGGTGTCGTAATAGTAATCAATTGTCTTCAATTACCTTATTGTTAAGATGAATGAGTCGCCGGAGAACATTTCTAACTCTGGCGCTAATGATTTGGAGACCTTGGACTATTTGCGCGGTGTAAAGTCGTCTACGTGCTTGTTGCTGCCCACAACACCCAGTCCTACACCTCTAGATTTCAAGCATCCACTCTCAGAAGAAATGAGCCAGGAACCTTTCTTAAGTTTGAATGATGAGTCGAACATGGTCAACTTACAAACTGGTAAGTTCGATTTACAACATTAGCTTAATAAATAAACTGCAAAAGATTACGAACCATTGAATTTTCTTTCTCGTTTGGTTTAAGCTTCGATTGCGGACCCCTAATTTATGGAGCGGTATGGGGAGATGGGGGGGGGTCGTAAGTCAGTGGAGGGGGAAGTGGCTACCCTCTCTGTTCCATCCACACCCTGCCCTGATTTTGGAAATCTATGGTTAATGTTTTTCTTCACCTTATCTCCGGTGCTGCCGAAAGAGCAGCCCAACTGCTCTTGCGATCAGCTTCCATGGATCAGACTTTCCATGTGGTCTTGCCACATGGAAAGTGGGGTGCTCTATTTTGATTTTTAGTATTTTTTCAAATATTCCTATAAAGGCACTATAAAAAAATATATCTTCCAAACTCAAGAGCAATATTTTTGTTCTTTGACAATGCAAACTGTGTGGTGACGGCCTAAAAATATCACCAACCCCTCTCATCATGTGAGGGAACATAGAAGTCGTCCCAAGGGAAATATACCAGAGAACGAACAGCAGCATTCTTCTGAGTACCATGGCCATCTTACTGTGACCCCAACCCACCTGCCAAGCGTGGCGATTATGGCAAATCACTTCAAATGAAGGACACAACTAAATCACGGACCCCAGTCCCCGGCAGCCCTGCTATTCCCAGCCGTGGTTATGGCAGGTGCTAAGAATCCCCGGCAGATTCTATGTTACCAAAAACAACGACCTAAGGCCTTGGCAACATATAACACACATACACTGTGGTCCAATGAGAAGATATCCGAACTGGAGGAAGAACTGAGCAGCTTACATTGGGATATTGTAGGATTGTCTGAAGTCCGAAGAGAGGGGGAGGACTCAATAATACTGAAATCCGGAAACCTGCTTTATCACCAGGAGTGTGACCAACAATCTTAAGGTGGTGTCGGGTTCATAGTCCATACCATAAGTCACTAAACAACCTAGTGAAAATCGAGTGTTGACGAGGGTTGCGTACCTTATACTCAGAATCACCAAGCGGTATTTGCTGAAGGTTATACAGGGTTACCCACCCACTTCGACATACTCCGATGATGCAGTCGAGGTCATGTATGAGGACATTTCTGGAAATGCTTCGCGTTGAAGTCCCCCATGACCACAGTGAAATAAGAATTTGAGGTATGTATGGCTCTGGAGCCATACATACTTCAACGCGAAGCTGGGCAAACTAATTGGTGATGAGCTGAAAGTGGGGCAATTTAGAACCGGGGATCGGAACCCCCGAGGCCAGATGTTGGCTGACTTCATGGAGAAGGAGGGACTCGTTATGATGAATTCCTTCTTCAGGAAGCTGGCACATCGTAAATGGACCTGGGTGAACCCCAATGGAAAAACTAGAAATGAGATAGACTTCATCCTGTCGACGAGGAGACAAGTATTCAATGATCTCTCTGTGATCAATGCGGTTAAAACTGGGACCAATTCGAATGTCTAGCAGACTGCGAAGAAGTGGATGCATACCATGACAGGTTGGTGGAAGCTGTCCATACGGCCGGGTCTAAGTTCTACAAAACCCGCCGTACAAATGGAACCAAAAAGATCTCCAACTATACCCTACAGCTTATGGAAGAAAGACGGAAAATGATTCTAACGTCCTCATGTGATGCTGCCAGATACAGGCAGCGTCCCCGGACGTCAGCCTGCACGAGATTAGAATGCCTCTCAAACAACCAAAAAACAACAAGGCGCCGGGTGACGATGGAGTTACAGCTGAGCTTCTGAAGGCGGGAGGCACACCGATCCTGCGGGCCCTTCAGAAGTTATTCAACTCGAATGTCAAACGCCAAAAGTATAGCACAGGAGTGTAGTGGTGCTTTTCTTCAAAAAGGGCGATAAAACCCTGTTGAAGAATTACATACCCATCACACTGCTGAGCCATGTTTACAAGTTGTTCTCGAGAGTCATTACGAACCATCTCGCACGCAGGTTTGACTACTTCCAGCCTCCCGAACAAGCCGGTTTCCGAAAAGGCTTTAGCACCATAGACCACATACATACGCTGCGGCAAGTTATACAGAAGACCGAAGAGTATAACAAGCCACTGTGCTTAGCGTTTGTGGGCTATGAGAAAGCCTTTGATTCTATCAAAACATGGGCCGTGCTGAGGTCTCTCATAAGGTGCCAAATCGACTACCGGTATGTCCAGGTGTTAAAGTGTTTGAACGAAAACGCCACCATGTCAGTCCGACTTCAGGACAAGAACTCGAAACCTATTCAATTGCAGCGTGAGATAGGGAGCCGTCATATCTCCGAAACTGTTCACCGCTGCATTGGAAGATGTCTTCAAGCTTCTGGACTGGGAAGACTTTGGCATCAATGTCAATGGGGAGTACATCACCCACCTTAGATATGCCGTCGATATAGTAGTCATGGCTGAGTCCCTTGACGACCTCGGTACATTGCTCGATGGACTCAGCAGAGTCACTCAACAAGTGGGTCTGAAAATGAACATGGATAAGACAAAAATCATGTCGAACGTCCATGTTGCACCCACTCTAGTTAAGGTTGGAGACTCTGCACTCGAAGTTGTAGAGAACTATATTTACCTAGGACAGACCATCCAACTAGGTAGGTCCAACTTCGAAAAGGAGGTCAATCGTAGAATCCAACTCGGCTAGGCTGCGTTCGGGAAGCTACGTAATATCTTCTCGTCCCAAATATTGCAGTGTCTCAAGTCGAAAGTCTTCGACCAGTGTGTGTTGCCAGTGATAACTTACGGAACAGAGACGTGGTGGCTCATGTGGGCATTATCAGGCGGCTCAAGGTCACTCAAAGAGCAATGGAATGGGCTATGCTGGGAGTTTCCCTGCGAAATCGAATCAGAAATGCTGAGATCCGCAGGCTAATATAAGTAGCCGACATAGCCCAAAAAATTGCTAAACTGAAGTGTCTAAGCAAAGATCTACAAGCTATGTGCCCTGCCCACTGCGCAGGGCACATAGCTCGTAGATCTGACGGCCGATGGGGCAGAAAGGTTCTCGAGTGGCGAACACAAACCGGAAGACGCAGCGTGGGCAGGCATCTTGTGCGGGTCGCTGATATGATGATGATGATGATGACAATGCAGTAGGTATCAAAATCGTGGTGGTCAGTACTATTACCATCATACTGTGATCGCCAACCTGTCTACTAAGCATGATGATTATGGCATATCCCCTCTAGATGAGACTTGTCCAACAGTGGACTTTTTATAACTGTTATGATGATGATTATGACTATAAATAGCGGGCTGGAAGGCAGATTCACTGGTGATTCTGTAAGTATTCCAGTTGTTCCATTAATTGAAAAGGTGCACTTTAAATGACATCTTTTTTATTGTGTAATTCCAGATGCATCTGCTGGTGACTCAAGTTCTTCTGGTGATTCAAATTCAGTTGTGCAAGACCCAGTCAGTGCACAGCTTATCAACAATATCAGTATGTTGGATTATCAGACTCTTAGCAAGAATGGTGATCTCATTATGGGACCGGTAAATATTATTTTATTTTCCTCGTATTTCTGTGACATGTCATAGATTGACATGTCACAAGACTGTCTAAATGAGACACTGAAGAAAAGCAATTTTTTTCTCTTCTACCAACCAATAACTGCTCTGACGACCCTTCTTGTTATTATGTTGTCTTCATAACTGCTTGAGAGTACAGAAATCTTTTGTATGATATGTTTTAACCAATAATGTCCTTATAAATTATAAGGTTACCATCCAACTTTTACAAAATTTATAAAAAGTAATCGGATTTAACATGCAATAGGAAGCAGTTAACATATTCGAAGACAAGAACTAATTTAATTCAGAATCTTACTCTTTTTTGACGAAGGAAACTGACATACTTGCTTCATTCTATTGCTTGCGAACACGCCACAGCGTGGCTCATGGCATGAACCGATTTTGAACTTTTTGGAATGGGTACAGAAACCTAGAGCACGATAAAATAATATAGACAATATGGAAACTACCCACAAACGCTCGAAACAACACACTCACACAAACATACGCATCGACAAGATCCCTAAGCGATTGTCGCGGTGCTGTTAGTAGTGAGTGCCGCGTCAACTGAGGTCACGATTAAGTTTACCTCTGCGTTCTTTTTAAAAATGCCACTAGCGTACTGCTTAGTATAGGCTGCTTGAACTCAGCGTCATCAAAACGGGAACTTTCGTATTGTAACCGTCCTGCTGATTTGTAAAACAAATATGTTTTAATAAAAAATAATAATAGGTATCTACAACCCTACAGCTTCAATACACCGTAGGTAGTTATTTCATCAACTAGGCTTAGTTACCTTACTGTCCATATTTATACTGTGCCTAGAGGCTACGTGTGGGAACGCCAGACGCGCATAGGTCGTAATGGATCAAATACATGGCGTGTTAGTTCAAGTCTTATTGCTAACGAATATTTTACTACACGAATTCAGGTGACTGTAGACTTGAACAAGAGCAAATGTGGCGCGATTATGTACGATACGCAGATGCTAGTTGATGTCTCACGTCCTTCGGTCTACGTTCACGTCTAAGTATTTACTTTTCCTTTTCCAAGCGATGGGATCGCCCAACATATGGCTGTGGATAAATATATGGATCCGTGATAAGAGCATGTTGTATTTTCCGTCGGTGGACAAAGTGTTTAGTGCGCAGTTTTAGTGATACGACGACTAAGACAAAAGCACTGCGACGACGTCGACGACTAAGACTGCATGTAATCGTTACCTATAACGATTACATGCAGTCTAATTTAATATAATAAAACATGCTATCCTGCTGTGTAATACCTATATTACACAGCAGGATAGCATGTTTCATTATACACTAGCTGTGCCCAGCTGTTTTACCCGCGTTAAACTTTATAAATTATAGCCCATGTGTTAATCCAGGCTGTCAGCTAACTCCATACAATTTTTTTAAATCGCCCCAGCCGGAAAAACGTGAAGAAGTAACATACATACACACTCACAAACTTTCGCTTTTATAATATTAGTGTGATAGCCAACCTATGTATTAATTCAGGGTGTCAGCTAACTCCATACCAAACTTTATTAAAATCGCTCCAGCCGTTTAGACGTGAAGAAGTAACAAACATACCCACTCACAAACTTTCGCCTTTATAATATTAGTGTGATTATAAACAGTCTACCTCCCCATGAGATGTTTTACAATACAGCTACCGGTCATCAGGGCATAAGACTGATGAACCGTTGCAAAATGCCTGCCGTGTCCAATACTACAGCCTCCTATAACATTCATTGAACTAGCTTCACTGCCAGAAGGCGTTTCAGGTTTCCGTCCCTGTGTAGGAATATTATCTACAAACAAATTAATTGTTAGGGATTCTATGTTTGCGGCACGCAAGTTATAATTGCGCGCGCACAGGGTGCAACATAATTAGGTATAAAGTTCCCCTATAAATTAGGTGCCCCTTGCCTCCAGAAGTTGGACTTTTTTCTTATCATACATTCTAACCAAATGAGCTGTTAGTTTCGGTTTATGATACATTTGATTTCATTGAAGTACATACATACATAGACTCACGCCTGTTTCCCAGAGGGGTAGGCAGAGACAACGGATTTCCATTTGGAAAGATCTTTGCATACGTCTTTTGCCTCGATTACTGTCATTATATTCTACATACATACTCGCCGGTTTAGGGTACTTCTGACCTGTCCTTTCTTGAGAACGTCTCCGATTTGGTCAGAGAATGTTCGACGAGTACTTCCCCTTCCGGTTGTTCCATTCACACAGGCCAGGTATACTTCTTTGGTCAATCTTCTTTCATTCATCCTTTCCAAATGGCCAAACCATCTCAGCATTCCTTTTTCAATCTTTGTGACTACATCCTCTTTCACACCACAACACTCTCTTACAGCAGTATTACGAATTCTGTCTCTCAAAGTCACACCACACATACTTCTCAGAGCTCTCACTTTCATTCTCTTTTGCACATACCCAAATTTTCATTGAAGTAATTGGCGGTAAATTGAATTCATATTTATTCATAGTAGCGATATACAATATACAGCCAACTTATGAACTTACTCAATAATATTTAATCGAATACTCTCTGCCAAGTCATAGTTTTGTTGCTTTATTTTAATACTATTAATATTATAGCTTTAACTATAAGTTATAATAAAGATAATAGTATAATAAACCTTTACTATTTGTCCTGGATGTAAGTTGTTTTTTAAAACACACAACATTACATCATGTAAGGAAGAAACTACAAAAATCTCAAAAATGGAACCTTGGTGTCCAATCTTGGTTGTTTTAAAAACAACTAAAGGTATATACTAACACTAAAGGTACACTAAAATTTTATAGTACTTAGTTATATTTATATATTTTTTTATTTACAGACTGAAGATTGCAAACTGAATGGAAATCACATTGTCAGCAACAGAAAACTTCCAAACTTTGTCAACTGGAACTGGAGCGTCATCAGGAAAGTACTCCTTTGGATTGTTCTGTCTGGCCTCATTGCTTGTTTAGCAGCTATTGTAACAATGGTAGTCACAATACCTAAAGACTGTAACCCTGATTTGCCATGGTACCAGGGAAAAGTATTTTATGAAGTGTTTCCTGCTAATATTAAAGATTCTAACGGTTCTAACAGTGATGAGCCAGGTTATTTAAAAGTGCTCCTGAAGAAATTAGACTACATTCAGGATTTAGGAGTCTCTGCTATAAGACTTAATTATATTTTTCAATCAAACGATTATCCTGATCAATATTATAACATTACTTCTTTAGTACAAATTGACAAAAGTGTGGGTGTTATTAAAGATTTTCGGGATTTGATTTCTGAGGTGCACAATAGAAACATGTCTTTAATTCTCGATATACCAGTTGTTTCCATAGGAAAACCAGCAGTTCCTTTGCGTAATTTAACCGAAACTGTACTAATTACTAGTAATGAAACATTAACTAGCTATGATGATCCTACATCCGTCGCTATTTTGTTTTGGGCTAGAGAAAAAGTCGACGGATTCTATTTAAAAGATTTAGAAAACTTTGTAGATGATATAAATTTTGGTAAGACCTTACAACAATGGAAACAAATGATAGGTTATGAGAAAATATTGATTGCAAGCGAAGAATCTTATAAAAAAGCGAAGGGTGACAATCTCAACATTCTGCTATCAAGGATCGATCTCATTGATATTCACTTAGATTTACATGAAGGTATTAGAGGTTTGAAAACTCGTATTGATGAGGTCATTAAAGGTACTTTGTGGAAGAAACCACACTACCCATGGGTTCACTGGAATATAGGCGATATTCATAATGAGAAGATATCTACGAAACATGTAAATAACACCTTAGCATTAACTGCACTTGAATTCATTTTACCTGGAACTGTTAGTATATTTTATGGTGATGAAATTGGACTAAGGTCAACAGCTAATGACGATGTACAGGTAGACTTTCCTTCGAATGACAAAAGTAGTAATAGTATATTACCGTCGAATAGTAATTATCTAGATATCATAAGAGATCTAACTAAAATTAGGTTGAATACGCCAACGATATATTTAAGAGCAATTTTCAAAGAAGGCAATATGGAAAAGAATATGGAGATTCGAAAAACGGAAGATAATTTGTTTGTTATTGAGCGTTGGTATCCTCGTAGAAACACGTGCGTCTTTGTGGGTAATTTCGGTAATAAGCCTATTACTACTGATCTCTCTTCAATGTTTTATGGTGGTACTGTGGTAGCTGGAACTAATTCGTCCCTTATTGGTCAGGTATTGTACTTCGATAAAGTTACATTTCCACCATATTCAGCTATTATTTTAAAATTAGAGAAGTAACATTTGTGAGATATTATAATATCTGAGATTGAACTTAAGTAGGTCTTCTCATATTTTTTTTACTTACCTTATTTTGTTTTGGAACTGTACTATGCTTTCTATTTAGAAATTAAACTTAAGGAGCCAAATAAGCAATTAGACGTCTAGATGTCTCGCCAACTCTATAGACATCTCCTTACGTTTAAATTTAAGTACAGCTCGGACTTGCTATCCTCATGGATTGAAGTGGTGTACGAAAGCACAACCGACTCAAGATAAGATTAGAAGCAGATCTCGAATCTGAGTTTGATTTCTATATAGGAAATATGTAATATATTATTAATTTTAAAGCTTTTGGGCCACTTATCACTTAAATATGGTCTAAAAGCGAGCATAGGTAATCCGACAACTTAACAAATATGGTTGTCAGCTATAATTATATTATAAATATTATATTTTTATTTACGAGATATAATGATTTGTTTCCTATAATATCAGTATTCTGTATTAGCAGTAAGTACTTAAACAGAGCTTCCAAAAGATCTGATCTTTTAAATCTCATTTTGTTATATTTACCATATTTTATAATTTATTTGATGAATTGTTCCTCTTCTACCAAAGATATTATTAACTATGATAATTATTATAAGGTTTATATTAAAAAAGAAATCAATCACAGTTACAAAAAGTTTAATATACATTTGTACATATTGAAACAAATATTATGTACTTAGTATATTCATTATTATGTACACATTAATGTTTTTAAGTAAATAAATAATTGATGAAATTATTACACTTTCATTTACTATGATTACAAAAAGTGATTTCAGATACACATACATAATATAACAGGCAATATTACAAACAGCGAGTATTTCATTACAAAATTAAAACAATATAATTCACTATTATATAGCGAATTTAAATGGTGTTATAAACATAATAGTATTATCATTATTTTATTAGAACAAACATTCTATATAAAACAACTTTGTGTGTTTGTTTAGGTTTCAAGTATTTATTTGAATATTATATAAAATGGAAAGGCACATTTCGTATCACAACAGTTAAAACATTCTTATATTCCAACATTTATTATAACATACTGGAATGTTTATACTGGAAATTATTTTGTTTCGCACAAAATAGCTAAGTGGGTAATTTTATATTAAAAGTGCAAAACAAAACTGTCGGACTTGTGTTAAACTAACTATAAAATTGAATCTGCTTGCCAAAGTGCTTTGGCATTAGGACATCTAAATAATATACTATTTATTTCTATTATTGAGCAATTCCAAAAATCAAGGTACGCTACGTACTTTCTTTTTAAATTAAATTTTTGAGTCTGACATTATAAAATATATACCTACTAGTCTTGTATAAGTTAAAACAAAATAAGCATATTGAAAGCTCTGCAAATCTATTACTAATAATGTAATAGTACTGCACTTGTAAGGAGTAGATAGCTATAAATAAATACTAATATTTAAATGTGTATACAATAATCTAATGTCGGACCCACATTTGTAACGTCTTAAAGCTTCTCTATTAACTACCTTTTACAGCTTCTGAAAAAGGTAATGAAAGCTTGGTACAAATGTGGTTCCAATTATAAAAGTTCAGTCTTTATATCGGTGGATGAAAGATCATAGCACTGGAAGGATTCACAAGTAGTAGGTAAGTTATTTATCATAATGTCATGAGCTCGGTTGAGACTTCTTAATTTTAGGTATGGTCGGATGCATGACATACGTGTTAGACATCGCTCTGGGCGTGTGAGGAGCAGTGCCCGGCAACGCTGGAAGCTTATCTGTAGGATTGCGTATCAATATTTTTTTCTGGGACCCTGTCATTACCCTCTTAGCGTTAGATTCTTGTTTATTCTTAATATCTATGTTATCGGTGGTGTTTGGAACTGACTTGACGCACTTCCGTTCACTTTCACAGTCACTACCTGTCTGTTTACTTAACTTTGGGACACCAAAAGCTTTCGTCTGTTTGAGTAACGAACGGTCGTTACAGAGCGCCGCTATAAGGGGCAAATCGAGGTTTTTACTTTTCTCCCGAAGCGTTTTAATGTCTAAATCACAATTGGAGTCTTTCACTTTATTCATGTTCACATCACTGTTCACTTTTGTACTACTAGGAATTTTGACATCTCTAGCGTAACTGTGAAGTTTCTTTTTATACTCATAAGGCGGCGGTGGCGGAGGAGGCATTCGTCTCATCTTAACAGGAGGCGGGTCCTTTACATTTAATACGTGTTCATCAGATTTCGACCGCAAAAAATGCGAAACTTCTGGAATCCGCGCAGACACTTGCGGTCGTTCAAGATTTATGGAGTGGTTGCTGAGCGATGTCCTGCTCGTTAAAGAGTACCAACTCGTCCGTGTTCCGGGTAACTGGACGTAGGAATCCGACAAATTTTGTATCGAGCCATAAACGGAGGACGCCGACAAGGAAGTAGACAAATAAGGTGTACTTCTGTACTGCAAGCCATTTTTGTGCATATTTGACACGCGCGTTTCGGTTAATTTGTGATCGAGATAATTTTGCTGTGAGACGGCCGGATCTTGCAATGGGTAGTAGACGTAATCCACATCGCTGTACAGTTGTTGGTGGAACATTGGATTGTGCGGTGGTGGCGGGGGAGGTAGCCGAGTGACGGGTGGGGGCGGTGGCAGGCGAGCTCGCCTGGGTGGTGGTGGAGGCGGTGGCAACTTCATCATCGCAACCAAGACATTCGAGTCCACGGCCAGCGGTGGGACCTCTCTAGACGGCGAAAGGTTGTGACTAATCCCTTGAGCTAATTTTGATCGTTCGGCTCTGCGGCTAGAAGCTTGATGCCGTTTGAATTTTTGAAATTTATGCTCCAACACCATGGGACTGGCGAAGGTTCTCTCGCTAGATGCGTTAACCTCACCGGCCTCAGCTTTTAGAATTGTTATCATAGGTTTCGATGTCACTACTCTAGCGGCCACTTCTTCTTTATCTTTAAACTTTTTCAAAGACATAGTGGAGGATGCGGCACCAGGGTAAGCAGGTGGAGCCTTTGTTGGTGGTGTAACGTAGGATGAAACCGTTTTGTGGTTGTATTCGTATGGAGGGGGCGGCTTATCCGGAAACGGTGGTCTGATAGGAGCGTCCCCGTCGATATCGAATATATTTGGCAAAGATAAATTGAGCAGTTTGCGACTGTCTATTCTGGTTGGGGGTGTTGGTGGCCGATCAAAGAATGAATTATTTGGATAGTGATCGTCTGAAGGAGCGGTATCTTCGTGGCCCTGAAGGTAACTGTCACCAGAAAAGGGAAGGGGTAACCTAACGTAATCCGATACTGAATCTAAAGTGTCACTCACAGATTGACTTTTCGGGTACACTCCCCTTCCTACAATTAAATCGCTTAATTCGCTCGCAGTGAGTAATTCGTGTTTATTATCTGTCGGATCACTTCCATCCCCATGAAAAGAAGTTGCACTGACGTTAGAATTAGTTCTTTCCCTAAATATACTCTCCTTGTTATGTTGTTCTTGGTTTGTAAATTTAGTGGTGCCATCCACACAGTCTGTGCTAGATTGAGCCGCTTGTAATCTTAACGTCCCTGTTGAATGACTAGTTCTATCTGATTTGTTCTTCAGAATTGAAGAGACGCTATCGAAGTCTGCGAGATCATTTTCTTGTGATGGTTTGTAGCTATCATAATGTGAGCCATCGTAATCGGTCCTACTGTCTTCCGATAAAGTATCCATTTTTGATCGAGCTGTGAGTTCAGAACTGCTCATAGTGTAGACTCCACTCGTTTCACTCGATGCGGCTACTGTAACCGGTTGGCCTAAACCGTCATAAAGAGCCGATGCCGTGTCTTGCGAATATTCTACATCTATGCCCACTGTGCTGTTGTCACTTATCATAGAATTTTGGGCAGTATGACTGTACCCTAATTCTAAACTACTTGCATTAGAAGTTCGGCTTAGTGTGCTCAGCCCTGCTCTCGCCATGATGACTGTACTACAAGATGAAGAACATTGCGATCCGGTACACTTTAATTTGTTGGATCTCGGACTATCTGTCAAGGTTTCACTAATACTTTGATCAGGTAAAGAGGTCGTTTCTTCCAGTTGATTTGTAGAATGTTGTTCTGGTAATGTCATTTCATTTCTATTGCTATTTTCACCGTCGTCTTTAATCTTTTTAACTCTAATTTTAGTTTTTTGTAGTTGTAATGATGAAGTTTTAGTCAGTGGCTGATTATCTTGCGGCATATGCCGAATAAAGTAAGAATTGGTACTGTCAAGTAAATGTGCAAATGCCAGACTTTCAGTAGATGGTGCAGGAGGCGTATCGATCATAATTTCTAATTCATCCTCAGATTGAACTCTGTCGCTCACGATACCGGACGTCGTATTCGAACTTGTGGAAGAGATAACCGATATCCGTTGCTCGTTTTTATTTTGATTATATTGAAAGTTTAAAGATTTGGAGTAACCAAAACAAATTTTGCGCTCCTCTTCTTCTTTTCTCAATATTTCATTAAATTTCGGAGCAATTTTCATAGAAAATTGGTGAGTCTCTTTACACAATGCGAAAAGGTATTTACATTTTTCTTCGCTTGACGAAAATAAGGTGATCTTTCCGTCCTCTGATCTTATCTCAAATTTCTTTCTATCAAAACTTAGTTTGCCAATAGCGCTCCATATAAAATTAGAATGTGATCCAGTGTCGGGCAAAATTTTGATGCCTTTAGCTGCAACCAGAAGCCACACCGTACCAGGCTCGGGTTCCGTCTTATATTGTTTTAGGCGATATCTGTGCGAGTTTATAGTGTCGGGAAGAAGGCAGACTTCTCTTATGAATCTCGTTTCTGCGTCAGATTTAGCAAGGCCCCGGTGTTCCCGATGACACGCGCGCATAGCGGCTGCCACCCAGTCTCCCGTGAGGGATGAAGGTGCGTATTCCTCTACTTTGAAATAGTCTCTGTCTTCATACTTGTCAGCGTCCCCGTATTCTGCTTGCAACGCCAATCCTGTGAGTAGGAGTAGCATTTCGGGCGGCAGCGCGTCCCGGGTCTTGACGTTTTGCCTCAGCTGCAGGAAGTATAAGTGGCGGCCCACTTCGTCGTGCAGAAGCAGTGGGCTTTCCACGTGAAACTGAACGGCAAAGTGCAGTTCGAGGAGCGGCTTCCCATTAGCATCCAAACCCTGGAAGTCGAAATATTTGATATTTGATTTACATGAACAAATTCACATTGTTGATTTGAGATTAATGTGCTGTATTTTTATTTATTTAATATTTTTATAACTTACATGGGTGTGGGATGATCTCCAACTCTTTGGCGCATATTTTGATAGTTTGCTTTCTAAGTCAACAAACAAATATTCTCCATCTGAAATGAAGCAGAAACGAGAGCTTAGATATGTTTTGTAAGAAGAATGCCAGTGATATATAATGTCAACGATGGGATTTGTTAGTTCTTAACTTCTTACAGATAGTGTCTATGGGTTGCCTACATAGAACAATGATAACCGAACAGAGTTTGTTTGCATACTCAGACAGAATACTACGAGGTACAATGTGTGATGCTATGAATACATAATATTATTTGGTGAAATCAACACACTGACTTATCTATCATGCTTTGATTGTAAAAATATAACGGGTAACATGTTTGGGATTACGATCTACCCATAAAACTGAATCAATTGTTGGAGAATTTACGAAATAAACAAAGATTTCCGTTGTATGGGAATCACATTAGCAATAATACAGCATATGTGTAAATTATACTACAAGTTACAATTTTACTTCGATATTGGAAATTCTTTTACTTTACTTTTAGCTTTGTACGGAACGTTACAAAGATCAAGAGAAGAGAATCAGGTGACGCGCTTGATAAGAGTCTATGATCTACTTGTTGTTTAGTTTCATGGGTAGATTGAAATCATACTATTATACATTGTTTTGTTAAGTATATGTAGGTAATGAAAATGATGATGTTAAAACATTCACAACTTACTTTGTAGAATGGCTAATCCGAAGAGGTCTGTGTCGGTCATGCCTTGTAGTTGAGCATGTGCGCTGGCCAAACACTTTAGTTGTTTGACCCTCGCTTTGGCTTCGACGACGAAGTGGAGGGGTTGGGCTTGGCCAGGCATGCGCAGCGAGAGGAAGCGCGCGCCCGCGCCGAGCGCGCGGGTGTCGCCGCCCAACGGCCCGCGGACGGAACACAGAGCACGCATGTCGCATCTCGAGACCACTGTTACTCGCACTGCAACAATATAACAGCTGGTTATGCCTTGCTTTAGGTTAAGTTATTTAACAGTGATGCCGTGACGAGATTAATAGTCAAAAGTCATGCTGATTGTTTACTTAACCTTCTTACCGGTTATAGGTCAGATAGGTGCTGATTAAGCACGTGAATATGCATCATAGAAAAAGACGCAGTTACGCCAGTGACAAGGTTTTTTAAGGAAAAGTGTTTTCTGGGTGTAATGTCAAATATCGTCGATTCACGCGAACTTTCAACTTATGGGAACTTATCTAAAAATAAAGGCCGTTTTTACGCCTATGAACTAATATCACGTATATCAGAAGATTTAATTTACTAGACACCACCAACATCTATTCAACGATTCAAAGTACGCCTTTCTTGCTCCTAATACAGACTTTACCAAAGGTATGTATGTACTTTGAACTGAACTGTCTATAGCAGTCCAACATCTAACTGCTTTGTCACTGTATTTCATACTTATTCTAAATAAGTATGGTTCCCAGTAAAACATCAACAACTTCTGAGGACTAGATAGCTAACACAATAAGCAACAACTTTTGTTCTACAACTTTGATAATTTGTTAGATTTTATTTCGTACAATAATAAGTAGGTAAGTATTAATTTTATTTCCCTCCTGAATGTTTATAACTCTACGCGCTACACATTGATTACGTAAATATAACAGTTATGGATCCCGCAATGAATTTAATTACGAAGAAACAAAGATATGTTACAAAAAGTATAACTCCAGGTCCCTCCAAAGTTTACCGGCAGACAGAATGATATAACGAGGTTAGAGCTTCATAGAATGAGAGAATACACATACTTAATACAACTAGAAAAGTCAGCTGCAAAAGTACCAAGTGTATGTTTTAAGGGTTCTATCAAGCGAGCTGGGTCCATGCGTTTAATTGCTTTTGCAAACCTACATAGGCACTATTGGAGTCAAGTATTTTTGTATCCAATATTAGGTACCTATGGTCTAAGCACTTGCAATCCACGGGCGTTGTGGTTAACCTAACCTAGTGGCAATGTAAACCTTTACACGTAGCTAGGGTTTACACATTGTATCTTATTTGGTAAAAACTTATTTAAATTATTAAAAAACATTGCCATTGGATCACGCAATCAGTCGTAAGACTATGAGCAGATGTGTTCTGGACTGTTTGGGAGGTAGAACTAGGTCCTCTTTTGGACCAGTCTATTAATTTTGGCAGTCATTCATACCTATAATGTGCCGACTTTTTAGTGTACATTATATATGTATTAATACGTACATATTGTTTTTAAGTCAACCAGTTTTTGCGTCTTTTTTTAGTCAAATTCCAACGTGTTTACTTCAATATTGGTGTGGCGTCATAGAGTTTAGTAATGTCATTCATGATAAATGTGTATTTTCATCAAGTGACGTCTATCATACAAATTCCTTACGAAAATAATTTATGACAAGATAATTCCCCTCTCAACGGTCAATACCTCAGGGTCATTGTATTAATTAGTAGCTTCTGCCCTCGAGAAAAATCACATCTTAACTCGTCACCAAATGACAGTCCTGGCTTAGTTTCAACATTAGATTACCTACTTTAGTCGGTTATGTGGCAAGGTGTCATCAAAGTTAAGTAATGATCTCAAACATCATACACACAGTTAACACGGAATAAATGATATAGCAATTTTCAAGTGTAACTTTCGGCTTATTAATACAAAAAGTTCCAGCTTCAGATCTAATGATAGACCTCAATAGAACGGAATGTACTGGTCCAGGCTTTTAGTATACATTATACATACTTGCCTCGTTGGTCTAGCAGTAGCGTGATCAACCGCAGACAATGATGTCCTGGGTTCAAATCCCGGGTCGGACCAAAAAGTGATTTTGAGTATTTTCCATAAAGAATTTTATTCAGTATCAGCTCGAAGTGTGGGAGTTGGCGGTATTATACCCTTGTGTCTCGGAGAGCAGGTAAAGCCGTCGGTCCTGTACCTAACCTCTTTCTGGTCGTGTCGCTATTGGATCAAGAGAGTGATGGAATAGAAAGTGCCGCTGTGTTTTCGCACACACTTCTGCACTATAATATGTCCCGCGCAATTGGCTAGTCTTCGTTGAGACTGGCCGTCGTGGCCTACATTGGGCCTGGAGGACATTATTATTACTACCATACATACCTACTAAATCTTGCCGCATGACTGATTGGACTGACCCAATGACTTAAATTGGAGTGTGTAAAAGCATTCTTTAAGTCATTAATAAGCACTGAAACTTTGATATATGAAGCCTTTTGTATTGAGGGTATATTAGGTGTCATTATACCCATTCACATTTACAGTTGAATTAAGTAAGAATTAAATAATAATTTTAATCAAAGAATATGTCACGTTGCCTTGAACCAAATGTTGGTGAAGTGAACTGGTTCAATTAAATTAGTGAGCAAAGCTTTGCCGGAATAACGACATAAGATCAAATGAAAAACAATCTAATCTATTAATAGTACACACGGTTACATATCAAGCTATACATTTCCAATATAAGCTGACCTCTCATTGTATGGAAATCCTATAATACAACGCGGGATCAGCTTATACTAGAAATGTATAGTTTGTATGTAGCCGCGTGTAGCATTCTTGCCTAATTTCCCCTTACTTATTTACATAAGTTATCAATACAAATGATGCCACAGACACTATTGCAAAATCAGTGTATCCATACAAACTGAGTAATAAAGAAAAAAATAATAAAAAATCTGTAGATCTTCAAAAAGTTTAAGCTTTATTCATATATGTAAAGCTTAATCTTTTTGATGTTCTACATACATTCCATACCAGTTGTAATGTAGGTAGCTTTATTACTAACACTATTTATTAAATTATCTTGTTTATACTAACAGTATGGACTCATGTCTGAAATAAAGAATTTGAATCAGTTAGTCTACTTCTTTGATGATACCATATTTTTTCCAAAACATTTACTAGCACCCCTCCCAGCGGAAACTTTTATTAATTTAAAATGTCTGCTAAAAACGGTAATCGAGTAAGTAAGCTACATAGAGTCGTGGTAGAGGTACAGTTTGTAGCATTCGCAATATAAAAACCTATACTTACGCACGAAGACCCTAAATGTGTTTTTTTGTGGTAATAGATTCTGGAAAAGCTATTTAATGTTAGATTGACAAAGATTATTTAAGTTACACGTTGCATATTGCACTGGTTTAACAAGTATAATATGTGATATGAAATTCGTACTCAAAATGCAGCGGAGCCATTACGGTATGCGGCAAGAATGCCAGAGCCGCACCATCTGTGCATTCCTCAAGTTTTTTTGTGTTAAGCGGTGTTCTTTTTGGTTACCTGCTGTTTTTGTGGTGCATTGTTGCGTTTACTTGTGAATTAAGTATATTTTTGGGGAAAATTTACAGCACGTGTTGATTTATGTGTCGGTTTTGTTTTAATTACGATTAGGAAGATGGTAACTCCGACTTAAGTTCTAATTTAATTTTGGAGGTCAAGAATAAAAACATGCAAATACTAATGTATGATTATATATTTGTGACCCATAAGTAGATATTCTGAGTCTGGATGTGATTTATGTCCGTCTATTAGGTATATGTTTGTAAAGTACCCCGCGACACAGGGATAAGATTCCCTAATACGAACGTTGTCTTTAAAAAAAAAAGGAATAATATATAATACTTATGACATCACTTCCACCAAGCGTTAGAATATTAAATTCAAAATGGATCTGACACTGAGAGGTTTTTTTCCCAAATTACACTTGGTATGATGGTTCAGTTAGAGGGGAATCAAAAGCTATATAATTTAGCTCTTATTTTTATTGTAATCTTTATTTATATTAAACTATTTGGTTTCATAAGTAATTGTGACAATGTTAATAAAAAAATGACCACTGTTTTGCGGTATATTGAGAAATAACTCGCGGATTATGAGACGCCTACTCCCAATGAGTTGACATGTGTTTCATCGTGTATAGTTTTCAAATTAGTTACTTAACCTATTTACAAGCTAAGTAGTATAAATAAAATAGAATTCAAATAAAGCTAGAAATAATTTAATATTTTCGGCTTTATTTGATTTAATCTTAATGTTATACCGCGAGGTACAGTCAATAACAAAGAGTTTAATTTACAAAGTAACAAATTTTAAGGAAATTAAAAATTTACTAAGTTACTTAAAACTTTAATTTTATTAATGAAATAGTAACATGAAACTGATACCAGAGTTGAGTACTTGTACATGAATTCTTAATTTTTATCATAATCGTATGGTGCAGCGGTTAAGACCGTCACCTTGCCACTTCGTGTCCCGGTTTCGATTCCCGCGTTGGACAACTATTTGTGTGACCCATAATTAGTTGCCCTGAGTCTGGTTGTACTTTGTGGCCGTCAATTATATGTTTGTGAAGTACCCCGCGACATTGGGATTCATTTACCTACATAACGCGGACGTTGACATTAAAAGAAAAAAATAAGCATAAAAAATGCTATATTGTGAGTTATGTCATTAATAGTATTCATTTTAAATTACATGAACAATAAATGAATCTATTCTGAGCAATGTAATTTCAATATAATATCGTGAATGTTTCAAATGTGTAAGTGTACTTAGCTAGGTTTTATGCGTATAACAGCGACATAAATAAATGTACGTTTATTAAGATTAGACGGTATACGCAAATAATACACAATTTTACTGAAAGTTTGGTATTCTGCTTATAACCTAAACTGATATGTCTCTCCACAGCACCATCGGTAAGAATGTAAAGTAAATCCTAAATATCGTCGTTTGAGTTGTAACACTGTGCTACTGTTTATAATTAGGTTTATTCAATATAAGAATTTAAATATGTTTTTTAATTCTTCTATTGATTAAACCTAACTATAAACAAAAGTTTGATGCAAAATAAAACAGTTGTTTTGCTCTCCTTAAAAGTTGTGTATTTTGACATCCGCGGTGTTAAAACTTAAACGACGAAATGTAAAAGAAAACAAAGTTACTTAACTTTGTTTTCCATGTCTGGCATACCTACCTACTAATATTTTACACCAAACTTCGCTAATAGATCAATATGGTCAATCACCGTCAATAAGCACGACTAGAGTGAATGATTGTTTTATTTTTGGGTCAATCTAATTGAAAAACATTAACTATTGATTTGACTAACCTAACATGCATAGACAACTAAATTACCTACAATCAGTCAAGCTCGGCGCTCTATGAACGAAACAAACCCACGCGCAATAGGCGATTTGTTCGCTATGACAGGTACCTACTTCCCTACGTATGTTAAAACGTATCGGAATGTAGAGCCCCAAGATCGCGTTAAAAAACTAGACGCGAATAAATTTCATCCCATCCGGTACCTCTGCGGCTCTTCAGCTCTTGATAGCCATAAGAACATGTTTTTTGTTTTAGTAAATGCGCGATAGTTTGTGATGGCGGTCAGGCGAAGCGGGGCGGGGGCAGACCGGTCGGCGCAGGCGTCTGCGGGCTGCGGGCGGGGCACGGGCTCAGAGGGGCAAGGGGGGCGCTACGTAAGCGCGGTAGCAGCGGACGGCGACGCGAGGAATGCGGACGACCTTCAGATGCCGAGCGCCCCTCCCCCTACGCCAGCCGCATCTTGCGTCCTCGCATACCTAAGGCCGTCGCTGCCTCCACTTTTCGACATCTTGCCACCAATTTTGACACTCACAGAGTAAGGACGATAATGGGCTGAATCTTAAACAGGTTCATCTATTACCACCGTTTGGTACCTACTAGTCCCAATCGCACACAATAAGTACTAGTAACTTGGCACAAATCTAAAACAGCGCCGGTGTTTATGGAATTAATTTTATTTACCTTGAAGATAATTAATTTAATAGCTAGATGTAGGTATTTATATTTATTTAAACAGTATTATATATTATATATTTTTATCTAAACAGTAACGACAAATGTATTCCATTACATTTTGGTACGTAAACAATATTATTTAGTCAATTATCAAAGAACGTATCGGTAACCAATTAATAGATTAGTAGTAAGTCGCGTTTTATCAGACGTAACAATGTAGGTTATCCATGAGAGATAAGTAGGTACAATAACAAATGTTTTATTTACAAACATAGGTCTCATTTTACTGCATTATGTTGAATGGGCATTGTAGTAATTGCCATACGTCTGATAAAGTTGTATAACATTTGCAGCAGTAAGTAATATTTGCTGTCTTATGTTATTTAATGTATATAACATACTAGCTACGCTAGCTTTGAGTATGATCTCGTGAAAAACATCCACATTTTTCTGAGATAATTTTTTTTACCCTCAACTACCGATAAGATTGCTGAAAAATGTATGGTATTAGTGTAGAAGTTTTCGTGATCTCATTTAAACTATTATATGATAAAGGCCGTAGATAATAAAAGTATTACTTATATAGGATCACCATAAGTAATGTCTTAACCAGTAACTAATAAACACGGTACGGCGTGAAAAATGTATTCAAATATAACAGAGTGAATGATACAAGATATTTCTCAAGCGAATCCGTTCGCAATTAGGTACTTCATTTAAGGCACCGGTGACTAAACCACCTCTTCTGCCTTCTCGAATAGTAGTAAACCATAGTGATCCAAAAGTAAACGTAATTCCTCACTTCCTATCAAAGTAAGAGTCAAAATCGGTAATTCATAAGTTTTTACGTAAGACGCAGCGTGGGCCCCATATAAGATTGAACGCTGATCTTTGGAGGGGCACTAGTTAATATTCCGGGAAAATTCATCTCCTTTATATATCCCAGGATAAAGGCCTTCTTTAGGTTGGGTTACAAATGAACTGAATACTAGTTGGACTTTAGGAATTATAATGTTACTACGATCCATAGTACGGATTATTAATGTACCCTTGATCAGACTCTAAATTGTTTATTGTTTATAAAGGGTGTTTGATAACTGTAACTATGCTCCTACTGACATAAAAACATAAAGAAAACTATGACAGACAGTAGCCATCATAATTTTGTTTTTGGAACTAGTTAAAAAAGTAATAAAGATAATCAATTTTTTTATGGAAACAATATTGGGAAAATATTTTTACTAGTAGAGAAAGCAAGAGAATGGCAGATAGGTAGGCATTTAAGCAAAGCTAAAAGCGTTTTCTCAAGATCAGGGTCTAACGAATATGATTCATTTGACCTATAATTAGTTAAATTTATAAAGTAATCTGCAATTTTCGCTCTGCCACGTATACGGCATTGGCATCGCAACACTCCAAGAAAGAAGCAGCTAAATTACATTAAACCGATTTCCATCGTTTGTTATTAAAATACAGAATTTTATCCATAATGATCGATCGATAATTGACGGTCCTAATGCTTTTTGAAGAATACTATCATCGCCCCGTTGTTATATAATTTAATCTCCTATTTACTGAATTACTTCTTCTGTTTACGAGCTAGAGCTAGAGTCCAACCTAAAACCTTGAAAAGTACAGAAGTCGATAAAAGTTAAAAGATTATTAAATCTTATAAAGACTAAGACGTGGTAAGTGCTGTTATAGTAAAATTCCATTTGGTTGTGTTCATAACCATAAGTAACCCAACATGACGTCAACTTAAAAATATGTTCCGCGGTGATTATAGTGTATAAGATATTTAGTTTTTTTTAATCAATCCTCGATAGTACACTTTTTTGTGGCATAGGCAATAATGTCTATCTCAGTGTATATCTATATAATCCTATAAATATAAGTATAGGCAAATAAAGTGTATTTTTCCGCCATCATCTTCCGGTTATAGCATTCCTAGACTATGATCTAAATCCAGTTATCTGAGTTAGTCAATTTAAAAATATTAGACTTAAACTAGATAATTAAACATAATCTCTTGACAATAACTTGATACGAGCTAGCTAAATATCATTTCTGTAATAAAATAAATTTTATAAATGTTTTCATACAAGATGTACCTAAATATCTATGTTACTAGAAATAATATCTAATGTATACAACTATATTACTACAAACATGTTCTGACTATTTACAAGCGCTTTTTTAAAGTCTTCGTGAATAAAAACCTTTTTTATTTTTATTTATTTTATTTTATTTTAACGAATGCAAAAAGTTGTTAAACGGCGCTAAATACGATTTGGAATTGGAATTTGAGACATAGTCGAGAAAACTATTAGAAATCCCCATATGGATGGTGGCAAGTGGACAGTTTGCCATAGGATATTAATACATTCATACTCTCTATCCTTTTTTGTGGGTCAGTTCAACTATTTACCTTAAATCAATATGATCTGCATCATCATCACTTCAGGTTCTTCCAAAAAGGTACAACACCAAGGCAATCCTACGTTTTAAGAACTCTTTGAAATCTACCTTTCTCTAGTTAAAGGCGGTAATACCATTAAAACTATGCAGAATGCTATCGATCCACTGAAAATTCATTTATCATAGCATAATATTTTCAAGAATTTATTTTTGAACATTTTTATATACTTATTTGTATATTTTCTACGCATTGCGTGAATTTTGTGACATCCCATAGAGATTAAATTGTTGTCGTAAATGTTTTTGAAAAATTGTAGGTATTTAAATTATTAGATGATATGCTTGTGGGCATGACTGTACCTACAGCGTAAACTAGTCTAAATAATTCTGGTATTTTTATTATATAACATGTAACATAGTAGGTAGTTATACATAAGGAGCTCCATCCATTCATTCAACTGACCAACTTAGTAGAAAATGAACAGTATAAATACGCGAAAAGATATTGACTTTTTACTGTACAGACGCCAGCACATCAAGCTACCCCAATCTGACAAATTTTCCCTATTGAATGTGAACCTTAAGCTTCTATGATAAAGTCGTAAATCTATAAAAGAAATTTGACAGATTGGTGTAGCTGGATGTGCTGCCGCCTGTACATTAGCTCAAGTCTGCGGATACACTTTTACTTTGACAGCATCTTTATTATGCAATTAGGTAGAAAGGGCGGTCAATGTAATTACTGAGATGGCCTCCCCGTAATCTCATGCATACATAGAATAGACGATTTCGCGAGTTCATAGTAAAAGATCGAAAGAGGAGCGAAACTATCCACCAATTAAACATACTATATAAAAAAAGTCCTTACATTATATAGGTAAAATTGGTGGTGTTTATATTGACACTAAATAAAATATACCAGGACCGTTATCTATCAAAATCAATATTAAAGAGTGAGATCGGGTGAACTCGAAAACGTCTTCTACACCCAGAATCAAAAAATGGCGGAACAATCACCGACCGGAAAAACCGACATAACGATAAATTAGTGAGTCTGAATGACTTTCTGTAATTATCGAAACAAATGTCTGCCGTATGAACTATTTAGCTGCTGGACTTATCTCCTTTAATATGATTGTTTGTGATACCAAGTGGTCAGTGACCGAGCTTAGGCAATGAGGGCTACCGTTTTTGTGCTCACCAGTCAGCGCCAGTGTCGCGGAAGGTCCACTATAGCTGATCAAAATCATTGTTTTTGTGGACGCGACGAATGTTTTTACGAAAAATATTTGAAATCCTGTTAAAGTGTTTCATAAATAGCATGCCGCAGTGTTGTGCAGTCCCCGCACAACACTGCGGCATGCTATTTATGAAACACTTTAACAGGATTTTAAATATTTTTTCAAATTTTTATTACAGTCATCGAGCTGTTACTCATTTTGTAATTTATTTAGTTTTAAACCAATTTTTTTAGTTATAATCGCAGTTTTTATTCATAAACAGCGTAACCCGAACAAAAACAGTGTATTTTGACGTTTCGTAGACCTGCCGCGATGCTAGCGCCTCTAGCGGCGATATTGATTGATACGCGGTAGCCCTCATTAATACACAGTTTTGAAATAAAAATGCCAACGTGAACTTTTTAGTTCACCTTTAAAATCTATATCTGGAACATCGGATGGTCTATGAACATGTCTCTGAAAACAAAATTCAGAAATATAGTCTACATTGTGACTTATTGATTTCTTTAAAGAAAGATTGATTATTGGGTTTCTTTTCGTGTGGGCAATTGTTAGAATGTTGTAATCGCCTAGTAGGCCTCTGACGTGGCTTAATAGCTTGTCTAATGACTACAACCGCAGAGACAGAGACGACAGCTTAAACGTCCGAATCATGTAAAATATATCTATGAAATATAAGTGTTTAGTCGGATTATTATTACACATATACGTTAAGAGTAACCTGTCGGGCAAGCACCGTTACTTAGGCAGGTCTCGCTTATCAAGTTTGGAATTTCAATGCTACTAGTTAACTAGTTGAAGTTTAACGCATATGGATATAAAATACTATATACCTATCTACATATTGAATAGAACGTTGCAATTATATTTTATTAGCTGTGCCCCGCGGTTTAACCCGCGTTAAACTTTATTATAAATTATAGCCTAGTGTTATTCGGATATATAAGCTATATAATAATAATATCTAGGGACAATGTCACACAGATCATCCTAGCCCCAAACTAAGCAAAGCTTGTACTATGGGTACCAGGCGACGATATACATATTTATATACAAATAAAACATCCATGACTCAGAAACAAATATTCGTGCTCATCACACAAATATTTGCAATTACCGGGATTCGAACCCAGGACCACCAGCTTCGTAGGCAGGAGCACTACTAAATAGGCTACGGTGACCATATATTACTACAAAGTTTCATCAAAATCGGTCCGGTAGTTTTTGCGTGAAAGAGTAACAAACATACACATTTACAAACTTTCGACTTTATGATATTAGTCTGATTTTGGTGATTCCCGCGTTGGACTAGCGTAAGTAGTTTTCGGTTCAAATTCCGTGTGTGGAAGTGTTGTTAGGATTGTTCTGGCAAGAAAATCTCTTAATAGTAGCCCGGGATAAGAAGGGTGGCAGGCCCTCTGTACCTTGTAACGCATGTAAAGCCGTTGACACTGTGGCTGAACTCCCCCCCAGCTCGTGTCAGGTTGCCTTCGTAATGGGTAAGAAGTCTCCTCACTGAATACTCAAAATGCACGTATTATGTTTATTTATCCATGACGTTTATAGTTAGTCTAGAGGCCGACTGCTGCATCGGACAATGGAGTTGATGGGGTTCAAACCGTCTAGCAAATCAGATTACAAACTAACTAACCCCGGGTTCGACCCCCGGCCCAGGGCCGTGGCCATCTATAAGAAGAATATTTTGGGCAACTGTCGTTCGACGTTATTACACGAATATACCTACTTGTGCACTATAATTTGTCCTGCGTAATTCGCTAACCTCCGTAGCTATTCATCAGCTTTCATAAAGCCAGTCAGACACTATTTGTCCGTATAATTTGTGGTCCCTGAAATAAAGTATTTTTTTCTTATTTAATCATGTTTTATCAAAATATTTTTTAAATTAAAATAACTTATTTTTAACAGTAAATTTATTAAAAAGTTATTGTATATATGGATATATACACCACAGTTTTGCACATCTACAGCTATTAGTTATTGTTCAGCTCCTATCCATCCTAAAGTTGTCTGGAAGAGATCGTTTTATGCCATAAGACCGCCCTTTGTACAAGTTATGTATGCAATATTTTTATATTTCTATTCTATTTTTTCATTCTATATTGGCCAGTAACTCTTTTATTTGAATCGGGTACCAGATATGCAGATATCTCTTGTCATCAAAGGTTAATTAACAAGGTGCAACGGCGATGGGTTTCCGGCGTCAAAAACAAACTATATTTAGTCTAGGCCAGGCTGATTAGGTATAACTCTCTTATGGATGGGCATGGTTAATCTCAAACCATCTCGAAAATTTATTGGAGATTAAATTGTGGTCAAGTGAAAATCCATCACAATTAAAAATAAAAGGTTATTGAAATAACGTACCTACCAATAAATCCTTATTTTTAGGGTTGTATTTTTTATTGATTTATTTAGCACACGAACAGAATGATTACATAGAAACAATACTAATTACACTAATAATATAGCAGTTACGTATGTAGTAATATCTAACTAACAGGTATGTATGACATTGATTATGATGACATTTAGATTTGAGACTCAACTAACAAATAAAAATCTGCATCGTTACCTAAACTAATAAAGAAACAACTATTAAATTTTAAGCATGACTAATATTATTCAAAAGGAAGTGCCAGTATGTTAAAAAAGTCATGGAGAAGATATATATTCACCTTATTGTTATTTAGTTTGGACAGTTCGTTATAAAGTCAGAAGAGGACTATTAAATGTTGTATTTAAGGTGGAAGCGGGTATATCAGATACACGATCTTGCCTCATAACGCGATTTCACTTTAACTGCTTCACCGGACAAGAGAGGCCCCCGTTCGCCACTCTTGCGCAAGCAGTGAAACTCAAGTAGTCTCATATATAAAGCTACTAAATAAGAGGACACTCTCTTTAGGGTTCGAACCTGGGCATAGGGCGGCTACTCACATGGAGATCCATGAAAGGGTCTATTTTTAAGGACGAGTTGCGTAACTGTTGCTCTACGTTCATACGCGAAGATACAGCCGGTCGTCTGATTGAGGATTGGAGGAGACATTTCCCCGATACGAATGCAAACTAAAGGTCCACACACGACTCTTCTGCAACACCGCTTCCACACATCACCGCCCTAAACTAACAGTAGGTACCGATCAGTCTGATGGCGGCGGGAAGCTTGCTGACACCGAGCTGTCAGCTAATTTATGCTGTCAATATAAACTATATCGCAAGGCAAAGACTTAGAGCCCATATTTGAATGATATTTTATTAGTCGGGTACTACGGGCACACTCGTGTAAGAGGGCTATGACATTAAAGATCATGGAGAGCAATACCTAGTGGTTGTCGCGGTTCGTGGTTTGGTTGTCGGCCAGAGAGTACGATATATCGGATAGTTTTTAGTGACACGAGAGTTTGTGTCCTGTTCTCGGTGATTCGTAATTGTTAGTGAACTAAACAGACCTTATGATCTAAAGGAAATAGCAGATTTATTTTTGGCTCGTAACTATGAATATGCGAATAACCAACGCCTGTTGTTTGACGGATGTTCTAAGACGTTTCTGGGATCGCGGAAGAGGACGATTGACCAATGCTATTTGTTGTATAAGATTTATGAGCTATCATGAGTCCTAGTTTAAGTTAAATATATAGATAGATACTACGTTGTCTTACGGAGGTGACATCGTCATTTAATGTACAAAGCTTCCTTCAATCAAATAGTTTAAAAATACTAACTTGATCAATTTGATTTCAGCAACAGCTGCTCTTAATTTAGTTATTTATGAGAGTAATTGTCTGCAGATCTGTCATACAGGTTCCTAACACAATATTTACTTCTAAGCTATACATTAAAACTGCTCAAATTAGATTATGATTCAGATTCTTCTTAGTTAAAATTAGTGATAAAAATTATCTATCCAACTAGTTTAAAAATCAAATTAAGTTACGATCGCTATTTATGTTACATCTTGTATTTATAACACATGGCAAGTAGTTCGCTTACATATTTTTATATGACCTTACACTTATACGCAACTCTGTCACTTGTTACGTAGTTACGTAGTCATAAGGTCGTTAACCGGATTACGAAGTTACTCTTTCAACTCTTGCTTAAGCTTGATTTTCAAGTATACTTCTTTTTATAATAACACTAGCTGTCTTCGTCCCCACATTTGTCCGTTACATCAGAATACATATCTCTAATATTGTACTATTGTCGCCAACTTATAAAACATTCTCATAAACCTTACATATTTCCATACCAACTTTTATTCCCTATTATATATATTTTACACTCTTGAGCGTAAAACTTTTACAAACATAGAATATCATTTTTATTTATAACGAATCAACAGCCTAAGAAATAAGCTCTAAACATGACGATTCTTCCATATAACTTTTCAACCCCTTACAACCCTTTTTTCGCATTTCCCAAAAAGTAGCCTACTCGTAAGTCCTTTCTCAGGCTTTAGACTATCTGTGTACCAAATTTCATTTAAATCGGTTCAGTAGTTTTGGTATGAAAGCGCGATAGACAGACGGACAGACAGAGTTACTTTCGTATTTATAGTACTAGTAAGGATTGTTCAGATTATTCTACACTTGTAAATTTAATTAGTCGAAGTTTGATTCCTAAATCATCTAGAATAGGGACGTAGGATGTCAGTCTGTTTGTTAGAATTTCCTCGAGGTACAGGTCGGGAAGAAGAGTCTGAATCTAAAATTGCACTGAAAGCCACTATTGCTTTCAATTTCTACAACGCTGCAACGATGTGATCAAGCCAATTATCATGTTATTTCTGCTTGGTTGGAGTTCTGGTCTGGCATTACCATCGCAAATTAACAGCTAACGCTAAGCTAAAAAGCTAGATATTATTTAACCGTTATTGTAAAATATGCTGATCTATAGTTGTTCTTATGGTATTACGACTGTGAAATAAAACATTTTACCATATTCACTGGGTTTCATCACATTTTTGCCGGTTTAGTCTATGTTATTTTAAATCGTTCTTTATAATTGAGCAATCCCATTCCGCGTGATTTCATAGAAACATGTGAATTTTGACGGATTTCCTCGTAAATTATTCTTTTGCGCAACCCGTTTTGTTACTGGGGACACAGATATTGCGTTAGGGCCTTTTATACTCCTGGATTTATATTACTTGGTTAAGATCTCATTTAAGTGCATACTCAAATATCATGACCTCAATGGTACTGGGCAAGGCAATGCTCGTACGATATTTTATGGACATTAATATCTAAAACAACTGGTATAATGTAATGTTCAACCGTTTGCTGATGCGTTATGTCAATTACCTGCAAGCTATAACAAAGAGCAGTCAGCAAATATTACATGGAGTCGTGTCTATTTTAGTTACGCGGAATAATGCTGACGATTGACTTCTGATAATATTATTCTGATAGTAAAGATTACATTATTAGTTGCGTAAAGTACTGACAATGTATCTACCGTTACTTCCCACCAGTCCATTTACGTGACCTCTATACGCCATAATAGGGTAATTTGGTTAACTTACTCTTTCTGAAATAAATCGTTTATATTTGTCTGATTATTTAGCAATTCGCTTAGGAGTAGTTAAGTATGGATTACCTGGAAAGATGTGCATTTCCTTGGAAATTATTTATTTGCGCGACCCGTTTAGATACCAGAGTCACATAGGGAATAATTTTAGGGCCGTTAATGTTTCTTATTTCGATCTTAATCGAGAAATGATCGTCTTGCTTAAGATCGAATTCATAGATCATTGAATTGGCTCCTATGTAGATTTTTAGGGTATATTTTGTAGTATTATTTTATATCTGGTTGTGATAGCCTAGTGGTTAAACGCCCGGCTGGCTTCTCTCCGGCTGGAAGCCGCCCCTGGGATCTCTAGCGTTTGGAGGAAGGGAACTCCACTCGTCTCGTATAAGCGGTCCCGGGAAGAGGCAACCTGCTGTAGCTCAGGTTGCCTAAACACGCTTGTGCATCCTGGGGAGGGGGCCTCGTGCCCCCTCCCGTCTCCGGGTGAGAGCCTCGCGGAGGCTACAGTGTACAACGGGGTTTTAGGCTGCTTCATTATCATTATCTTAAGGTTAGTTCACAAACTGTTATTGCAATACATTTTTTTATTCATATAGAATATGTCATAGTAACATTTAGATTGTACCTAACTGTCTCTTACGAGTTCACACCACATGTGCACAATAGCCGTTCAACCATTTAAAGTTAATTACCTTCTAGATAAATTAGTAGACTTTACTATAAACTTCTCTATTAACTGATGCCAATTGAACGCACATATGGCGTAGCGGTTGAGCCGGTCGCCTCGCCACTTGGTGTCCCGGGTTCGAGTCCCGCGTAGGACAACTATGTGTAACCCATAAATGGTTGTCCTGAGTCTGGATGTACTTTGTGTCAGTTAATTACATGTTTGTAAAGTACCCCGCGACACAGGGATTAATTTCCATAAAGCGGGCTTTGTCCATAAAACAAAAAAAAATTGTGGCATCAACTAGTTCGTCATCATTTAATCTATTCTATGGAACTGAAAAGAGTATTAGATGAAGGATATTTCTAAGTACTTGACAGTCAACCGAACATTCCATACAATGTTAAACAAGCAATGACAAATCGTTGGATAAATTTAGTTTTATTTACCTACATACGAGTACCTACTCGTCGCTATCGTAGGAATGCGGTCGTGGTGCGATGTTACTTGTTCATTACTAGCTAATGAATCATCAACATTATCAATCACAGTGATGTACATACCTATATCAGCTAGACCGCTAGGTTTGTAGTCATTATTGGAATATGTACCAACCTAATAAGTGAATAGGTAACCTAATGGAAGCTGGATATTCGTGTAGCGTTTAAGTTATTATTTAAAAATTCACTACTAAGGAGTTTCACGCCGCAGGTCGTGGGTTCGATACCCACCCAGGAAACATTTGTTTGCATGAACATGTCTGTTTGTCCTGAGTCTGGGTGAAATATCTAAGTATACGTGTGTATTTACAAGAGAAACAAGCTCTGCTTAGTTTGGGATCAGATGGCCGTGTGTGAGTAATGTCCCAGGATATTATTATATGCACAGGAGCTCAACAGTTAATATTTACATGCCGTTCTAACGGCTAAGAATGATGTATATTCTTAAACCAACATCCTGTAAACCATGTTACGCAGTAAATAATAAATTATTATAATTAATCTCAGGGTCGTGGCGAATTTTTCAAAAAATTACATATTAATACAGGAATGGACTCACTATGCCACACAATGCCAAAGGTGCTAACAAAATTTTGGAAAAAAAAAAAGTAAATATATGTAATCTAGCCTAAGAAACTCGAATAATCAACTCATAATATTTATCTATATATTGTCATTAACTATACACTTAGATATTTATTATATGTAGTCCTACGTTTTCTATCTTTGGCATCCAAGTTAGTAGGAATAGTTCATAAAGTAGTAACTACTTGTCTAGTAGCTTCTTTAGAAGCTCAAGTAACACAAAGAAGTTTCGGGTTTCGAATACTAGCGCATTCGTACGCTTTGGCGACAGGACGCCCTACTTAACCCTACACCCCTGGATGGACTCCTGGACATCACTTAAGAAGGATTGGTTCATTACGTGTTTCCGCTTTATGAGCAACTCGACTGAGAAGTACATCTACTTCACAGAATACATTACAAGCAATTAAAGTAGCCAGACTATAAAGGGTAAGGGCAGGGTCTGTAACACTTGATGCCATGTGTGTCGCCTGCGTCATAGGCTACAGTAACCACCTCCCATTAAGTGGACCGTTTGTTTGTTTCCTGACTGATGAACTTAAAAAAATACCACACTTGAGTAGGTCATATAATTACCAGATCGGTGTGACTAGTAGTCGAAATTAGCTTAATTAATTTAAACACAGTATCCGTTCCGAATACGGTCCGTAGTAAACATATTTAATATTTGTATGAGAGCGTGCCCATTGGGATCCCTAGGATCTACAATAATGCAAACATACATACTTTAGTAGAATCGTAAGATTATATAGGTACCTATTGAATAAATAAGCAATAGAACATCAGTAAACATTTTAAGGATAAAGATATCTATGCATGCTGTCCCAGACATCTATTTCATCATGTAGAAATACAGGGTGTTTGGCAAACGTTGAACATACAAAAATGGTGGATAGGTGGGGTCATCTGCTACCTACTCAGGCCTAATATATTTGGCCCTGGCTGGTTTCACCACTTTCTTAACTTTAAAATGTAATTTTTATTAAAAATGGGTAAAACAGGCAATATTTTGGAACAATGATTTTGGAACACAACAGATTAGTCATGAGTATATGGCTACAAGCTCCAGCGAGAAATGTACAGGTAGGTGCCGTGCGCCAGGCGTCTCTATCATCAATGTACTATTTAGTGGGGACCCTAGCCATAAGTAAACGTTTAATATGTGTCGTCTAACTAGTATCAGGCACATCAGTTATAGGTATGAGGAGGAAGCTTGTTACAAAACCTATTAAGTTCATAAAAATGATGTATTCGTTGTGTTGACTCTAAAGCTGGCATAGCGAGTTTGTCTTTATTCTTATTATTTATGTTGTATAGTTCACTTCTTTTTCCATCATATATACCTATCTGTATTTAACATTATATTCTGATATATGTTATCAGTTGGTAGTAATAATCTAAGTAAGTAAGTATATTCATTTCTTGAACAAGTTTCGCAAATTATTGTGACTGTCTAACTATAAATGGGTTAGACGGTAGGGAATGCTTACAGAATGGTTCAAATCGGTAATCAATAGCAAACTTCAAGTTGCGTCTATGTTTTTATACGTAATTGAGATTTATAAGTCTGAGCAACGATTTTCTATGAGAGAACCATTGCAGTAAAATTCATATATTAATCGATATTTTGTTGAGGTTGTCTGAATTTTTATTCAAGCATTTTTTTTATCCATGTCATAAGTAAGGGCTGTGGCAAATGCTTTTAGATATTTAAAGTTTCCCGTGTGGTATATGTGGCATTGGGATCTAGGTGTAGCATTTTGAGGCATGTACAATATCTACGATATTTGGATCTAGTTGTTGCATGTTGAGGTATTTAATATTTATGATGTTTGCGACATTTAGAACTAGGTGTTCCTTTTTGAAGCCTGTACAATGTCTGCGACATTTGGATCTAGATGTTGCATTTTGAAGTATGTACAATGTATGTTTAGTATTTGTATGGATGTACTATAGAATAGAGCTGGTGATAATTGGCCTATATTAAACGGGATACCTACAAGTAACGTAGTTATCCTCGTTATTCCTACCTATTATTCAATCTAACTGGGTAAATTATGCAAGTTGTATGTGAATGGCTACAATTTTATTATATGCCAATGTTATTTATTACGTTCTCAAAACGAATGTAAATTGCGGTTTTGAAATACCCAAGTTTGTAAACAAGTTCTACTAGGTATCTAATACCGACACAGGTGTATTTAACTATATTTTAATTACTTAGATACCTACTAAATTAACAAATGTTGGTCAATTTATGGCAATTTTGGAAATGGTTAGGTGAAAACCTGGCATGTGATATGCAAGCCTTCTAAAGGTCTAAATTTGTACGTGGAGTAGAATGCAAGGGGGTATTTGATGTATGCCATAGCTGAGAATGTACAGAGCGTTGGCGCAATGAGCATCGTTGGTGTCGGTGGTGTGGTGGTGTCGAGGAAGGGCGCGCGCGCAGGGTCAGCGGCCGAGCGCGGTCGGCGCGGCCGCGCGGAATTCGAGCTATGCGTATGAAATGAAAGTGGCCGCATCGTGAAAGCGCGCGCATCCACTGCGGGCGTCCGTGGCGCTGTCTATCTTCACTCCACTCACCATGAATAGACAAATCCAAAGCAGCCACACGTAATGCACTATATTATTCCTGGGTAAACCGCATCCATTGGCACTTCACTTCACTATGTGGTCGCGCGATGTTCCGAGTCAAGGCGCGCGAGGGTCGCAGAGACGCACAGTCCATGGGCGCGCTAGTACGACTGAGTGAAGCGGAGCGAGCGCGTGGGTCGGCGCGGCGAAGGCACGCGCGGGGCGCGCCGCGGATCGGTGGAATGCGGCAAGATAGTGGCGCGCGGGTACCGGCCGAGGCCCGCTGTAGGCAGGAGCCTCCGAGTGTACGGGCGGTGTGCGACGCGACTGGCATGGCGGCGCGGCGCGGCGTCGCCGTGCGCAAGGAATGCGCGCGGTCAACCTCTGCCCATTAAAATAAATAGAATTTCCAAACAGTTTGAGGCCGCGGCCCCTACGACCTGCGTATGAGCACCTCTAATCTTTGTTTAGCTTACGGTTTAGTCAATATCTGGGGCTGTGCAGTATGTAGTAGGTACACATATACCTTTAATTACAATACATTGATTATTTAATTTAAGTAGATTTTTAGGGTTCATTATCACAAATGGAAATAACTCGGAGCTCTTATAGAACACTTGGTTCTCCGTCTATCTGTTTAATCCTTTTGCTCAGGGTCTCGTAAAATTATTAAAATATTGTCTGCGGTTCCTTGGCACTGTAAAAAGTCGAGGTTTTAGGTCGACGCAATAATTATACAGCCATTTGTATATATTTTAAAATCCACAACAATACGGTACTTCCGATTGACCTAGAATCATGAACTTTGGTAAAAAGCAAGGTTACAGAACACCGAAAATTGTTAATTTGTTATACCTATCACACAAAACAAACATTTAGTCGTGTTTGAAACATTCTTTGGATATTTTTAATCATAACTAAGTGGAAAACAATACGCCTTGCACATTACATGATGAAATGTCTATTGCGATCCTTAATCGGACGAGCAGCTAACATCTTTGCGTCTTAACCTAGAGCAACAGTTGGACAAAAGGTCCCTAAAAACCGCCCTGATCTGAGCCGTGGTTGGAGCCAAAAGGAGCCGCCCTTTGGCTTGGCTTATTTAGTTTATAGTCTTATTAGTTGGAGGGCTTGAGCCCTCGCTCGCATCTAAAGTCTGGTGAAGCAGTGAATGCCTTCTAGGCTGTAAACGAAGAAAACATTCGCCTTTTGCCTTTTTTTTCCAAAGAAAATATAAAGCCTCATATTATTATGGTTAGATCTATTATAATATCCTGGGTCATTATTCACACAGTGCTATCTGATTCCAAACTAAGCAGAGCTTGTACTATGGAAACCAGAAAACGGATATGCTACTTTTTCTTTTTTAAATACATACTTATATAGTTAATTACACCCGACTTAGGACAAACAGAATGTTCATGCACACAAATATCAGACCTGGGTGGAATCGAACCCAGGATCTACGGCGCTAAAGGCGGGTATCTATCAACAAGCCAACCGGTATATCGTTAAACGTTGAGATATGTAGGTAAATAGCTTTGAGTAGCAAGTTTTACTGTTCAAATTAGTTGTTCAGAATCGTTGTGAACTTGTTAGATAATAATAAATGGCTGATATTAAAGTAAAATAAATATTATAAGGTAGGTAGGTAAATATAATAGGGAAGGTACTTAACATAAATAGATAAATTAAATAATATGTATATATAGATATAAGGGAATCCTTTTCCTTATGATGAAAACTTTTTTACATGGAACATCTATTGATGTGTTCGCGTCTGTTATGTGTTGTTGTCTTATCTACTGCGCCCAAATATGCATAAAATGCGTGGGCTCTCTTTTGACTGTACCATCTCCTTCGTTAGAAGACCTATTACTACACTCTGCCATTGACGAAATAGTGGTGGTTCTACGCAATTTAACCATAATATGAAGTGAAGAAAGTTGTGTATAAAATGTATCATTGTGCAAAGCGCTCTCAATATAATTTTATACACAACTTTCCTAAAAATTCAATAAACGAGAAAATACACCTGTGTTTTTTTATGTTCCCTGTGATTGGTGGTTGATTCTGATCAAAAAAATTGTATGACTTAATCTTAATTATATGGACATTGACCATTGACATTGATCTGGGACATTAACACATGACCATCTGATCTCAAACTAATAAGAGCTATGGCAGTGTTTTTCAACCCTTTTCATCACGCGACCCCGATCTTTACCCCCTTTTTCCATGTTTCTTCTACTTTGTGACACATATTGGATCCAACATTTTTATTCATTTTCATAGGGTTCTGATAAATATATCATTTAATTTTTGTGAAGAATTGGAATAGAAAGCACTTCACCAAAATTTACTTTATCATTCAGAGCTTAGGTGGTTGTCAAGAGACAAAGTACTAGCCAGAGTTTTGGCACTTCGCGCTCAACTTTTAATGTATTTGCAGCAGGCCTAATCATAAAACTCAAAATTCATTTGCGATCCTATGAGTAACTTTCCCAACTTTTTGCAACTTCCCTATAGTGTTTCGCGACCCCCCCTATAGATGCTTCGCGACCCCCCAGGGGGTCGCGACCCACAGGTTGAAAAACACTGAGCTATGGAAATCAGGTAACTGATATATTTACTACATGTACTACTTTTCTTTTCTAAATAGAAACTTATATATATATATATATATATAATTACACCCAGACTCAGGACAAACAGACATGTTCATGTGCACTAATATCTGACCTGGGCGGGAATCGAACCCATGACCTGCGGCGTGATTGGCAGGTACCTATTTTCCAACCACGCCAACTGGCCCGTCAATCCGTCAGTGCGTTCTATACTATTCATTTCAATAAAAGAAATAACAGTATACACATAGAGTGGGTTAGCACAATTTATCAAATCAAATGGCAGACACCACGCCACTTCGTGTCCCGAATTCGATTCCCGCACCAAATAACAATTTGTGTGATCCATAAGTAGTTGTTCTAAGTGTGAGTGGGCTTCGTTTCCGTCAATTATATGTTTAAGTCCCCTGCGAGACAGGGATTCATTTCTGTAGTGCGGAGTTGTCTTTAAAATTAAAACCAAGCAAATGTCGAAATACTTTTCGAGCTTTTCATTTATTTTTTCATATTTGTGTACCTAAACCATAAAGCGTAACAATCTAATGTCGATGATAGGCTACGGGTCGGTTGACCCCAAATCAACCAGGACACCACCAAGCTGCAAACATCAAAACCGTCAGAAAGCGAATTCGAAGAATCCCTTTTGTTACCGAAAAGTAATAAGGTTTTCATATTTATGTAATGTACAGACGTCAGCACATCCAACTAACCCAATCTTTCAAATCTCTTTTATAGATTTTCAACTTCATTATATAAGCATAAGGTTCACTTTCTATTGAGGAAATTTGACGGACTTGGGTAGTTAACTTCAGCGTTTTTACAACTGGAATAACATAAAGTAAAAATAATACCAACCTAATGATTTAGCAATACGTACCTACATAGTATTATATACCATTTTTTTTGGGAAGGCAGGAGGAATGCCTACGCATGCCATCCGCAAAAAGTGTCTGCGGGTATGTCGGACTCGCACCGACTAAACCTAACCTGACGTGGACTTCTCTTGGCGCCTGATAGGGGGAGCCCCGGGAACGCGGGTTTACTGCTCCGGTGCTCCCTTTTTACGCCATGTCCCAGATGGTCGGGATACGTACCCTGGGAGGGCCCTGGATTGCCCTCCCCTATTGCCGACTCCTGCCAGTCCAGCATAGCGTCTGCGCCACAAACAGATCGCTGTCTTCCCGGAGCTGCTTGTACGTGGCGGCAGTGGAGGAAACTTCTCTCCCCGCCGCCGCCGCCGCCTCCTCCGTCTGCGAGCGGGATCGGCTCGCTCCCGATCCCGCTCGGCGGCCTCCTTCTGGAGCATAACTACCTCACAGAAAGAGGTCTCCTTCTGGTGGACGTCCCATTTGATGGAGTCGCCAGCTAGCATCGTATACACGACTGCCGGCGGCGAAAGATCCCGTCCGATTTTAGCGACCAGGACTCGTCTCTCAGCCTCCCAGGCCGGGCACTCCTCCAGCGTGTGCTGGGCAGAGTCAAGGTCGCTTCCGCAATGGTGACAGTGTGAGTATTATGTACCTACCTATCACTATTAAATAATGGATTTTTGCAATAATAATACCGTCACGTTGGTTTAGCGGAAGCGTATTCAACCGCATATAATGTGGACCTGGGTTCAAATCCCGAGTCGGGTAAAATAAGTGAGTGATAGAGCGCCATGGTCCTAATTCGACCAGGAGGACAATACCTACACATATATTTTCGTTTTAAGCTAGAGAAACAGCGTTTCCATTTCGTACGTCGACTAAGGATATTGTACCTACACTGTGTGTGTATAATGGCACATTGCCCACGATTGTTAATAGACAGTCACCTTCATTCGTTAAAAGTTCATAAAAATTCTAAAAGGATTTTCTGTAAAAAAACATAGTTTTATTATTATTAAACTCACAACAGAAAATAATAAATATAATCAGTTCACGTTAATAACAAGTTCTACAAATTTTAAATGCCTTTCCATAGTGAGAATCTTAATACTTTTTAGGGTTCCGTACCCAAAGGGTAAAACGGGACCCTATTACTAAGACTTCGCTGTATGTCTGTCTGTCAGTCACCAGGCTGTATCTCATGAACCCTGATAGACAGTTGAAATTTTCACAGATGATATATTTCTGTTGACGCTATAAGAACAAATACTAAAAAACAAAATAATATAAATATTTAAGGGGGCTCCCATACAACAAACGTGAGTTTTTATAGATAATGGTACGGAACCCTTCATGCGAGAGTTTGACTCGCACGTGGCCGGTTTTTTGAATTTTTTCTAAATGTTGTAGCACTATAATAAATCAATTTCACTCCAGCTTTATAATATTCATACCCCTAAATATTATAAAGCTGGAGTAAAATTGATTTATTATAGTGCTACAACATTAAGAAAAAATAATACCTAGGTATGGTAAAAATTTACCATGGAGTTGTACGATAATAAATAATACTACAATGATATTATATAGATATAAATCAGTATAAAATATCGTTGTAATAATACCTACCATGCAATTGCAAAAGAAATACTACTTACGTAGGTACTTAATCATTTGTTGATGAATTGGTGGCCCTATGAAAATTTTAGACATTTTAGACATTGTTATGTTGTCACTGTCAGAGTTTTGGCGCCAACGCGGAAAAAGACGCATCGAGGCTATGTTTTATTTTCAAAAACTGGTGTGAATCGGAGTTTTTATGTGTAAATATGGTGGATTTTTAGACATAACATCTTCGACAAGTGGAGGAATGTGTGATATTGCCCTGAATTGTGATTTTCCGTGTTGTAACCAAAACTCCATAAAAGCCTCGTAAAGTCTCCACTGCTTTACTGGGGTTCGACAAGGACTATGTATGACTTGACTGTGACGGACATTACTTGACAATGACGGAAATAAATAATATAATAATATATTTACTTAAGGCTCATAAGGCCAAAGAAGCAAGAGCCGTAAAGCGGAATTAAAAAAAAAATGACACTGTCAACTAATGTGTCAACTGTCATACTTAATGTCAATTGCAGTGTTATCAGATAGCGGGGCTTTTCCCGAATCCGGGGTTTTTTTATGTCTTTGGACTTAATTGAAATAAAAACCTTTCCATTTTTCCACTGAAAATCAGTTGATAGAATATTTGTGTAAAGTGGAAATAATTTTTGAAGTCTTAGCTTAAAATAGGTCAAATTAACAAGTATTTTTTATATAATTACATTCTCTACTTTCTTGCTTGTTGTTCTCAACGTCAGATTGAATATATTTTCATACTTAACAGAAAAAAATCACACATTGTGAATATACAATTTTAATTAAATCAATGGAAATTTAAAATTCGTGCACTTACTCCATGCTATCTTCTAGATGTCTTTTAAATTTTGGATCTTTGAATATTGAAAAATTGAAAATTAAAATAAATATTTTACTTTGCATATAATATAAATTGAGATTATTTTAGGAAGAGGCCTGATTCTTTCACAAAATAAAGCTCTCTTTGTCTTTTATTAGAAGTATTTGATAAAAATAAAGAACTTATAGAAAATTCAGTTCGTTCGTTCAGTTGCTATTCAGTTAGTAAGATTAGGAAATATTTACAAAGCTTTGGGGTATTTTGACTTTAGTAATAGTCTACACACACTGGTCAATTGACAAGTTACTTCGCATGACTTTCTTGGCTGGTTTAATTCAGAAAAATACATCGAACGCTAAATTTTTATAATTTCCTGACTCAATAGAACAACATTGGAGACTTAGCAATGATTTTTTCAAAGAGTGCTATAGGGGTGTTATGTGTATTGTTATTAATATCGATATTTATGGCGAATTTTTTTAATCATATAGCGACGGATCATAATTTTTTCTTTGAAAATAGAAAAGGGCACGAAAATTTCACCAAGCATTTAGGTGAAAAATATGAAAAAATTACCGATACCACGGAGAATCTTATTTGGTTTTTGCAGGTTAGATTTGATTCCTCTATTCATAAATAACTGAGTGATTTTAAAATTATTGTGACGTACTTTTCGACACAAAGGAAACTTTAAATAAAGAAATTGTTACTGCGAATGACATCAGCTTCCTGATGTTATGTATTGACAATTCCTTTCATTGAAAACAGGAGGCTTAAAAGTAAGTTTTTTGTCTGTACTAGTTACAGGGACCATATACCATAACTCTCAAATTCATGGACCGATTTTAATGTATTTGTTATCTTGTTCTATTCTAAGCTATGTTTCCTGAAAAATAATCCAGCAGTTATAGCTCTTTTATTGCTCCATGTAGGGATTTTTTATATTAAGGTCACATAATTATGTCTTTGGTCAAACTTAATTTTAATATAGACAATATCAGATTTCAGATATACACATCAGTATATTTAGAGATCCTGGAAGGATATCACAATTTCAGCAATTTTGTGATAATACAGTGAAGAAAATCAAGCCAGCACTGGTGTTGGCAACTGGAGATCTTACTGATGCGAAAGCCAAGGATAACCTCGGCAGTTCACAAATTAAAATGGAATGGGTGTACTACTATAACATTATACAAGAATCAGGAGTGACTGATGAAACTGTCTGGCTAGACATAAGAGGAAATCATGGTAAGTAACTATAGAAGTTTGAATAATACAATTTTAATATTTAGTGAAAAGCATAGCTAAGTAAAACTACAATACACCTGTTCTTGCATAGCTAGACATTAGCGCTTCTGAATGTATGTAATGGCAATAAATAATAAAAATGTCTTGAGACAACTAACACACTGCTATCTGATCCCAAACTAGACAATGCATACACTAGCCAGCCAACTGATAAATATATTTCTAAAGACATACAAATTATAGATAAATATCACCCAGACACAGAACAAATAATCATGCTCATCACACAAAGATTTGTCCTGGACGGGAATCAAACCAGCATTAGCCTATCCACTAGACCAATAGGTCAGTAAAAGTGTTAACTATTTATGTTGTTCATTTGTAATTTTGGCAATGTGAAATAACAATTGAAATTCTAGTTCGTTTTTTTATATATGGGGTTCAAATTTTCAAATTCAAAATAATTTTAGTTTCTCTTCACAAAGAATAGGGTTATCTAGAATCTAGTGACAATTTACTAATAACATAACTATTAATATACATAAAATACATGTAGATTATAACACTAGTTACTATTGTTGTATAGTTTAAATTGCTGAGTGTAATCTACAAGATTGGTAAGATATGTTTAGATGCAAGCAGATGGTTTACTGTCTCAAGTAAAAGCTAGGTAGTGTGGTATTTAATGATTGTATCCTAGTTGTTCAAGACTTGTCTAATGTCTAAGACCAGGATCAACTGCTTAACATGCCCTTAGACACTCCAAAATTGAACCACTTTTGCTATCACCAACTATGGATGATTGCATACTTAGATGCTTGACCCTGTAGGTAGATCCTAGGTTGTACTCCTAATTAAACAAGAATTATATGGGTAGTAGGTACATATAATTATTTTATGTATCCATATCATTAGTTTTGATTATGCTCCCTAACAAGTTAGTTCACAGGTTAATGTGTAACCTACCAAAGATAAGTCAATAGACTTAACAAAATATAAATTTCTAATGGAGTTTTAACAACCTTTTTTATAATAAATTTTATTGTAAATCTAATTCATTACATGGCATTCAATTTTATTGATTTACAACATTGACAAGGAAACAATAACCATAATGGCTATTGTAATTATAGTTAAAAGAGTCTATTTATAACACAAAAGGTCATTGTAATCATGTGTCTGTCCAATTTGTAAATGTTGTAAATGTTTCATTTTAGGGATTTAATTATTAAAATAATTATTAAAAATTTCTCTTTTTGCATGCCTTTAGATTTAGATAATTTAGATAATTCAAAATGTAAATAATATAAAAGTTGGGCAATAGATTTTCATTACTATTGATAAGTTTAGATTGTTTATTAATCTAAAGGATTGGGATACATTTTGCAATAAACAACCTACTGCTTAGGAAATTGTAGCCTAATTTGATCCTTAAATAAAACTAAACTCACAAAAAGTAGTGCAAAACGATTGTACATTTTTTTCATTATAATTATGAATAAATAGTGCTTCCTATTTTCGAATAAAGTTAACTAATCTTAATTGCTTAATCTAATTGCAAATTTATAATATTTTTCATTATCTAATTCAATTATATCTTTCTTTACTGTCTTAAAAAGTCAATGTAGCAATATTGTGCAAGTTACTTCATGTACCAATACCTACATACAATAAAATACAATATCTAGTAACAAAAATCATTTATTACTTCTCAGTGTCTTAAAACAGGTGAAGTAGATACGTTATATTTCTATGTACTTACTTAGTTTTTCGTATAAATAAATAATCTATATATATAAAAATCAATGCCACTTTTCGTTGTAATGTTATAACTCAACAACGCTTTTACCGATTTGGCTAATTTTGGTCTTGAATTATTCGTGGAAGTCCAGGGAAGGTTTGTACGTAGAGAAATCTATATATATAAAAATCAATGCAACTTTTCGTTGTAATGTTATAACTCAACAATGCCTTTACCGATTTGGCTAATTTTGGTCTTGAATTATTTGTGGAAGTCCAGGGAAGGTTTGTACGTAAAGAAAATTTATAAAAAGTCATGAAGAAGTGTAAAATCAACATATTTTAGCAATTTAAAATATTTTTTTGTTTGAATAAATGAACTTAATTATCATTTTTTTTATTACTATGCCTTATACATAGCGAAGCACGTACCGGGCCGCTAGTCTAATATAAATAAAATATCTTATGCATTCATTACCAATATTTTAATAATTTAGTATAATTAGAACTAAGTTTATTTTATTGACTGCACGTGTGGCGCAGCGGTTGAGGTAGTCGCCTCGCCGCATCGTATCCCGGGTTCGATTTTGCGCAGGACAACTATTTGTGTAACACATAAATTGTTGTTTTAAGTCGTACGTTCTAAAGTACCCAGCGACACCGATTAATTTTCTTAGTGCGGCAATATTCGTCTATAAAAAAAATAACAAAAAAAAATAAGGCGTTTCTTTATACTATACAATCTTTTCCTTCTTTTGTTATTAATTGTTGCTTTTTTGCGTAATGTATGTATGGGATGGCGTCAATAATGATGCAGTTATTAAATAATGCATTATCATATTTGATTTGATTTGATAAAAAGTTTGCACATAGCAAGTCTTTCTTTTGTGTTCATATGAATATTACCTACTGTGTAAATAATGTACTGATAATTGTAGTTATCTAGTTGGCTTAGGTAACAATGAATCACACAGAAAATTAATAATATTAGTATGACTACAATGTTTACTGTTTAGATTGTATTCTCTGAAACCACAAATGTATTGGGTATAGCATTGTATTTGACATGTATCATACTTAAATAATGTTACTTAATCTGTTTGTTTATAGATCACTTTACAACAGTAGACTATGGACAGTAATGCTGTCATAATGCCTAATATATTTGGGTTATGTCAACTTATGTAATATAGAACAAGCTCAATGGTATTGAGTGTCATCTTTTATTTAGTAGTTATAGACACTTACAATATGAGGGGGACATTAAAAAAATATTATTGTGTACCTTATTAAAAATAAAATGAATTATTGTTAATATACTTGTTGAAAACATTCATCAAACTTTATTTATCCAATTGGAAAAATGTCACCTCTAAAAACACTGTGGTACAAAACTCTCTTTAAACTTGAAAAATAAACACTGAAATTAAGTTAGTTGTGTAGTAGTTGATGTGTAGGTCTAGTGGTTAATGACCCTGACTGCTAAGCCAGAGGTGGTGGGTATGATGCCCAACCAGGGCAAATCTTTGTGTGATGAGCATGATTATTTGTTCTGTGTGTAATTTATCTATAATATGTGTATATTTAGAATTATGTAAGTATGTTTATCAGTTGTCTGGCTATCATATTATATAATACTAGCTATGCCCCGCGGCTTTACACGCGTTAAATTATAGCCTTTTGTGTTAATCCAGGGTGTCAGCTAACTCTATACCAAATTTTATTAAAATCACTCCTGCTGTTGAGATGTGAAGAAGTAACAAACATACACAGTCACACACTCACAAACTTTCGGCTTTATAATATTAGTGTGATTTAAAGATACTTCTTTTTTCTTTTATTGTTTTATTTACAGATAACTTTAATATCAGGACAATTAATTCTCAAGAAAACTACTTTAGAAACTATTCAGTACAAGGGCATACTCATCCAAAGTCTTATGTTCACTTTGAGAATAAGAACGGCGTCAATGTTGCATTTCTGGGTATAGATGCATGTCCAGACCCTGGACTAAGGAGACCGTTCAATTTCATTGGCATGCTGGATTTACAAGAACAACAGCATATAGAGAAACTGAGTGCAGAAGCAGCAGCTAAGGCAGACCACATAGTTTGGTTTGGACATTATCCTTCATCATGCATACTATCTCTCAAAAAAGATACCCAGAAGCTAGATTTGCGGCAGCTAATTGGCAGCATTCACGGGTCACAAGTTTACGTTTGCGGCCATTTACATTCTATGGGCGGTTTAGTACCAAGGATGTATACAAAACAGCAAAGAGGCTATTTAGAACTTGAGTTAGGAGACTGGAAAGATAATAGAATGTATAGATTAGCTGCTATAGATCATGGACACTTTTCGTTTATTGATCAGAAACACAATACCTGGCCACTGGTGTTGGTTACGAATCCAAAAAACGCTCGGTATCTAATGCCTGGCAGAGAACCATTGCATTTGATTCCGGCGTCAAGTCATATTAGAATACTCGCATTTAGTGATGTCGATATTGTTGAAGTAGAAATGTCGTTTGATAAAATAAGTTGGATGACATGTAAAAGTATACAAGGACCTTTGTACACATGCCACTGGTTGCCTCATTTGTTTAAGACAGGTATACATCACTTGTTTGTGAAGGTAACCGATGAGATCGGCAGGGAGGCTAACATAGACCATCCATTCTCATTGGATGCGAGTTTTATGAGTTTTGATATATTAGCGAGAATTTTGCTTATGTTGGATGCAGGAGTGGTCGTAAGTATTCTTTGTAATATCTATAACTCTTCTAACGTGTTCACAGTACATAGTTAATATTCAGATTCAATTAGGAAATATTTAAAAAAATACCATGTACAGTTCTATTGAAATATAAACAGCTTTGTATTTCATAAAATTTACAACATTTATTTTACATCGCTAGGATTTCATTATTAATGATGTTTTAACAGTTTCAGGTGATATTCGGCACACTTTTTCTGGCGAACGTCGTGCCGCTAATAATTTTGAGGTTACAGAAGCAACCGCCAAAATACCGCATGAGATTTGGGCGACATCTATTGAGGAGAGTTTGGTTGTTGAGCAAAATGGATCGAGTGTTCTACCCACTCTTACTGTTTTCTTTATATATCCCACTCGGACCGTGGGCGTTTGGAGAGCTTGTGGACGGGTATATAGGGGCTATTTTTGCGTGGGGTATCCTGATCAAGGGCTCTTATTTGCCAGAACCATTCACTTATATGTATGGAAGTGTGCAGATGATGTTCGTGCAGATTCCGTTGGTTATTGTGCTTGCACATTGTTTGGACCATCGCTTATTTGGACATCCTGCGAGAGGAATACGGCGAGTGATAAATAATCTGCCGTTCATATTTCTACTGTCCATACAGTTATTATTGGCATACTTCTTCTGGCTGGAGTATGGAACTATGACGTTCTTGTGTGGACCCTTGAGGACATGGAGTATAGCATTAAGTTTGATGTTGTGGTACAAGACTCTAAATCTACCTCAAGATTATTGCGGGTAAGTTTATTTCTTATATTTAGTACATACATTAAAAGGAACAATTACGTTTGTTTTTAAGGCGATAAACTGAAAAGGTTGTGGCTTCGTGGGAATGCAAAAATTTGTATTCAAGTTCTGCTTAGTGAAGGGGCCTTCGTCCGTGCCCTGAAAAGCACGTTAACTGATATTTTTATTATTCATTACATAATAATTATAATCATGTAGAATCGACTACTTCTGCAAACCTTCATTTTGTTGTACATTGTGAACAAAAAAGTTAAATCAATTCGTTGCAGTTTATTAATAGACAAAAAGGAGGTTATTTGAACCTCACAAGTCGCGTTTTGAATAAGATAATAAATAGTAAATTAAGATTTTCATCGAATACATCATCATCATCATATCAGCCGAAAGACGCCCACTGCTGGACAAAGGCCTCCTCCAAAGATCTCCACAATTGCTGGTCTTGCGCTAACCGCATCCAGCGACTTCCAGCGTCCCTCACAAGTTCATCAGCCCATCTTGTAGGGGGGCCTCCCCTCGCTGCGTGTTCCGGTTCGTGGTTGGCACTCGAGAACCTTTCTGCCCTAGCGGCCATCGGCTCTACGAGCTAAGGGCACATAGCTCTACTGCTACTTCAGCTTGGCTATTCTTCGGGCTATTTCGGTTACTTTGGTTCGACTGCGGATCTCAGCATTTCTGATTCGCTCTCGCAGGGAAACTCCAAGCATAGCCCTTTCCATTGCTCTTTGGGTGACCTTGAGCCGCCTGATAAGGCCCATAGTGAGCGACCACGAATACACTTTTAAGTAATATCTGGGGACAATGTCACACAGATCATCCTAGCCCCAAACTAAGCAAAGCTTGTACCATGGGTACCAGGCGACGATATACGTACTTATATAGATAGATAAATACTTATACACATAGAAAACATCCATGACTCAGAAACAAATATTCGTGCTCATCACACAAATATTTGCACTTACCGGGATTCGAACCCAGGACCACCAGCTTCGTAGGCAGGATCACTACCAACTAGGCTACGGGTACACTTTTAAGTAATAATAAGGTATGATCTCATCAGAAGGTAGTCATTTTTGACATTCATCTATTTGAACGCCCATCACGATCACGATGATCGGCGACTTAGACGGTAGGTCCCCAGATCCTGGCTTACAGGAGTGCGAGTGGTAATGGTTATTAAGAGGGAGGGACTAGTCCTCTGAAATTGACCTTGTGACCAAATTTTGACCAGAATCACTATTCAATTTATTTATCATACTAGTAATATTGTTACAGAACATTATCAAAGCTGAACGATACGCCGTCATAGTGAAATACTCCGCATCGTATGTACATGTGACGAAATGTGATATGAGTGAAAGAGATAGCTTCGCAAGTGCGCCAAAATGGACTTGGCTTTCTGTGGACTTGAAATGTATATTTGCCACAAATCTATTGTTAACTACATGTCGTCAGAACAAAAGTGGTCTCACGTTTCTACCTTGGTATGTAAGAAGGTCGTAATGTGGTTATTATTTGCGTTGAAAGTGAATGCATACAATTTACCATCATCGTAAATCGATGTAGGTACGGCCCACGGTACGGTCCGGTACGATACGGTAACGCTTTTCCAATAGGAGACTGATGTTTTAAAAATACTCTTTACATATCGGCATCATGATGCTAATGAAGCTGATGACAGAAGGCTTGTTTCTTACATTTTATCCTGTACATACATATGAAGCCATACCAAACATATATTTGTGTTAGTCACAAAAAAGAGGGTTTCCTGGGCGGAGACCTATGAAAAATTTGTTAAATCGACTCTTCGGCACTCCAACAACGTACCATCTAAGGCCCAGAATTCAGCGCTCAGGCATCTCACTCTCACATTTAGAAGTTTTGTGTGCTATAAAATAATTTTAGCCACGTTCTTTAAATGTGCTTCAGTCTACTTGTAAGATTAATATTCTAAAATATGCAGAGCAAGAATTTATATTGATATTTTTGTAATTACTACTAGATATGGTAGAATCTGCTTTTTCTGTTATTTTTGGTGAGAATTAGAGAACTAGAAGTTAAAGTATTTTCTTAATATTAATCTCACACAATTACCTACATGTAACAAAGCAAATAAAAAAGAATAATAAATAAAACATACTTTACAAATTTTAAATAAATACATAAATTAGACCCAGACACAGAATAAATGATCGTGCTCATCACACAAAGATTTGTCCTGGGTGGGGATCAAAGCTATAACCTCTGGCTTAACATTCAGGGCCACAAACCACTAGACCGCAAGTGCTTTTATATCCAATTTTATATTTAACATCTAAATGGGCTAGCGAGATAGCTGTACGCTGAAATCTGGGCCTTAACAGTTTATCGTTATCTTTATAGCCGAGTTAAGAGATACTTAACTTAAATCAAAAGGCCACTTTTGTTCAGTCTGTAAATATTTTACAATTTAATTGACTATTGTATTGTTTATGTGATTATAAGTATTTATGTGCACCAAAGATTTTATATTTAGACATTCCACGCATAAAATTATAAACAAATGTATATTTGTTGTCGCTTAGGATGATTAGGACGTTACAATGCTTTAATTGTTAGCCAATTTTATTACGTTCCAATGACGCAATGTCACACATTAGACTCTGGACTATTGTACTAATACTTTGTATCGAATACAAAACAAAAGCAGTAAGGATGGTTCGTATAATCTAAAATTGAACGCTGTATTCATTTTAAATGACTGACGCTCGGCGCGATAAGGAAGTCTTGCTAATACTTCGGCGTTTGTTTCTGATTCCAACCTTTACGGCTATCGTTACAAATTATGAATAAAAGTTAGGGACTTTCGCACAAGGTTCGAATAATAATAGTAATATTTTAAACATAACTCTGTCTATCTGTTTCTCACATTTTCCTACCTAATAACACTATGGACTTAATTATTTATTTATTTAAGGATCGTCAACGTTACATACACTCATGCAGTTATAAGACACATACATACTTAAAAATAATAGTGCTGCAACACTTGAAAGACGACCACAGCATTAAAATTTTACATTAATAAAGTTAATTACAATAAATTAATTAAAAACTTGCACTAATTACAAAAACAAGCCATAAACAATAAACATCGAAACGAGACAAAAAGTAACATGAAAAGCAGAACACGGACAAATATTAAACTACAGAACATACACAATTAATAACATTAATAGCTATATATAAAAAATAACATACAATGTTTGAAATAAAGTATTTGAATTGAATTTAAATTATCACTCGGTAGAGAGATAAATCGAATCCTATGAAATACTCCTATGAAATCCTATGAAATACTCCTCTTTTCAATAAATTGCTAGGCAGAAGTCACCATCTATCTGTCATATAGATCGTAAGAAAGCGAAACCCTATTATTACCATTACATGTCGCTCCTGACAGTAAGTCGAGTGTCTCTTCGATATATTTCATGTAAACTCGTATTTAATACAAAAGAAAATGTACCCACTAATATGCAAAGAGGTCATCGTACGATTTTTTTCTGGTTCGCAACACTTAATAGCGACTGAAGCGTTTTCAATTTTAGATTAGACGACTAATACTACATATTATGTATATAACCATCAACAAACAGTACTTACCTACCCATGTTTTATCACACATTTAAAAATATGATTCATTGTCTTGTTGTGTTAGTATGTATTTAAAGTTTTGCTTATTAACTGTTGCATTGGCAACTAAAAACAAAATAACTGAAACTACACATGTAGTCATGTAATTTGTTTGATTTAATTTACTATATTATACTATTTTCAGCATTTATTTAAACAACGATAAACGTTGTTTAAATAAATGCTGAAAATAGAAATGATGAACAGACGCCAGCACATCAAGCTACCCTGATCTGTCAAATTTCCCCAATTGAAAGTGAACCTTATGCTTTTGTTATTAAGTTCAAAATCTATTAAAGAAATTTGACAGATTGGGGTAGCTGGATGTGCTGGCGTCTGTACATGCTTGTAAAACACCAACAACCTCGCAGAAATAGATAGTTGACACCATTAGCAACAACTTTTGTTCTACAACTTTTGATAATTAGTTAGATTTCATTTTCGTACAAAAGTAAGTATTAATTTAATTTTCCGCTTGAATGTTTATAACTTCACGCGCATCCCAAGACTACGTAAATATACCCTGAGGGCGAGAGGGCGCGGCGAAGTGGTGCAGCGCTAGCGCCTTTGAACTTGACCCATTTCTCTAGTCGCCTGTCATTAGTGTAAAATCATTTTTTGTTCATGTATTATGTCCATACTCGTAGAACAAAAGTTGTTGGTTATGGTGTAAGGTATCTATTCCTGCGAGGTTGTTGGTGTTTTACAAGTAACCCTGTGTATCGATCGATAATTGGTATCGATTTTAGTAATAATTGATTACGTATTTAAGTCAGTATTTTGTTATTGCGTTTTTGACCTTCGCAGTATGTGCTTAAGAGGCTGACCACATCACAATTTTACCGCTTAACGCAAAACCCGTCCGCAATCACCGATCAAAAAGGTTGAACATAGGGTAAACTAAACTAAAAATTGGTTAAAAAACAGGGTAGATCATGAATAGCGAGCAAAATATAAACTTTGTTACAAATCAATGACAATATAGTATTTCCCAATCATAAAGTACATTACATATAAAATAATAGTTTATTTGGAGTAATATTTTTTGAGATTCTCGGGTTTTTATCAAGTGTAGAGGTGATTGAAATTATTTTATATCAATAAAATGTAGTAGCGCCGTGTTTTGGAACAAATGATGTTTTAAATGTATTCAAATCATTTTGGCTTGGAACTTAAAAAGTATCTAGTTTTTGTTTTACTATTTTAGGTCACAAACTGATTTACAACACAACACACACAACTTAATTTAGATAGCTCCTTAGATTTCCTGCCACTATTTATGCTATACCTTGTTTAAAGATTTATGGACACACTAAACTTACTTAATTATCGTATGGGCTGTGGTTACCCTAGTGTCAGCGTAATTTAAGCCGCCCAGTAGCCCTCTGACATGGCTTAACGACTGTTAAGCTAGCTAGCCTAGATGCTTAACCACGCCAATCACTTGCGACCCGGTGAAAACAACACTCGTTATTAAAAATGTTAACCGGCGTAAAGATACTATTAGTTCTAATAACATCTCTTCAAGTTTGGTGTTGCGAGTGTCCATGGGCAGCGGTGATCACTTACCATCAGGTGATCCACTTGCTCGTTTGCCTTGCTATTGTTTAAGACTAGCTGTGCCCCGCGGTTTTGCCCGCGTTTAACTTTATAAATTATAGCCTATGTGTTAATCCAGGGTGTCAGCTAACTACATACCAAATTTTATTAAAATCGCTCCACCCGTTTAGACGTGAATAATTAACAAACATACACAGACACACTCACAAATTTTCAGCTTTATAATATTAGTGTGATTAATGAATAATAAATCGACCCGCGAAAGGAGATAATAATAGAAAAAAATAATTTGTTTGAATTGGCGTAAATACAAGTGGTGCACAAACGTTAAAACAATATCTATGCTTTTTTCTATATTAAGTTTATTAACTTAATATAATACAGTTACTAGCTTCAGTCCCAAAAATAATATTACGCTTTTTACATTATAATTATTTTAGCATTTATTATATGTCTATAAGTATTTTTATCAGTAGCCCAGTATTTCCTAGTCTTAATATTAAAAGAAAATTGAAATTTATAGTATTCATTACCAAACTTTATAATTCAGATCGATAATTTTAAATAAAATTTCAACTGAATGGTGCTTATAAGGTAATACAGGAGAAACTTGAAATAAAACGTTTTGTATAAAAGTATAAAAAATATATTTCACATCACAGTCACCAACATATATGTATATACAATAGTGTTGTACTCGTAATAGTTAGATAGCAGTGGCGAAGAGTAAGTAAAGAGTTGTTATAAAAATGTATATCTCTTTATTTTAATTAAGAAATTCTCTAATTTCTTAATTAAAACCAGATTAGCCAATACAAAGGCTTATTGCCTGTATTAAATTCAATGTACCTACTTATATTCGATACATAAGAAATCGCACATTGTGTGCTACCATTATATACTTAATATCTAGAGTATTCTACAGATGCAATGTTTCGGTTTAGACTAAGCCTTATATTTTTGTAAATAAAAATCCATAATATTTTTGTAACTAAAAAACAGACTGGGTTTTATCAATTATCATATACTAAATAGAGATACAAAGTTTCGACTAAGTCTGGTATTACTTGTAAAGTAGTATTATGTCACATGTATTGTCATTCGTACATGTCATCAATCTTAAATATAAACGGCCAAGTGCGAGTCGGACACACTCACGAAGGGTATGTATGTACAGACGCCAGCACATCCAGCTACCCCAATCTGTCAAATTTCTTATATAGATTTTCAACTTTATCACAAAGGCATAAGGTTCACGTTCAATTGGGGAAATTTGACAGTTTGGGGTAGCTTGATGTGCTGGCCTCTGTACCACAAAATTTAATAGCAATAGTAAAGGTCGAGCTAGCAAAAAATTATTTATTATTGTAATAGTGGCAATAAAAATACATCTGCAATACTGTGAACATAACAATTGTCTGGCATTTGTGGTTGATAAGATAAGGCCTGCTGATGACGAAAGAAAGGGTGGTAAGGGGAGCTTTAGAGTTCCGTTGGCACCTTTGGGTATAAAACTCTATAAATGGGTAGCTCTTAAGTTTCGTCTTATATGTACCACTCGCCACTGCTGTCACTACTTATCTTTTAAAAGGCTGTGAGTGTGTGGAGATGGACGAGAGACGCGCTTATTTTTCGACCTAAATTAGTTCGTATAAAAACTTTGTATGTATTCCGATTTTATATTATTAGAGAATTTATGTTTAGATTTTACCTTTAAAATAACCGCAAGGAAGAGAATAAGGTCTATCAGACCTGTTTTACAAGATTTAATTTAGTCGCTAATGTTGTTCTGAATGAACCGCATTATTCCGTCAAAAATCTCAATTTTCGGTAATCAGTGTTTTCCGAAGGATTAAACACTCCTCCCAACTTTAGGATTCCTTGGAATACTAAAGTTAGGAAAGGAAGGACAATCTTATATTGATCTGTAACTTAATTCAGATACAAAGAATACCGTTGCCGCACTGGCTGCAATTTAATACGACTTTGGTTCGAACCAATGAGGATTTAGATTAAAGTTTGGCATTGGCCGAACGCACAAGTTCTGCGATTTATATGGGAATTTAGTAGCATTGTGTTCTACAATAAATAAAATGTTATATAGTTACTGTTCTACCGCTTTACATATCATTGCTTCAGTTTATTTTAGTATTAGAGCTTTGTGCTTTATTTGAACGAGTTCGATGTCTAGTCTGTATAGTATTTGTATAATAACTAATTAACCCTTTTACTATCAGACACAGATCAGGTTGGGAAATGTTTTGTGTCATTCGCTTTGTTAAAATGACAAAGTCGAAGCATTAATCAAACTGATATCTGTATAATGGGGTTAAAGGGTTATCAAGTTTGTATTGTGTTAGAATAAATTTGAATAGATGCGTGATTTGTGTTAAAATTATAAGCAATATTTTTACATGATGATCATAATTGTATCCTAATATATTATATTATATCAGATAATGATGATGATACACATTTATAAATAATGATAATTGGTCTTTGATATGATATCATTAAGAGGCCATAGTTTATTGACATATATTTTCTTTCTAACATTATCGACAATATTGACTCATAGTAATTGAATAATGAATCATAAATATATTTTTGTATCGAGACGAGACGAAATGCTATCTGTTTTGTAAAAAAATTGAATATTAATAAAACAGTCATTATTTTGAAAAAGAATGCTGTAAAAATTAATTAATATTATTACGATATTTTATTCTAGTACTATAATGTTGTATTGTAGTGGGTATTATGATATTGGCATACGCTTACCCTCACCGGACACTTAAACAATGTTTAACATACATAGATCAGTATTTAAAAATGAATTCACAAAAACAAAAACTTACGATGGAACTTACTTTCTGAACTTCAAACTTATGAAACGGGTCAACCAATTAGCCTTATGAATAGCTTCTTAACTTTGTACTTGAAGATAACCTTGGAATTGGGATTCATTTATAAATACGGACAAAGTGTGGGAAATTTAAGAGACTTGATCTACTCATGATACTACAAAAGTTTTGAAAATTGATGTTTGCGATAATATTTTCACTTCCTATTAAGTAATGCTAACTGTCACTGTTTGTAGTTGCAATGCTGATTGAAGTTGTGCAGATTAATGAGGCGTGTGGCGCAATGGCTAGAGCAGTCGCCTCGCTACTATTACTGTGCCGGACAACTATTTCTGTGGCCCATGAATAGTTTTCCTAAAATTGAATGCTTGATGTTACTTCTATCCATGAATTGCAAATTTGGAAATTTTACCGGGATACACGGATTTATTTTCTTAGTAGAATCATAATTTAAAAAAATACACGAATACATTGAGAATCTTACATCGGAATATCTTAGTAATCTCCCGGTATACACGGATATATTTCCTTAGTAGTGGCATAGATAAAAAAAGTTACATGAGTACATTGAGTTTCTCACACCGCACTATCGTTGCTTACTGATGTGTGAGTTGTTAGCTAAATGATGTACCAGGTATTGTTGTATACCACAGATTTCTGACAATGGTGGCTCGATATCAAATTATTTGAATTGCTATTTATTATGTTATTTATTGTATTATAGTATACATTATATTAATAACTATCGATGGACATTTATGTAATAAATACAAATTGTATGAATGTATATTATTCATTACATTTTATCTACCCATGAGATATTTCTCATACTCATCATCATCATATCAGCCGAAAGACGCTAACTGCTGGACAAAGGCCTCCCCCAAAGATCGTGGAGATCTTTCCCGGTCTTGCTCTATCCGTATCCAGCAACTTCCAGCGAGCTTCACAAGATCATCGGTCCATCTTGTAGGAGGCCTTATTTCTCTTATCTACTATAACAAAATAAGTCGGGTTTTCCTTCCTGACGCTATAACTCCAGAACGCACGAACCGATTTCCACGGTTTTGCATTCGTTGGATAGGTCTCGGGCTCCATGAGGTTTATAGCAAAGAAAATTTATAAAATTTAACGCGGGTAACACCGCGGGGCACAGCTACTTATATAATTAAACAAGTCTACCTTTCATCTATCTAAATTCCGTCGACTAATTTGAACAGAATTATTACGTTGGTGAGGTTTTACTCTTTCAGTTGGTTAAGTAATTTCGGGTCGAACCGGGCCGGTACTTCCATTTACTCGTGCCGTCGCAATGGAAACCGTCGTGTGACACAGGCGTGTTAGAATTCGTGTCGGCTGCCCAATAGTGAGAAGTTCCTATGATCTCCCTAATTGCGGCGACCGTAATAAAAAGTCTCAGTGATCTCCATGCGATATTACAATCAATATGCGTGTCAATGTACCGTGTCTTTTATCAATAATTTTCAGTCGTGAAAGCAATTTTAGAAGATATTAATACTCATTAGAACAACCGTGCCTTCTGCAGCTGTTATGAAGGATTTTAAGACGTGGTTTTCCTATGGTACATTTTCTAGGAATAATTTATTGGCGTGTTTAGCTAGCATAGACGCGCAAATATGTATATTCGTGGACAGACAAGAAGTGAATTGTACCTATAGCCTACAGTAAGTGGATAGTCTGCAAAACCGTCAATACTGCCTACGTACCTAGTAAAGGTGCAGTACCGTCTTCTGCAGCAGCAATCTGTATATCCACCGAGGAGTCCACTATAATAATATCTACGCCTATAGTTACCTACCTCCATTGGAATGTATTCTAGGAAAAGAAACAGATTTTGTGTGAAGACCTCGCAATAAATTATCAGTCAATTAATCTGCTGGGTTATAGTATAGTATGAGATAAATATTAGTTATACTATAAATATCCAGATAAAACTCGTTTAAATAAGGTCATTTTCGAAAAAAAAATGCCTACGTTCTTGTATTTAGTTATTTTGAGGTTAATATGTGATATGATCAAAAATCTATAACTTTTTCAATACGATCCAATATTAAATCAGAAGTAAAGTTACTAAATATCTACGTCAATATTATACCTATTATTCAATATCAAATTTGTACAGAAAAACGGCACTTATATTTTAAAAAAATGAGGTCCAGTCAATATAATTTAAGTGAAAAGCAAGCAAGCAAAAAAACTTTACTAAGACTGATAAACTTTACACAATATTAATATACTTAAATCTATTATAATGTCAACACCGATAATTTAGGCTTATAATTTTGTGCAATATCTGCGTCGATTGGAATGAAAAGTATCACCATAGTTTATCAACACTTTATAATATAATTAAAACTGCCTTTACGTTTAAAGTTTTTGCAATACCTGCCTCTGTTTATGCACTTATATTGCAATTAAGTTTATCACAATAATTAAGCTCTCCAACAGCTGAATTACTATGGCTACTCATGTTTCCCGACAACGTTCCTCCATTCTCTATGCTCGCCCCATCATAGATTCCGGAGTTTCTTTGTGGCTTTCTTCTCCGGGTCGTCCACCTAGGTATCTAGAGAAAGCCGCAGGCTAGCTAGGGTAGGATCCTCAGCGGCGAGGATCGCGTTGCCCCCTTAACACGTGATCGGTAATACCGTGCAAGTGATCTGACCCCCATTTCGAATTCCATCTTTTTACTTCAGCGGCCGCCTGAGATGTGGCCCATAAGGGTGCCCTCAGGTCGTTTAAATTAAGCTACTGGTTGAGAGTCTTTTGCGCTAGCCAACTGTTCGTTGTTTTCAATTCTTTTATTTGATATACTATTGCTAAATGTAACAATAATAGCTTAGTAACTTGCTATTTATTATTTATTTAAGAATATTAAAAATACATGTGACGAAACAGACCGCACGGACGGACTAATTTAAAACATTTTGTTACTTTAATTACTGTTTTTAAACTGTGTTTATGTAATACATTGTGAGCTTGACGAGTACAAGTGTATGTAAATACCTACTCAAGTGCTGAATAAATTTCATTATTTCATTTCATTTCGTGTGTCATTCTGTAATTTAATTGTTCGAACTGTTACATCCACAGACATTCCTATTTTTGTGCATAAGGGTCGATTCATACAAAATATTGTCTTTAGACGTAAATACAAATAAGCAAAACAGCCTGCAGTATCTATATATATATATATATAAAAAAAATTTACTCTATGTCCTTTATAGAAGCATTGACTATGCTAACGTTGATCATGAGCCTACGAAGGTTTCTCAGTTGGTATGACCAATCTTTGACAGATGGCGCCACTATCATTCCAATGAATTTCATATTGTTGTAGTTAGTGGCGGAGGTAGCAACGCACGCTGGGTACAGTTAGTATTGTATAATTCCCCGCGCATTTCCTCGCTTTAAATGTAAGGATTATAGAAACAATATATTCGGGGTCGTTCAGGTTCAAAAATATGTTGTGTAATTAGCTTAACTATTGTCCAATTGAGTGTAGTGTAATAAAAATGTCATTCTTTATTTGTGGATTTTTAAACTATTGAATCGCTTAATCTAACAAAATGCATAAGAGAGACTCATGTCTTGGTCGCTATGCTAGCTATGGGAGACAACATATTACTTGAAAATATGTTATTGGAATGATGGCAGTAATTAATTTGGAATGTGTGCCGCTTTAAAGTACATACAGACGCCAGCACATGAAGCTACCCCATAAGCTATATCTGTCAAATTTCCTCAATGTGAACCTTATGCTTATGTGATAAAGTTGAAAATCTATAAAAGAAATATGACAGATTGGGGTAGCTGGATGTGCTGGCGTCTGTACATACTATCAACACGGCTTTCATCACGATGGTTCTAGTATACCTATTCTATCTACGGATTGGAATGTAGTTTATAACATTAGTTCTTCAACAAAACTCGTTGATGTCTTTCTGTAGAGCTCTTTCATAAAGACATTAGGTCTAGCTAGACGAAATGCCTGTGTGAAGGAGGGCCATCTATCTACACTTCAACACAGTAATGGTACTCCTGTTGATTAATCCGTAACCACCAATAGCCAAGATTAGAAGGTACGTACCTACTATCTATACCTTACTCTTAACCACTATCATTTCACCAACACAGTCAATTTGAGTTATGTGTATGTTTCAACAATGTTTTGAGCAAGTTTTAGTATTTCTAATTATAATGGTACATTACTCACACTCGGCTATCTGATCCCAAACTAAGCAGAGCTTGTACTATGAAAAACAGATATACATACACACACTCCTTTTCTTTTGTAAATATATACTTATAAAGACAGTTACACCCTGACAGACATGTTCATGCACACAAATATTTGTCCTGGGTGGGAATCGAAGACAGGACCTGCGGCGTAAAAGGCAAGCATCTACCAACCACGCCAACGGGCCTGTCAATAAACACACCAATACAACTGTCAATAGAACAAAACAATAATCTTTTAATAATTGACGGTATGTTGACGAAAATCTTTCATTTTTCGAAAGTCTTTATAAGTTAGTTTTTTTTGCTATAGTTCGTTCTTATCTTAATATCGATCTGGTATTAATAAATTAATAATTAAGATATGCCTATACCTACTTACATTTAATTATTATCCTGACAGAATACAAAATTATATAAATACAAAAATGCTATCACGTATACAAAGGTATGATAGCGAATAATTATTATATATTGATAAATGATATTCCGTTTAGTACTGCGTGATCACTGATCGGTAATAAATTATTTAAATAAGTCATTGGAAAAATATTTTTTAAAGATTTTCAGTCATCAAGCAAAATCATCGAAGAATTCACGTTTCTTGTATGCTTACTTTACTATATTTATTATTTGTTGTTATAGTCGCAATAGAAATGCAAACACTCGAAATTTCAACTGTCTAATTCTTACGGTAAATGAGATACAGTCCGCTGACAGATATACTGACGGGACGGACTGTGAAGACTTAATAATAGGGCCCCGTTGAACCCTAAAAATAAAGTCTTGAAATAATACCCAATACTTAAAACCAATTGGATGGAAGTAAAAGGACTAAGGACTTCTTGTATCTTGGTAACTAATCAATTCATGTCATGTATGCCTTTAATTTACGAACACTTATATAATGTGTGTATATTGCACCTGAGTTACCTACAAGCTTTATATACTTTGTATTTTAATATCAATACGAGAGCTATCTGCAATAAAACTATCCATATAAATAAAGCTAAAACATCAACACCAATATTCCTTGCAATACCTAAGCTCTCCAGATATTTGTTTGGGTCTCTGTACATACAAAATATCTTATTGCAAGGCAGTTTTTCTCGTCCAAACCCGTACGTTATTTCGAGGAAAGCATCGAATGCGTATCTGAAGTAGGAGATGCAAGCTATCGGTCGCAGGTATTGAGGCATCTCGCGGTAGGGGATGAAGAATTCCGAAAACATCAGCATTGGTATGTTGGCTGCGGGGATTATAAATAATCCCAGCTGAAATTGAGAAAGAGAATAATCAGTTTTTTATATCCTTTCTACATATTTGTATAATTTTACTACACTTCGTTGCTGGCCAAACTATGTAATGTTGGTTGGCAACTACTGACTGGCTGTAACTCCATCAATATAGCTTAACGCCTAGGCAACAGCCTAGGCGTTAAGGTGTATTGTCTACAACACCACTGATGTTCCCTTTTTTTATTACCATAGTATGAGTGATGAGCAAAGTGTAATAAAATACGAGAAGCTCGATGTCTATGATGCTCTCCATTCCTCAAATTGTAAACGACACCCCAGTGGTGTGGACCAGTGGTGTTGTTAACAGTACAGGGTCCTGTCTTATTGAGACAAGCAAGCGACAGAAGAAGATAAAGTTATAGCCAAGTGAAGTACGTGAGGTCGACAAATGGATTGTGCGATTAATGCTTGTGCGACAAAACTGTTCTGTGACTCAACATAATTGGAGCTCAACATTACTCTAGTGCAACATGAACAATTAAATTCGATTAACAGGTTACTTACAGGTTGTAATGTACTTATAGGTTATAATGTATCTACTTATAGGTTTTATATCTCTCCTTCGCCACTGATAATAACCGAAACAATATTTAGGTAGCGTCACATATGTAGTAACATAGAGGAACCATTTTCCAATAAAATATATGCTATTGATGAGACGTAGGTTGTAGATAGACCTAATAATAATAGTAGATAATAATATCCTGGGACATTATTTACACACGGCCGTATGATCCCAAACTAAGCAGAGCTTGTACTATGGAAACACATAACTGATGTAGGTACTACATATACTACTTTTCTTTTGTAAGTACCTACATACCTACTTAACATTGTTTTTTTTATATTTTGTTCATTTGTTTTCCCGCCGTTCCCGTTCTTATGACATTACTTTTTTTGTTACCACGGAAAAATAGAAATGCGTGTTATTTATTATTTTTTAATACGAATATTACCACAACTACCAATTACAATGGCAAAGATTTGTGTATGGACTTGAAAGTATTAGAAAAGGCGCCTTTAATGATTTTATCGATTCCCGCCTCGAAAATGTCTATAGGAGAAGAATTGAATTTCTTTTCAAGAGGCAAAAGTGCACGCAAAATAACCTCCAATAACTCGATCAGATAAATACAGACTTATTTTTTTATTATAATGTTTGAATTTTGCTTTATAAAATGGCGATTCCATAGGTAAGGTATATACTAAGTTTCATCAAGTAAGTATCAGTTGTGTACACACGGCTACATATCAAGCTATATATTTCCAATATAAGCTGACCTCTCATTGTATGGAAATCCTATACAACGCGGGATCAGCTTATACTGGAAATGTATAGCTTGATATGTAGCCGTGTTTACTATAGTTGTGGTAAAGTCGGGGACTTGCCTTCATTCCAAATGCAACGCCCACGACGAAGCCGAACGTCTGTGCTAATATTGTGACTAGAGCACATGTGAGCCACGCCATTCCCATGCGATGAGCTTCGAGCGGCTGTGACGTCAGATACCATGCTGGAAGCAGGAACACCGTTGCACATATTAGCTGTAACAAGTTTTAAAAAGAGTGTTATCTCCAAGTTTGCAAATAACTAAAGAACATTGGCCCTACCTACCATTTTCCCACTATTATTATAATAATAATAACATCCTGGGACATTATTTACACACGGCCCTCTGATCCCAAACTAAGCAGAGCTGTAATATGGAAATCAGAAAACTGATATATTGTAAATACTACTTTTCTTTCGTAAATACATACTTATATAGATAATAATTACACCCAGACTTAGGACAAACAGACATGTTCACCTCTGGCGTGAAAAGCAAGCGTTTGCCAGCCACGCCAACGGGCTATTTGCTGTAGTTTTGGTCGTATCGTAACTATGAAGAGTATAAACCAAAGATATACTGAGCCTATGGACCAGTTTAAACCAAGCCTTACTCCCATTCATGATTGCTAAGTTGTTACAAAAAAAGAGCTCTTCTAATGAAAACTGGGTCTCCCTTCGTTCTTATAGAATACATATATTTTTTCTTCAACAAAACATGCAAATAATTACAATATAGCAGACCAAGAAACCACGTAGGTTTGTCCAGCCTTCTAGTTCTACAAATATCTTAAATAATGTAAAGGAGGGTATTATAAAAACAATCGAGATTAACATTAGACAAACACATGTCGCTTGCCGCTTCTGCATTCTAATTTGTATTTGGTGTAGTGTGTATATTACGTAGGTATATAATGTATTAACGAAGCGACTGGAGGGGGATTTCGCCGTTAGCGGTTAAAGTTCTCATTATAAGTATATTATTTACCAACCTGAACAGGCAGATCCACAATGATTTTGGAAGCACAATACACCGGCAAAGAGTACCATTTGTTGAGATGTTCATTTAGGACCACTCTCGCTTCAATAGGAACTGTAAAAGAAAAAATACGCATTATTAGTAGGTAATATTGTAAATGGTCGCGTTATTTGATTAATCTATAACGTAAGGTGATATAAAATATGAATATCGTATCTTTTAGATTTTTGTGGAGAGCTTCTGAATGGACCTTTTGAATGGACGTAAGTGAAACATAAAAATACTATAAATTATACCCTACCTATGTGTTAATCTAGGGTGTCAGCTAACTCTATACCAAATTTTATTAAAATCGCTCCAGCCGTTTAGACGTGAAGAAGTAACAAACATACACCTCACACACTCACAAACTTTCGCCTTTATAATATTACTGTGATCAGTTTTTGCGAAAATCTGAGCAGGTAGGTACCTATTGTTAGAACTTATTTAAAAAATATATAATATTATTATTTAGAACAATGCCTATTGGTTAGAGCGCTGAACTGCGAAGTCAGAGGTCTCGAGCTCAACGCCAAGGCACCACTGTCTCCGGAATTTATGATGTGGATTAGAACTTAATTTTCTCATACAGGAAACTGTAGGAGAACATCGTGAGGAAACCTGCATGCCTGAAAGTTCTCCAAAATGTTTTTGGTGGCATGTGAAGTCTACCAACCCCAAGCGGATTAGTCATACGCCATAGTACTAGAAGTAGACTATCACCTCTCATTGCGAGAGGAGGTCCTTGCCCTATAGTGGAACAGTAAAGGGCTGTATTATATGAGGTCTTAATTCTTAGCATTCCATTGATTCACCGTGCGGAAACCGGGTCCATCGCGTGGTAGAGGAGGGAATACTCGACAGAGTGTGAGACTTGCGAGTCAAATGTAGGTTTAAGCGAGCCCCCTGTGATGCATCATCGCTCACCTTCTCTGTCTCTCAGTGTTCCCTCCTCTTCCTAGCCAAATTTGGTAATGTCGGGATCGCTAGCATTGCCGCTTTGGATACTCGTTCTAATATACAACTTACGGAAGTTCTTGATAATGCTAAGTCTTTTAATAGATTATAGAGGGATTTTGCTGGTACCTATACCCAGCAAAATCCCTCTATATATATTACGAATGTTTGCACATTGTTAAAATTTACATTTAAATCCAAAATATATGTTCTAAAATACTTTATCTTTCAAAACACTAGTAAAAAATAACCATCTTTCCATTTCATCCTTATAAAATGTATAGTTTTAGTGATTAGTGTATTATTAAGTTTTCATTCGACATAATATTTATATGTATTTATGTAATAATGAGTAGGTATGTAAGTGTATTATAGACCAAAACTCGTTAGCCGTTTGTGGATGTTTAAAAATTTTCCTGTCGCGTGTCTTCTGGAAGAAATTTCTTTATGTACCGTTATGTACCTTTATTTTAATCATCTCTTCTTACTTGTTTTGTGCGTACAATAACAAATAAATAAATTAAACATAGAAACAAGAGTTATTTAAGGCCTAAATAATTTTGAATTTGAACATTTTCATAGGCTTCCCAGGGACGGGGAGGAAAACACCTACGGGTCCTGGTGGATTGTCCGCGTAGCTATGGGGTTATTCACACCAGTTACTTTGCCTGACTACTCAGATTGTAGTGGTAAATAAAAAACGAGATTACCTTAGGTTATCAATTTGATTGTATGTTTATCCTGATTATGCTATTGTTTACAAATTTTTATTATTCTTTTATTCGATAAATAATGCTTTTGGAATGATTCCATATAATTATAATAATTTGAAGCCGATTGTTAGATTTTTAAATGAGTTATTATGTCAAGAGTTCAGTGACCTTTATGTACCTATCTTTGGCTTTATTATAAGACTTGGCTAGGACTTACATGTTTGTATTGTAGGCATAGCGTTTGAAAAGAACAGGAACAGTAGGAAGAAGAAAAGGCATCCAGTGTTAGACATCACGCGGGCTCCGTCTGCGCCCGCGCCGTTGTACAGCGCACCGAGCAGTAATGCGACCACGAAGTGGCATACTATACGGATCTGAAATACAATTTAATAATAATAATATCCTGGCACATTATTTACACACGGCCATCTGATCCCAAACTAAGCAGAGCTTGTACTATGGAAACCAGATTAACTGATATACTACATATACTACTTTTACTTTTGTAAATACATACTTATATAGATAATCACACCCCGACTCAGGACAACAGACATGTTCATGCACACAAATATCTGTCCTGGGTGGGAATCGAACCCACGAGCTCCGGCGTGAAAAGCAAGCATTTACCAACCACGCCAACAGGCCCGTCAAATGTTATCTATACAAATAAATAAAATTGGTGTGTCTGTTTGTAATATTGAAATAACCAGTTTTTACTACATAAATATGAATATATATACGGTACATACACCAAAATAACATTTTTTACCATTTTTGTCTGTCTGTCTGTCTGTTTGTTCCGGCTAATCTCTGAATCAGCTGGTCCGATTTCGACGGGACTTTTATTGGCAGGTAGCTGATGTAATAAGGAGTAACTTAGGCTACTTTTATTTTAGAAAAAGTATTTTATTTAACTATAAAAACAAAAAAAAAACGAAATAAACTAATTAACACGCGGACGAAGTCGCGGGCACAGCTAGTTAAAAATAGAATTGGTTCAATAAAAAGCTAAAATGTATTTCTTTGTTACTCTTTTCTATAATCCATCACGATAATGGACCAAGAAGGGACTCTTTTGAGAACCATTCGAATATTTCATAGGCATATAAATATTTTTTTTCTTTTTTAAAAAGACAACGTTCGTACTGGGTTATGTAATCCCTGCGTTGCGGGGTACTTTACAAACATATATAGACGGATACAAATTACATCCAGACTCCGAACAACTATATGTGGGTCACACACATTGTTGTCCACCGCGGGACTCAAACCCACGACACGAAGCAGCGAGGCAACTGTCTTATTAGTATTAGGTGCCTTAAATCAAATTAAATAAATGAATATATTTAACCATATTTACCACCTAAAAAATATTGTGGAATGCAATTAAATGATATGAATATGATGTAAATTTTGTTGTTGCTTGTTTTAAGGTAAATCTTAACACCGAAGAAAAAAATTACTCCGCATTCATATTGGATGGTTGCATCATGTCAGCCAAAGTACGTCCACAGCTGGACAAAAGCCTCCCCTAAAGAATCGGGACTAGTCCCTCCCTCTTACCCACCACTGCAACTCCTGTAAGCCAGGATCAACAGTGGCATACAATGAAATGACACTGAGCGGTGAGGCTCAGGCATGTTCCGGGGAATCGCTTTAACTGTCTTGGATCCAGCAAAGAATTTAAAGAATGCTCTCCTAAAGAATGGAGTTCTTTAGGGGAGCATTCTTTAAATTCGTTGCGGGATCCAAGACAGTTAAAGCGATTGTTGACAGTGTCATTTCATTGTGTGCCACTGTTGATCCTGGCTTACAGGAGTTGCAGTGGTGGGTAAGAGGGAGGGACTAGTCCCGATTCTTGGCTCTTCTCGGCTATGCCATAATCGCCACGCTTGGCAGATGGGTTGGCGATCGCAGTTTGATGGTTATAGTTCACAGAAAAACGCTGCTGCTCATTCTCTGGTAGGTATTCCCTCGGACGATTTATACGCCCCCCACGGGATGAGATGGGGTAATGATATTCTAGCATCACTGGATGGTTTACCTGTGTTAAATGCACATCTCGTATAACTCCGATGCAGCACCTCCACAGCAGTGCGCTGAGCTGCTGGTACACAGTGGCAGCATATCCTTTCACAGGCGTCGTACTCGGACTAAGTAAGGCTTCTGATTCTGGTGACAAATCTGAAAATTATGTGATCTTATAATTTGACTACATAAAAACACAAACAGCGATTTAGTGTAGATTCATCTTCTTTGGCTTGTGCATAATCGACGGTCACCGTAGCCTAGTTGGTAGTGCTCCTGCCTACGAAGCTGGTGGTCCTGGGTTCGAATCCCGGTAAGTGCAAATATTTGTGTGATGAGCACGAATATTTGTTTCTGAGTCATGGATATTTTCTATGTATTTAAGTATTTATCTATCTATATAAGTATGTATATCGTCGCCTGGTACCCATAGTACAACCTTTGCTTAGTTTGGGGCTAGGATGATCTGTGTGACATTGTCCCTAGATATTATTAGATATTATTATTATTATAATGTATTTTATAATATTATAGACCTTTTGGGTATTATATAAATATAATAATTAGTTGTTGTATAAGATGCAATAGTTTATACCACATATTTTAACGTAATCAACTTCTTATGTAAATCATTATTTTGCATGTCAGTACGACAAAATATGTGGAAAATATTTTTGCAAATTGCAAATTAAATAAATTTTGATTTTGAATTTGAAGTTTGGTAAATGGTTGATTGAATGCCGTTGCCGATAATCCTACTAATGTCAGATGTGAAATGGAAATGCGCGTGATAAAATTTAACAAACATGTACATTAAAACTACTTGACTGAGAATTATGAAATTATAGTTGAATAGGTAATATTTTTGAATTACGAGCATTTCAATTAAGAAAATAAAACACGCTCAATACATTTTAGTGAAACTTTCAAATAAAATTTACTTATTACAAAAGTTTAGTATCTATTTAAAAAACCTATTGTAGTTGTACCTGCTTAAAGTCATCGTGCGATAAGTGCTCTGTCACTTGAAGGAGATATTTATACTAATAAATATTATTGTATGAACTTCGACTGACAGAATTTAAGATTACACTTCTGTTAATTATAACAGAGTACCTAGGTAATCTTTAATTGGATTATTTATTGTTTAGCTTGTAACAGTAATGAGTCTGCAAAAATATTGATTTGTTTTGTTTGGCATATATTATAATAAATTATATTATACTAGCTGTGCCAGCAACTTCGTCCGCATATTTTGTTATGATTCCGTAAATGGTTATATCAGATTATCTCTAATATTTTGTCTCTTGTCGCAAACTTATAAACATTCACATAACCTTATATATTTCCATACAAACTTTTATTCCTATTTTACACCCTTGAGGGTAAATGTTTTACAAACTTTGAATTCAAGTTTCAAGCTTCTAGCTCTAAAAATGACGATACTTCCATACAATTTTTCATCACCCCCTGTCAACCGTTTTTAATAAAGGAAGCGTATGCCTATTTTTAGGCTCTAGACTATCTACTACTACTAACCGTGAAAGTGCAACAGATAGACAGAGTTACTTTCGCGTTTATAATATTAGTAACGTTTAGTTCTTTTATTTACGGGCAGATAATTTTTGTTTAGGCTTGTCATCTGTTAAATGGTGCATGTCAGAGAGCTGACATAACCTTTTTAATATGATACTTTACATGAAGGTCCATTAATTGTTAAAATGTAGATTATAAGCGAAATGTTGTAATTGTAATTAGTCATCACATATTTTTAAGTACAACGCCCGCATTACTGAAATTAATCCCTGTGTCGCGGGTTAGTTACCAAAAATATATAATTGATGGACACAAAGTACCTACATCCAGATTCACAATAACTATTTATGGCTCACACAAGTAGTTTTCCTGTGCGGGAATCGAACCCGGGACACGAATGGCGAGGAGACTGTCTTAAACACACAAGTGCAGTTAAACATGCAACTTTTGAATGTTCAAGTATTTGTAACTTTTTTAACAACTAGTTAAACTAGACTTTGAATCAAATCCAAATATTTGCAGTTTCTCACCTGGTCCAATAGGGCATAGCGCCACTTTTCGTGGAGTTCACCACTTCTTGAACTTTTTGCCTAAGGTGATTGCAAACAGTGAGAGCACACATTATTATACTAAACTCGAAGGGAGCTGTATGAATATTGCGTATAGCTCGCCCACAGGCTGCACGTAGGAAGGGTAGTAAGCTCTAAATAAAGTTACTTTGACTATCTACCTTCGAACATCTAACCAACCTGCAGGCCAGCATATTCACGGTCACTGACAGCGCCTTTCGTTTCCATTCAAGGTCTGCATCATCTTAGAGGTCGACCGTGAGTATGTGCCCTAAATATTTGACAGTCTGCACTCTTTGTAAAGGCTTGCCTTCCAAACAAATAGACGCCACACTAGATGGGAGCTTACCGTCGGCATTAAAGAACTCAATTTGACTGTTTTTATTTTAACATTTTATACCAACTGGCATATTTCTCACATATAGCCAATAACGTTTTCAAGCCGCCAGGGGGAGTACTTAATAATACAACGTCATCAGCGTAGGAAATATTGTTTAGGCAAACCCCCTCTTATAAAGGTTTGTCTAATGACTTCCGTCTTTTGCTTTATCTGAGGTACCTAATTTATTAAATAATTTAGTTGCGTTGAGTTTGTAGGTATATTATAACTAACTAACCTACCTAACTAAGAATATATATATATACTATTATGATGTAAGTGTCCGTTACCTTTTCCTTTTCCGTTGTGAATATCATTCTTAGCGATCTTCTTCATTTCAACGGCGTAACTGTTAGCCTCCTGCTCTAAGAGATTCATGTTGCCCGTGTGCTCACTACTTGCTATTTGTAATACTGAAAAAGATAAAGTAGTGTAAATTATAACAGAGTTCAACCATATATTGACGGTCACCGTAGCCTAGTTGGTAGTGGTCCTGCCTACGAAGCTGGTGGTCCTGGGTTCGAATCCCGGTAAGTGCAAATATTTGTGTGATGAGCACGAATATTTGTTTCTGAGTCATGGATGTTTTCTATGTATATAAGTATTTATCTATGTATATATATATATCTATGTATATAAGTATGTTTATCGTCGCCTAAACTAAGCAAAGCTTTTACTATGGGTATAGTACAAGCTTTGCTTAGTTTGGGGCTAGGATGATCTGTGTGACATTGTCCCCAGATATTATTATTATTATATATTGAAATAAAAAAAAACCTAAGCACAAAATAACTACATATGTCTTTGGGATAAAATACCAAGATGGCTTTACGCAGGGGAAAGGCGCACGCCAGCTTTGCATCCGCTACAATATGTTATTCTATATTCAACTCAGACCAAACCTGGGGCTCTACTGGCTAAGTCGCCGAACATCGTTTTCATGAATGGCGTTCAAATAAATAAAGGTTAAAAATAACTTAATCATTCGTTAAATCGGCTTTAACGTTGACAATCGATTCCGGACCATTTATGACGTCACATGTGGTCACGACATCGTTTTCGTGAATGGCGTTCAAATAAATAAAGGTTAAAAATGACTTAATCAATCGTTAAATCAGGCTTCCATGACCACATGTGACGTTATAAATGGTCCGGAATCGATTGTCAACTTTAAAGCCGATTTAACGAATTATTAAGTCATTTTTAACCTTTATTTATTTGAACGCCATTCATGAAAACGATGTTCGGCGACTTAGCCAGTAGAGCCCCTGTAACTAGTAATCGATCACCATCGTCACCTGTCAAACATTGTGTCAATTTGACGTTACCGAACGGCGCTTCAATGCAACACGATGTACCTATGACGCTATTTTTAGCCCTCAGTACCGAAATACTGATAAAGAACCCGTTTTGATGACCTTTGTGCTGATAACTATAACATTTTAACATTGCTTTTGTAAAAATTTGGTCATATCACAAGATGACTATACTATAAAATTTCACTTTACACATTTAAAATAATAATCAAATAATCAATTATAAATTATTGAAACGAGTACTAATATTATTTTCCATTGGAACGACTAAGAATATTAATTATACCTGAAATATTTAAAAATATTATAGAGTTCTCCTTCACGCTTCTAGATGGTATTGGAAAAAAGGCGAATGGATTAGGAATATTTAATGATGTAATCATTGATTATTTTCTAAACTTTATATTTATCAATGAATTAAAATGAAAAATATTTAATTATCATTTCGAAAATTTAAGCATTTTTTATTTTATATCCTTCGAAGACTTGGCGTAATTAATACTTATATTTTCATGTTTGTCATATCCTTCCATCACCATCTTTTTAAGTACTCAAACTTTATAACTTAATTTTAAGTGATTAATTTGTATTATCAAATGTTTTTCCATTACAAAGTTGATTGTAAATAAATTATACTAAACAATATAACATTCTCTAAACTGAAAGGTACCAGTAAACTGACTGTGCTGTACGTAAAAATAAAAAAAGAATGGTCTCTCCAGTTTTAAATACCATTAATTAGTCTATAGTCTCTGTTTTTAAAACGCAACGAAAACTCTAGGGAAACTATCTACTAACTAATCTCTCTATCGCAGGGACTTTACAAACACGAAATTCAACCACACCCAGACAAAGAACAACTATTAATGGTTCACACAGATAGTTGATCTATGCAGGGATTGAAACCGAAACACGCCATAACCACTTTTCCCCACGTGTAGTGCTGTATTATATAGGTACTCACAATAATCAGCTACATTAAAATATTTTGGACATATAAAGCCGGCTTTCGACAGAGTCTCAGGAACATCGGCAATAGCGCCTGCGTAGAGCGTTCGGCCGCTAGCTAGCAAGATGACGTCATCAGCTGTAGTGTACAGTTGTGAAGAGGGCTGGTGTACTACGCAGCCGATGGTCCTTCCACTCCGGGCCACTGTTAGAAGAGCTCGCGCCACGGAGAGGGAGGACACCGTGTCTAGGCCGCTGAAAATAAAAAAAATGAAAATTAGCCAAAATACAGGCACTGCCTAGTTTGATAAACTCGATCGTTTTGAAGTCGGTTAGTAAAAATATCAAATAAAATTTTAAATTAATTTTAGGTAATCTATCAATGACGAACGGTGATGTATTTCGTAGGCAACGCCGATGAAATTACATGCAAAGCGGCTGCCTGCTTTCATTAAATCATAAGCCTCCTGTTCATAACAAATAGCTGTGTGAGTGTAACAAAAACTTTGTTTAGTGTTGTAGAAGATAGAATCGCATTAGGTATCACTATGCCACCATTTTTGAACCCTAGAAGTACTAAATTTTGTAAATTCTGTAATTTATCCGAAATAATTTTTATTCTCCATACAATCATGTTATGTTGATACCTACATCAGTTTTGAGTAATTACTAAAAGGAAGAGTTATAAAAGACACGTTTCCCTAAAAACTATAACGTTCAAATGTCACATGTCACAAACATCAAAAACAATAATGTTAGGCATCCACTTTCTTCAAACAAAAATACAATTTTGTTATAAATGTTAATTTGAAGCGTGGACAGACCCAGAATTCAGTGCCCAGCTTTCTTGCTCGCACAATTGGGTATATGGGCTATAAAATTATTGTATGTAAATAGTTAGGTAAGTACTTTAAAACAAAAAAGTTTATGCTTTAAAAATATTTAGAAAAAATATTCATTTCAATATTTTTATACTCTTTAAATGGGTAAATAGGTAAAGCTACTTTTTAGAATAATAATTATTATTAATGCAGCACTAAAAGTCAAATATATAATCATCAATTATATAATACCTACACATTAATCACTAAATAAATGGTATCGAACTAGCATGCATTCACATCTCCAATGCTGTCGTGTCCAATCGCTTTGACAAGTAATAACAAATTTTTGATCTCAAAATAAATTTGTGTTTTTGTACTTATAGGTACTTCTGAATATTTATAAATATTAATCTCACGAGACGAACGAAACATAGTTTTTGAAAGTGAATACAATACTTTGAAGTCCTATAATATGCCGCCGAGATTGCTGCACGCTGAATCCTTGTAAACCTTGTTTTCGATTTCGAGTTATTAAAGGAATTTGTATTCTCAAATATTGGCTAATATAATAAACCAGATACGTAGGCGGTTTAACAATTGTTGTAATAAGAACAGTTTTTTCTTTAGGAATTTAACATACATGCGAAAATAATCTTATTAAATTCGCGGAAATTCTGGTATTTTCACAGATGTTTGATTGTTAAAGAATATATTGGTTCCATTTACGTAATAATAAGTTCTTTACAACTGTATCAATTGCTGTGGATTATTATATTGATATTTAATTTAAGAGGCAACACGTGCGACTCTGCGATACGAGGCTTTACTTCCATAGGATTGTACAAACATGCATGGACACAAAGCACTTCCATACCTAAAACAACTAATTAAGGGTCACCCAAATAGTTGTACTGTGCGAAGAACCAACCCGGAAAAATGTCTACCATAAATAATTAACACATCTAGAATGTTAGCACCTAGAAATCAATTCGGGGAAGATCAACATTATCGGGCGGAGGGAGGATTAGAAATTTAACTTATTGCTTTTTCTGTTATCGTTCTATTCTATTTTCTATTATATTGAAACCACTGTTACTTCGTTGTATAGCATTGGTTGAGTGCAGCGCTAGTCGGCCACCCAAAGTTTCAATTAAAGCTTGTGTTGTACCTACATTTTAAGTATAGAGACCTTAATTCCGGAAGCGATCCTAACCAATCCTCAAGCCACTGATTAGACTTTTCAAGACATATTGTCAGAAAAATAGGGATTCCACTTTCACCTTATATGTTTAAGAATCTAACCTGGTAGGTTCGTCCAATAACATGATAGTGGGATCTGTAAGAAGCTCGCAAGCAATAGTCAGTCTTTTCCGCTCCCCACCTGAGAGACGGCCAGCTCGGGTGTGTAGCACGTCGTGAATACCTAACTGTTTGGACACTGTTCTAATCTGAAAAAAAAAGAGTTAGGTATAATCAGTAGGCAAAGAGTGTGCCGAGAGTTTTAAATTGGAATATGTACATATATCTAATTCTAATACTATTCCAAATTCAAATTTAAGGTAAAGTATTATCATTTATCTCTCACGACAAAACACTGCTTAAAATCCAGCCAGTAAAAGTGAAAGAGTCTGTGGTTTTTAGGGTTCCGTAGCCAAATGGCAAAAAACGAAACCCTTAAAGATTCGTCATGTCTGTCTGTCCGTCCGTATGTCACAGCCACTTTTTTCCGAAACTATAAGAGCTGTACTGTTGAAACTTGGTAAGTAGATGTATTCTGTGAACCGCATTAAGATTTTAACACAAAAATAGAAAAAGAATAATAATTGTGGGGGTTCCCCATACATAGAACTGAAACTCAAAATTTTTTTTATCGTATTCATACATGTGGGGTATTTATGAATAGGTCTTCAAAAATGATATTGAGGTTCCTAATATTATTTTTTTCTAAACTGAATAGTTTGCGCGAGAGACACTTCCAAAGTGGAAAAACGAGTTATTTTAGAAGTTACAGGGGGGGGGGCCCTGTAACTTCTAAAATAAGAGAATGATAAAACTTAAAAAAATATATGAATCTACTACTACCATGTAAACTTACAACTAAAATTGTTTTGAACGAGATCTAGTAAGTAGTTTTTTTAATGCGTCATAAATCGTAAACCGCAATTTACCTCTCATTTAATCAACTGAAATACTTGCTGCGGTGGAACCCTTCATGGGCGAGTCCGACTAGCACTTGGCCGGTTTTTTACTATTCATATGAGTCATATGATACATACTCTTTTGTCCCGATATCCTTACTTTAAAATATTTACTTAGTCATAATTTGGCCTCTTGTACGACGACGAAGTAAAAGTATTAACTTTTCTATTTGCAAAGAAGGAAGGCATTTGTAAATGCTGAGGTATACTGTTGAGGAAGATGGAGGGAGAGCTGAACAGGTGGACTGTTCCGTAACGGTTCACCAAAAATATTTTAGGCAACAGTTACTCACTATTTTAATTTTTTCTATTAGGTCTCATCGAAAATGTTACGATAGGTAGCTTAAAGTATTAAAATTTGGCGCCGATTTTTGAAACTGTTAACAATTTAAAGAAGTGCGGCGCGATATATTAACCTCTTTTGAAATCCTTAAATAAACTATAGGTATGATTCCTTTCAGTTAAATAGAATCATCATTGATCGGTTCTCAATTACTCGTTAAATGAAATGAGCTGGTGCCGATAATCATTGGAAATACGAGACACTAATTTGAGATATTAATTAAATAAAATTAAGAACATTGTGAAATTAAAATAGCAATAGGAATTATTTTAGTTCTACAAGTCCACGGCCTACTTACATCAGATAAAATAGATCATGGCTGGGAGTAAAAATAAAACCAATATTCCAATCCCTAAGGGAGACTTCTTGACCGAGTCCTTACCACATTATTCCGTTCTTTATGTGAGATGTTGGGCAGCTTCAGGCTGGCAGCGAACCTTAGAGTCTCTTCACCAGTCAGCGTGTCTATCAACGTGGTGTCTTGGGTGACTAGCACGGAGCTCCGACCTGCACCGTACAAAGAGCCTGTTACACCTGTTTTTCTGCAACAACGTTATTTCGCCTTATGAGAAGGGCTGGTCACAGTCGCCCTCAACTTTTCTAAAATACAGGTTTTCGATCAGTGTTAAGAATATGGAACATACAGTGTGGGACTATATTATATTAAAATATATAATACTAAAATAATAACAATAATATCCTGGCATATTATTCACACACGGCCATCTAATCCTTAAAATATGTGCTATATATTGTTTTTGTGACATAGGTACTTATACAGATAATTACAACCTGACTAAGGACAAACAGAGATGTTCATGCACACAAATATTTGTACTTGGTGGGAACCGAACCAGCATCTGCGGCGTGAAAGACAAGCATTTACCAACCACGCCAACCGGCCCGTAAAATGTCGTCCTAAGTCGTTGTCGTCGAAGTCGGAGTCGGATCTGAATATAAACACATTAGCACAACTGCGGGCATAGCATATATTCATATTCTTTCTTGCGTAAAACCAATTAACATATCAGTTTTATTAAGTTGTTAATTGAAAATACCTCTACAGTCACCTATAACAAAAAAATCTAATAGTCATAACAAGTAAACATTCAATTAGTTAATTATAAAGTCAAGTAATATTAATTTTATATGTCAAAATTGTCCAAGTTCGAAGGTCAAAATTCATCATATGTACAGTGCCGCAAACTTATCTGGCCCGCTGGCAGCGTCGCTGTTATCGCATTTAGTGTTGCTAGTAACTATTTTTTGCAATAAAGTGTGTAAAAATAATATGCACATTGTAACGTAAATATTACCTCACTAAAAAGCAAACAAATACTGTCATTACAAATCTTTATATTTTTATACAATAATTATGATCATGTACATAAAATGTATGCTGAGTGTCCTCTAACGGGGATACTCCAGGTATTATTATGTCACCGGAATTGTTTAACGCAGAAGTCATTTCATCATCATCATTATCATAATCACTGCTTTCACTTTCACTATCACTACCTAATTGATTGAAGAAATGCTCGTCTAAGTACTAAGTATATACCCTTTTTGATACTCATTTTCAATATTTTTTACATGATTGCAATGCTTTTGCCATTCATTGACTGTTATTTTATCAAAAGCTTCTGCAATCAATGTAGGCATTTCAGAATTCGATCTACCAATATTCTGATCTGCTATAAATTTTTATTTATTTATTTAACATTATTAGGAAGACCAACAGCTTACAATAACTTAATAGATTAAGTATACACAACAGTTAGCCATTTATAGGTCTCCACGAATATGAATTCGGATATAAGTTAGATGTGTGTCGTATAAGGATCAAACAACTGATTATTGAACACTAAATTTCGAGAAAAAGTCTTGACTGAGCTGCCGTCCCACTGATTCTGGATTCGAATTAAAAATATCAACATCAAATTTCTTAGTATTTACGTTTCACGAATTACTCGCCCGCCACAGGAAAGCATTTTGGCGATAGTTAGTAGATACTAATGGAAGATGGATTGGAGTATGGTGTCTTATTACTTTCGTGGGAACGTTGAAGTGGATATTTGAAAGGAGATAAGGACAATCAATTGAACCGGATAATATGTTCATCAGATACGTGATGTCACTAATTTCACGACGCACATAGCTGAATGTAATCATCTGATTTAAATTTGTATTTTAAGCGAAAACAAAGATATTTGATAAACTTTTTTTGAATATTTTCTATTCGGGATATATATTTGTCGTAACGTGGATTCCAAACTTGACAGCCATATTCTAATATGCTGCGTACGAAAGTGCAGTACAATATTTTAAATGTCTTGGCATCTTTAAAACTTGATGACATTCGCATCACAAACCCTAAGGCTTGCGATGCTTTTTTAATTATGTGATCGATATGTTCCTGGAAGAGTAACTTGGAATCGTGAATAACGCCTAGGTCACGTACAGTGGGCAGTTTCGAAAGCTTGTAGCCATTAAGGTAATATTCAGAAGCGATAATGTTTATTTTTCTGCAATAGGTAGATACCGAACATTTTGAAGGATTTAACTCCAACTCATTTAACCTGCAGTATTCCGTCAATCGGGTTAGATCAGATTGTAGATTAACAACATCTGCCTGTGTTTCAACTGCGGTAAAAATTTTCATGTCGTCAGCAAAGCATAGTAAGTGTGAGTGGTCGAAGCATTTGTCGATGTCGTTTACAAAAATTAAAAACAATAATGGAAAACAACATCCCTAGCGGAGTCCCACAAGGCTCTCTACTAGGAGAGCCTTGTGGGACTCCGCTAGGGATGTTTACCCAGCTAAACACATAATTATTTATTACGACTGCTTGCAATCGATTGGAAATGTAAGATGCCAACCATCTCAACAGGTTGCCTCTTATGCCAATGAGTTCAAGTTTCTTAATAAGCAGTTTATGTGAAATTCTGTCGAAACATTTACTGTAATCAGTGTAAATTACATCCACTTGCTTGCCTTTACTCATAGCCTCTGTTATAAAATCATTTAATATAAGAAGATTAGATGTAGTCGAACGTTTTCTTAAAAAACCATGTTGTGTGCATCTGGTTGCTCTTTTTCTTTCACAAGTTTTCTTACAAATCACTCCCCGACACCTACAATGGAAATAGCAAAAATTTAATAAATAATGAATATTTTAAAATATGTATTTAAATTTAAAGTGAAATGAAAAATACGAAAATTTAAAGTTTCGTATTTTTAGAAGCTGACAACACTAACCTGTAGCAGCAGCTACACGTTCATACAACTTTTCAATAAGTTGTATGAACGTGTAGCTGCTGCTACAGGTTAGTGTTGTCAGGGTATAATTGGTGCCTGAAGGTGTTTTTCTTCATTCATATAATTCAATACTTGTAATATAACGTTCCTCGCATCACTTTTTAAAGCTTTCGGGATTTTTCACAATTAAAAACCACGAAAAGGAAAATAAATACGCGCAACAAACAATCAATGGCAGGAATGTCAGGGAATAACAGTCGATTGACATTTCAAACTGGCGTCGTTAGTTCTACTTTTGGCCACCGGGCCAGATAAGATACGTATAAAATGTATAAATGACAGCCATATATTGACTGTCCGTTATTTAAAATTCGTAAATATATATGTTTTCGGTAATTTCTTAAGTGTTGTAGTTTTACTACCAACTAGGCTACGGTGACCGTTAGATTAGCATCCATGAACACACGTAAATCTGTTGTTTCTTGTTTTTCAATATCATAAAATTGCTTAAAAGTCCACATAAAAACACAATTAAATTAATACACAAAACTATTCAAAACTGCTTCGTCATTATGAGTTATACTTTTTCTTGGTAGACAAGTTATAGTTGTCAGGCGTTTTTCTACAGTCAATATACTATAATTACCATTCGTTATAATAATAATAATTTTATTAGCGCTTCACTTTTTACATGGTTGATGTACAGACGCCAGCACATCAAGCTACCCCAAATTTCCCCAATAGAAAGTGAACCTTATTCTTTTGTGGTAAAGTTGAATATCGATAAAATAACTTTGTCAGAATGGGGTAGCTGGATGTGCTGGCTTCTGTACAACGATAGCCTCACTAGGCAATGCCTGTACCGAGGTTAGCATACGAAATACGTTTGCCTGGTAGGCCTAGCGCACAGTGAATATCATTATTAATAATAACTATAAAATAAAAGTGACATTCCATTATTATTAAGGATTATGATAGTTAATTAAATTATTAATTTATATAGACATAAGTACGTACAATTTACGAGGGAATTAAATTATAATAATGAACTCATAGACGTACCCGTTTTAATACATTTTATTATTCATTAAAATATTTTATTATTTATGTAAAAAATAATATGAGCTAAACCAGCTTTTTGTTATACCATTATAATAATAATAATTATATCGGATACATAACATAATTAATTCATCTATACATATAATAAAATCGTAGGAAATCGTATCGTATTTTTTTAAAAGGATGCTTGGGGCGTGATCTACAGTGGATATCGGAGCCAAAATATAGTTTTTAGAATTTTTGTCTGTGTGTCTGTTTGTCTGTATGTATGTCCGGGCTAAACTCAAAGAGTGCTGCATGGATTGTCTGTGTCTGTCTTGTGTATTTCTAAGAGGTCGGGTCAACATATAGGGTACATATTATCACGCTATCGTCTACGGGAGGGGGGAGCTATGATTATTTAAAAAAGGTCATTGGGCGAAATCTGACCCATATAACGATAGTTTTCCTACAAAAACCAAATTAGTTTTAAATTGTTAAGTATTAACTTACATTAAAATTTAGATAGTTATTTTTTTTTAAACCATGGGAATAAAATGTTAAAGATAAATAAAAAATAGGTAATAAATGTATTGATAAAACAATTCCAGTATATTTTTTATAGTATATATTATATATATACAGGGTTACAGGTTAAGTCGACCTAGATCCTTTAAGAGGTGATAGTTTCCATAATTCCCGACTGATTTGTCTATGAAACACCGTACCCCAAACTTAACCGTTTTCAAGATATTGGACTTTGAAGCTTTTTTGAAAAAAAAAACGGTTTTACATCTATTGGCCTATATTTTTTTGGGTTTTTTGCCTCTAATTTATTTGTGTTTCCGATTTTGTGTAGTAGATAAGTTGCTTTATTATTCTCAACACTAAAATAGCAGTTCACTGAACTGACTGGGTCGTAGTAGACGATTGATAGTTATAAATTGAAATAAATTCGTAAAAAATAATTTTTCTTTCTGTAATAATAAAAAAAGTCTATGACAGTTATGCTGCAGATGTGCTTAAAAATATCTACATTTCATCAGCTATCCAACAAGGTATAACAAGCTAGGGTATTATTATAATTCTTAGAAAAAAACTTCGATGAAAGGCTCTCGGGTAGTAGTAGTAGTAAAGATAACGTGTTTCCTTGCGTTACTTGTTGCGCCTATTGTTCTTCATGGGACTGCGGTGCGTGCAAGCGAGATATCATACAATGTAATTAGGTGTGAGCGAGAAAAAAAAACCACAGCCATTTTGTTGTTATTGTTTGGTTAGTCTGCTTACGCGATTCGTCTGTAGTAGATGCGATTCTTAGTGCTCTTGGTTTTTCATTCGACTTGGCTTGGATTTCTGGACTGTTTCTTTCAAATCGTGACTGTGCTTGCAAACTGGACTATTGATTTGTGCTTCTGATTTGGAACTGTTGAAGATGACGACCTACACGAACGAGGAATATGCTGATATTTTGATTTGTTATGGGTACTGCAATTGTGTATCCGCACGAGCTCGTGATGAATACATATCACGTTACCCAGGCCGCCGAGTACCGGATGTTAGTGTCTTTGACGGAGTTTACCGACGACTTCGAGAGACTGGCTCTGTTTCGAGGCGACGAACAGACTTGGGTAGACCACGTGTCAATGATGATGATGAAGAGCAAGACAATGAAATAGTTCGACGGTTTAGATTGGATCCAACTACTTCGACCAATATTGTTGCCCGAGAACTTGGACTCTCGCAGTGGAAAGTATGGTTTACGGTGAATACTGCCGGCCTCTATCCTTATCATTACACGCCGGTACACACCATCGAAGAAGGAGATCCTGTGAGGAGGTTGGATTTCTGCAGATTCATGCTCAATGCAGATTTAGAAGATCCATCATTTTTTAAAAAGATCTTGTGGACAGACGAGTCCAAATTTGATAAAGACGGCATAACCAATTACCACAATGTTCATTATTGGGCCCCAAAAGTTCAAAGAAATCCCAATAAGAAGTGGCCAAAGGCATCACAAAGACGATTCAGTTTGAATGTATGGATGGGAATCATATCAAACCATTTGATTGGGCCTTACTTTCTTCCCGACAATTTAAATGGAGAACATTATGAAAACTTTTTAAGAGAAGATTTATCCGACTTACTAGACGACGTACCACTCTATCTCATTCGTGATATGTGGTTTCAACATGACGGTTGTCCTGCACACTACAGGAGAAGTGTCAGAGAATGGCTAGACACTAATTATCCTAATAAGTGGATCGGAAGAGGTGGACCCATACCGTGGCCAGCTAGAAGTCCAGACCTGACCCCCATGGATTTTTATGTGTGGGGACACATGAAGAGTTTGGTGTACAACGAACCTAATCCAATCACATCTGTTGATGTTTTGAGACAGAGAATAATCGATGCGGCAAATGAAATAAGAAGGGGTTTAACAACTGGTGTAGTAAAGAGTGGATTAAGACACAGAATGAGAATATGTGTGCGAAACAGAGGCGGCCATGTGGAACATGAATCATGACTTTCTGTAAAAATAGCAGTAATAGATGTCATTTTGTACCTATTTGGATTGTTTTATTTTGTTTTCTGACCCGTGATAAATTAGTACTGTTATCTTTACTACTACCCGAGAGCCTTTCATCGAAGTTTTTTACTAAGAATTCTGATAATAACCTAGCTTGTTATACCTTGTTGGATAGCTGATGAAATGTAGATATTTTTAAGCACATCTGCAGCATAACTGTCATAGACTTTTCTTTTATTATTTCAGAAAGAAAAAATATTTTTTGACGAATTTATTTCAATTTATAACTATCAATCGTCTACTACGACCCAGTCAGTTCAGTGAACTGCTATTTTAGTGTTGAGAATAATAAAACAACTTATCTACTACACAAAAATTGCAAACACACGCAGTTAGAGGCAAAACCCTCAAAAAAATATAGGCCAATAGTCATAAAACCGATTTTATCTCAAAAAACCTTCAAAGTCCAGTATTTTGAAAACAGTTAAGTTTGGGGTATGGTGTTTTATAGACAAATCAGTCAGAAATTATAGAAACTACAACCTCTTAAAGGATCTAGGTCGACTTAACCTGTAAGCCTGTATATATATATATATATATATAATATATATTCCAGTATATTATTATAGTATATTTTTGTCTTGGGACCGACATCAAAATCAAATTGATGCACCTGCGGCGATTTTAGACGATACAATTATTCCTGTAGACATTGATCATGTCGAATAAAACTTAAAAACTCTTCTATACTTGTTTTATTTTACTTATTTTATTTTTAAAATCATGTTTACTATCAGAAAACCAATAAAAATATACTAAGCCTTGTTATAATAAACCTTATTATTGTATTTTGATTTTTTAGATTTATGTTTTTTTCCCGTTGTCTGCGTTAATGCGACATATATATTCGTAAACTAGAGACGTTTATCTAAACATACTACCTATTTTTTTTTCTGTAGGCCGTGGGTATAGGTTCCATACTTAGTTGCCCAATGACCTTTAACGCGGGTAAAACCGCGGGGCGCAGCTAGTAGTACATATGACGCAATGTCCTGTCAAGCCAAGCCCGCAATAGAAAACATGCTATTTTAAAAGGTGCCTATTCTAATCTTGGAGTTGCCTTATAAGAGCAGTAAGACCCTGCTAATGATACCAAAATAATAAGCGATTCTAGCAACGGCAAAACTTTTTAAGTATGCCGTAAGCAATAGTTCACATATTGTGTTCTAATCATGCTACGTGCTTTAACTGTACTGTTAGCCAGCAGTTAACATAGGTAATAACTTTGGTATAGCATTGGTAATGAAGTCAAAATGCCAGACAATAATTTTGGATTCATAATAATGTCCTTCAAGCCGAATTTCAGCCACGGCGGCCAGTCTCAATAGAGATTAGCCATCTACGCGGGACATATTATAGTGCATAAGTGTGGCGCAAACACACGAGCCCTTTCTATTCCATCACTCTTATGATCCGATGGGACGCCTGGCAACACGACCGGAAAGAGGTCAGGTACAGGACCGACGGCTTTACGTGATCTCCGAGGCATATAATACCGCCAACTCCCACGCAATTCATATCAAGTGCCCTACAATCTCTTTCGATCTTGACACTTGACGAAAGGTATGTAACTTAAGATGTTGAAGATAGACGAGCGACGTAGCGAGCTTGTGCCTACCTGAATGTTTTAGGCCCAGCGCAGACCGAGAGGAGCGCAGCGGATTACTGCGGATACCTACTTTTATTAAGGCACTAGAAAATCAACTTTAGAATTATAGGAATAAAGTGCATATGCTTGAACCTGACACAAAACGCTCGCGCGGGCATATAATGTTCATGCATACATGCGCTTTATTTAAATAACTTTAAAGTTGTTTTTCTAGTGCCTTAATAAAATTCTCTCCGCTGCCCTCCTCTCTGTCTGCGCTGGCCCTTTTGCGTGACTGTATGTAGGTACGATCCGGCCGATGCGCCCGCGCGCGCCGTATTATCTATTAAGTTAGTTGCTCGTTGAGTTCCGGATTAAATGCATGCGTGTTAACGAAGTCATTACGTTCTTATTTACTTGTCCCTGGATATACTCTGCCAACATAAGGTCCAAGTTTTAGTAGACATTATGACATGCCAAAATCAAAGCCAGCAGGGTCACTGACTCACTACACAGTATTTTTGTGCTAAGGACTTTAAAGATAATAAATTTATGATTGGAGTTAGGTACCGCTACTTCGGTAGGACAAGAAGTCCTAATGTCCTTCATATTTCAAATACAAGTATGGATTTTGCAATTAAGGCATTAAAACACGACACGTACACACGGCTACATATCAAGCTATAAATATCCAGTATAAGCTGATCTCGCGTTGTATAGGATTTCCATACAATGAGAGGTCAGCTTATATTGGAATAGTATAGCTTGATATGTAGCCGCACGTACATAGCTACCAACCTTGCGTATATGATTCAACGTTTAATGCCCTAGTCAACCTTGCAAGTCCTTTGGATTGCATTTGCATATATCATAGAATAACATAATCTACAGTCAGCAACATAATTAATCTTTCTTAAGGTCTTTTTGCGGAAAATCCTATATAAAAATATTTAAGTTTGAGAAGTTATCATAATATTTTGATACTTAGATATATTACGCACTAGTTGTATTATTCGGATATATAAGCTATATTAATACAAAGTTTCATCAAAATCCGTTCGGTAGTTTTTGCGTGAAGAAGTAATAAACATACTCACTCATAAACTTTCGCCTTTATAATATCAGTGTGATAACGGTCGGTTGTGCTTGTAGAACGAAAGACGGCAACCACATCGGAAGGGAATCCGTCGGAATCCAGAAACCACTGTATATCATTATTACCTAATTTTTTTTTTTTTTTTTTTTTTTTTTTTTTTTTTTTTTTTTTTTTTTTTGTTTATTCTGCTTCATGGCGATCTGTTTGAAAAACAATAAGCCACTTTCTTGGTTGATAATTATCTGTTTAAAAAGTTATCTACGAGAGCCATCAACTGTTGAAAAATTTCTTTCCAGCAAACTCTCTCTTTGTCTCATTGTTAGAATCTTTTGGTGAGATTTGGGATGTCATGTCTTTTTAGCCGGGTATATTGGAGTCCACCGTTTCCACTCAGTGCCTGAGCAAGCTCGTTTACGTGAATTTTTAGCTTCTCCTGATACTTCAGGCTGCTTTGGACTATTTCCTGCCGAACAGTATTTATGCCGAGGTCTAGGTATATGTATTTATTGCTAATACACTGGGGGATACCGAACATTGTTCTAAGAGCTTTGCTCTGAAATCTTTCCAGTATATCAATGTTGTTATTGCTGGCAGATCCCCACAGCTGTATGCCGTAGGTCCAAATGGGTTTTAATATTGCTTTATAGATCAACATTTTGCTGCTATCATTTAGTTGTGAGTGTCGTCCTATTAGCCAGTTGAGAGTGCGAAGCTTAAAGTCTAGTTGTTTTCTTTTCGTCCAGATGTGCTTTTGCCATGTCATTCTTCTGTCCAAGTGCATTCCCAAGTACCTAGCGTTATCTTCTTGTGGAATTATTTTGTCGTTTAATTTAACGGGGGGGCAAGTTTCTCTCCTGAGGGTGAATGTTACATGGACGGATTTATTTTCATTTGCCTTTATTCTCCACCTTTTCAGCCATAACTCGATTTCGTGGAGGTGATTTTGTAAGAAAGCTGAAGCAGTTTCTGGGTTAGTGTGAGTGGACAACAAAGCCGTATCATCGGCATACGTCGCAGTGGTCGTGTGATCATTTGTCGGTATGTCTGCTGTGTAGATAAGATATAAGATTGGGCCCAGTATGCTACCCTGCGGAACACCTGATTTGATTTCGTGAAGTTCAGAACATTCCTCGTTATATTTCACCTGATAGCTCCTTTTATCCAGGTATGATTTGAGTATATGAAGAAAACAGTGTGGTAGCGTCTTTTTTAGTTTAAAGATAAGGCCATCGTGCCAAACCCTATCGAAAGCCTGGCTGATGTCAAGAAAGACCGCTGAGCAATATAATTTGTTTTCTAGGCTTCTGCTGATAATGTCTACAATACGATGGACTTGTTCTATTGTTCCGTGCTTTTCCCGAAATCCAAATTGATGTTTAGGTAACATTGTACCTAGATGTTCCTTCATTCGGTTGAGGAGTATCCGCTCGAAGAGTTTTCCGATTACTGGCAGCAGGCTGATGGGTCTATAAGACGTTGCCTCTTGTGCAGGTTTGCCTGGTTTTGCTATCATCACCACCTGTGCGATCTTCCATTGGCAAGGAACATGTTCAAGTTTCAGGCATGCATTGAATATGTGTACTAGTTTCATAATTCCTTTGTGTGGGAGATTTTTCAGAAGTTTTGCGTCGATAAGGTCATATCCGGGTGCTTTCCCTTCCTGTAAATGTTTTATCTCTCGATATACTTCTTTAGGGCTAGTACTTTTTAGGGGTAGACACATTTGATTGGCTGACTCGAGGTAATCTTTGGTATCTTCGTTATTATTATTACCTAAATGACATTAATACCACGTACGTAACGTATCGTCATAAACTTTCAAATAATTATTTTTTTTAAATGACGTAAATTTGACGTATTCCAAAGAGCCAACTCTTTGGAATACGTCAAATTTCTAGCTATTGCGTTTTCCTTGTAACCTTTCATTAAGCATTCACTAATTAATAATATTAATATCTTGTCATATTCTTTTTGTTTTATTCTTATTTTATCGTTTTTGTCCATGACATACTTGTATCTTTATTATTTAAGTTAATGTTCCGTGACAGTCACTTGGCATCATCAGAATGACCAGCGCTAGAACAATAAAATGTTCTAGCTAATGCTGAGATGGTGCCATTTCAGGCTTGCACGGACAACTAGCGTCTGTTTTTATTTTATTTTTTGTTATGTTATTTTATATTCTTGTTGTCTGTGCATTTTCTGAATAAATCTTTTTCTTTCTTTCTCTTTCTTTCATATAGCAGTCCATTTAACAATTTTAAGGTATATTTACACTAATAGGTACTTTAGATTTTTTATGTTTTATTTTTCTATATAAAAGTGGTACCTAATACAGCCGCGAGCACATCATGCGTGGTTGATGGTAGGAAAGGCATTGGAGAGGCCACAAAGACCAGAATACATACTAATGTAAAGACGCCATCACATCCAGCTATCCCAATCTGTCAAATTTCCCCTATTAAAAGTGAAGCTTATGCTTTGGTTATAAAGTTGAAAATCTATAAAACAAATTTGACAAATTAGGATAGCTGGATGTGCTGGCGTCTGTACATTAGTATGTATTCTGGTCTTTGTCGCCTCTCCAATGCCTTTCCTACCATCAACCACAATATTGTTTTATCCATTCTCTGACATATAGTCTTTGACGAATCTCTTTTTATCTTCAGGGCCGCCAGCAGTTACTTCGCGCAGATGAGTTTACATCTAATTGGTGTTTCTTTCTCAAGATAATTGGTGTTTTGACAGTCTATTTCAAGAGATAGATGCAATTACGTATGGTCCTGATCCTGATATCAGAGCGTTCGGCCTACTTGAATCTCCTTAACTAAAGACCTAAGAGAGAGTGTTAATGACTAAACATTTAGTGACGACATCGTGACGAGAGACCACTGTTATACTTTAACTCTCAATGCAGTGGCATTACGAGTTAAACTAAAGTAATGGTTACAGGTAAAATTAATATAATGTCTAGGAATATACCTACAACCATCCACCCGATGGTGAATCTAAATGTATCATCATAATATCTTATTTTTACGACTGAATTGGTATATATTACGGTTACCCTATTCATTCAATCGTTTTGCTAAAAATACGAGCTAGTATTCTTATACTTAGATTGCTTTGCGTTTACTGTTACGCGTGTGCGAGTAAGTGTGTTACGCGTTGTTACATGATCTGTAAGTATTTTTAATGAAATAAGGTGATTGCTTATGCTCTGCCGCGATGCTCACTATTTACTAACACTAGTTTATAAGTTATCTCAATTTTACTAACACTAGTTTATAAGTTATCATGTTAACTAACACATATGGATATTATTCTGAAATAAATTATTATTATTATAGGGTTTACTAAATCTTGAAGAAAGTATTTGTTGTAGAACAAATGATTTCAGATAGAATTGATAGTACATAAAAGGTTTTTGACCTTATCATTCCAGTCATTTGATAATGGAGCTAATGAGACAAATATTTTGTAAATGTGATCCGAGTTCATCAGTTAGTGGGTATATGAACGACTTACTTTCTCCCAGCTAGTATTTTGAGAAGAGTGGTTTTTCCAGCTCCAGAAGGGCCCAATATAAAGGTCATTCGCCCTGGTCTAAGAGCACCCGATGCACCGCGCAGGATTACGTTCGAGTCAGACAACACATCTTGTTTTCTTTTCCAAATTTTACCTGTGAAAATATAATATAACCTGTTATTTATTAACCAAATGTTTGTCATGTCAAATTCTGCAGGTGGACCTAAGCAGAAGCATAGCCCAAAGAATTGCCGAGCTGTGGGCGGGAAGCATTGCTTGTAGAGCCACTAGAGGGGAACGGTTCTCCAGTGGCGACTATTAACCGTAAGACACTGAGCCCTAAAAAGCGGGCCGAGGATCTTGTGTCGCTGGAAACCGCTACATACCAGTAGAGCAGGCCAGACCTTGTGGAGATCTTTGGGGGAGACCTTTGTCTAGTAGTGGACGTCTATCAGCTGACAATGATAACAAGTTTATAGCTAAATTAATGTTCACCATTTAAATTTGATAGAAAGGTGGATGGAAGTATTTCAAGGGCTTACGCATTACCTCTTTATTCCACAATATTTTTACACGGATAACTTGTTTACAATTCACGGTAACATTTGGACGTCCACTTTCCAAATGTTACCGTGAATGTTATGTAACAATTGGTTGAAGAGGGTTCGCCATGGCGAGGATAAAACAACTTACTTCCTTGATTAGCGTAAAATGTATATTTAACCAGCCAGTTTGCGTGGTTTGTAGATACTTGCCTTTCACCCGCAGGTCGTGGGTTCGATTCTCACCCAGGACAGATATTTGTGTGCACGAACATGTCTGTTTCTCCTGAGTCTGGGTGTAATTATCTATATAAGTATGTATTTATTTGGGATCTGATGTCCGCGTGTGAATAATGTCCCAGGATATTAACATTATTAAATTTCTTTCATCATTTCATGATATGTTATAAAAATGTGAGGTATGCTATTTTAAAATTACAAAGTTATTAATTTGTATTTATTTTACTAATCCTCTTGGGAAAATTATTAAATTCCGAAAATTTACATGAACAAATTGATATCTCCATCGTGCGATACCAAAATTCAGAATAACTTCGGATAATAACAATGTGCGTGCGAAGTACAGACACCTGCACATCAAGCTACTCCAATCTGTCAAATTTCCCCAATTGAAAGTGAACCTTATGCTTTTGTGACAAAGTTAAAAATCTATACAAGAAATTTGCCAGATTGGTGTAGCTGGATGTCTGGGCTAGACTAAGCTTTTAACCTTGCTAAAATAGGTGAGCAGACAATTTGTTTATTTCTTAGTATTAAAACTGACCATAAATAAAGCTTAGCCGTAAAAAAACTAAATTGAAATTGTAATAACTAAAACTAAATAAGCATTTGAAAATAGTGTTTGATAGAGAACGCGATATATGACGTCATTAGTAATGGAGATGGCTCCACTTAGGTGACGTCATATGATGTATGGAGAAGCTCTGTGCTAAAAGTCATTTTGGGAGAAAAGGACGGAGCACGGAGACTTTATCCGCGTTAAGAATTTAAAACGCTTATATCTTGAAAGTTTAACAGCCGATTTTCAGCCGATATTCTTAGCGTTCTGAATTATATTTGAGTTTAGTTTTTTACTTCGTCTGCTGTTTTAAATAAAATCAACATCTATCCTATCCTCTATTACTTGGGGACTTTTAAATGCCACTGGATTTGAGTGCCCAGAACCGGTGAGAGTTGATCTTCTGTAATCAGATTTTATGTTATTAGCTCGCTGACTGCCTCGTTGGTCTAGCGGTAGCGTGTTCAACCGCAGAGAACGAAGTCCTGGGTTCAAATCCCGGGTCGGGCCAAAAAGTGATTTTAGGACTTTTCTGTAAAAAGAAAAAGTCTCAACATCAGCCCGAAGTCTGGGAGTTGGCGGTATTATACCCCCGTGCCTCGGAGAGCACGTAAAGCCGTCGGTCCTGTACCTGACCTCTTTCCGGTCATGTCGCATAGGCGGCCCATCGGATGATGAGAGTGATGGAATAGAAAGTGCTCCTATGTTTGCGCACACACTTGAGCACTATAATATGTCCCGCGCAGATGGCTAATCTGTTGAGACTGGCCGCCGTGGCCGAAACTCGGCTAGGAGGACATTATTATCATTATTATTAGTTCGCTACATGCGCCTTTGAATTAATAATTCGACAGCCACCGTAGCCTATTTGGTAGTGCTCCTGCCTACGAAGCTGGTGGTCCTGGGTTCGAATCCCGGTAAGTGCAAATATTTGTATGATGAGCACGAATATTTGTTTCTGAGTCATGGATTTTTCTATGTATTTAAGTATTTATCTATCTATGTAAGTATGTATATCGTCGCCTGGTACCCATAGTACAAGCTTTGCTTAGTTTGGGGCTAGAATGATCTGTGTGACATTGTCCCTAGATATTATATTATTATTATAATTGCCAAATCAGTAAACAAATCGCAGATGTTATAATTTATGTCTGTATTTGTGTCCTCTAGTTAACTTGTAAGTTCACAAGAACAATAATTATTAGCATATCTTCGTATTCATCCTTTAGAACGGAGGACAGCGACGCGTTGAATTCTTTTGTACCGTATTACGTGAAATGGAATGGAACTCGTTACCGTTAAGTTTCTAAATAGGCAATGTAACCAGGAAATACATCACATTTCAAAAACAACTGTTGGTCTAGCGGTTATAGTTAGTTAATAAGTTTCGAGGTGCTTATAGCCAGGTGCTTTCACCGATCCTTAAGCGATCGACGATGTTAAGCAACTATGTTCGCTGTTAGTTCATAAATTGTTGGCCTCCTAAGTGGTTTGTTTTCTGAGCGTATTCGTGCTTCAGATCGCACGTTATGCTGTTGGTTCCGGTTTAAGCCATTGGATGACAGTCGTTAAGCCATGTTAGGGCCTACTGGACGGCTACACTAGGGTAATCACTACCCATACAATAAGGGAGGGATAAGTATCGGGTTCAAATCGCAGGCCATTCCAGAAAATCGCCAAGCAATTGCAAAATTTGTGCAATAATTGTTCTTCAATCGCAAACTTGCACGACGTAACCACGATACGAAAGAGTAATAGAAGAACAACTTTTACACAAATTTCGCTGTCATTTAGCTTTTGCAAGATGCGTAATAAGGTGCTGATTTAAAATAGGCCCATTTAAATATAATTTTCGCACCTTTGTGTGTGAGTTTTATATAGTAAATCCAAAATAAAAACGACTTTATTGTTTTTTGTTTTCCATATATTAACAATAAATGATTTCTTGCTCATTCTTGAAGAGGATAAATTCACTAATGTTTTTATTGCAACCTAAGTACCATAGAGAGGTATTCCTCGAAGCGCTACCATTTTGAGGCGCTCCCTTTTTATTCCTCAGAGCGCTCCTTTTAGTAGCGCTCCCGATAGCAATTAAAAATATTAACTTTTATTTCCTTGAAGCGCCCCTATGATTAATTTTCGAATAGAGATGAAACTAACTGAAACTATCGATAATAAGTAAAACACGTTATTTTATGCAAATTGCATAAATTTCTTGACCTTAGATTGGTTTTAAAAATATAACGTGATCCTGGTTAGTATAGACAAAGACAACTGTATCAGTATCTTGTTCTGTATCCTGCTTTAATCTCTGGCGATGCGGCGCGTCGCGAGCGGCGCGGGAGTACTGCACACATAAGCCGCAGCCCCGCCTCCCCATTTTATCCTAGATAGTCGCGTCCCAGGTCGCGTTCACCGAGTTCACACAAATCCAGCCGACCATTTCCGGAACTTGTTTACTTAAAATTGCATAGTTTGTGTAATAAGGCAGTTTTGTGAGCATGGAACCAATTGCTGGACCAAGTAATAGAAACGTGCTAATTAAATATGGACAAAGCAGAAGCTGCAAGAAAGTTTTATTATATGATAATAATACGTAGACTGATAAAAGTGAATAAAAATGGGAACACTTTGTGGCGGTGTACAATAAAGACGTATGGAGCCTTCCTTACTGTCACCAGATGGGAAGATATTTTAAAGAAGAACGAGCATTCTAGTCGGCGTAATGAGGCAACACAATTTGTAAGGGAACTAGTGGATGATATTAATCAAGAAGCCATGTCCACCTTGGACCCTCTTCCAGAGGTTTACAAAAGAAAGGTAAATGATTTACTAGACCAGGGAGTTAATTTGACACGCAATATACCAAAATTTGAGAATATTAAAACTGGACTGTATAATAAAAGGAATAAAAGTCTTTGAGTTAAGGGTTTGTTTGGGAAGTCTCCGACAGAAGTGCAAGTAAGTAATTAATAACAATACCAAGCAACAAAACAAAAAAGATATTAAATTAGATTTTTCAATAATATTTTTTTGTGTTTGAGTCGTTAAAGAAAATGTATGATTTAATATATAATAGTTAACAGTGTTAAGAGTGGTAAAAATTCAAATTAATAATCAGCAACAAAGTCTTATACAGATTCACTCCTTAAGCGGCAGCTAGATGTCGCCTTACATTATATAATGTGCCTTCTCTCCGCTTACTCACTCGCCTTTGGATTGGATTGCTGTAAGCCGTCCTGTAGACGGCTGTTTTTGTTATGTATATAATATTACATTTTCATGATGTTAAAATCATTTGTATTTTTTTTAATGATACGTGTAGCAAACTGTATTTACGATAACACTACCCAAAGTAATCTTGTAATGATTACGTAGGTCCTGTCTGCTGCAATGTGATTATTATACGCATATCATTTATATCTGTGCTTTTTATTTATTAATAGCTTCCTCTTTGAATAAAATTTACTCTTTGAATACACAATAACATTGGTAATTATTTCATTATAGTGCCGAAAGCAATGGTAAACCAAGCTCAATTTTTTTGACAAATTTATGGTCAATGAGTTTTTGAAAATTGTATAAAATAACGTGTTTTACTTTTATCGATAGTTTCAGTTAGTATCCTATCTCTATTCGAAAGTTAATCATAGGGGCGCTTCGAGTATAAAAGTTAATATTTTTAATTGCTATCGGGAGCGCCTCATTAGGAGCGCCTCAAAATGGTGCGCTTCGAGAAATACCTCCCATAGAATATTTTAATTTCAAACATTTATCCCATCACCATAAATTTATATATGGCCGTGTGTAAATAATGTCCCAGGATATTATTATATTATTTTTATTATATAATCTCAAATTATTTGACTCTTATATCGATACTTATATTGTACGTAAATTTGATACACTTAATAATAGACGTCACCAAAATACACTAAAGTTAAAAAGACATAATACTGCACTTTTTTCAAAGAGTTGTCTCGGCATGGGTCCAAAAATTTTTAATAAATTACCAAAAACTATAAAAAACATTAGTAACATAAACCATTTTAAATTGCAACTTAAGAATTTTTTAATTGAAAAGGCTTACTACACTATCAATGAGTTTTTAGATGACAAAAACATAAAATAAGAAATGTCCGATCTACTTATTAATCTACCCTATTTATGAAATTTAATATTTATTATGTCATTATTTTGCATGTTTGTTTGCTCTGTATGATTTGTACGCCTTGCAAGGCAAAACATAGTGATACAACACAATTTTTATACCATGTACCATATTACCTATGTTTAACAAATAAATAACTTTGACTTTGACGTGTTATAAAGAGGACGAAAGATGATGCTTTCCGAAGCATGCTTCATATGTAGGTATGTGCATGAAAGCTTATAGACAAGACCAATTTGGCAGCTTTTATCTATGATAATGCTCTCACCGGTCCGTAAGTGATTGGCGAGGTCAAGCAACTAGGCTTAGGCAATAGTCGTCAAGCCATGTCAGAGGCCTAATGGACTGCTTGAATAACTCTGACATTAGGGTAACTTTTGCCCACACGATAAGTAAGTACGTTGTTTTGCCGCAGATGGTTGCGGAGAACTATTTCCACATTCATTCATAAAATTAACACGGGCTAAAATGATATTAGGTGCAGTAATAATTCCTTTTTTAACCGGTTCTATATGTGACCGGTACCATGCGTATGTGTTCCCAGCTATACCTACTGTCCACGTGTTGCCAGATTATTTTGAACAATCGGACTACGGTCATCAGCTTTCGCCCCCTTCATAACACGTTAAAAAATTAGAGTTAAATATGTCCAGATTAGATTTTAAAATATTTAGGATATTGATATATAATGTTTATATCTTAATGATTTAGGATATCTAAAAAACTATTCTACCGTATGTTGCAAATATGGCAGATATTGTAAAACATTACAATATCATTATTAAAACTGACGTGAGGTGCTAACATAATGAAAGATAGTAACGGGTAACTCAAGTAATTAATTTTATGTCGTATTCGCCCTGAAGATGACTTCCAGGAGAAGTTGAAACGTTGGCAGAATCCAACATAAAATTAATTACGTGAGTTACCTTTTACTATCTTTCATTACATTACAATATCTGCTTAAAATCTAATGATTTTATATGCAACACACAATATAATCATTAATTGTCGACTGCAGAGCTTCTACCAATTTGTTTGACATTACATTATTCATATTTATTGCAACTGGTAGGTTGGTGGTTTCAATCAATAATAGTTCAAGTTTAAAATTCATTTCCAAGGAAACTTTCGAGGTATTCGTCGCAAGCTTCCTGTTTACAATAAAATAAAAACACGTCAATCGGTTCTTAAATGTTCTACCTTACCCAACTAAGCTAACTAGCTAATTATGCCAACAAATACCCAAATGCCTTTTCTTTACTCCTGGTCCATTCAACGGTTGCCTGGAAGAGATCGCACTTAGCGATAAGGCCGCCATTTGTACAAGCTTAACATACTCATAATTCTTTCTATGTAGTATTTTTTGCTGTACAATAAAGAGTGACTTGCTTTCTTAGTAACAATCAGTGTACACACGGCTATGTACACTAGGTTCCAATATAAGCTGACCTATCATCGTATGGAAATCCTTTACAATGCGAGATCAGTTTATACTGGAAATTTTAGTTTAATATGTAGCCGTGTGTACTTACCAATTACCGTAGGAATTGAGACAGCCCTTTTGAGATAGAACTTTTCAATTTAGTCGAAGCATAATGTTCCATCACGATTAAACTAACTTTGAGATGAAAAACCGAAATTTAAATCGGTACAGCACTGTTTGCGTTGTGAATAAAAATTGAAAATTCCAACTGCTAATAAAAAAACTCAACTACTTGGAACAGCGAGGAAGTTAAATATTACCCTTTCTTATTGAGACGAAGCAAGAAATAAGGACGGATTATCTATACATTTAATAAAATCGTAAGAAAGCCAAAACTGTACATTGAATATTTTTAAAAAAGGATACCTGGGGCTTGATCTACAATCAATATCGAAGCCAAAAATATAGTTTTTAGAATTTTTGTCTGTTTGTCTGTATGTATGTCCGGGCTAAACTCAGAAAGTACTGCATGGATTTACTTCAAATTTTGCATGAATATTACTAAGAGGTCGGGTCAACATATAGGCTATATATTATCACGCTATCACCTGCGGGGGAGGAGCTGTGATAATTTATAACGTTTAACACGGGTAAAACCGCGGGGCACAGCTAGTTAACAGAATAAATAAAAAATTGTAGGTTATCTTAAGTTTATTTAATATTGCTACGAACCTAAGACTTTATTGACCACAGATCGGTATGTAAGGTATGTCAGGTAATAGGTATTTTTAAGCATTCAATTTTATGCCAAGGAAGAATGGGCCAGGCTAGTTGAACAAGTTTCCACTTATTTAATTTCTTTGGACAATGACCTCCCGTTCGCTTTTTGCAAAAGCCACAAATTGAATGTTGCTTTTAAGGACATAAAATAAGGCCGGTAAACGTAATGGTTGCACTACGATTTATGAAGAAAAGTTGAATCCAGTTTATTAAAAACAGGGTTAATTATAACAAAAAAAAAACATAGTCCTTGTTTTTAGAAATCAGTTAAACAAAAGTGATATTTAGATATCGCTAGGATTTTCTCTTATAAATTTAAAGTGCATCTGTCGGAGGCATCATTAATCCCAATGGATTTCGATTTTAATATTAATTAATATTAATATCTCGGGACAATGTCACGCAGATCATCCTAGCCCCAAACTAAGCAAAGCTTGTACTATGAGTACCAGGCGACGATATACATACTTATATAGATAAATAAATACTTATATACATAGAAAACATTCATGACTCAGAAACAAATGTTCGTGCTCATCACACAAATATTTGCACTTACCGGGATTCGAACCCAGGACCACCAGCTTCAGGCAGGAGCACTACCAACTAGGCTACGGTGACTGCCATTTGTTTTAGATGTGTAACGTCTTCCCTTATTGCTGATATTCTTTGTGGGAGCATACAGGATAGCATAGGATGATTTTGGAAAAGGGCCGAAAATGTGTTATAGTATAACCAGGGAAGCGCACTATTTCATTTGATCAATGAGCGCCCGGAGTGGCGGAGCAATGGCTGTGATATGGTGCCTACCCATTATGCGTAAGGTTAGTAACACGACGTACAATCACATACGACATAGTGTATGCAATTATATAGTAGACCAATCACATAATGAATAAATTGACATAACTCTTGTCATGTTACGTAACAAGCGTTGAGCTGACAGAAAACGACACCCATACCAAGATAAAAGGCATATTCTACAAATATTTATGTAGTGCGAGAATCAAACACGCACCTTCGGATAATAATACATACTTATATAGTACACCCAGACTCAAGAGAAACAGACATGTTCATGCATACTAATATATTCTGTCCTGGGTGGGAGTTATAGCGCTGTATGATGCGTAAAATTATTATTTTCAAGGGCAGTTAATTAGGCCATACTGATAATGGAAAAGATATAAAAAAACAACGTTTTATTCTTTCTTGTGTTGCAAATAAAAATCATTGTAAATTATTGGGAAGATAATGCAATGGTTTTGTAATACAAAATAATTAATTTTTGAAACCTATTAAAGTATAATTTATTTAGTCATTAGTTGGAATTATATTTTTCATTTGGATGGTATGTTTCCCAACACAATAGGTACTTATTTGTAATTGTAAATTCATTATAAAGAATGATGTTGAACATCATTATAATATAAAAAAAAACAAAAACCGGCCAAGAGCGAGTCGGACTCGCGCAAGAAGGGTTCCGTAGCACTATCTATAAACACGAGTAAAAATTCACGATTGTTGTATGGGAGCCCCCTTAAATATTAATATTTTGGTATTTGTTGTTATAGCGGCAACAGAAATAAATCATCTGTGAAAATTTCAACTGTCTAAATATCACAGTTCATCAGATGCCACCTGGTGACAGACGGACGGACAGACAGACAGACAGCGAAGTCTTCAGCGAACCCTATGGGGACGGAACCCTACAAATAGTTTTGGTTAAAATAATGGAAACACGCTGGAATGGAAAGTGTAATATTATTACAGGAGTAATAACATTGATCCGAACTTGTGGACCAGTGGTTATGTAGTCGTCGTCGTTTTTCTATTCTATCCATTGTTTACATATGAAGGTAAGTAATGTATAAAGAATAATTGTATGCATATCAAACATTCAATAATATTTACTATCCACCCATAATATTGTATTACGTAACTAATAAAAACAATAAAAAAAGGAAATTCATGCTAGATACAATAAATAAGAATTAGAAAAATCTAATCAGGAAATGTTACTATTATGTAAAAGAACTCTTTAAAGATAAAAATGATAAAATTAACTATGCGAAAAGTAATTTGTGTAAGAATTGTTAATGATAATATAAATATAATTAAAATTTAATTCATTGTAAAATTAATTATGAAATAAACCTGTCCCAAACTTGACATTTAATTACTGTATTCATATAAAATATTAACTAAAGTTATAAATTGTGTAATAATGTTTCTGAAAAAGTCTAATGAAATGAGTATGATTATTTTATTATATACATATAATAACACTGTAATAAATTATAAGCCGTAGTTTCTTAGTTGTTAATAATGTACTCGTCATGTTGATACCTAAACATATGTAAACAACTACACCGTCACCGTAGCCTAGTTGGTAGTGCTCCTGCCTACGAAGCCGGTGGTCCTGGGTTCGAATCCCGGTAAGTGCAAATATTTGTGTGATGAGCACGAATATTTGTTTCTGAGTCATGGATGATTTCTATGTATCTAAGTATTTATTTATCTATATAAGTATGTATATCGTCGCCTGGTACCCATAGTACAAGCTTTGCTTAGTTTGGGGCTAGGATGATCTGTGTGACATTGTGCCTAGATATTATTATTATATACTATGTACACATGAATGCAAAAGACCAAATATGAAATTATTCAAGACGCAGCGTAGCCGGTCGCCTACGAGGTCACTGAAAGCCGCTGGGTGCGGGTAGTTCAAGACTGGAAATTGAGGAGATCTTTGGGGGAGGCCTATGTCCAGCGGTGGACGTCTTTCGGCTGACATGATGGTGATAATGCAATAATAACAAATCAATATTAAAAAAAACCAGAACACATAACAGTAATACATAAAAATAATAAAAGGTCCGGCATTTCTGTCATCGGTCCATAGTACGGAAGCTCTTACCAGGAAAATTCTTTTATCATCACTGGTTAGTTCGGAAGTACCATTACTTACCGAAGCCATTAATGCCTGGAAAATAGCTTGTCCGAATACGGATTTGCCCAACTATCCGTCCTCCCAGAGGCAGTGGGACCAGCCGTCCTGCATCCTAACTCGGAATTTTTTATTAGATACATCGGTTAATCCCGCAGAGCGCGCCCGCCTACTGGCTGTGGGAGAATGGGAGTCGGGCCTTTGGTTACAGGCGTTGCCGTCGTCTAACATAGGGACCATGATGGACGACAACTCTTTCCGGATCGTTGCCTGCCTTCGTCTGGGGGGCCCTGTGTTGCTCCGCATCGATGCCTCTGTGGAGAGTGTGTCAACCGCCTCGGACACCACGGCCTGTCATGTAGCAGAAGTGCAGGTCGGCTTCCACGCCATATTAGCCTAAACGATATTATTCGTCGGGCTCTTATCACCGCCGGCGTCCCAGCTGTGTTGGAACCAAACGGCTTGGCACGCGACGATGGCAACAGACCAGACGGGATGTCGTTGCTGCCTTGGAAGTTGGGTAGACCTTTGGTGTGGGACGCGACACGCGTTGACACCCTAGCCCTATCACATCTTCCAAGTACCAGTGTGGCGGCGGGCGCTGCTGCTGCCTGTGCGGAGACTCTCAAGCGGCGCAAATATGGTAATTTGATAGGAAATTACATATTTGAGCCGTTTGGGGTCGAAACGCTTGGAACGAAGGGTCCGAGTGCCCGTGGGCTTTATCGCCAGATTTCGAAGCGTTTGGTTGACGCTTTCCGTGACCAGAGGGCTGGCTTTTTCTTTGGCCAAAGAATTAGTTTAGCAATACAACGTGGTAATGCAGCCAGTCTTCTGGGCATATTTTCTCATGGCCTCGATTCGAAGGAATACTACGGCGCCATCTGTAGTTAATTTTAACTTATTTATGTATATAATTTACTTTTTCGTAGATTTAATATTTCTTTCTAATGTAGGTAGTTATGTATATTCATAAGTTTATTCAGGTTCTTTGTTATTAAGTTAAATACTTGTATTATTATATTAAAATAAACTACCGTATACTAAATAAAAGGTTAAGTTTTAAGGGTCCCAGTCCAGGGAGGCAAAACGGAGCGCTTTTGTATTCGCTTCGCTGTCTTTGTCTGTATATTTGTATTTAACGACGCGTCTGGGGTACACGGAGGCATGCCTGGAACCACTGGAACACTATTTTCCTAATTTATCATTTATTATTAGGTGAGGTTATGCAGGCTGTTAATTTAAAAATATAGGCGGAGATCACTTCCTTAGCAATTAATTATTTAGGAAAATCAATCAACTATGCTTAATGCGTCACCAAATCACTAATTAAGTTAGATTTTAATTTCAATTACGGCGATCCGTCGATAATATGCGACTACTATAATGTCTCCAAGCAATAGTGACGTCAAGATGACCGCCCGTTCGACGTTCCACCAGAGTGACACCGACCTATCACTCTTATCTATGCAGTTCTGTTGGTAGTGTCACGGCTGCGCCGTCATATTAAAATATAGAAGTTGGGGCATATGTTGGGATTCATTAATTGCAAATATTAGTTTTTATCACGGAGCTTTTTTTGTACACCGAACGCTTCAAAATACGGCCATTTTATTTTTTTAAACATGATTCAGCGTAACTTTATATAAAGAGGTTTTATATTTAGAACTATTCAAACGCCTAAAATACCCTTTGATATGTATTATTTTATTGTATATTTTTGGATTTCATTTCACTCGATCACAGCGAATAAAAAATGTTTTCTAAATAAATAAAACGAGTCCACTACTCTCCGCTTTTGTATTATACATTTAGACAATTTTTAGAGATATAATTATTAATTATTAGGTCTCTGGGCAGACGTAGAAGTAGTAGCGAGAGAAAAGGATTTTTCTTTATAATTATGTCCCATGGTTTAATAGTTTATCGCTTTTCGGAATGAAGACACACCCAACAAATCGACGATTACTGAAATCGGCCCAAGCTTTGTAACCAAACCGACTTTGTTTCATATACTTAAAAAAGATATATAATTCTAGAGTTTAATATTCGATAACGAATACTTAAAATCATCATCATCATAATTTAGCTTCAAAACTCATTTTTGTACATATTCTTAATTATCTTTTTAGACTTTGTATCCTGCTTATCCATAACAAGTGTCATTAAAATATGTTTAGTCGTAACAAAATAACATATCACGACGGAAATTATCAGAAATATCACTATAAACAAAAGCCTACAAATTCTATTAAAAACAGTTTTAAACATGTTTCTGTTTTGGGTACCACATAATTTAATAATTTTATTAACAAAATCTGACGTTCGCTTGATTTGTGTATTTTTATTTTATATCTAAACCTAAAGTCTAATATAAGCTTATATTGGCTCACAACATAAATTAAGACTATGCTTTTTTTAATTTTGGATGTGTTTACGTTTGGGTATGATCTCACCTGATGTAATACGAAGTGAAGATCTGGTCTAAGGAGGAGGTGACCCTCCTACCTGGTAGTCCGATGAAAAAAGGTCCCCTTTTTTTCACCGGACTCTATGAACTTATCCTCGTTCCTACGAGGGATAAGTTCATGGAGGCCTTGAGCGCATTCTCCATGAAACAGCATGTAGAGAATTGTTTAATTTTCAACCTTACGCCGATGATCCAAGGTTTGCAGCTTTTTGCTTGTTAGGTCTCTATTATCGTTTAATCTGCGAGCGCGTCTGTCTATCGAATCCAAATAGTCTTGCTGATACTTTACGGAGCCATCACAAAGATGAGACCAGTACTCCATGCGGGGTTGAACTTGATCTTTGTATACATTTAGAAGCTGCTGTTAACTACCGTCACACCTGTCTTTTGGTGGCGTTGAACTCGACACTGTTTACCATACCCCAATTGGATATATTCTGGAGGGTTGAGTTCATATGAACTCTCTCTGAGAGAATCGGTTGTTACCCAACTAGCCTTTGGATCAGATATGCATCTCGCTGAAACTGCGATGCAATGTTACCAAATTATAGAAATTTTTCTACAAAGTTTAAACATTTTACTAACTTAACTTTGTCCGCACAATTATAATCAAAGCCAAACATAATTGTACGAGAGGTGTTTGTTTTAGAGTTATGCACCTAAATGGTTTTCCTAATTGATTTAAATATTTAAATCAATTAGGAAATTTAAAATCTTCAAATTAAAAACCTATATGTTATCTATATAGATAACATATAGGTTTTTAATTTGAAGATTTTAAATTAATGAAGAATAAACAATGGTGTATTTAAATCCTTCACATAGAGGACGAACTAAAGTATGATGGTTGTAAGTATACAATGAATGATGATGAATAAATATATCTTGCAATAAGAGATTTATTTCGAAGTGAGCTGCTGATACTTTATTACATCTCGGTCGCTGCAGAGATAAACATTATTTCAACCAAATTTCATTATAATTATTGTTATAGTATACCTATACGTGAACACCTTGTCTATTAATCTGCTATTTGCGATCGCCTGTTTAACTGAAGTAAATTCATGATATTTGACGCAAAGTATTATAGCAAAACTCAAGAGAACACAATACTTGAATCATTGATTCGTAGTTAAATAAAATCGGCCAAGTGCGAGTCGGACTCGCCCATGTTTTTTTTTATACGTCATAAATCGTGAATCGCAATTTGCTTTCATTTAATCAACTGAGATACTTGCTGCTACGGAACCCTTTTCCGTAGCAGCAAGTATCTCAGTTGATTAAATGAAAGCAAATTGCGATTCACGATTTATGACGTATAAAAAAAAACTACTTGCTAGATCTCGTTCAAACCAATTTTCGTTGTTAGTTTGCATGGTCATACATTTTTTTTAGTTTTATCATTCTCTTATTTTAGAAGTTACAGAAGTGTCTCTCGCGCAAACTATTCAATTTAGAAAAACCATTATAATAGAAACCTCAATATCATTTTGTAGACCTATCTATAGACACCAAGTATGGGTACGAAGAAAAAAGAAAATATTGTTTATTTCTATTTTGTGAAAAAATCTTAATGCGGTTCACCGAATACATCTACTTACCAAGTTTCAACAGTACAGCTCTTATAGTTTCGGAGAAAAGTGGCTGTGACATACGGACGGACAGACAGACAGACATAACGAATCTATAAGGGTTCCGTTTTTGCCATTTGGCTACGGAACCCTAACAAAAGAAGGCCAAACAATTAACAAATTATTTACAAACCTACAAGTTTGTACGGAACTCTCGGTACGCGATCTCGACTCTGACTTGGTCGGTTTTTTTTTACAAAATACAGGTTTAACAGCCACTATAAGAACATATTTACACAGTTGCGTTGACTTACATCGACTCATATACAAGTAAAGTAGGAAATTTTGTGATGTGTCCTTGGTTGTAAGTAGGTATATACTTGTTAAACTATTGACAAGTCCCAGATATTACCTTATCTCGAACTGAACTATGACCATTCTCAAATTAGGTAATATTATTTTTATATATACTTATCAATTATTATCAATCATTCTGTATTTTAAACGGATATACTAATTTTCTAGCAGGACTGCTTGCCTAAAGCTCTTAATTAGTCAACAGGATCCAAAGTGTCACTAATATCCTTCATTATAACGCGCCAAAAGTAAACAAACTGAGGAGCTCATAGCTACATAGATGCTATCACCGGTCCGTAAATGATTGGCGAGGTTAAGCAACTAGGCTCGCGGTCACTCCATAGATGGGTCACCACCAAAGTGGCTTAATTTCTGAGTTAATCTGTCGCTCCCGGTTGTAGTCGTTGGATAATATAGTCGTTAAGCCATGTCAGAGGCCTACACTGAGCCCGCTCCTGAGTACCCGCACTGGGGAATCTAATCACTGTGTCACGGGGTACTTTACAAACATATAGTAGACGGACACAAATTACATCCAGACTCAGAACAACTATTTATGAGTCACACAAATAGTTGCTGGCGTGGGACTCGAACCCGCGACACGAAGCAGCGAGGCGACTGTCTTAGCCGCTGCACCACACGTGCAGTCTAATTCTGGTATTATGTTTATTATACTCTGTAGAAGAGCTATATTGAGTCATTTGTTGTTGAAATTTCCGTTCATTATTACTAAACTAAGCAAATTACAGGAACAATAGTTTAATGTGGAACAAGCGGTTTCTCGTTATTCTCATTATCTCCGACAGATAAAACAGCCCACAAGATGATAATAAAAATATATGTTTGAATATTATTATCATACTAAACAGATAATATTGGTGCCATTGTTTCTCAAGGCCCATGTTATTGACTAGTTCATTGTTCCATGAGTAGCGTTCCACTGCAGATAATTAGTATTAGGTTCAATGGGCTATAGGGACAGATATTGTTATTTAGGCAGGAATGAATAAAAATAATAAAATACATAAATGTCAACTTAAATTGAGTGAAAATTTGACGAGACTCATAGGTTCTGAACATGTTTTATTGATTTAAATGTCAAAATTTAAAAGGTTTATCTTTATCGCGGTGTAAGCCGAGTAGTATTGGCTAACAACTATATAAACTCAAATGGCAGCCCCGATTCAGGAAACTGGGAGAATACCACGTAAAGCTCAGTTTTCATCCAATCTCCAGCACACAAGCATACACCTAATAGTGAGTGGTTACTAGCCTATGGACGTTTACAACGCCAGGGGCATAAATTGAGCACTTTGACCCTTGAGAAATAACATCAGTCTTTTAGAAGGGCCAAATGCTGTAAAAACCGAATCCTCTTGGGAAAATCGTGGCAAGAGTTCATTTCACAGCCTCTCGTAGGAGGAAGATTTTCTGAACTATACCTGTGAGATCGTACAATTTCTAGGATGTGCAGAAGAACTCCCTATCCGATGATATGGACGTACAAAGGGACAAAGTATCTTCCCATACTAAAGTGTTCAATTCAGGTTGTGAGCTCGGAGTCATCAACAAGCTCGTCTTTGGACTAAGGTACAACCGGTGTTCCAGCCTAAATATGACAACAGTATTCCAAGTCAGAAGCCAGACACGTCCTTTATAGTATAGTTATAGTGTAGTCTTTGCCTCAGAATGAATTCCCACTTCCTGTATGGCTGTATATATACACACATCAACACAATCTAGGGATATTGAACATTTCATTGATTATCTAGAAAACTATAAACATTTTGTTATGACTGTAAATGGAAGAATTAAAGATAATTTCATGGCCGATATTTAAACATTAACAACACGATGCGATTTTGTTTTTCTAATTAATAAAAGTCTTAAATTAATTAAGCCATAGAAAATTACTGAGTGAACAAAAACATTTTATTCTTATAAAATTATTCAATCGAATTAAATGAATAAAAATCTTACCAAATCTGATAATCAGTAATCGGTATTTCCTCCTCTAACATTAATCACACAGCGGCAACGATTTTCCATACTTAAAATTAAGGTGTCAATGTCTTGCTGGGGTATGCAGTCCCAAGTTCTTTTAAAATGTTCGAAAAGTTGTTCTTCTGTTGTCAAGTTGGGCGGAAAATCCCTCAATGCTCTTCGCTGTAACATGTCCCAGGCGTGTTCAATTGGGTTTAAGTCTGGCGACTGTGGAGGCCAATCTAATACCTGAACATCGTGTTCTCGAAGGGCGGCCCTCACCAGCCGCGCTGTATGGGAAGGTGCATTGTCATGCATGAGCTGAAATTCTTGCCCCGTTAGGGCCCTGAGCGGGACAATGACACGTTCTACTACCTCCTCACGGTATCTATGGGCAGTCATGCTGCCCTGAATCCAAATGAGTTGGGTTCGTCCGCCGATTCGTATTCCTGCCCACACCATAATTGTCCCGCCTTGGTAAGAGTGGACCTCCTGTGGATGTCGGAGACGGCTGACCCTGCCTGGAGTTCTCCAAACGCGTGTTCGTCTCGAATCTGGATGAAATCCATAGCGGGACTCATCAGTGAACAGCACCAATGACCATTGTTGATCACTCCATGTCAAATGTTCTTGAGCCCATAAAAGTCGCCTACCGCGATTGCCACGTCGCAGCGCTGGGACTCGTAGCGGTCTGCGAGCATGAAGACCAACTTCATGCAGCCTCCTTCGCACGGTTTGGTCGCTCACCAGCAGCTGCTGACCCTCCTGGAGCCTTTGCACTAGTTGCATCGCTGTGATATTGGGTAGTCTTCTGGCGGTCATTTGGAGAAATCGATCCTGTCTCTGAGTGGTAACACGATATCTACCTGTGTGCCGTTCTGCCACATCTCCAGTAGCGCGATAACGTGACCACAGCCTGGATACCACATTTTGGCTTGTGCCCAGAGACTCAGCAACGACGCGTTGAATAGCACCGTTTTGTAACATGCCAACTGCCCGTAACATTTCATCTCGACTCAAATGATGGCGTGGCATGACGCTAAAAAGCTTACACAACCAATTGAGAAAAGAAAATAAAACAATTTATCAGGTTTTCTTCAATTAACACGCAAAAAAAATTTTAATGCTACTTCTTGAAATTAGATACAACTCAAGATTGCGCTGTGCTTTGCGTGTTTTCATTTGTTTCTCATTTTAATTTTTAAATTTTGAATAAAGAATAGACAAGGTTTAAATCTGTAAATAAACTTTTTAAGGAAACTAAATAGGTTTTAAACAATAAAGCCATGTTTGATTTCAAAATAACGTATCCCTAGACTTTGTTGATGTGTGTATATATATATACAGCCATTTTTTAAGAAGCAGTTCTTTGTGTTTCCGAGTATACAAATCTTGGAATCCTTGGCGTATAATATATATATATATATATATATATATATATATATACATATATACACAAAGAACTGCTTCTTAAAAAATTCAACAAAGCGGGATACAGTATAGTTTTGAAGTGGAATAAAGTTTAGAGCTAGAACACCATAACAGGGCTCCATGGCGGCTCTGACCATCTCTAATACTCCTGGTGGTTTTCTCCAGCCACGGATACGTCGGTTATTGACGTGTGTACTGATCTGGGTTTCGTCAACGAAAAGCCAATATCGCCACATGACCTCATCGTGTTTACTTTGACGCTGCATTGTCCATTGTAATCTCTGTTGTCGTCTTTGCTATGGGTTCAGTGGTGCTCTCCAGGAGGTATTTCGTTAACAAAACTGGTGTTAACAAAACAAGAAAGATTTCATCATGTCAGCCAAAGTACGTCCACTGCTGGAGCCTCCCCAAGGAATGGGGGATATGTCATAATCGCCACGCTTGGCAGACGGGTTGGCGATCGCAGTAAGAATATAAATATAAAGAGAGTTATAGTTCACAGGAAAACGCTGCTGTCCGTTCTCTGGTAGGTATTCCCTCGGTCGATTTCTACGCCCCCCATGGGATGTGATGGGGTGATGATATTCTATGCCGTCACCATACAGCAAAAGGAAGATTTGAGTGATTGAACAGTCACTACAAGGTCGAGAACCAATGTCACCCGTGGTCTGGTATCTCTGCAACGTAGACCAAAGCTTGGGAAATGGAGTCTCTTTGCGCTATTTCTCTCATAGATCTAAAACTTTTTTCACTTAAACTTCTTCACTCAAAGTTTTGTTATTATTGGTTGCAGATTGAAATTAAAAACAAAATATTTCAGTTTCATAGACTGGATAAAATCCGGTGGGCAACAGAATAATAAAAAAACAACAAGCATGACTTATTTAATTTTTATATGCTTGATGAGTATTACGTTTTTTTAAGAATAATTAAACAAAGAAAATAAAATTTATTATACATATGACCAATTTTTTATTTTAAGCATGTACAAAGTAATTTCAATTATTATAAGTAAACGTAAAGTTTTCGTACGTGTGTATTAGGTACCTATTCTATCTAATTTATATGCGTACATTACGCGCGTTTGTAAAGTTCCCTCACGGTAATTTATATTTCTATTATGATTTTTTACAGGAATATATTTTATGGTTATTACCAATTTGACCTTCCCAGGCTTCAGCAGCAGACTAGCAATTTCTATGTGAAAAAATCTGTAGTATTTTATAGGTTTCTGTAATTATTACGCATTCAAAATCCTTCGCGAATAATCTTAGAAGTTCAGTCTATGTTCAGATCAGTCAGCGGAATTAAAAATCTGTACTCCGGCGATTCTGTATTTTACACCACTAAACTAATTTAAATTTAATTACATCTCTCACTAATATAGCTCGTATGAAAAGAAGAGGGTCAGAAATGTAAAAATAAAAAAAATCCTCCGACATTTGCGCATAACCTAAAGATCTGTCTGCCCTTTTCATAACAACTATGTTGGAAAGAGATGCAATAATTTTAAAATTAGTTTGGTTGATATTGCAAATAATAGGTAAACATTTCTCATACAGTACTATTTGTATTTAATTTTAATTATTGTTTGTTTATGTATATTCTGTATTATAATTTTTTAATTATAAGTTCAGACATTCTGGGATCTAAACTCACGCGGGTTTCAGCAAGAGGGTTGAAGATGTAGTTTATCTATCAAAGACCTGATTGTCTGAATCAGTTATAGTGAATAATAACTTTATTCAAAGCAACTACCTTAAATACCTGCCGTATTTAAGGTAATTAATTAAATAGCCTATGCTTGCTATTACATGACTGTTTATATTATTCTAATGTGAATTTAGGTGAAATGACAATTGACAACATTTCATATTTTTAACTGGCTGGTATTATTGCGTTATTACAAGTAAATCCAAAATTAGGGCACCCATATTTTTCCTTTTTGCGAAATTATGAACTTTTCATTCATAATTTCAACTTTGAAATTCGATGTATTCTAAAAAGACGTAAGCGGCAAATGACGTTATACGTACGATGGAATAGCCATCGATCTTTGCTTTAATGTAACCCGTCACAAAAAATCACTGTCTTGTCAAACTCGTTGGCGCCTAAACTTGTTTACGTTTGTTTAATGTTTTCAATTTCAAATTAAATTAAAATCGTCAATATTAAATTCATTTCCAGTGTTATTATCGTTATTATGTTTCATTAAACATTAAAGTTTCGTAATTTAAAACCGTGAATGACAATTGAAATTTGACATGTCTTGTTTGACATTAATGTTTTTGGTTGAAACATTGGAATGCTTAGGCAAAGGGAAGATTTTCTGAACTATACCTGTGATTGAGATCGTACAATTTCTAGGATGTGCAGAAGAACTCCCTATCCGATGATATGGACGTACAAAGGGACAAAGTATCTTCCCATACTAAAGTGTTCAATTCATCATATATATATATATATATATATACTAATAATACTGTAATTTGTGTACTCGGAAACACAAAGAACTGCTTCTTAAAAAAGTCAACAAAGCGGGATACAGTATAGTTTTGAAGTGGAATAAAGTTAAGAGCTAGAACGCCATAACAGGGCTCCATGGCGGCTCTGACCATCTCTAATACTCCTGGTGGTTTTCTCCAGACACGGATACGTCGGTTATTGACGTGTGTACTGATCTGGGTTTCGTCAACGAAAAGCCAATATCCCCACATGACCTCATCGTGTTTACTTTGACGCTGCCTTGTTCATTGTAATCTCTGTTGTCGTCTTTGCTATGGGTTCAGCGGTGCTCTATTAGGTATTTCGTAAATAAAACTGGTGTTAACAAAACAAGAAAGATTTCATCATGTCAGCCAAAGTACGTCCACTGCTGGAGCCTCCCCAAGGAATGGGGGATATGTCATAATCGCCACGCTTGGCAGACGGGTTGGCGATCGCAGTAAGAATATAAATATAAAGAGAGTTATAGTACACAGGAAAACGCTGCTGTTCGTTCTCTGGTAGGTATTCCCTCGGTCGATTTCTACGCCCCCCATGGGATGTGATGGGGTGATGATATTCTATGCCGTCACCATACAGCAAAAGGAAGATTTGAGTGCTTTCAATTCGTAGTAAAAACGATTGAACAGCCACTACAAGGTCGAGAACCAATGTCACCCGTGCTTGGGAAATGGAGCCTCTTTGCGCTATTTCTCTCATAGATTGAAATTCTTCACTTAAACTTCTTCACTCAAAGTTTTGTTATTCTTGGTTGCAGATTGAAATTAAAAACAAAATATTTCAGTTTCATAGACTGGATAAAATCCGGTGGGCAACAGAATAATAAAAAAACAACAAACAAGATAAGACTTATTTAATTTTTATATGCTAGATGAGTATTACGTTTTTTTAAGACTAATTAGACAAAGAAAATGAAGTTTATAATACATATGACCAATTTTTTATTTTAAGCATGTACAAAGTATTTTCAATTATTATAAGTAAACGTAAAGTTTTCGTACGTGTGTATTAGGTACCTATTCTATCTAATTTGTATGCGTACATTACGCGCGTTTGAAAAGTATTATGATTTTTTACAGGAATATGTTTTATGGTTATTACCAATTTGACCTTCCCAGGCTTCAGCTGCAGCAGCAGCAGACTAGCAATTTCTATGTGAAAAAATCTGTAGTATTTTATAGGTTTCGGTAATTATTACGCATTCAAAATCCTTCTCGAATAATCTTAGAAGTTCAGTCTATGTTCAGATCAGTCCTTTTTTTCGTTTGGAATTAAGCGGAATTAAAAATCTGTACTCCGGTGATTCTGTATTTTACACCACTAAACTAATTTAAATTTAATTACATCTCTTACTAATATAGCTCGTATGAAAAGAAGAGGGTCAGAAATGTAAAAATTAAAAAAATCCTCCGACATTTGCGTAAAAACTAAAGATCTGTCTGCCCTTTTCATAACAACTATGTTGGAAAGAGATGCAATAATATTAAAATTAGTTTTTAGTAATTAGTTTTATTAGTATTTCATTTTAATTATTGTTTATTTATGTATATTCTGTATTATTAGTTTTATATTTTTTTGATTATAAGTTCAGACATTCTGGGATCTAAACTCACGCGGGTTTCAGCACGAGGGTTGAAGATGTAGTTTATGTTGATAGGCCAACTGATTGTCTGAATCAGTTATAGTGAATAATAACTTCATTCAAAGCAACTACCTTAAATGCCTGCCGTATTTAAGGTAATTAATTAAATAGCCTATGCTATTACATGACTGTTTATATTATTCTAATGTGAATTTAGGTCAAATGACAACTGACAACATTTCATATTTTTAACTGGCTGGTATTATTGCGTTATTTAAAAGTAAATCCAAAATTAGGGCACCCATATTTTTCCTTTTTGCGAAATTATGAACTTTTCATTCATAATTTCAACTTCTTTCGATCTTTGCTTTAATGTAATCCGTCACAAAAAATCACTGTCTTGTCAAACTCGTTGGCGCCTAAACTTGTTTACGTTTGTTTAATGTTTTCAATTTCAAATTAAATTAAAAGCGTCAATATTAAATTCATTTCCAGTGTTATTAACCTTATTATGTTTCATTAAACATTAAAGCTTCGTAATTTTAAACCGTGAGTGACAATTGACAATTTGACATGTCTTGTTGACATTAATGTTTTAGTTTAAAACATTGGAATGCTTAGGCAAAGGAAAGTACCTCGTCCGCCGTATAAGTGACGTCATCACACCTTTTTAGTTTTTATTTTTTTCCTCAGTAATGAAGAAATAAAATTTTTTTTTTAACTCAGGATACAAAAATAAAGAAATGGTATTTTTGTTTTAAGGTGGTGTCAGTTTTGAAATGTTGTCAATGCACTTAAAACATTTGAGAATATCATAAAATTTAAGATTAAAAATCTGTAAGGGATCCGGACTTATTTAACCAATTTTGGCTATTTCAAGAAGGTAGGAAGGAAGGAAAAACCACAAACATTTAAAATATTTATATAAAGGTGTACATAAATACTGGGCGAAACTCAAATAGCTTAATAATAAAATACGTAACTACTGAAAAACGTGTAGCATAAAAAACAATCTTCCCTTACAAAATTCAGCTGTGGCAGTTTGTATGTAGACTAAAAATATTTCTTCGTATTTTTTACATAGGTACTTATGTGTTTTATTTAATTAGTTCAGTTTCATGGGTAGATAACGCTCCTTAAGTTATGACCACTATTTTTGTTACACCTTGCGTAATAATAATGTAAATTGTATTTTTTTTTATATCGGTGGGCGACAAACGAGCAAGTGGGTCACCTGATGGTAAGTGATCACCGCTGCCCATGGACACTCGCAACATCAGAAGAATCGTGGCCTTTAAGAGTCAGCAAACCAATGGTCCTGACCCTTCCCTCCACCCCGATGAGCTCTGGCGACCTTACTCACACGCAGAAACACAACATTAAAATTATTAATGTGATTATTAAGGAATGTCTTCTGTAAGGTGGAGGTACTTCCCCAGTCGGGCTGCTCTTTGAGCGAGTAAGAGCTGTGCCTTACCTAATACATACAATACAACACCTAATTTGATATTGAATAAATAAATTTTAATTTTGTTCGAGTTTATTCTGTTTCAAGCATTTTTAGAGGTGATTGTAGTGTTTCATTTTCTATCGAGGAGGAGTGGTTGAACTGTTTCTTGGGAACAATAAAGTTCTTTAAAGTATAGTCAATTTTGACCTCAAGGTTCACCTAGTATAATTGACAACTTGCAGAGAAAAAACCATTTTCAAATCTATCTAGATATCACATATTTTTTTTAATTATAATAATAATAATAAAAGCCTTTATTTAACAATCTTATAAAATTTTATACAATCTCTTTGATATCGACACCAGTTTCGCGAAGATTGTCTTGCTATTCAGCATAGGCCTCCCCTAAAGCTTGCCATAAAATGCGGTCATGTGTCTTCCTTCTCCATGTGGCTCCTGCTATTCTTTTTATGTCGTCTTCCCATCTTCGACGTTGTCTCCCTTTCTTTCTTTTGTGTTGTCTTGGACACCATTCGGTCACATCCTTAGCCCACTTGTCCTTTTTGCTTCTCATCAAATGTCCTATCCATCTCCACTTTAGTTTTTTGATACAATATATCACATCTGTGACTGTAGTTTTCTGCCGGATAGTTTCTAGTTTTATTTTATTCCTTAGTTTAATATTGAGCATACTTCTTTCCATTCCATGTTGGCAGGTCTTTAATGCGTGCATATTTTGTTTAGTAAGGCTCCATGTTTGACATCCATACGTCATAACGGGCAGTATGCATGAGTCGAATACTTTTTTCTTGTATGTCAGTGGTATCTCTGGGTTTTTTACTATTTCTTTTAAGGACCAGTACCTTCTCCAGGATAGATTTATTCTGTTGTTAATTTCTTTGTTTGTCAGGTCTTTTGGAGATATAATTTGTCCAAGGTACGTGTATTCATTTACATATTCCATTTGTGTATCACAAATTTTTATAGAAACTTTTTCTGCATTTGTCATTAGTTTCGTTTTTGAGGTGTTCATAGTCAAACCAACCTTTCTACTTTCGGATGTAAGTTGTTCGAGCATTTTCTGTAGGCTTCCTGCGTCGCCCGTGATGAGTATCAGGTCGTCTGCGAATCTTAGATGGTTCAATTGTGTTCCGTTAATATTTAGTCCATAGTCGTCCCATACGAGCCGTCTAAATACGAATTCAAGAACTGCTGAGAAAAGTTTGGGTGACAGCGGGTCACCTTGTCTAACACCTCTTTGTATAGTAAAGGCTTCGCCTACGCTTTCCGTTCGTACTTTAGCCGTCATGTTCCGGTAGATATTGCTAATGAGCCGAATATATTTTTTGTCTACTCCCTGGGTTTCTAGCGCCTCCCATATTTTTGCGTGTTTAAGGGAATCGAACGCTTTGTTGTAATCTACGAAGGCTATGTAGTAGTCGATACCGTATTCGGTACTCTTTTGGATGACCTGTTTTATTGTGTGAATGTGATCAAGCGTTGAGAAGTCACTCCGAAATCCTGCCTGTTCTTTTGGTTGATTTTCATCCAGTATCTTTGTTACGCGGCTTAGTAGGATTTTGGAGAAAATTTTATACAAGTTGGACATGAGACTAATAGGTCTATAATTTTTTATGTCGTTTTTCTTTCTTTTCTTGTGTATAAGTATTATGGTTGACGATTTCCACTGACTGGGTATGTATTCAGTATTCAAAATTTCATTGAATAAGTCTGTGATGGTGTTTAGTGTTATGTCCAATGTTCCTATAAGGAGTTCGTTAGATATTGCATCTTCTCCTGATGCTTTCCCTCTTTTCTGTGATTTTGTTGCTTTGTTGACTTCTTCTCGCATTATCTCTGGGGTGTCTTCCTCCTTTTCGTCTTTTTGGATTGATGGTTGCTTTACTTCCGATGTCATTTCCTTGTCGCTATATAACTCTCGGTAATAGTCTGTTGCGATTTTCAATATTTCTTTTCTATTTGTGTTGTTTCTGTTGGTTCTTCGGTGAGTAACGTTTTCGATCCAATTTTTTTTAATTACATGCATTTAAATATTAATATAAAGAAATTACATGAATAATGCGCTATATTAATATATGACGTCACTTGTATTGTAGCCGTAGAAGCTACATACTAACAGGCGTTTCGCGGGCAAGGGACACAGCATCCCCAGTTCTTCAATAGAAAAATTGTTAGCAGTTTAAATTAACGCTGGCAACCCCGTCGTTGAGAACAATTCGGCAATGTTACCTATTAACAGTAATACACATTAGCAAATCAATGTGATTAATGATTATAGGTATTGTATGATGGAACTACCACGTATATACGTATCGATTTGTTCAAAATGGAAGATAAAAACAAAATGTAGAAACCCTGACTTGGCAATTTTTATTTGTAAACACACATGTGTTTTTCTGTCCTTTTTGCGCAAACAGTTTTTGTTTTTATTCATTATCTTTGTATTCTTATGTACTTGGCATTCGAAGGCAAGGAAGACATTAGTAGTATTTGTAATGAGTGTTCTTCGACCTCCGAGCCACGACCGCGACCCCGGAACTTAACACTAGTAGAAGGTCCCAATACAATAATTGTTACGTCAATTTTTGGGTAATAAAACTTATGAGTATTAGAAAATTGTGATATTATTAAAGTATGGATACTGAGGCGTGCTTCGCGATCTCTTATTTACAAATTATCATTAGCCCGAAAATGGTAAAATAAATCTCAGTGCTTCCGTTTGCCTATTAGTATATCTCTGACTACTAATGCCAGCGAATCTGAATTTAGAATCCTTCCTAAACACGGTATCGAAAGAAAATTTTCAAAAGTATTTTATTTTCTTTGTGGGACGTTCGTTTTTTTCGTTACCCCGCAGTGGGGCGTACAAATTTCAAAGTATGGATATCGGTCCAGTATATATCCAGTAATCCATTTGAGAGTTACAAATAGGTTCTATTTACTCCGCTTTGTTATTCAATTCTATAAAATATGTGAAAAATACTAATTAGAGGGTGATGCGACATTAATTAAATTTGATATATCTTTACTAAAACTGGCTGCTTTTTACTAGTCTTCTGGGGTCCAAAGTTTAAGTGGAATTTTATTAAAAAAAAATCTTTTGATACGTTTATGGAAGGCTCAAAACATGCAATTGATTAAAATCACAATTGGTCAGCTTTTAATATATATTTTTTAATTTAATAAAAATTATTGAAATGACTGATGTTAGGAACACATTCTCTCGGTTGCCAAACTGTATATAATAAGCACACTTTTATTAATTAGTAATATATGTATTAATTATGTATTTTGTTGGCAACAAATGTTAATGATAGATTAAACTTACAATATAAATACCATTAGTTAGGTTCCTATAGTACAAGCCCTGCTTAGTTTGGGATCAGACGACCGTGTGCAGATAATCCCAGGATATTATTATATTTGAGATAAAGTTACTCTAAAGATTGGCACTATCCGAGCGTAAATAAATGGAAACTAATCAACTCGTAATGATATCCCAATTCATTCTTTCTTGCTTTCCTAAGTTGGTTGTATCAGTTGCCTTTACCATATTATACAAATCAATAGAGGTTCATTTATCAAATAATAAGACAGGGTTCAATCCAGATCATTTACATCTCTGAGCTGTGCCATAAAGTCGATATGGGTAGGGAAGTGCTTGTACGGTGGTAAATTTGGTAGCATTAAAATTACCAAAACGATCTGAGTTTGTTGTTAATAGATTTTTTATTCGAAGCTTACTGTGCAATATTTTTTAATGTGTCAAAATTTATTAAGAAAAAAAACAGCAAGACAGATAATGAGACAAATTACAGGACAAAATATAAAAGGAAGGCTAATGACAGGTTTTCCTTAGTATAACATTGAAAGTGTAGTTGGCAGATAAACGGAGAGAAAATTAATACTGACAATATTTCTTTATCAGACATCGATGTGGAGATATCACTTATCAAGACTACTGTCTACGAATGTATACAGAGACTAGTCCCTCCCTCTTACCCACCACTGCAACTCCTGTAAGCCAGGATCAACAATGAAATGACACTGAGCGGTGAAGCTCAGGCATGTCCCGGGGAATCGCTTTAACTGTATTGGATCCCGCAACGAGTTTAATCAGAAAGAGAAAAAGGAGGAGTTAGTTCCACTTCCCTCCAGAGCAAAGTGGGAGATAGAATGATGTAAAGAGGCTATAGCCTCATAAAATGAGAGATTTGCAACTAGAGAAGCCAGCTGCAAAAGCACCGCGGATCAATTTAAGGGTCCTAAGTGAGCTGTTATATTTGATTCCAATAGTAGGTATGGCAAAAGCGCTTAAACGCACGGAAGTTGTTCCTTGTTGCCACAAGATCCGTATAATAAACTACTCCAGATATTGGTTGCAAGCTGTTTAACATAATATCTCGCTGATTTTGTCAGAGATCACACTCCCAAAGGATGTGGTGAGCAGTTTGTTCATATTCGATTCTACTAATGTATACAGTAGTCTGGACTTAGTACTAATTGCTAGAAATTAAGTGATATACATCGATGTCCACACAATAATCTTAAATTTAAATTCCGGTGTTCCGCAGAGATTGTACCTGGACCCGCTCCATTTTCTTGTTCTCTTTAATGACGTAGTAGATGAAGTAAGACACTGCCGAGTCTTTATATTTGCAGACGACATGGAAATATTAAAGCTATCTCTTGTGTAGATCAGATTCAAATCTATTACAGGAAAACCTAAACAGTAGAGTTATATATGTATTACGTAATTCTAATCCTGTGTTTGCGCACACACTTGAGCAGTATAATATGTCTCGCTAATCTCTATTGAAACCGGCCGCCGTGGCCGAATACCGGCTAGGAGGACATTATTACGTAATGTAATTTTATATAAATGTTAAATATGGAAATAATTATGTACGCCGTTATTTTAGAATGTATCAGTGATCCTTGTAATAGTTTACTTGAGTGAATTGTAAATAATTATGAATGAGTACTCAATAAATAAATATACAACATTGTAGAGTTATATTATAACTTCTAGATCATATCGAAAGTTCAACAAAGGCTGGTCTCAATGGAGATTCACCTGGAGGGTATATATTATCTAGTGTTTAGATGTGTGCGTTAAACGGAACTCAATATACTTACCCACCATACTGTGAAATGCATATTTTTCATTTTCAGACTATATAAATAGTGTTTGATACCACACGTTTCGAAAAAAAAATCGGTTTTGACTAGAGTTCAATAACAAAATGTGTCATAGTCAAAATAAATACCTACTTATCTGAATGATAACCACAAGTACAATTCAAGACCACACGGTCTTGATGACAATATCAATTTAAATAGTGCGTAAAATTGTGGTCACTTTTAAACTTATCACAATAGAAACTAATTCCGCGATCTTGGTCTCTAAGATGTCGACATTTAAAAGCTTTTATTGCTCTATTAATGAAAAGTTCCAAATTACGAATCGTCACTTGACTGTTCGAAAACTACTCGGTACTCGGAGTGTCTTTGAGCTTTGACACGCTAAACTCTCGGTCGCAATTTTAGTCATAAGAAAAGAGTCGTTAGATGTCAGAGGCCTACTGGGCGGCTTGAGCAACTTACACACTCACCACACGACAAAGAAAGAAAAAAGGTACCTAGTGATTACCTTCCAAAGAGACCTGTATAGTCTTTGAAATATACCGTACAGCCTACTTTAAGTGTAATTCAAGATGGCGGTGCTATTTTACTTTAGTCTTTTCATACTTGATCCTTCAACGAGGTGATTGTACCGAATTCTAACTCTATGGTTTTATTTGCTTTGTTGTATGTCTGTGTATGTAAGAAACAGATACAGATCTGAGTAGATACCCTCCGAAGTTCTTATTTTAATCTATACATATAATAAAATCGTAGGAAAGTCAAAACTGTACATTGAATATTTTTTTTAAAGGATACCTGGGGCGTGATCTACAATCGATATCGAATCCAAAAATATAGTTGTTAGAATTTTTGTCTGTTTATCTGTTTGTCTGTATGTATGTCCGGGCTAAATTCAAAAAGCACTGCATGGATTTACTTCAAATTTTGCATGAATATTACTTAGAGGTCGGGTCAACATATAGGCTACATATTATCACGCTATCACCTACGAGGTAGGTGCTGTGACATTTTAAAGTTTAACGCGGGTAAAACTGCGGGGCACAGCTAGTTAAATATAAAATGACTGGAAATGCATGCGTATTTAATACCTGTATTAAATATATGTACTAACACTTAATACATATATTATAGATACTTATTCCTTCATGACAGAATTGCAATAAATACGCCCTATTACCTAATCGTCAAAATTTTTCTTTTTGTTTTAAGCGTTTATGCATAATGTTACGGGTATGAATAAAATAACTTAATTTTCGAACATTTGGTCATAAAATTTACATGCAAATTAGGTAGTTCGCATCCATTCAAGGAATGTATAAGTTATAATTCCATTAAAATTTGTTACGTTTCATTCATTATTATATTATTTATTATTCATCATTATATCTTTAGTACTAGCAAGTCGGGAAATAAGCACAAGGGCCGCCTACTAGTAAGTGATTACCGAAGCCTATGAAGTTCGTCATCTACATGGCATACAAATTGCCGTTTTTTTGCCAAGTTTGTTTTGGTGATCTTGCTCTAGCCTAGCAATTACAATGATGATACAATAAATAATAAAATAGTTTATTTCTCTCTACAAAGTTTATTCAATGTACTTCTAGTTAGAAACAATTACTCATATACATAAAAACTTTTGAAAGAGCTGGAGTTCGTACTAGGCTCGAGACCTGTATGACGAATCTCCAGGCTCCCCCTTCTTGTCGATCTAGTGTGTGTATCATATACAAATAGTAAAGTAAAAGTAAATCAAGTCACAAATGAAACACGTCGAGAGTTTAAACAAGAATAAAAATAAAAAATAAAATATAGGGGTGGTGTGTCTGTGAGGGTGTGTGCATGTGTGTAAGAGGGCGTGATGCGCTTATTTAAGAATGACAAGTAAGTTTTCGGTATCATCGTAATTTAGGCTACTTAACCAGTTTTTAATTGTGTGCTTACATTTTGCCTTGTGCATAGGGTATATGTTAAAAAGCAGTTTATTGACTTTATTGTACATGAAGCCACTAAGAAAACCAAAGGAACGTTGAGCAAGAGCTGTGTTACTTATACAGGTCATTACTGTCCCCTGCTGAGGGTGCTCCTCTGACAACGGTTGGCACACTTCACATGCCATCAAGAACATTTTTAGAGATCTCTCAGACATGAAGGCACTACAAAAGTCAGTAGTTTGAACTCCACCCAACCCAGTCTAATAGTCTAACCACTTGGCTATCTGGTATAATAGGACTACAATAAAACCAGTACTTCGACTTTATGGAATTGACCAGTCGATATGCTATTAGAACGAAAGAATGCGCTACCTCAGTAAATGTTGCGTATAGCGGGATTATGAGTAGGTTTACTAGGTTTAATCTATATATATAAAAATGAAACTCGTTTTCCGTTGTCACGACATCACGCGTGAACGGCTGGACCGATTTCACTATTTCTTTTTTTATTGTGTTTGTTATTTTCAGGAGAAGGTTCTTATGTAAAAAAAAGAATTTAAAATTGCGCGGAAAATAAGAAAATTTAATAATACTTCACAACCAAATATTATTTCTAATCTAACCTTAGCGCTTTGGACAATATAACCTTTTTTAATGTAACTTTTTTTTATTTGACATAGTATTGACAGATAGCGTGCGTTAATAGTCATCGTTAAGACAGGACAAGGTCTGTCGGGTCAGCTAGTATATTATAAATAAAGGATCGTAATATAAATAGAGTCAGTGCACTGCGAAACTACAACGCTTAATATAGAAAATCAGGTTATTTGCATCAGGTATTTTTTGTTCATCTAAATATGGTATAGAATATTAAATTAAGCTTCATGTTTACAAAGTATATGCCGTTAATATGATGGCAAACCATCTCGTACTCGTATTGAATGCTTAATAGATAACAATATACTTACAAATTTTGAGATAAGCTCACCAAGTTTTGTTTTTACGCAAAGAGAACTTTAAAAATTTTACTCAAGTCGCGGTTCATTTACAACTTAATGATCACTTCGAGTAAACGCAAACTTTCACCAACAAGTATTCTACTTACCATGTTCAATTTTATAGTGTATATCCATAAACACAGACACATCACAATTCGGTATTAAGTTATTATGATTGTCACTTGCTAGTTCCACATCCATTATGGAAGAAAAATGCAAATAAGGCCGTAAATCACGTTCGTATATTTGCAGTCGGATGCGCGTGGCCGACGCGCAGACGATTGTGAGTAACTGTGCGCCGGTGCTATCAATGATCGTACGCTATAGTAGTGGGACTCTTGACAGCACACTTGAATACTCCTCCCTCCAATTATCATATTAGGCTGGTGAGTTTGTTTGTTTACTAACAACTAGAAAATAGGTTTGTTAGATTCTCGGTATGGTGTGGCTTTAACATTTTTCTCGTTGTTATGTTTGATAACTATAATATAATACTATAGTATATACTATACATATAATACTATAGTATATACTATATAATATAATACTATACAGACAAATAATGGTCAAAGAACATTATTTGTCTGTATAATTTATGGTACCTACGTTAAATAAAGTATTTTTCTTATTTAGTTATTTAATTATGTTTATTTTACATTTCCATCTTTTTCATCTTTTTAACAGTAAATTTATTAAATATCTTTTTTTTTGTGGATATACCACAATTTTGGTGTATGTCTTGTTGCACACCTACTGCTATTAGTTATTGTTCAGCTCCTATCCATCCTAAGGTTGTCTGGAAGCTTTATGCGATAAGACCGCCCTTTGTACAACTTGTTTATGTAATATCCTATAAAATATGTATTCTTATGGTGTACAATAAAGAGTATTCTATTCTATTCTATTTTATAATATAATATTTAGGTAGGGATGCGCAACACTATTGTATTGATAATTATAATATTGTTGGGTCAGGGGTCATATTCAGAACGTGGTACTTTAGAGACGCCGCGTATTGTGAGCCTTGACCATATAGTATGGCCTATGCTCTGGTTGCCGATTGGGCTTCTGTTTTTTACATTGCTTAATACATTTTTTTTTAATTTTAATGACACTTTGTGGTAATATAGCTTATATATTATATCCTACTAATATTATTAATGCGAAAGTTTATGAGTGTACGGACGTTTCTTAATCTTTCAAGCAAAAAGTACTGAACGGATCTGGTGAAATTTTGTAGTGATAAAGCATATATATATCCAAATAACAAAAAGGCTACAACTCATAAAGTTTAACGCGGGTGAATCCACGGGGCACAGTTAGTTAATGTTATGAAAGACAGCCTCCTAAACGTGGTATTCCTGTATCTTACGAGACAGTGTTCAGCCATACGGAGGTTTGTTTTTTATTTGTATGAAATATGAAAACATATTTTAATTAATTAGAAAGGAACAACGAATGTGCAAAGAACACTTAAAAATTACTCGACCGTATACATTCTGTTCAAGTGTGACCTGATAACCTTATTTATCGAAGAAGTTCATAACAACTATTGGTCTCGGTTAAGTATGACCACCACTAATTAAACTAAATATAATTTAATATCTTTTCCAAATGTTTTTTTATGAAAAGGTTAATTATTGCATCAAAAAAAGAAAGCAATTAGTGCACATTATTATGGTCAGTTTCATCACTAATATTATAAAAAGAAGTTTTTCTGTTCCAAAAATCTTGTCAAACCACGAAATTATATTCAATCTTATTACTGTCTTAATTTATTTTTCATTTTTAACATCATCTTTTAAGATAGATGATGATAAAAGTAACAAATTAAATTATACTAAAATATTTAATTTTATGACCGTCTACATTATTATTATTATTAATTATTTTTATCTCCATTTATTAAAATAAACGATGCTAAAAATAACAAATTAAGTTATACTTTAATATTCGTTTCAATTTACTAAACCTGTACCTTTATACTTAAAAAAAATCTTTTTGGTATTTATAGAACATGCACAAAAAAATTGTGATGCTTGTGACAAACAATTTATAGGTACTGCTATGTTAACCAACGAACGAAATGAATTAATAAAATTATAAATATTATTAATTCGCCAGATAAAGAATAAAAAGCTTTAAAAAAATCTGCATGGTTTATGATAAAAGATCAGGTCTCTCCTTGTAATAATTAATCATGCTGTTCTCATACATACATACATAACTTTAATATATGTACATACATACATACATACATAGACTCACGCCTGTTTCCCAGAGGGGTAGGCAGAGACAACGGATTTCCATTTGTCACGATCTTTGCATACTTCTTTTGCCTCGATTACTGTCATTATATTCTTCATACATGCTCGCCGGTTTAGGGTACTTCTGACCTGCCCTTTCTAATAATATATGTATGTTATTTTATATCATACACTCTTTTTTTTTAAAGAAGATGTCACCATTTATAATATCGAATAAGTCCTATAATCTTATATCTGTTATTCAGTACAAATATAATTTTTATAGCGTGGTGGAGATGGACATGAGGAAACTATTTATCTTGCGAGCGAAAAAATTGAAAATGGGGTCAGATTTTGCATGGTATTTTACACGTATATGTTTTCGAACAAGATATACATCGGAATATTGCTAAAATCTAAAAGCAAAAAGCACCAATTCTGCACCATGTCAGCGCCTTAACATAATTCAACACTGGAATGTATAATTAAGGTATTACGTCCTTGAGTTTCGTAACACAGATGTTATTGATTACATACTAAGGCTTATTTCAATTATATGAATTAAGTATATTAAGTGACAGACAAAGTAATAATGTACGTAGAAAGATATGTAGGTAGCTAATATATACAATTTGTTCTAGACATGTTTAAGACACAATGGCTATCAAAGTAGCAAATTACGAATGTAAATGTTTAATGTTGTACCATCATCAAATCAGCCGTAAGACGTCCACTGCTGGATAAAGCCCTCATCATATGTTTGGGAATATGCCATAATTACCACGCTTGGCAAACGGGTCCGCGATCACTGTAAGAAGGTGATAGTTCTCAGAGAGCTGCTACCCGTTCGATGGTAGATATTCCCTCGGGATGCCTTCTACTTCCTCAACAGGATGACCTGGGGTGATGATACTCGTTACGGAAATCACACATCTTAATAATAGGTCTTTACCTATGAAATTGCCGTTTTGTATGAAAAAATTTAAACGAATTTTTTTCATGAATTTTTTTATTTGTATTAATCGAAGTAATCACCCATGCAATCAATGCATCTTTGCCATCGCAGTGGCAGTTTATTGATGCCCTTCTTAAAGAAATCAGCTGGACGGGAGGCAACAAATTCTTCAAAGGCATTTTATACTGCCTCTCGGGTATTGAATTTTTTTCCCGCCAAGAAGTTATCCAAATTCTGGAAAAAGTAGTAGTCTGTAGGCGCAAGGTCTGGTGAGTAGGGCGGATGACGGAGAGCTTCCAACCCCAGTTCTTGCAACTTGGAGACCGTCTGCTGTGCAGTATGAGGTCGCGCGTTGTCGTGCAGGAGCAGCGGAGACGAGCGATTGACCAATGCTGGTTGGAGATGCGCCAGCTTCTCCATCATTGTGCTCAGTTCTTCACAGTACACATCTGCAGTAATGCTCACCCCGTTTGGTAAGAAGCTGTGATGAATCACACCGGCGCTAGACCACCAAACAGTAACCATCACTTTTCTAGGGGTAAGTTTTCGTTTAGGGCATTGTTTAGGTGCTGAACCAGGATCCAACCAACTTGCTGAGCGCTTGCGGTTATCAAACAGAATCCATTTTTCATCGCAGGTAACAATGCGGTTCAAAATTCCTTCATTTGTGTGTCTGTTGAGCAGTGCAAGGCACGTCTCGACGCGTACTTCGCGCTGGCGATCATTGAGTTCGTGGGGCACCCATTTGTCAAGCTTTTTTACCTTGCCAATTTGACGCAAATGGACCAATATTGTTTTGACGCTAACGTCGAAAGCTGCTGCTAATTCAGCCGTAGATTGTGTATCATCAGCTTCCACAACCGCCTTTAATTCGTCATTGTCGACCAAAGTCTTCGGACGACCGCGAGGTTCATTTTTCAGGTCGAATTTTCCAGAACGGAAGCGAGCAAACCAATAACAGGTGGTGCGTTGGTTTGTAGTGTTAGCTCCGTAAACGTCGTTGATGTTGCGTGCCGCTTGTGCCGCGTTGCTGCCACGACGGTACTCATATTCCATAATTACTCGAATTTTTAACGTATCCATGATGACGAAAAAGATTGAAATGCGATGAAAATGTAACACTAATCAATAAAGAAATGACTACTTTTGGAAAAAAGAATCCATGTTTTTAAAATAAAATTAATTTGAAATTAGAATTCTTAGCCAAACAAAAATTATTTTGATTTGAAATGGCCAGTACTGCAGAACGGCAATTTCATAGGTAAAGACCTAATATTATATAACGTTACCTATTTAAAAACAGGACCGTCGCCAGCTTTTCTTTACTACAACCGATTTAAACAAATTTTATATGAGACCATTTCGAAAGTATTCCACATCGAATAAACATCTAATCTTCATCATCTTCTTCATATCGTGTCGATGGTAAGATAATCAGTTCGTTAACAACGGATGGAATACATACAAAAGAAACATACAGTTTCATTGATAACCTGCTTCTTTTGAAGTCGGTTAAAAATAATAAGTGCTCTAACTACAGTAAATAGTGATAAAAATGGGATCAATTTGAAAATTTCTAATCAAACTGTGGACTACACGTGTGGCGTAGCGGTTAAGACAGTCGGTACGCCACTTCGTGTCTCGGGTTCGATTCCCGCGCAGGACAACTCATAAATAGGTCTCCTGAGTCTGGATGTACTTTGTGTCCGTCGATTATTTATCTCGCACTAATTATATGTAAGTATGTACCCCACGACACACGGATTAATTTCCTTAAATTTAAAATCTATTTATAAATTAAATTTATAATCTGTTAATAAATAATAATAATAAATTTATTCAAGAAAAAATGTGTACAAAATGATATCTATTTCTATATAAATGACAGAGTTGCGAAATAATTTTCGTTTGTATGTATGACTCGTATCAGAAAATAATTTGGGCATCATTTGGATGTAGCGCTGTTTATCAACATATATTTTAAATGCATCATGCAGACATAATGTAAATAGGTAGTTGACATTAGCATTGAATCTCAGCCGTAGGTACGTGTGCGTGTAACGACTGGTTTTGTATTCCAAAATTATATCATCATCATCTTTCATCATCAAATTATTAAAAACCATTTTTACAATGGTGACACTGAATTTATTAATGCGTCCAGAAAGGTTATGTGAATAGGAATATATTATTAAATAAAATAAAAAAAGGTCTGTATTCACGTAGACTTTAAAAAAGCGCTTGTAAATAGTCAGAACATGTTTGTAAGAATCATTACAAAATATTACTACAAACATGTTCTGACTATTTACAAGCGCTTTTTTAAAGTCTACGTGAATAAAAACCTTTTTTATTTTATTTTTTATTTGAAAATGTACAGGGGCTAGTCGTACCTGCGTTTTACCAAACAAACTTTACCTTATAGTCGCTATTGTTGACGAAGTTGTCCGCGTTGACTTCAGAATTAGGTTTAAAAGGTGTTTTTTTAATAATCCCACAAGAATCTAACATTTGACTTAATACACGTAATAAACTATCTGCGTGCCAAATTTCATTCAAATCCGTTCAGCTGATTTTCGTTATTATGAAACAAAAATCCAACCATCTGAACATACCACCTTCCACATTTATAGTAGTAGTAGGACGTGTAAGACTATAAAATTGCGTCCCAATGAATTACTATAATAATTAATACTGCGGTTGCTGACTGTACAATACAATAAAATACAAAAACATACATAAAGAAAATTTTGCATATAACAATACAAAACAAAGCACAATGAGCGATTGTGTTATCTTACGTATGGGTTATCATCAGGTGGGCGTATAAACAGGCTTACTTATAAAACAATACCAACAACCCACTCTAAGCAACAACTTTCTTCTACGAGTTCCACCATAACTCAAAAAAACATGAAAAGCGGCTAGAGAAATAGGTCAAGTTCAAAGGCCCTAGCGCTGAACCCTTCTCCGCGCCCTGCAAGTGTATATTTACGTAATATTTGTGATTCGCATAGACTTATAAACATTCAAGCGATAAATTAAATTAATACTTCTTGTACGAAGATAAAATCTTACAAATTATCAAAACTTGTAGAACAAAACTTGTTGCTTATGGTGTTAGCTAATTAGTCTTGCGAGGTTGTTGGTGCTTTACAAGTTTACCTTTGTAAAAATAAAATCATAATGAAATCATCATTAATCGCCTAAATTGTTTTAACATTGCATAAGTCATTAGGATACGAACTAATGTTACTTAGGTACATTACTTATGTGTTTCGTATCATAATTAAATATTGTCACTACCTAAAATTTTCATTACCCAAATTATGGAAATTTATATTTACCTATATGTTATTTGCGAATTTGAAGTGGCGTTTTTAAATAATATAAAGAAGTAGTTTCTGCCCGCGACTTCGTCCACGTGGAATAGTTTACTTTAGGCTAACGCTAACTTTAACTATCTTTACGTAGAAGTTGAAAATATTTTTAAATAACTGGGGCCACCATCCCTCCCCTGCCCTCCGGCTTTGCACACCATAAATACGCGCGCAGTACTTGATCATTATTTTGCTACGATGTTATTTTAAATCTGCAATATCTCTTAAGATATTCATTGAAATCGAATCGTGTAAATAGCAATATTGTTTTAAATGAAGTACTTGTGATGAATAGTATAATATTCATAATAAGATGCGATTCCATTGTATCACACAATTGAAAAAAAGTGAGGAAGCTTCTCGTCTAAAAATATTATTAACAAAATTTTATAAAATTGTGTCCTCATGGGAGTGTTAGTAGGCAAGGCAATAAGGTGGCGCCCATGGCTCGCACCGGCAGATCACCTTACATTTTTACTCATTTGTGCAAGTGCTCCACGGTATTTGCGGTGCATTGATATAAATGTTATTGTTCACTTAATCGTGATGGAAAATGATACAGCTAGTGACCCAAATGAACCGGCCAACGAGTGAATAACCAACAAAATGAAAATATCCGAAAATTAATGAATTTTAAGGTATAAGAGACAAAGTCTCACTTGCAGCGTGGTAAGGTTAAGGCCTCACTAGACCTTAAAGGGGAGCGAGGGCACGAGCCATTTAGCAAATAGGACCGAACTAAGTAACCCCAGTGCAAAGGGGCACCTCCTTTGGGGGGCTCATGCGCAAAACGTCTCTTTCGCAAAATGCCCCCTGGTCGCATAACGTCTCTTTCGCCGAATGTCTCTTTCGCAGAACGTCTCTTTCGCAGAATGTCTCTTTCGCAAAATGGCTCTTTCGCAGAATGTCCCTTTCGCAGAATGTCTCTTTCGTAAAATGTCGCGCCAGGGACTAAAGAATAAAATTGCGATTTTCAAAACAAAATCATTTATTAAAATTATAGAATAATTATGTAGTCAAAACTTTGGTACCTACTTAAATTTACTTAAGTATTCCAAATAAAAAAAATATCAATAGGTAACAAACACTTTACACACGTTCAAAATTTAGGTCATAAGAATCAATACTGTTAGTAACATATCCACAGATAAGATAATAGTAGCTATTACTAATAGTAACATAAAATGTATTTTAGTAATTCTTAATTATTGTTAAAAAGAAAATTTAAATAGATGTGCGTGTGACATGTCATATGAAACATATCTTGAAATTAACTTTGGTGAATTATTAAACATTGCGAATAAAAATATTTCTATATAATTTTCATAAATAATTACATAAATATATCTTCGCACTAAATAAACCCTAGTTATTAATTAGAATTTGCTACATAAGTTATTATTTTCGTAAACGATTAAGAAAATAAATCTTTTATTAAAAAAAAATTGACTAACTTGCTTATGAATTGTTGCAAATCAAAATAAACATAAACAACAGTAAAACCTAAAGGAGACGGATACGTTTTCATACATTATTGGGCCCAGATGTAAAAAGATTAAAGTGGTGTCAATTAATGGGTCTATAAATGATCAGCCAATCACTAAAATTTCCATGGATTTGTTCAATCTATGAGCAGAGTTATAAAAGATTTAGGCTTAATAGAGAGGTTATGTACCAACCTATTTACTAAACAGCAGATTTTTAAGGGCGATTGCTATTTAATAGTTATCCGTGTCCAGTATGTTAGCAAAAGTCGTACACGTTAAGCAATATCAGGACTCCGTAGAGAGAATGCAGTTGTCGAGGGATATATAAACAAAACAATAAAAAATACTCAAATCACACACGCACTAAACGATACGAGAAACGAGTGACCGATCATAGATTAGGATTCAAAATCTGTCACCAGTCACTGTCAGCATAGATTAAAAATATAGTTGCCAATAACTAATAAATCGATTTGAACGATAACCGATATTATGATTTCTATTTATTTTGTTGATATTTTATTTTTTACTGTTATGTTAATGTATTTAATAATTATCATGATTAAATCGGTTACCTGGAGTCTTGTGCAAGAGGATTTATATTACATTGTTTGAACTCATTAACGTTAATCGATTATAGTAATCAACAACTAATTTAATTCGTGACTTAAATTTATTTTGAGATTTCTCGTTTTCCAGACTGTAAATCGTGTCAATTTTTTACACTTTGAAAAAGAAAATATAACGCTTTTTTTAAACCATATCTCAACTTATTACAGTCAGGCCCAGAAATCCCCGTCACCTTTAGCTATTTGAACATTTGTCAATTAATATTTTTTTAAGAATTGTGTAAGCGTCAGTTCCTTACGCTCAAATTGTTTCAATATTTTTTTGTATTTAATGTCAAAGTCCATATCTTTCTTCTGTCTGTTTTTTGTTTCTGTAAATAAATTATCTGTTATTTTTCTGTTCCAATATTTACTTTGTTTTCGCAGTTTATCTATAAATATGAATAAACTTGGCTTTTTTGGTATGCGGCCTGCATTTATACGCCGATGCGTTGGTGGGCGCAACTTAGTAAGGATGGTGGCATTTTGGGGTACCATTGGTTTTTGTAATAACGTCTAAACTGGTTCATCTGTTGTGTATCTGGAGCTATACTTAAAATGTACCCCCAAGCTGCGAGGATTTGATCAGCCCGCACCAGTGGTATTATTGCAGCTATTCTTGCAATATTTCGCCCTTCCCGTGTACGCAGTAATCCTTTTTTCTATGCGTGTTTCTATATTGCTGCGTTGTAATGTCTATAACATCCTGTTATTTTTGCTTCAATAAATACTGATTTTAGAACGTTTATTTGCGCCATTTCATAATCACTCTTAAATGTTTTACAGCCGCATACTTGGGATTTATTGGGAAGCAATGTGTAAATTACTGGGATTATATTTGTACACTTTTTTATAGATCCAATGTCCAAATGAGAGAAAGACATAAAACTGATAAAAAGGTGGCGAAGCAGACATAAACGTGCCATCTGCAAAATAGGATCCGGGTTTCTTCACAATCTTCTTTACTAATCGTGTTGCAAATACCAAATTTTTTTCACTTTGTCCATCTTCACAAATAAAGAAATTTTTACCCAAAACTTCTGCTACAGTTGTAGATTCGGTACTGGTATGTTGTAGTCGACCCACGTTCAAATAAGACTTTCGTGCCCTATATAACGTTTTTAAATTCCATTTACTCACATGTATGAACCGATTTCAGTTTAATGATATTTTTTCCTGTATTGTCTCGTGTTAGTGATGCATTACAGTCTCGCCTATTTATGCACCGCCAGAAAGTACTCCCACTTTTATTTCTTTTGCTCTTCTGATATCTGTACTCACAACGTATAAGTGTTCTATTTATTTATTTTTATTTTTTTTTATTTAAAAACTTCTTGCACAGAATTGTACAGAGGCGGACTTAATGCCAAAGGCATTCTCTCCCAGTCAACCTTGGGGTGATGCAGAGAAAACATGGTAGGTGCACTAAAGTATCAAAATATTGTAGATGAGAAGATATAGAAGGTACATAAATTACACAGATACATATCATAATATATATAATACATACTATAATATATATATATATATATATATATATACTAATATATATATAAATAAATAAATTATATAATAAATAATACAACTGTAATATGATATTAGATTTTCTTTAAAAGGTATGCGCGAGTTTTCATTTTAAAAGAATAACGACTCTTTGCCATCCTGATTTCCGGTGGAAGGGAGTTCCATAGAAGAATCGATTGTACGACGAAAGAAGAGTGAATGAAATTAGAATGATGAGATGGGCACTGAAGAAGTCTATTATGAGAAGAACGAAGAAATTTACTGTGGTTGCTATGTAGATAGTGAAATTTTGAAGTTAGATACGAGGGAGAAGAGGGAGAATCAAGTAAAGAGTAAAGAGTAGTTAACGCTCTCAGAGACCTACGCTGCCGAATAGGCAACCACTTAAGTTGAGAGCGATAATTAGACACATGATCGTATTTTCGGAGATTGAAAATGAATCGAATGCAGTTATTTAGAAGTCGGTCAAGTTTATTAAGATGATCTGCATTCAGGTCAAAGTAGCACACATCACCATAGTCAATGATAGGGAATATTAAGGCCTGCACGAGCAATACTTTTGTTCCGGATGGAAGAAAGTGTCTAAGACGATAGAGTGACCGTAGAGTATTTGTGACCCTCTGGGAAACACTAGTTATTTGGTTCTGCCAGCTCATTGTTGAATCAATGTGGAGACCTAGGTTTTTAACACTTTGGCTAATTGGTATAGCAGAATTATTAAATGATATAAGCGGTAGATCTTCAACATCAAATCTGCTCATCATGCGAGAACTACCGACAATCATTGCTTGACATTTTAAGGGATTAACAGTAAGCCCGAAGTTATCAGACCAATTTTTGATCAGGTCTAAATCCTGATTTAGTTTTCCGATTACTTCAGGCAAGCTGTCAACACTCGCTTGAGCATATAATTGTAGGTCATCGGCATACAGATGATACGCATTTTGAATATTTTTCGTTAAGAGGTTGATAAAAACAGAAAATAAAAGAGGAGAAAGAATACCGCCTTGAGGGACACCAGTCTCCAAGTCACACCAATTCGATGAAGCTTCACCGATGCGTACAGATTGCTGGCGCCCTCGAAGATATGAAGAAAACCATTCCAGTGGTACGTCAGAGATCATAAGATGGGAGAGGACACATAGAAGGATATCGTGACCGACGGTATTAAAAGCGTTAGAGAAGTCTACCAAAACCATCACCGTGACTTTGGTATCCTCCATACCTGCTCGAATATCGTCAGTCACTTTAAGAAGTGCCGTGGTAGTACTGTGTTTAGGTCTAAAACCAGATTGCAGGGGACTTAACAAGCTATTGGAAAGTATGAAATGTGAAAGCTGTTTCTGAACACAGGACTCCAGTACTTTGGATAAGAAAGGAAGGATAGAAATAGGACGGTATTGGGTAGGGAGAGTGGGATTGGTGACCTTAGGGAGTGGATGGACATAAGCTTTACGCCATATGGAGGGGAATGTTCCGGAATTAAGGGAAAAGTTGACTATGTGCGTAATTGCAGGAAGGAGGTTATCCAGGATAGTAGTAATCATCCGTCGGCTGATACCATCACAGCCAACAGCATTCGATTTAATGGAGAGGATAATCTTTTTGATCTCATTCGAATCCACTGTTGTGAAATAAAAAGGAGAGATATTTGGGCGCGTAAGACCATTAAGAAAGGCTATAGTTTGAAATTGGATTAAATGATCCAACGAAGAAGTAGTAGTGAAATGTTGGTTAAGATCATCTAAACCAATCGAGCTGGGAAGGTCTAAATGACGCGGCTTACCGATACCAAGAGTTCCAAGGAATTTCCAGATACCGGCAGGTGTAGAAGAAGATATGTTATCAAGAATATGACGGCGTTTAGCATTGCGTATCATCTGATTACACCGATTCCTAGCAATTTTGTAAAGATTCCAATTTAGATCGCTGCGCGCTTTTTTGAAGTTGAGAAATGCTCGATCTCTACGTCGCATTACCATGTTTACTTCCTTCGACATCCACGGCGCAGGCAGGCGTTTCAATTTGACCTTTGCTACGGGCGCATGGACATCGTACAACCCAAAGATATTCTTGTTGAAAATATCGACCATGTCGTCAACATTTTGAGCTACTTGCAAAGGTTCCCAGTCAATATTAGATGCATCCTTACGGAGGTGATTGACATCAATCCGACCGAAGGAACGCACGTGCACGACCTTGGGGTTGGGCTTGGGAGGCTTAAGGATATAAGAAAGGTAAATGAGGTCGTGATGGGAGAATCCAGGAGCTACATGTTGCCCATGAGAGGCAACTAAGGAGAGGTTAGAGGTAAGGATTAAGTCGAGCCAAGTATCATCACCTGAGATGTTATGGTGCGTAGGTTGGAGTGGTAACACATGAAGACTGCTTGACTCGACTATGTGCAGGAGTTTACGGGAACGAGGGGAATTACGGACATTGAGGTTGGTATTGAAATCACCCATGATGATGTGATGAGCATACTCGGAACCTAAAGATTCTAAAACCAATTCGATATCGGTGAAGTAGTCAATATTTGGAGGGCAGTAAACCACGCCTAAAACCGTGTTCGACCCTTTGAGAGAAATTTCAAGAAAGAGAAACTCAGCAGAGGCAGAATAGGTAGGGGTGGAAGTTGCTAAAATCTTAAAAGGAAGGTCACTTCTTACATACACTGCAACACCGCCCCCCGCCTTACCTATTCGGTCGTTACGTACAAGAATGAATCCAGGCAGAGAATACGTGGTCGAAAGTAGGTTAGGTTTAAGCCAGCTTTCGGAAATCAAGATGGCGTGAACGTTACAATCTGAGAACGTCTCATGCAGATCATTGTAATGACTGGGTATACTTTGCGCGTTAAGATGGCATATATTTAATAAATGTCGACAATTTCCTGAAAAGGTTTGCCGTACTAAATCGCCGAGGGTATCGGGCAAGGATGAAAAACTATCATTTCCTGAAGTCGTAGATTCTATTACAGAATGAAAAGAATCATCATCACTATCGCTATTTGAATAATACATAAATAAATATTAACAATATAAGATAAATATATAAGATATATAAAAATACTATATAATAACGTTAAGTATAGTAGTGCTATGCAGTACACACACGTGGGTATACTCTGCACCACCCGCCAGCTTACAAACAGGCATTAAACACAAAAAAAAATATATAATCACAGAGAAAAAAAAAATCAAGATAACATAACGTTAATAAAACATTAACATTTTAACGTAATTTGGAACGCATCCGTTCAGATATGGTTATAGTGAAAAGTAATTTTGACTAATTCAAATGACAAATAGAAAATTATTGACAACAAAACGTAGTTTAGTTTTAGTTATATACTCTTTGGACAAACCTTCACCATACAGGTATTAGAAATTAGCAAAAGTAAAGCAAATATCAAATTATTAGAGGGTAATGACTGATATAAGTTATTTTTCCTGACCCTCAAAATAAGTGGCATTATAGAAGCCAACAACAAACAATGATTCCTAGAGGTAAGTAAAATATAACAAATATACAATTACAACGTAAATTATGAACTTTTGCAAAGTTTAGCACTTTTGATCACAGAGCACTATTTTTTCAGTTCATCCCCGCCGCTACTACCAGGTGTCGACGGTTCCACCGTGGTCTTTGGGTACCTGGCATAAAGAGAAGTCAGCTGCTCAATTGTAGAAATCTTGTGACGGATTCCATCTGCAGATTTGATGAAGATAATGGAGTTTTGAGACCAAACCGTCCGAAAGCCGAAATATAAACGCGCTTTTGTGAAGACTTCCTGCCTGGCCCTAGTCAAGAATTCTTTCACTGCTACAGACGAGCCCTTTAGCTTGGCTTTGGCCCTCCAGACAGCGTCTTTAATGTCTAAACTAGAGAAACGAACTAGAATGAGTCGGTGGTGATCCTTGCGGGGCACACCAAGTCTGTGACATGCTTTGATGGCTGATTTGGAAACATCACATAAACCAAATCTTGTCTTAAGGGCATCCAGAATGGTCTGAGAACAGTCATCTTTGTCTTTTTCTATGAAACCAGTGAACACCAATGCTTTGCGCCTGTTTCTTGTCTCCAATTCATCAATTTGATTAGAGAAGTCATGTATTTGCTGCCGAAGAATACCCAAGATGTTAAATACCAGTTCCCGGAAGCTCCGAAGCTCTTCTGCCACTTTGGCCACAGTATCTTTAGCAGTGCCTTTTGAAGTGCCGGCATTCTGGATTTGGGCTTGCAGTTTATCAAGCCTTCTGCAAACACTCTCCTCAAGCTTATGTTGGGTAGCCAATACTTCTGACAGTTGGGACATCTTTTTGTTGAACAAATGTTCTTATTAAAGTGAAGTGAAGTGAAGTGTAGAGGTTAAGCTGGCAGGTGGTGAAAATATTGATGCTAGGTCACATAAAATGTGCTGCAAACGTAAGTACTCACTAAATTAGGTCGAGGACACTAAAAATGAGTGATTTTATATCATAAAAATACTAAATTTTAATTTTTAATACAGAGGAACAAGTTGACAGTTATTTCACCTACCCCCAAAAAAGTTTCTATGTCCTTTTTGATTACAAATGTATTCGATTCCTTGATCCATGTTTAAACTTAAATTCACAACTGTTTTCAATTAAAAGTAGACAAAACACAACTCAGTTATAATTAATAACAAATACATCCAGTTTTTTTCTAACTACCCTCAGATATTATATTATGAGTGTTGCCATCACCGAACTTTAAATTGTACCAATTTATTATTTTTAACTGTATCAAAATATATTTTTTCATTTGGTATACATACTTAAGTTGATTTAAGTACCAAAATGTTGACATCATAATTATTCTATAATTTTAATAAATGATTTTGTTTTGAAAATCGCAATTTTATTTTTAAGTCCCTGGCGCGACATTTTGCGAAAGAGACATTCTGCAAAAGGGACATTCTGCGAAAGAGCCTTTTGCGAAAGAGACATTCTGCGAACGAGACGTTCTGCGAAAGAGACATTTTGCGAAAGAGACGTTTTGCGCATGAGCCCTTTGGGGTTCTTTGTTTTTTGAAAAGGCAGTTGAAATACTTACGCATGCCACCCGCAACAACTGTTGTAAACCTAACCTGCCGTGGACTTCTCTTTTGGGTTCCTAAACTCAACTTAGGGCAGAAACTGACGAGGAGATGCATGAGATGGTGGAGTTTTAGGCACGTTTTGTGCACTTGTCTTCTAATCGTTGTTAACACGCCGGCCACTCGTATGATTGAGGTTTCCATTTAGCATTGTAGATTGCAGATTTGTGTCTCATCTCATACACCACGTGACAGCTGACAAACACGTGCAATAAACACAATACGGCGTAGGCGACTGTAAGTAAACTGTCTCTTACTCAGATAACATATCTGAGTCACTGCAGTTGTGGGTTAAAGACTAAGTCAGGTTGTGGGATGAATTATTCTGGCGTGCATTTGCTAAAAAGCCGTTATAAATGAAAATTTCTCATGGTAAATGCTACTCTCCAAGACCGTATTAAAGTGATATTGACCTTATTATCTCATTGTTTTGTTACGACAATTTAGTGATTGTACGGCAGTATTTTGATTTATAATACAACACAATATATCAGAACATGGTCACCCCATCTCATCCCGTGGGGGGTGTAGAAGTTGACCCAAGGGAATATCTACCAGAGGAGGGCAAGCAGCATCCTTCTGTGTACTATGACCATCTTGCTGCGTTCGCCAACCCGTCTGCCAAGCGTGGCGATTATGGCATACCCAAGATGAGTCTCGGAGGAGGCTTTCGTCCGTTGACTTTTTACAGCTGTTATGACGATGATGACAAATACTCTTTATTGTTCACCAAGATTTACATGTGAGAATCAACTGTAATATTTGGCGATATTATTGCTAATTGCGATTTCTTTTAATACAACCTTAGGGTGGAAAAGATCAGCAAAGAGAAGGAAATAACGAGAGATACGGGTGTAACAAGTTAAGGAGAGAGATAGTATATAGAAATATACTAGTCTATTAAGTTAAAAGAGTTAAGTGCTAAATTATAAAGCATTGCAATATCATCATCATTACAGCTAAATAAGTCCACTGCTGGACAAGCCTCCCTCAAGAATCGTCTTGGGGGGATATGCCATAATCGCCACGCTTGGCAGGCGGGTTGGCGATCGCAGTAAGATGGTCATAGTAATCAGAAGGAAGCTGCTGCCCATCCTCTGGTAGATATTCCCTCGGGTCGACTTCTACGCCCCCCACGGGATGAGATGGGGTGATGATATTCTGATTCTGATATTTGTCGCCGTCACCACACAGCAGATATAAATGCAATATATAAATTAACATATATCCGTTTTATTTTGGTCGTGTTTATACCTAGTCGTCCATACATAAATAGTTTCAACATAGTCATAATTTTAAAACATAATAAGTTAATTCATTTCTAGAATAATTGAAGATCTATACTGTAATAAATATGATATACCAGCACCTTATTTTAAAATATTATAAATCATAGCGCGCTCCAGAATATATTAAGACTCATGCGGTGTGTATATCTGGTATTTTTTTATAATTATCAAGCTTTACGACCCTGGCTTCTTCGGCCTTATGAGCCAATTTCAGTAGTATACCTATATATTTAATTTCATCGGTAATCGTCAATAAGATGTCAAGTATAGTCCGCCACAGTCAAGTCCTTGTCCTACCCCAGTAAAGCAGTGAAGACATTACTAGAGGCTTCTATGGAGTTTTAGATGCAACATAGAAAATCGCAATTCACGGCAATATGGCACTTTTCTCCACTTGTGTACGTTGTCGGAGATATTATAGCTAAAAATCCACCATAATTACACATAAAAACTCGAATTAAATACGCATCTAGGCATTGTTTCGTTTTTGAAAATGAAATAATGCGTCGATGCGTATTTTCCGCGGTGGCGTCAAAACTCTCTCTGTCAAATGTTTTTTTTTTATAATGTTTTCGGTTCTGGCTTCTTCGGCCTTATGAGCCACTGTCAAATGTCACCGCTTAGTGTTGTCACATTAATAATGATTATTAATAATAGATAATTCAAATAAGTGTGCCATCTATTCGGTTCGTCTACCTATCAAACAGCACGGCTTGATGTTGCCACATTATTAATAATCATCGACAATATTGTCTGGAGCACGCTATGTGTTGGTTGTGTAAAAAAACTCTCAGCATCAGCCCGAAGTCTGGGAGTTGGCGGTATTATGCCTCGGAGAGCACGTAATGCCGTCGGTCCTGTGCCTGACCTCTTTCCGGTCGTGTCTCTAGGCGTTCCATCGGATCATGAGAGTGATGGAATAGAAAGTGCTCCTGTGTTTGCGCACACACTTGAGCACTATAATATGTCCCGCGCAGATGGCTAATCTCTGTTGAGACTGGCCGCCGTGGCCGAAATTCGGCTAGGAGGACATTATTAATCTGATATATAAATAAACTAGCCCCACTGTGTCCTTTTTATCTTATTTCGTTCATTATACCAAAGATAATAATTACAAAAGTTATACTTACTACAAACTATCATTAGTCTTGTTCCTCAGCCAAGAGGAAAAAATATACAAATGAGCGAGAATTATATTATATCGCATTAATTATGATAACAATGTGTTAGAAAGAAAAACCATAAATTACGAGAATCCATCGGAGATTAATTTGAAGTTGATTTGAAAATTAATTGACACGATTAGGGGCTTTACTTAGATAATGGTAGTTTAAATTCTGTCGGAATTTATTATCCTCAAAAGTTTGGTATAACCTTAACATTCCAAATATATTTATTGAATACTAGGTGTCCCTGCGAACTTCGTATCGCCATATTTTTCTGCCGTCAAATTGTTCGTTTTTCCTTCCGGAGAGAAAATAATAACAAAAATAAATAGTTCTGAAGAAAAGACAAAGAAAAACCTCTTCAGTCTTTTTTCTTATTTGCACACTCACTTTTCTGATATTCTTAAATATTTCGATATTTTATAGATATTTTTTGATAATTTTAATTATATCATTTTTATATATATAAAAATGAAAAATATGTATTAAGGAGTAGATACATATTATTCATACATTTTTATATAAATACTATCTACTGCTATCATGGCAACTAAATGGCCTTTAGAGGCCTATTACAGTCCACTAGCGCCGCCAATCGAAAAAATGTCATAACTCGTAAATAGAATCAAAAATACAAAATATGTTCTATTATTACTGTGGAAAAGGCAATAACGTAATTGTATAACACCTTATCAACACTTGAAATATAGCTGTTTAGCTAAATCGTGCATTCAAAACATAAACGGCCGTTTTTGTTACAAATGCACGATTTAGTTAAACAGCTATATTTCAAGTGTTGACAATGTGTTATAAAATTACGTTATTGCCTTTTCTACAGTAATAATAGACCACATTTTGTATTTTTGATTCTATTTACGAGTTATGACATTTTTTCGATTGGCGGCGCTAGTGGACTGTAAAAGGCCCCTTAAAGCTGTTTCAGCAAACATTATACGAAAATATCAATCTGAGCCGTTTATAAATATTAAAACGTTTAGGCTAGGTCAAAATGCAGTGCTCTATTTTGAGGTGTGAATAATTAAAAATTAAAATGTTTATTGTGTCTCAAATGGTTGACACAGCCCCAGTAAGTAATTAATAATGCTTGTTTTGGGGTTGTCTCGCTACTTTCCTTATTTCATAGTTAACAATATTTGAGAAAAATAAATTGCGACATCCATACTTTTTATAAAAAGGCAGGTAAGGAGAATCTAGTTACCCTGTAGTCTTTTCTGTGATCGATATTACCACATTCTACCTCAAACTAAACAAGAGAATGCACACTTAATTTAACTTATAATTAATGTACTCGTTGGTCTAGCGGTAGCTTGTTCAACTGCAGATAATGAGGTCCTGGGTTCAACAGCCGGGTCGGGCCAAAAAGTGATTTTAGGATTTTTCCGTAAAAGGAAATTTCTCAGTATCAGCCCAAAGTCTGGGACTTGGCGGCATTACACCCCCGTGTCTCGGAGAGCACGTAAAGCTGTCGGTCTTGTACCTGACCTCTTTCCGGTCGTTAGTCGTCCCATCGCATCATGAGGGTGATGGAATAGAAAGTGTCCCTGTGTTTGCGTCACACGTGTGTATAATATGTCCTGCGCAATTGGCTAGTCTCCATTGAGACTGGCCGCCGTGGCCGAAATTCGGTCGGGAGGACATTATTAATATTAATTAAGGTAATTATTAATTATTATATTATTAAATTGTATGTCAATTATGTTGTAGCTTAAATAAAATACTAATGAATAATAAATATCTAGCCTAAACTAAGCTAAGCTTGTATTATGGTCTGGACAATGGATAGAAATTTATATACTAACTTTATTTTTTGTAATTGAGCTAATACTGAAAAGTTATACTAAAAACGTCAACAAGTTGGAGAATACCATCCAAAATTGTACACGTACTCATAAGTGCAGGCACAAAATCTGGTTTTCCTACCCGCAGATTTGTGTAAAACGTAAGTAAAGTAGGAAATTGCCTTCATCTTCATATATATATATTCCCAATTATTCTAGTTTAATAACCTTATGAAGTAATTAATAAATTACATTTAATCGCCCCGATAAGCAACTTTTATCTTTATTAGATTAGTTGTACACTATTTCCAGTAGCTACAATTGAATAATACCTAAAAATAATACATTGACAGATCGATACAATGTTGTGGCTTGTTGTTTATCAAATAATTAAAACATCTTATATGATAAACTATTTACAGTAATTAACTGCCATGTGGGTCTAATAGCAACCTGTTCAAACTCCGATAGATACCGAGGTCCTGGGTTCCAATAGCGGGTTGGACTAAAAACGTGTTATTATGGTTTTGTGTTACGAAAAAATATCAGCACCCGCATGGAGTTAGGAGGTTGGTGGTCTTAGGTGAAAAGCCACCCAGCCGACTGGAAAATGTCTTTCATATGACATTTTCCAGTCGGCCCTTCGGATCATGGGAATCTCTAAAATATGTCCGGCGTAGGTTTTGAGACTATTTGACACATATTTATGAATTAATGTTTATTTTTCTTAATAGAGTGGGTTATCGCTCTACCCTTGACACTGGTAGGGAGAAACACCTTTTTTTATAAGGCAGAAGAATGCCTATGTATGCCAACCGCAACAGATGTGTTGGTTGGCCGTGCCTGAAGGAGGAGCCCCTGAAATAAAGGATTGCTGCCCCAGTGCTCCCTTTTGCACCATGTCAATAACTTGTCCTCCCGGATAACCGGCTTCTGTCAAACAGCATAGCGCCACAAACAGATCCCTGTCTCCTGGATCTGCTTGCAAATGACTAAGGGATACACCATGTAATTGAGCAGTAGCACCTCCTATGGAATGGCAACATTATGGTAACGTTTGGGGGATGCCTATGTCCAGCAGTGGACGAAATCAGGCTGATGATAACTTTCAAATCTTTACTGCGCGTGTGGTGCAGTGGTTGATTGCCTCTACTTCAGCGGCCTCGTGTTCGGGTTCAAAACCCGGTCTCCATAGTTCGCCATCATTAATTCAATCAGAATCGTTATTGCATCATTATAAAAACAATAAAAATAAAATATCAAACAAAATTAAGATCATTCGCGTTGTGGACGATGTTTCTGCCCATTCTATCAAACAGTCTTAGTAGTAACTAAGAAGAATATCAGATCGTCCATGACGATCCATGGCCCAAAGATTTACAGATGGGGATATCAGCAGGAAGGACGTGGTCCATGATTGGCTTCAACGTCAACCGATGTTATTCCTCTATATTATATCTTTCCTCCTAACTTAATATCTTTCAAATCAACTGGGGTAAAGTGAAAAAAAAATAACATATTGGAGCGCGTTAGGTAGATACGAGTTAAGAAAACTATTTGATGATTCACCCCATTAGGGTGCCCTCAGGTTCGTTGTTTTCAATTCTTTAATTTAATATACTATTGCTAAATGTAACAATAATAGCTTAGGTACTTGCTATTTATTATTTATTTAAGGATATAAAATATATGTGACGAAACAGACCACACGGACGGACTAATTCAAATTTTTTTTTGCTATTTACTGTATTTAAACTGTGTTTATGTAATACATTGTGAGCTTGACAAGTACAAGTGTATGTTGTAAATACCCAAGTGCTGAATAAATTTAATTATTTAATATAGTAAAACCCTGCAAACAATAAGTTAAATACAAGATGATGTACTTACATACATGTCTGAGTATGCATTAGCGATCCGAGGCCACAATAGCAACGAATCTATGGTACTGTAATACTTATGGCACGGTTCTTTTGTTAGAACGAAGTTCCTTAACCGCTCAATTGCTTCAAAATATTTTTTTTTACCCTCGCGTGCTAGCTGCTCTCGGTGCACGGCGAGCGTTCAACCCGCCTCAACTAAAACTTGATTTATGGTTTTCCTAAAAAGCGCATTTTGAAGGTTTTAACTGTTCCGTATAGCCAGTAAAATAAGGTACAAAAGTGTATATGTTAGGTTATTTAAGCTCAAATAAACAATATTCCATTAGCGTTAAAACTAGAGGTGCGAGTAAATGTTAGTGTGTGAGTTCTAAATCAAAATTACAGAAAATTTAAATTAAAAAGTGCATAAATATTTAATATATCCATAAACTAGATGAATTACTTGATATGATCATGCACATTTCAATATTGTTCATGTGGAAGAATGACAAAAAAACACGGAACGAAAAGAATACACATATTTTAAAAGTCGCTCACTGAGATTCAACTACCAATATTAGAATATTTTAATTCCGTGAAGTTGGTAATAATACGTTTTGTCTATGCTCTTAGTATTAGAATTGTTTTGGATACGTTTAAATAGAGCTCTAAGCCATTGTAATAAGGATCATAATGATTTTAAAATAAAATGTCAAAATGCAACCACGGTTGCAGCGAGCACGGTAGGCATTTGAAATTTTGCAACTGTGGTTGCAGAAAGCAATCGAGCGGATAATGAAGCTTGCGGGAGATGTTTAGAAATCGTTACCTAATATGATAACGTTCAATGCTACTTTCTCTTTTCCTCTCTGTCTCTTTCTATTATATACGTGTATGTGTGTATGCGAGTATCGAAAACCAAGCAGATGAGCATTGTTGTTGGTTGTTAAAACTTATTGGGTTATTTGGTAGTGTTTATTAGGTATGATGTTTTTAAAATAATATTATAATGTAATAATGTCCTCCTAGCCGAATTTCGGCCACGGCGGCCAGTCTCAATGGAGAATAGCCATCTGCGCGGGCCATATTATACACTAGTGTTTAATATGTTGCCCACACAATAGCATGCGCAAATACAGGAGCACTTTCTATTCCATCACTCTCATGATTCGAGGGGAAGACTAATAGCGACATGACCGGAATGAGGTCAGGTACAGGACCGACAGCTTTGCGTGCTCTCCGATGCACGAGGGTAAAATACCGCCAACTGGCGGACTTCGGGCTGATACTGAGATTTTTAACTTTTTATAGAAAACTGCCAAAATCACTTTTGGTCCGACCCGCGCCTGTGCCCGCGCTTTGAATTTGCGGTTGAACACGCTACTGCTAGGCCAAAGGGGCAATAATATTATAATGAAATAATGACATTTATTCAGCACTTGGGTATATATTTACAGACACTTGTACTTGTCAAGCTCACGATGTATTACATAAACACAATTTAAAAACAGTAATTAAAGCAACAATAATTTTTTTAATTAGTCCGTCCGTTCGTCATATATATTTTTAATATCCTTAAATAAATCATAAATACCAAGTTACTAAGCTATTATTGTTACATTTAGCAATAGTATATCAATTTAAAGAATTGAAAACAACGAGCAGTTGGCTAGCGCAAAAGGCTCTCAACCAGTAGCTTAATTTAAGCGACTAATACCTGAGGGCATCCTTATGGGGATCGGGCCACAGCTCAGGCAGCCGCTGAAGTAAAAAGATGGAATTCGAAATGGGAGTCAGATCACTTGCACGGGATTACCGATCACGTGTTAAGGGGGCAACGCGATCCTCGCCACTGAGGATCCTACCCTAGCTAGCCTGCGGCTTTCTCTAGCTACCTAGGTGGACGACCCGGAGAAGAAAGCCACAAAGAAACTCCGGGCTTGCTTTTTTCGTCTTCTTTTGCTTTTTGTTTTCGATTTTTTTATATCTTTTTTTAACATTGTTTTTGTTTTTACATTGTGATTGGCTGATATGTGGGCTAATGCACGCACAGGACCGATGACATCTAGTTCATCAAAATAACTGTGAGGTAATAAACAATAACATTCCATTTCACTCAAGCAATTAAAATAACCTCTTGCAAGATGAAAAAACGGTGGCTGCATCCGCGCACATTTACAAAATTAACAAGTCACACGAAGTCGACTAAAGGCGACGACTGTATGAGACAAAAAAAAATGAGCACCCCAGCAGCAGTTTGACCAGTTACCGCAAGCAGCACCCGTTCACGAGTATGACGTGAGGGCCAGCCATCGCCTCCTTCGCCATATTAGAGGGAAGGAAACGACCCGACCCACAACGCCACCGCAAGCATTAACACACAGCTATACTATCGTTCTAACGTGTATATCTTCGGCGTCGTAGCGTTCAGACAAAAGCCTTGATTTTATTGAAACTGAAAACTTCGTTCCGTACCTCGAAAGGTAAATACGGAACTCTTATAGAATCGCTTTATTTTTCGCCAGTCCGTCTGACTGTCAAGACCCTTTACCTTGGGAACACATAGAGGTATCAAGTTAAAATTAAAACCATAATATACTACAGTTCCTTGAAGCTGTGCAAAAATCAAACTTCTAAGTAAACGTAAATAAATATACGGCCAAAAAAACTAAATATTTCGACACTCACAAGGGAATCAAAACTTATAGGGTATTTTCCGTTGCCCTAGAGAACCCCATTTGTGCTAGAACTATTAAAGTAATACCGTCTTATACTACAAGTTGTTTCTTGACATTGTATAAATTATTGAATGTACCTTCGGTATATTCAGCCATCTTTTGTTCTGTACACCACCTACTACCCCTGTCTTTCTATTCACTAACAGTTCTGGTCCATTCATCGGTTGCCTGGAAGAGATCGCTTTTAGCGATAAGGCCGCCACTTGTACTATTTCCATTTAAATGTATTTTTTTTACTCTAAGTTTATGTCTTTGGTGTGCAATAAAGAGTTATCTATCTTATCTATCTATAAATATTTTATGTAGCTTTACAAACTACTGTTTATTTTCTGGTAGTATTAGTATGGGCAATTTGTTTGTTAATGTAAATTATTGAAACATGATTACTGACCACATTGTTTTAATTAAATACTATTTATATAAATACTGCATAAAAATAGCACTTATTGCTGAATATATATGCCAGTGTATGCATGTCTGTGACATCACATCTCCCAAACTTTGAGTGACGTAAGGAGTGCTTGTCAATTATATAAAAATATCATATTATTAAACTTTCGTCTAGCGTACACTAAATATATGGCAGACCCCAGTGTTTAAAAGTAATTATACTTAAAGAATTAGGTAAGACATCCAATAATAACAGTTTAAACTGAATACTACAAAATAATGCTTTAAATGTACTTACGGTTGTCAATAGCTAAATAAATATCCGTGTACACGATAAGGCTGCCATCTTCGTAACTAATATCGTCCCGTCCAGGTTCCACATCCATTTTATCACAAGCTACACTCTTAATACCAACAAGAATATGGTGTGGCGGATGGTCCTGATTACTGTATTATTCGCGGAATTGGAAAATTGGGAACGCAGGCGCAGCGTGGCGCAGAGACTGGGATCTCGAGAGAACTATACATGAAGCTACCAACTGCAATAGTATTACTCGTTACTGTGTCACTTGCACTTGTACATATAAGGATGTATTAGTGAACTGTTCCACTTATCTGCTAATTATGTTAACATTCGATAAGGGTTAGATTAAATTATGTAATGTCACCGTTCAGAACTGATCAAATAATCAATAGAAAGTTTATAATTGGGAACAATTATAGACTATAGGATTACTATTTTACAATAAAACAGTTTTTTATTAGATTAAGTTTTATTTATTTTATTTAGATTAAATTTAAATTCAAATGTAATTCGATCTAATTGAATATGGTTACTTTAGTAATCTAATTGTCGAAAAATTAACTCCAGGAGCCGAAAACCCTGTACGTCCTTCAAGGCATGGTTAAAAGAACCGAATGAGAAGAACCAAACTACACATAAACTATAACTATTTCTGAAGGTTCGATATTCGAGTAGAATCCTTTTTTGCTCATGTATCAAACCTTTAGTAAAAAGGGACCATCCATTTTATTTTTATTAATTCGTTTTAAGATGCTCATATGAAGACTGATGGTCACCCAAAGTGGAATGGAGATTCCCCCTCTAAATTTCACTTTGAGTGACCTTAAGCCTGGGCTCGGAGCATCCCTGCGTAATCGAATCAGAAATTTTCGTATATTGTGGGTACGGGTCTCGATCGCGGTAACAAATTAAGGCAATTTTCACCTTTTGGTTTAGCCGACGTTTCGGAACGGAATGCACCAGCCATGGTCACGGGTCGACTGATGTGGCTCGGCAGCGACGTCTCCGGGTTCCGTATCATCGCATGGTCTTGATATTTTTAATTGTCTTATTATTATTGTCTACAGAACTATTGGTATGTTTACTCTACTATTTTTTTCTTGTGTTGCGTTGTTAACGCATGTTGAGCACATATTTAAGGTGACTATAGTTATGATATTTGGAAGGTCCAAAGTAAAAAACACCAAATACTACCAATATTATTATGGGTTTATTTTTCGCAATACCGGTTCGCTAATACTCATGTGTTCACCAGTTCACTACATCGGCGAACACATCGTCGTAAATCAGCCTGTGTGCGTCACGATTGCTCCGCCACGTTATCCAAACAGAAAAAGAAATCGCTATATTTTTTGTCAAAATTAGTCAAAATCGAAAGGAATAAACCAAAACTTTGTCAAAGCAGAAATAAAGAAGTTACAGGGGTTTTAAGTTGGCCGCGCGAACGTAACGTGCACGATTGCGCGGCCATGGAGATCTCAGTAACTACTTGGGATAGAGATCTAAATCTTTTTGTTAAATGAACATTTCATTTGTCAACAATTGTCAAAAAAAGAATTATAAGACTAAGATCAATATTTCACGAAATATTCACCTTGGAAGTTATGGCCGCGCAATCGTGCACTTGATGTTTCTTTAATCTCGATTATTTCTTAAAAACTTAAGATATCATGCAGTAAAACTGTTACTAGAAGAAAGGTTTTAATATGTCAAAAGTACCGAAAGCATTTCATGCCACCAAAGTTTATTTGAACTGACGAAATCAAGGCAAAACAAAAGTTTCGTGGCCGCGCAATCGTAACGTTACTTTGAACGCTGATATCTCATTATCTATAATTGTTAAGATTTCGGTGTTAACATCCATTTATTCGTAATATTAACCTAATCAGATTGACATAACGTTTTACCCTCAGGACAATTTTCTACGCGTGTAATCTCAAAAATAATGATATCTCTTATAATGTTCGAGTAGAGTGACCATAATTTCTGTTAAATATGGGGATATCTTTTGCTCTACTAGACGAAAATGTACCTGTTAGGAATAATTGTTGGAGAATTGGCTAAAATAAAAGAGTTTAATAGACTTTCCTTATTCCGTTTGTCAAACGACTTTTATGTTTTGTTATGTATTGACGAGTTATAATTTTATCAATGAAACAGTAATGGTAATGGCAACAGTATTTTTTGAGCTGGAGTTTCGACCATTTACGTAAAATCGATAAAGTAAGTATAATTATTACGAATTCTTTGTGTGGTGACGGCGTAGAATATCATCACCACATCTCATCCTGTGGGGGGCCTAGAAATCGTCCTGAAGAAAAACCTACCAGAGAACGGGTAGCAGCGTTTTTCTGTGAACTTTGCGGAGGATTTTGTCCAACTGTGGACGTAATTTGGCTGACATGGTGAAGTATAATGTTTTTACGGTCATAAATTATACGAAATATAACACGATTGGTTCCCACATTTGGTTCCTAGTTTAATATGTATTTCAAATTAGTAGTCAAATTTTCGTGGGTTAGTAGTGCTAGAAATATAAAATAGAAATGTACAGACTCCAGCAAATCAAGTTACCCCAATCTGTCAAATTTCCCCAATCAAAAGTGAACCTTAAGCTTTTGTGATAAAGTTGAAAATCTATAAAAGAAATGTGACAGATTGGGGTAGCTAGATGTGCTGGCGTCTGTACATAATTCGAAATATAAATTTTCTCTCAAAATGAAAATAAATAGAATTGCTATTCCGCAGGTAGAGTCCCTCCGTTCGAGTCAGTTCTAAAATCATCACACGTAGCTTTGAGTTCATAATTGTTTACTGCCTATTAACCGAGCACATTTTAAATTCTTTTCTTTTTCTTTTCGTTTTAAAAAGACAACGCCCAAACTTGGAAATCTAATCCCTGTGTCGCGGGGTACTTGACTAGCTGTGCCCCGCGGTTTTACCCGCCTTAAATTTTATAAATTATCACAGCTCCTCTCCCGTAGACCTCTGTGCAAAATTTTAAGTAAATCCATGCAGTACTTTTTGAGTTTAGCCCGGACAAACAGATAAACAGACGAAAATTCTAAAAACTATTTTTTTGGCTTCGATGTCGATTGTAGATCACGCCTCAATTATCCTTTTTAAATAACATTCAATGTACAGTTTTGACATTCCTACGATTTTATTATATGTATAGATATAGATAAATTACTGGAGTACAAGCAGCAATGTCGCGTCATGTCATCATGTGGTGAAAACAGAACTAAGTTCCATTTTTTGGCCTTGTTTTGTATGGCATGATTTGAACATGTGTATAGAAGAAAAGAATGTTGTATTGAACTGTCTTATCTTAGCCAATTCTCCAACAATTACTCCTAACAGGTACATTTTCGTCTAGTAGAGCAAGAGATATCCCCATATTTAACAGAAATTATGGTCACTCTACTCAAACATTATAAGAGATATCATTATTTTTGAGATTACACGCGTAGAAAATTGTCCTGAGGGTAAAACGCTATGTCAATCTGATTAGGTTAATATTACGAATAAATGGATGTTAACACCGAAATCTTAACAATTATAGATAATGAGATATCAGCGTTCAAAGTAACGTTACGATTGCGCGGCCACGAAACTTTTGTTTTGCCTTGATTTCGTCAGTTCAAATAAACTTTGGTGGCATGAAATGCTTTCGGTACTTTTGACATATTAAAACCTTTCTTCTAGTAACAGTTTTACTGCATGATATCTTAAGTTTTTAAGAAATAATCGAGATTAAAGAAACATCAAGTGCACGATTGCGCGGCCATAACTTCCAAGGTGAATATTTCGTGAAATATTGATCTTAGTCTTATAATTCTTTTTTTGACAATTGTTGACAAATGAAATGTTCAATTAACAAAAAGATTTAGATCTCTATCCCAAGTAGTTACTGAGATCTCCATGGCCGCGCAATCGTGCACGTTACGTTCGCGCGGCCAACTTAAAACCCCTGTAACTTCTTTATTTCTGCTTTGACAAAGTTTTGGTTTATTCCTTTCGATTTTGACTAATTTTGACAAAAAATATAGCGATTTCTTTTTCTGTTTGGATAACGTGGCGGAGCAATCGTGACGCACACAATCAGCCTGACATCGTTGTGACCGGAGCACTCTTCTTAGACATGCCTAAAGCGTTTGACAAGTTCCAGCACAACGGCTTAATTTTTACGCGGATTCAACGCCAAGTGGAAAAGAAAAAAAAGTCAGTGTGAGTAGGAAGAGCAGTTCTTTGGCATTGTTGAATACGGAGACGCTTTGTAAACTTAAAGAGTCAATGTAGCAAATAGTATATATTATTCATTAGAATGTACGGGTATATGTATAATTAGTGGACGGGTTAGGGAGAGCACAAGTTCTATTTTGACTACTGGAGTCAAATCTGTAATGTACCAGAACGTCTGGCCAATCGAGATAGGAGCTGGTTGCTATTCAGGCGGATTGCAACGATATTGTGACGCATAAAAATACAAGCCTAGTAATTTGTGACAGTTCAGGTCAAGGAGATAGAGACATTTATGTATAGCCTAAAGTCCTGATGATAAAGCGTTCGGCCAACCTGAATCTCCTTAACTAAAGACCTAAGAGAAAGTGTTCATGACTACATATTTAGTAACGACATTGGGACGAGCAATGCTTTACTTTAACTCGTAATTAGGAATATTAGGACGTTCGGCCAATGTGATCTTCATAACTGAGCATCTGTAAGAAATCATTATTACATAAAGATTTAGTGACGAGAATGAAACGATATACTATTGCATTATTTTGATTCGGAACTGCCCTATTAGATAGTAAATTGAAAATCAAAGATATAAACCCAAAATATAGGGATTAGCGATTCTTATGAAACGAAGAATCCTAAAAGACCTGTAAACAGTCGTGTGGAATAACTGATTTGAAGAAGAATAACTGAAGGTTTTCAATATATTGCTATCAGTATTTCATTTATCAGATAATTCTCAAAAGAAATCTATTATATGTACAATGAGAATAGAAACATGGTATAGTCACCATGCATGTGTACCGTTCTAGCAGAACAAGTATATTGTTAAAATATTGCTGTGTCAAAATAGTTGAAATTAAGCGACTATATATGTGACCCACCTAAATAATTATTTATTTAGTAGATAAAAGGGCTTATGACGCCCATGGATAGATTATAGAGTTATGCATATTTAGAATTTATTACTGAATGTTTATTGTAATATATATGAAAATAAATAAGTAGCTAATGCATATATATTGATAATAATAAACGGGTTAAATTAAATAGAAAAGGAATATATTTCTTAACCGTATACATTAATTATTAGAAAAAGTTTAGGTTTGAAATGCCGGTGAGCTAATCACTCTAGTACCATCATCATATTGAGATTTTTTTTCTTTTAATTGGAATTATCTTTTTTTATGGCAAACGAGCAAGTGGGTCACCTGATGGTAAGTGATCGCCGCCGCCTATTTGTTTTAGCAAGTCTTTACTTAACCTGCTAATGAAGGCAAGCAGGAACTAAAATTATATGCTCTAGCTGGATAGTTAATAAAGAAGTCAGTGGAATCGCTGACGAGCAGTGGGGACAGCTGCCATGCAGTTTTATTATTATTAAAAAAACAAGGTTTTATACTCATAATTGTATATTTACAAAGATATTAACGCACATTTTTATCAAAGAAAATTAAATAAAAAGCCTTGAAAATAATGAGACATTCAAACTAGGACGTCACTATTTATACATGACCGCCAATACATACAATGTTCCAATTATAAAAACAATATACATCCTTAAAATGCCGGGGCATAAATTGAACTAGCCAAAGAAGTTTACATTAGGTAAGTGTTCAAGCAATACAGATTGCTTATTTAGTCGTGTGAAAGCATTAAACCATGTGAAGATTGTTTAGATAGAGCATCCAGGCACGTGGTACGTGGCACCGTCCAATGTGGCTGTTTGTACACACGGCTACATATTAAGCTATACATTTCCAGTATAAGCCGATTCCGGGTTGTATAGGATTTCCATACAATGAGAGGTCAGCTTATATTGGTACTTTATAGCTTGATATTTTTTTAATTTTTTTTTATTGTTTAACTTTCAAAATAATACAATTTTTTTTACACTTTATGTATTCTGCCAAACTGCAGTACAGTTTGTCGGCAGTTTTCTCGCGGGATTCACATCTTAATTTCTAATAACTAAATAAAATAAAAATATGTAGCCGTGTACACCAGTTATTGCCGTTTGACAACAGTCGTAAAGCCATATCAGAGGCCTACTTGACGGCTTCAGCTACTCTAGCTATCGCCTCATTCACCCGTCATCCTGATCGTGATTTTCGGCTTCCATGAGCACATGTGACGTCATAAATGGTCTGGAATCGATTTTCAACTTGAAGCCGATTGAACGAATGATTTAGTAATATTTAACCTTCATATATTTGAACGACGATCACGATGACCAGCGGTTTAGGCGGTATCCCCGAGTCTGAGTTACCACTTCTCGTAAGAAAAGAAAGCATAAGTATCAGAAAGGTTCAATTTTGATAATTATGTTTTTTACTAAATGATATTTCTATATAATATTTTGAAAATGGATCTTTCTGGCCAATTGGAACTTATTTTACTGGTTTACTCGATATCAATAGTAGTCTAAATGGTTTTGTTCATATTTAATAGTAATAAAACACCATTTCAGTTTTGTTGTTGTCAAAACAAAAATCTGAAATGGAGGTGGGTAGGCCACATGATGAGAGAGTAAACTAATAAATGGATAAAAGATATAACAGAATGGACTCCCAGATTCCAAACAAAGAGGAAAACAAAGTAAAACGTTGGTGTGACGACATAAAAAAGATTGCAGGTCCTCTATGGGAGAGAAAAACTCAAGAGAATGTAGACTGGAAGGCGCTGGAGGAGACCTTCATGACACAAAGACACGCCAACGCTCAATAACTAATATATACTCGTTTTTAATTATATTGTAAGAAAACATAATATACTCCGTAAGATTATTTATCCTTGTTGGTAATAAAGGCTTATTAGAAGTAATAAAACATACCATACAATAAAAAATAGTATATAAGGATTCACAATAAAATTGTATTTATTTATTTATGTTTTTCAGTTTAAACAAGATCTACTATGTACATACTATACTATAATGATTAAAATTAGAGCACCAAAAATGTTTCGTAAAATGTAAGCGAACTTCTCTTTAATTTTTTCACATTACCTATGTGCTAGGTAACTTAGATTACCTACTCTTTAATGCTCGTATCAAAATACATGATTAAACTTAAAGTACCTATGTTAACATAATTTACTAAAATGCCATGCACTTGTCAAAAATACTTAATGACACTAATAAAACATAGTATGGCAAGACTTTGGTAAAAATAATATCTGTTTTGTTTGTGTAGCGTAGCTTTAGTTAATTATCTAATATTATAAATGTAAGAACTAATGGAAATTGGCCTACCTTCGCGGAAATTTATTTTTATCTATAACTTAAAAAGTATACACATACATAGACCCACGCCTATTTCCCAGAGGGATAGCCAGAGACAACGGATTTCCAATAGTCACGATCATTGCACACCTCTTTTGCTTCGTTTACTGTCATTATATTCTTCATAGAACATACATGCTCTCCAGTTTTAGACCAGGGTAGAAGCGTTTAAAAATAATAAAAAGTGAAAAAAAATAATAGTAGGATGAAACCTATTAAAAAAGGAAGGGAATATTATAAAAATGAAAGGAAAAATAATTTACGGGCGATCTGAGGTCGGGAAGGGGATGGGGATGAGTTTTTAAGGGTAAAAAACGGTTTGTCTCGATTTCCGGCAAAACTAAAAGTCCTATCGAAAAAACTCAAATGGCAAAGTTGTAGGTAATAAAAAGATCTAAAACTTTTACATTTACACTTTTTTCACATAACCTAAAATTTATGAGAAAACTTCAAAAAACCAAGTTTTTGGTTTTTTATTTTTATCTTTTACATAAATTTTTCTTTTTTAACGAAATTTGGTGAAAACTTACCTTTTTATGTCCTAAATACGCTGTAATTTATTTGATTAAAAATATTTATTTTTTCACCTTACTTTGAATTAATATCGAAAAAAACACCCTAATTTTCAATCGAAAAGTCACCCGTCAAAATATCAGCTTTTTTCAAAAAGTTGGTATGTTTTCTGTTTGTTGAAATCTCTACTTTCCGATGGTGAAAAAAAATATATATGTTACTATAGTAAATTTTCTCAGAAAATGCAAAAAATCGAAAATAACTCGAATTCGATTTTTTTTTTATTATTATGAAAAAAATCATCTAAAAATGTGATTGCTGCAATTTGTTTCCATTAAAAAGTTGATTTATTTAATGCTTATTACATTTATGTCATAGAAAATCTCATTATATATAAATATACATGTAAATCGTACAATTAAATGTAGATACTTTATTCTGATTACGTTATTCATTACAATATTTTTAAACAACAAAATATTAAAGAAATAAATGTCAAAATGTATAAAAAAAATATTATAAATATATCAAAAATCTATTTAAAATGTATAAATATATAAAAAATATGTATAGTAAATATATTTTTAATAACTAACTTTTGGCTGATTTTCATGTATATTTCATATATTTTGAATATATCTGAAATATATTTGAAATGTATAAAATATATATCAAAATCGGCCAAACGTTTGTTATTAAAAATATATTTACGATATATTTTTAATATATCTTTATGGTTTCTGAGTTTTTTTTTTATGGGATTAACTAAATTTGTTTGTGCAAAATTAAGGAGATTATTATTAGTATGTATGTAGTAAGACCCAGACCCGCCTAGCCCCTTCCCCACTTCTCCATGAAATACCTTTTGATGGGCTACTATTTTTCGTAGGTCACTCAGGTATATAATTTATCTTAAAATATAAATAGACATCTACGCATATAATTTAAAGAAGATTCGACAACTATCTCCAAATATTGTAGATGTCTTATTAAATATTAATTTTATTAACTTATTTGTTTGTTAATTATAGTAGTTTATTTTTATTTGCAATTTTATCAATGTTACATGTAATCTAATGATTTTTGAGTAATTAAAGTGTTAATTTTAATAAATAGCTCAAAATTTATTATAGTAATTAAAAAAAGAATTTGATTTTTTTTTGCATTTTCTGAGAAACTTTACTATAGTAACATATATATTTTTTTTCACCATCGGAAAGTAGAGATTTCAACGAACAGAAAACATACCAACTTTTTTAAAAAAGCTGATATTATGACGGGTGACTTTTCGATTGAAAATTAGGGTGTTTTTTTCGATATTAATTCAAAGTAAGGTGAAAAAATAAATATTTTTAATCAAATAAATTACAGCGTATTTGGGACATAAAAAGGTAAGTTTTCACCGAATTTCGTTAAAAAAGAAAAATTGATGTTAAAGTTAAAAATAAAAAACCAAAAACTTGGTTTTTTGAAGTTTTCTCATAAATTTTAGGTTTTGTGAAAAAAGTGTAAATACAAAAGTTTTAGATCTTTTTATTACCTACAACTTTGCCATTTGAGTTTTTTCGATAGGACTTTTAGTTTTGCCGGAAATCGAGAAAACCCGTTTTTTACCCTTAAAAACTTACCCCCATCCCCTTCCCGACCTCAGATCGCCCGTAAATTATTTTTCCTTTCATTTTTATAATATTCCCCTCCTTTTCTAATGGGTTTCATCCTACTACTATTTTTTTTTGTTTTAAAAATTATCGACCCTGGTCTATTTAGGATACTTCTGACCTGGATTTTCTTGAGAACATTTCCGATTAGGTCAGAGATTAGTCCGTTGTTTCTGCCTACCCCTCTGGGAAATAGGCATCTATCTAGTATGTAAAAAATACATAAAGCTTATTTGGTTTAATATGAGTTAAACATGCTATGATGCAATATGCCTGTTTGCCCGAAGAAATATGCACATACAGTATTTGTACTACGGCAAAATACACGCCTTCGCGTATTAACGTAGAGCGACAGTTGCACAGACGACTTTCTCACCTAAATGCCTTGAGTCACGTTTCGATCTTTTCGTACTCTCTAGCACGGGTAACTTAGTTTATAGTACTCAGGTATTATTTGCTAAGCGGCTTGAGCTGCCCGCTTTCCACTATTGCCCGGTGAAGCTGTGTAAGTCTCCTAGGCTAACTATAAACATCATATGAATAATGGAAAAATATACGAACTAAACGATAACCATGTATTTAATTCCCAAGGATTATCCCATTATCAAGTAGTGCTAATTCGCCGGCTATTATTATGCAACCTTTTATCCAATGCATGGGAACTATGAACTGATACTAAACGCTGCAAATTCGTCATTATGTGGTTTTACTTTGACAAGTAATTGACAGTATAGCTGTCAAACATATGCCATGCTCAATTTAAATGTTGCAATAATGAATATATCCTCCCGTTGTTTCAATCCTTTTTTAGCTTAAGTACCATTCAAAACACTTGATCCTTTGTCTCGGACCAATTATTACCGGCAAAAACTTTATTAATGCGTTTTCTTAACTATCTGCTCACAACACAATTTAGTTTATATTACAACATTATTTTTCAGATGAACTTAAAATAACTCAGAACTGCATTACTAGGTAATTTTTACTCATGTTCTATTTGTTATTAAAAGGCAATTTTCACCAATGGTCGCCAACTCGCATTTCAAGCGTGGTCACTACGGCAAATCTCTCCAAACGGCAATGTTATAGAAACCTTTGTGGGAGGCCTATGTCCAGCAGTGGACGATATTAGGCTGAAAATGATGATGATGATTTTGTAAATTATTAATATATAATGATAGGTAACATTATAATAAAATATACATTTTCTATAATAAATAGGTTATTCTATTCAATTTATATGCTGTAATTTTAACTTAATGTTTATTTTAATAACATGGACTTATTTAAGGTTCTATGGTCCCACCGAATTATTATTTCTATATTTATATAGGAATTGTTTCAAAAAGCATATTACCATGTATTGTTTCATCATAATACTACTTCTTGTCATTATTAAACTCCTGTAGTACATTTTAAAACGTGATATCTTTTATATATACAAGGCAAACGAGCAAGTGGGTCACCTGATAGTAAGTGATCACTACGCCACCAGAGGAGCAGCAAGTGCGATACCGGACTTTGGGTGATTTCAGAGTCGCGCCGGCGAGCAGCGCTGTCCAAACGCGCGCGCTTACAATTACACTAGATAGTAGTTGCGTTTCATAGTCACGCAGTTCAAACGCGTGTGAGACGCGCGCCGTCGGCCAGCGCTGGCGAAGCGCGCGCGGCCCGAGCTCCTCTTCTGGCAGCTAGCGTTTCAGAGTGACGCGGGTCGCACGCGCCGCTGTTGAGACGGGCTGGCCTCCGGCGCGTGCCGCGCGCGTCACTCTGAAATCAGCCTAAGAAAGGAAAACGCTCGCTACTAAATTGGTCAATTATTTAAAGTGCGGCTGCGCTTTCGGCTCCTCTGGTGGCGTAGTGACCACTTTATTTATTTTATTAAAGTCAACACAAAATACAGATAGATACAGAGATATGTTTCGAATTAAGAAATATGTGTTACAAAGATAACATTTATAAAATATTCTTTCCTGACGATATAATTAAGGAGGTATGTGGAATTAGAAATGTTGATATGGTATCAAATATTGGATTTACAACGAATTTAATGAACTAATTGCACAAATAAAAATGACAAATAAAGTGAATTGAATTGAAATTGAATTGACAGCGCACCGCACTACTGCCGGAGTGTGGTTTGCACGTATTTTAAATTTAGTGATACTATTTCTTGACATATCACCTAATTAACGCCAATCCCTGACACCATAGGCACAGTGTTTCATTTGTTTTAGGGCAACATTGCCATAAAACAAATTAAACACTGATTTCTATTTACACCTTCTCTTCTGATGAGGCACAAAGAGCCCTTAATAGCCGGGTTAAAATACAAACGAGTAGACAGTAAGAATTTTAATCTTGTACCGACGTATTTCTATCTTATCCAATGCACAGTTCGTTAGTTTTTCAGATGGGAATTTTTATTTTAGTGCATAAACAAAATTGTATAAAGTATTTTTTTTTTATGTAATTGTCAATTAATGTTGTATTAACAGTTTAAGTTGCACCAGACAAAGCTAAACAACTGTTATCTAATGGCTTCAATCGAAACTGATAGCTTAATGTGCGCTCTAAAGCTATAGACATATATATAAAAGATCTCCGATTTCGACGGAGGAACAATCGAAATTAAATTAAAAAAAAGCTATAGACAAAGATATTAAAGCTATTTAGCGGTCAATGATCAATTGAGTAGCGTTACACTTTGTGATTAATCTTGCCGATCACTTACTAACCGGTAAGTGCGCCTGGAATTGCCAATTAGCATTTTAAAAATCGTAATACGAAGACAGATGTATACACGGCTACATAAGCTGATCCCGCGTTGTATAGGATTTCCATACAATGGGAGGTCAGCTTATATTGGAATGTATAGCTTGATATGTCGTCGTGTGTACTCACATAACGCTTCATATAACAGTACCTACCAGTGAAGTTTATATTTCCTTCTTATTCCTCATAATTAAGATCTATACTAGACTACAACTACATCACCATTTATTCTTTAATCTAATTTTTAATACGATGTACGCTAACAACATAACAATAGATCCTATACTAAGAAGAGCCACCATCAGCATCGAAAAGCTTGTATCGTAGAACCCGTAATCCTGTAGAAAAGTTTTAGGTCGGGAGAAGTGGCAATACAATTCTTTACATTCTAATGGAAGTCTATTCATTCCAAATATGGAAAAGACGACTCCATCTAGGCCGTGCTTGAGGAAGGATGCATAGAATATCCAGCGGAAAATAGGGTGTGCGTGCTTATACTGCAGGAAGAACCCGGAGAATATCGTGAACGGCATTAGGAAGAACGGACCGAAGATCACTCCATTCTGAAATATACAAGTAGGTAAGTTAATGGATATAAACAAGCAACTTGCATTCTGACACTTTATCGTTGTTAACCCATCTGGCCTCTGATGAACTCCGGTAATCATAATAACACATCAAATGGATCTATTGGACACAACTGTTTGCGAGAAAAGGTATTTAGAGCTTACAATTTTCTTTTTTTATATATAGAACAAGGCTAACGATCATCTGGATCATCTGATGGTAAATGATCACCGCCGCCCATTGACAGTCGCAAAACCAAAGGGGCTCCAATTACGTTGCCTGCCTTCTAATTAAGACAATGAACATACATTGTGATAGGTAAATTGTCATGGCTTACGGCTGATGTGGAAAGTATTAATCCATAATGGACGCGGTTATCTAAGCGACGTAGGATGTTCCACAGTTGGGGGGTAAAGTTTACTTCCTGTCCAAGTACCACTTTACACCTATTTGTAAATTCTAAAGATAGCTTTTGTATAACATATCATAATGTCAGCCAAACTACGAACACTGCTGGACAAAAGCCTCCCCAAAGAATGAGGGGTATGCCATAATTGCCACGCTTGGCTGGGTTGGTGATCGCAGTTTGATGGTTAAATTTCACAGAAAAACGCTGCTGCCCGTTCTAGGGTAGGTATTCCCTCGGACGATTTCTACTCCTACGGGATGAGATGGGGTTATGACTTTTTATGTCATCACCACACAGCCAGTATAAAATAAAATATAATACTATATAATTACTGAGAGATAATTTAAAGAAAACATAGCAATGGCCGTAGTAACTTCACGTTATCTATATAAGTCTAGAAAAGACGCTAAAAGCTAAGGCGCTTATAGCCGCGTACTAACTAAACGATCAGTCTAGCGAAGATGCCACGGACGTACAAAATACCATGCGAGACTGCTTCGGTCTTTGTTCAACATGACATTAATAGTTAGCATACGAAGCATTAAATGCTTCACCGGACGACCTAACAAAATAAAACTACTAAGTAACCCCTAGAAATATCGTATATTTATAGCCAGCGCCAGAGCTCATCTACATAGGTGAATAAAAACGACATAAACGCATGTTACAAGAATCATATCCGGTAATTGGCTATATTTAGGTGGATCGTATGTCAACTCGATAACATGAATAAAATACATTTATAATATTTATTTAGCTCATAAAATATTACAATTTCGCAAAGTTTCATCCCCTAGGGAAATAATGCAAGATTCTCCTTACATTAAAAGCTTCCCGTGTAGTAGTGCTGGAAAGATGTTATAAAAAGTGAAGAACGTTAAGGAGGATAATCTAAAGAAATATATAAAAATGAACAATTTATCTAATCGTCATTTTTGTACGGTAAGTTATTATCCTTATATTATATAATATTACATTAGTAAAAGTTTTTCGCTATATGTAGGATAGTGAAAATATATAACGGGTAACTCATTTAATTAATTTTATGTTAAACTCTAAAAGTTTCAATCAGTTCAGAAGAACATCTTCGGGGCGAATGAGACCTGCATGTCAGTGTGTCCCGTCTTTCTTTTGAAGATATTGAAATTGTTGGCAGAGGGCAATATAATAGATATATTTTAAGACCGAGCAAGCCAAGGATTCTAAAATTGAATAACGAGCGCTAGGAGTGATTCGAAAATTAGAATCCTGAGCGTTAGCGAGGGAATCAAACGACCATGAGGTGAAAAATGTTTGCAGTCGAGTGCAATATACGTATTGCACTGGAGTGCAAAAAAAAATTCTCCTTAAATTTTTCAACTTTACATCATACATCAGCGAGGAAATTACTAAATGAAAACAAAAATTACAATCACAAGATACTTTTAAATCAGTTTAGGTAGTAACTACTACTGAATGTAATATTTTCGTTAGGTAGTGTAATTTCACTACCTACCGAATTTGCTTTGCACAACATTTTGCGCAAAGCAAATTAAAAAGAACGACAGTACACAAACGAGGTTCCGAGTTCCGACACAAAACTAATGCACACAATGTTCTAAATTCAAATTTACTTTATCTTCTAGCGCATAAAAACGACTTTTGCACTCAGATATCAAAGAGTAAAAATATTCTTTCAGAGATAGGTGAATGAAAAAAAGTTGTAATATAATTTCGGCACCATGGAGGTGGAAGTAAATAGGTTTAATGACGTTTTGAATTCACAAACTTAGTGCACACGATATTCTAAATTCAATTTACTTTATCCTCTAGCGGGTAAAAACGGCTTTTGCACTCAGATATCGAAGAGTAAAAATACTCTTTCCGAGATGGGGTGATGAAAAATTAATTACGTGAGTACCCGTTACGTTTATTAATTAACCAACAGGTTACCAACGTGCTCGTTTCATCCTCACGTCAGTTTTAATTATAATGTTGTTCAATATAATTGACGAATTAATCTCCTTAAGTTTCACCCACTCTTTATGGCACACCTTTTTTTCAGACATTATAACTTAATATGGTACTAACCTTAACATTAAACAACGACCCTACTAGGAGTCCTTTGCAGAGAGCTACGTACGACACCACTAGGAGAGTGAGGCAAAAGGGTGCAAACCGGACCAGCTCCGCCGGCTGGCCCGTTAACCAATATGCTATGAAAGCATACGCTAGGGTGCATATAGTTTGAGTAGGTATCGTAGATGCTATACAAGAGAGATAGTAAGCACCTGCCGTGTACCATCTATTGAAATGTTCTCGACGAACCACTGGAATTTGTTCGGGAACTGTAATAAAAAAAAAAAACTACGATTAGTTTAGGATTTACAAAAACTTATATCTATACATATAATAAAATCTTAGGAAAGTCAAAACTGTACATAGAATATTTTTTAAAAAGGATACTTGGGTTGTGATCTACGTTCAAATTCGAAGCCAAAAATATAGTTTTTAGAATTTTTGTCTGTTTGTCTGTATGTATGGATTTACTTAAAATTTTGTATGAATATTACTAAGAGGTCGAGTCAAAATATAGACTACATATTATGTGTTCCGATTGACGTCCGAAGTCCATTATGAGAGAGTACATCGTCTGATTTCCGGTGCAGGTCGCTAAATTTGACTACTTCCGTTTTCTAAACTGTGCCTACAGCGCCCCCTATGCTCCGTCCTGGAACTAAACTGACAAGCAAAGACAACCCGCCATATTGTGTCATTGTTGCGTCGTTTTTCCACGCGTGCAGTCGTTAAAAAGTTTAAAAATTTATTTTTATAGTGTTAAAGGTTAAAATACAACTTCGAGATTAAAAGTAGAAGTTAATTTCAAACAAGCATTGTTTGTCTTCCGTTTCTTGAAACCGCAAACTATCAAATGAGTGACGAGGTTATCGCGCCTAATCATAATAAAACTAAGTGTGGATAGTGGTTCGAGTTCTTCGGATATTTCATCGGAGAATAAAGACGACGAACCAAGGAAACGCCGAAACCGGGACTAGTCGCGAGATCTGGATGAAAGGTTTGACTTATTGTCACATCAATTGGTGAGTCATGTGAATAATGTTTTAACCTCGATTCATGCTATTAAAGGTTTTGCACCGGCAGCACCGCTCTTACACTAACAATTTACAATAATAATGTGTCTAATCTAGCTTCAACTTCCATTCAAAATTCGACAACAAAGGTAGTTTTGTTGATTTAAGTGTTTCGGTAAAAGACCTTACCGAAAACAATTCAGACACGTGTAGTCAAAATTAAAGATATGCGAAGATTTGAGCATCGACGTGTTGAAGACTCTTTTAGTCTATTACGTTGGTTCCAGGTGGAACGTAGATTTGCTGCGTTTTCTAATGCCTTTTTAGCACAGAACGAATTCGTTAATACTGCCTTACAGAGTCTTGTTGATTGGTCAAATTCTTCAGACGTTCAGCTTAACGCTTCCTCTGTCTATGAAGACATGAAACAGCTATTTGGTAATGATTCTGGTTATAAGACAGTTTGTCACGATATTCTTCAGATAAATTGCCGTAAGCGGGCCGAGGTGTAGGAATTACGCCGTAGGGATCTCTTAAACAATTTAAAGGATAGATAAACTTAAAAAGCAGGCACTATCTATCTACCCGTATTCGGCCCAAATTCACGGTGCCCTCAATTTCTACTGCCAATGCAAAGCCATTTGCCTGCTGGCGTGGTTGGCAAATGCTTGCTTTTCACATCGGAGGTCGTGGGATCGATTCCCACCCAGGACAGATAATTGTGTGCATGAACATGTCTGTTTGTCCTGAGTCTGGGTGCAATGATCCATATATGTATGTATTTTCAAAAAGAAAAGTAGTATATGTATTATATCAGTGATCTGGTTTCCATAGTACAAGCTCTGCTTAGTGTGGGATCAGATGGCCGTGTGTTAATAATGTCCCAGGATATTATTATTATTTCGAGTCTGGCAAAATGCCAATAAAACTAAACAAGCCGAAATCAGAGATTCTGAGCGATTCTATCCAAATAATTCCTCAGCCAAAAAGATGGGGGGAGGGGGAAGCAAGTACAAAATGGGAGGAAAGTCGAGTAGTAAAAATAAATGACTCCACAGGAATTACAGGCGGGTATCTAAGACTCTATCGACACACCTGGACTTGTTTCAATGTACCCAACGTAATATTGAAACTAATAACAGGTGTTCGAATTCCTTTCAACAAGGCACCTCCATTGGTTCTTCCAACCTTGTAGGTTTTAGCAAAATTTCAGACTCCAACATCACGTTTAATGTCAATCTTAAATTCAGAACTTGGTTCAATTGAGAGTTTTAGAACCCGCTCCCCTGACACCATCTTTCATATCTCCGCTGTTCATAATTTCCAAGATCGAGGGAAAAAATTCAAGTAAAGATGGCTGTAACTTTTCTGACCAGCTTAGGTTGATGGATAATTACGAAAAAATCGGTTATGACACCGACGAGATTAATAAATCTTCAAGGAATCGTATGGGACACCAAATCCAACACCAAGTCCCTGCCCTTGGCCAAAAAAGATAATTTGTCGGAATTTGCTAGTGCGACTTGCAGCCGGCAGTTGGAACCTAAAGCAGGCGCAACGCCTCTTAGGACATCTCAACTTTGCGACTTTCATCACCCACCGGGGAAAGTTGCATTGCCGAGTCCTGCAGTACCACAGCAACAAGCTCAGGAGGTATGCCCACTTACAAAAACAGAATCCGGATGCGGTACGTACAGAGCTGGTACAGTGGTGGGGACACCTCAACTTTGCGACTTTCGTCACCCACCGGTGAAGGTTGCATTGTCGAGTCCTGCAGTACCACAGCAACAAGCTCAGGAGGTATGCCCACTTACAAAACAGTATCCGGACGCGGTACGTACAGAGCTGGTACAGTGGTGGGGACACCTCAACTTTGCGACTTTCATCACCCACCGGGGAAAGTTGCATTGCCGAGTCCTGCAGTACCACAGCAACAAGCTCAGGAGGTATGCCCACTTACAAAAACAGAATCCGGATGCGGTACGTACAGAGCTGGTACAGTGGTGGGGACACCTCAACTTTGCGACTTTCGTCACCCACCGGTGAAGGTTGCATTGTCGAGTCCTGCAGTACCACAGCAACAAGCTCAGGAGGTATGCCCACTTACAAAACAGTATCCGGACGCGGTACGTACAGAGCTGGTACAGTGGTGGGGACACCTCAACTTTGCGACTTTCGTCACCCACCGGGGAAGGTTGCATTGTCGAGTCCTGCAGTACCACAGCAACAAGCTCAGGAGGTATGCCCACTTACAAAACAGTATCCGGACGCGGTACGTACAGAGCTGGTACAGTGGTGGGGACACCTCAACTTTGCGACTTTCGTCACCCACCGGGGAAGGTTGCATTGTCGAATCCTGCAGTACCACAGCAACAAGCTCAGGAGGTATTCCCACTTACAAAAGCAGTATCCGGACGCGGTACGTACAGTGCTGGTACAGTGGTGGTTAGAGAACATCAGTCAGAGGACACCAGTTCATCCTCAGAGAATGGCCACGAACCTCGTCATTACCGACGCGTCGGACATTCAATGAGGAGCCCTTGTCAACAACGAAATGGTGAAAGGGTCATTGGAACACCACCAGAGAAAATGGCACTGCAATTTGAAGAAGATGTATGCAGTGATAGCCGCCATATCCTCCAGAGTAACGTTGTTCTAAGACTCGACGGTAATTCTTCAGAACACAGAACAGTAGTTTCTTATATAAGGAACGAGGGAGGAACCCGGTCACGAAAACTGCTGGTTCTGACTCAAAAACTGTTGGATCTGGTAGACCACTTCAATGTTGTACTTCTCCCCCACTATTTACCGGGACTGTTCGACACCGAAGCCGACCACCTCTCGCGCAATCGCGCCGGCTCAGAGTGGCACCTCACTGTAGAAGCAACCACAAAGCTGTTCTACCTGTGAGGAACACCAGACAGACTTGTTCGCGTCTTGGACCGCTCACGTGGTAACAAACTATGTTACTCTAGACTTGCTCGAGTCGAACGCCTGCTGTCACGACGCGTTCAGCAGATCTTGGCACTATCGACTGGCATGGTTGTTTCCGCCGCCCAGTCTGATACCCAGAGTGCTGGGCCACCTCAACTCGGCCTCAGGTCGGTACATAATAGAGGCACTCAAGTGGAAGAAGCCCTTTTGACCTAAAAACACGAGCTCTAAAACGACCCGTGAAAATCCGACATCTGAGCACCAGCCTGGTGGACACAATGACAATGTCACCGCCAGTTGAAGTGAGCAATCTAAACCTGGAAGCTTGGCTCATTTCGGGTGGGACGCGCTGACGGATACATGAACATCGCAGGAGAAAATCTTATTATTATCGTGCTGGAGAGGGTCTACTATAAAGACATACGCCCCTATTTGGAATAAGAAGCTAAGGTTTTGTCAGGAAAATAGTATAAATTGTCGTGTACCTGAACCGGCAAATGTGGCTAGATATCTCGGTTATCTGTATTTATCTCATGGTCTCTCCTACCGAACCATTTTAGTTCATACATCGGCTATAGCATCTATTTGCGAAACTTTAACGAATATACAAATAGCATCAAGCCCAATAGTGAATCATATTCTCAAAGCTATTTCCTTGGCAAAGCCGGCTTCTCCTAAATTACCCATATGGGATGCAAGAATTTTGGTTTCTTATTTAAATAATTACAATATAGATTTCAATAGTCTATATCAAGTACCTAGGCACACTGCAGCCATTTTGCTGTTATCTTCGGGTCGCAGAGTACATGACCTTACTCGCTTACATGTTGACGGTGACCATTTTATTGATGATGTTGGTTCCCATATTTGAGTCGAAAACCGATTCATCTTTTTATCAACAATCAAGTTGGACATTTGTAGCTGCTCTTGACCCACACATCGATGCAATATACTGGTTACGCCCTCTTATTAATATGACACAATATCAGAGGAAATATTAGTAATCTTTTCTTAGCAACTAAAGACCCTACTAAACCAGCGATGATCGGTGGTTGAATAAAACTTCTTTTAGCAGAGTCTGGTATTCAAACCTCAGCTGGAAGTTGCGGAGCGGCAGTGTCATCTTTAAATTGGGTAGAAAATTACCACAATAATGATATTCTAGGTAAAGGTAACTGACAACATGAGCATAATTTTAGAAAATTCTATCAATAACATATTATTAATACATTAAATACAGATATAACTTCTGAGAAATCTCAGTCCGAGTAATTTCATACTAAATCTTAATATTTCATTGGAAGATATTTGATTTATGTCAATTTGGATTATGTGGTTAATGCCTTGCTTCAATTAAATATAATGAATCACATTGTTGCGTTTTTAAATAAATATTATTTTATGACAAATACAACCCACCAGGAGATAACAAACAGTCTCTCATAATGGACTTCGGACGTCAATCGGAACACATAATATAAAAATTTTACCTTCCAATAAAATTTGTATTATGTTTCCTAAGACGTCCGAAGTCCAGATAATGTCTTCCTGGGGCTACATCCATCATTATGAGCCGAACAATGACACAATATGGCGGGTTGTCTTCGCTTGTCAGTTTAGTTCCAGGACGGAGCATAGGGGGCGCTGTTAGCACAGTTTAGAAAACGGAAGTAGTCAAATTTAGCGACCTGCACCGGAAATCAGACGATGTACTCTCTCATAATGGACTTCGGACGTCTTAGGAAACATAATATAAATTTTATTGGAAGGTAAAATTTTTATATTATCACGCTATCACCTACAGGGGAGGAGCTGTGATGATTTATAAAATTAAACGCGGGTAAAACTGCGGGGCTCAGCTAGTGTCTAATATACACATCAACATTATCAAAATTATTATAGCTAACAACATAAATAATGGAAGAAAAACACAGTCCTATTTTGTTTTGTGAAACGATGTAAGTAACTATTTTTTTTATTTCATAGGACGACAAACGAGCAAATGGGTCACCTGATGGTAAGTGATCACCGTCGCCCATTGACACTCGCAACACCAGAGGGTACGCGGATGCGTTGCCGGCCTTAAAGAGTCAGCAAATAAGTGTTACTGACCCTGATTCAAAGGTTGCGGGTTCGATCCTCCCACAAGACGAATACTAGTACTAGATGTGCCCCGCGGTTTCACCCGCGTCAAAATTAATAGAGCCTTCGTGTTATTTCGGATATATAAGCTGTATTACTACAAAGTTTCATCAAAATCCCTTCCATAGTTTTTGCGTGAAAGAGTAACAAACATCAATACAACCATACTCACAAACTCTCGTATTTATAATATTAGTAGGATATGAACATGTTTTGGTCTAAGTTTTTTGTGTGTACTGTATGCATATTTTTACAAAAAAGGAGGCACAGACGCCAGTACATCAAGTTATCCCAATCTGTCAAATTTTCACCATTGAAAGTGAACCTTATTCTTTTGTGATGAAGTTGAAATCTATAAAATAAATTTTACAGATTGGGGTAGCTGGATGTGCTGGCGTCTGTACCTAAGTATTTATTTTCTGTCTAGTATCCATAGTACAAGCTTTACACAAGCATTACTTAAATTGTCATGTATTCCGAATGTTTATTATTTTGGCGAAAAAAATCTTAATCGATTAAAAAACAACGGAGATATCATCTAATAATCTAATGTGTATTTATTAATTGTTGTCAAGTACAATTTGGGTACACAATTAACTCATTGTTTGGGCACCTGTCTCAATAATTGTCACACGTTCCGTATTAATTAAAAAGCTTTTGTTACAGTGTGAACGATGTTTCGTTACTTCAATAATTACTACTTACTACCATTCGCCTCAAAGAAATGACCTAATTACAAACGCTCTGGTCATACCATGCTGTATAGATAAATTCATGCTGTGTGCAAACATATACCTAGGTAAAATTTGTGATGGTTCACAAACAAAACCAGTGAACCTTCTTCTTTCGGAAGTTGGTTAAAATGTAGACAAAAGATAGAAATTGAATAATACTTACAACTAATAGTAACTGCACTAAAAGCAGTAAACATAAGGAACATTAGACTAAAGTATGAGAAGTTGTAGGTTTCTAAGAAGTGTTTTGCATCACTCCCAGTATTAAAGAGTAACATTCCGATAAACAATCCCATTCCACAGTGAATCCCTAGCAGCATTAGTGTGCGCCATGGATCTCTCCAAATTGTCTGAAAAGGAAATTATCTCGGTAAGTAAATGTGCGCGTGCAATGAGCGTCCAATGGCTTTTTGCGGTTCATTTGTTTTATTCAAGATGGCGGGAATCGAACATCACTTGACAGTCCAAACTTGGCCTGTGGCCCTTATTTTCTCTAGAGAAGACAACGCCCGCTTTTGGGAAATGAATCCCTGTGTTGCGGGGTGCATTACAAACATATAATTGACGGAAATAAAGTACATTCAGACCCGTGCAAAATCAACAGGTGTATAACAAAGCCAACTTCCAGACTTCATGGATGGACTGGATGTTTTTTCTACCAATAAACACTTTTTGACTCGACAGGGGAATTTAAACCAGGATTGCAGTATAGGCTGAATACTCAACCGCTGGGCCAACTAGGTATAAGGAACGTTAATTTAAACGATTTTACATAAGTTCGATTTTTTTGTTACGATAAAAATATAGTTTCTATTTACCAATAGAGATCTTCGTGTCAGCGTTCTGAATTGTTTCCAGGAGGAGGTAGAGTATGTACCCTTTAGAGCTAATAACACTTTGTTGGTGGGATCCTCTTTTGGAACCGGAAGTGATGTCAGACAAACTTCTTCGCAGGTACTAAGTTGTGATATTTCTAAAAAACCAAAGCACACGTGTATAAATTTATGAGGTTCCTTACATAAAAGGTTTGATGAGAATATTGTAATAATTGACAGATTTGTTATGGGCATTGGATAGGCTAAATCTGTTCACGAGATATTTTTCTGACGAAAGCTTAGTATATTTTACAGCAATACAAGAGCTACATAGATATAAATTAATTAAATTTTCGGTATATTAGATTTCAAGTATAAATAATCTCTTTCTTTGAGCTCTTTTATTGGTGTAACAATAGACTTAGCTTGCGACAAATGTACAGACGCCAGCACATCAATCTATCCCAATCTGTCAAATTTCCCTAATTGAAAGTGAACCTTATGCTTTTGTGATAAAGTTGAAAATTTATAAAAGAAATTTGACAGATTGGGGCAGCTGGAATGCTGGCGTCTGTACATTAGCAGAAATTAATTTTGCAGTAGAAATCTAATGTCGGTACATTAGATTTTCAGTCAAATGAATTTCTTTCTATGTAGCTCTTGCTCTTATATTGGTGTAACAATATACTTAGCATTCGACAAAAGTACCTCATGAAGATTGGCTATATTTGAGATATTCTCGTACATTTGAAGTGTAGCTACAGAACAGTGTTTTTTTTAAATGAGTTTGGTCTATAACGCCTTAAAGTCTAAATTCTGTTCATTATGTTCTAGGTAGGTACATTAAATTTTCAGTAAAATGAATTTCTTTCTATGTAGCTCTTGTATTGGTGTAACAATATACTTAGCATTCGACAAATGTACATTATCAGAAATTATTTTACTAGAAATCTAATGTAAGGTACATTAGATTTTCTTTCTATGTAACTTTCAACAGAACAGGTTTTATAGAAAAAAAAGTGATTTTCGTCTATAAGGCCTTAAAATTACAAAATAATGCCGATGTTTCACATCTGCCAGGCGTCCCGTGACGGCTCACATTTTTTTTTAATTAAATTTCTCTAAAGATGCAAAAACTACAAGTGTCTAGTACACCACGGTACGACTACATAGTCGCACCGGATAATATAATATAACATTTTAATATTTTTATTGTAATTTCAATACACGCGCTATAATTATAATTGAATGCGGCACGTGTAACGCAGTGGCTCTTGTGGACTAAATGCTTCATCCCATTTAGTCTGGGTGTGATTTGTTTCGGTGAAATTTCCCCTTACAAGGGTGATGTTTTAAATAAATATCGATATATAATAATTATTATATCCTGGGACATTATTTATACACGGCCATCTCATCCAAACCTAAGCAGAGCTTGTACTACGGAAACCAGATAACTGAGATACTAAATACCTGTACTCCTTTTCTTTTGTACATAATTACATCCAGACTCAGGACAAACAGACATGTTCATGCACACAAATATCTGTCCTGGGTGGGAATCGAATGCACGACCTCCGACGTGAAAAGCAAGCATTTGCCAACTACGCCAACAGGCCCGTGTGTAATTCTTAGTAAATTTTGGTTCCCATCTAATTTTGACTGACAGCCAATCTAAGTTATGTATAACCCGGGTCTGGCATTTATTGTATGCAAGTTGTTCGTGAAAGATATCTAAATTCAGTCAATTATATCTGAATTCAGTCGGTTGTATATAAATTCCGTCGGCATACTTACGTCGCATAATAAGATTTTCAGTCTCACGAGTTATGTTTGTACACCATTGAATGTTGCGTCCATTTTGGGAGGACTTCACCAATTGATTTGCATTTTCCGCACATATTTCTATTACTGAAAGAAAATAATAAAATTATTAACATGGGCTTCAGTAAGATTAAGAACATACAGATACCTACGCGTCTGCGAATAAATGTAATTTTCTAAATCGCAGGCAGAAAAATGCAGACGATCCGAGTTTTTTCTGCCTATTTAATGTTATCCAGAATTGAATACTTAAAATAATTAGTAATCTTATCTAAACCTCTCGTATCCGGATCTGTGATAAATAATATCTCTAACAAAGCAATCACTTGTCGATTAATGGTACTCGTCAGATATTTTTAATTCAGAACTAGATTGCTTCGATTTAGTAACTTATTCGACTGTTATTATAAGTAATTAAAGATAGTTTCTTTCTATTTTGTATTTGAAACGGTGTTTCCTTGCTTTGCCGACAGAAATTTCACAGAATTTCGTTTCGCAGCAAACGTTTCATATAACTACTATTTGTATTATTATTATTTCGAAAATTATTTTTTCCATACCTATTTTGAATGAAACATATTTCACAGAATTACAATTATCTATAAAACGACATACAAAGATGAAACCCTTGTTTTTATAACCAACCACGCTAAGGAGGAATATTTATTTTCAGGTTTGACTTAGCCTAATATGGGCCGTGGTGTCTCTTGCGATTTAAAAGTATATTGTAGCCTATGCATTGATACAAATTCGTTATAAAAACTTCCTAACATACAATTTATCACATGTATAATATAAGTCGGATATGGGCTGTTTGATCATTGATAACATCAGTACTTGTCGGGCAGGTAGCGTAAAAAAACAAAGTAATGTTACTTACAGAAATCTACTGAATTATGATACGGGGGGCACCTCAGGTTCATTTCTTCTAGATACGGCAGCAGTTGAGATACAGAGCCCACGTAGGCGCACCTCCCATTCACTATAGCGTATAGTCTGTCCACCATGTGGAGTAACATGGCAGACGGCTGGTGCATGGTTACAACCACCGTCCGCCCTTGACGCGCTAAAAGGTGAAGTAAATATACTATTTGCTTCGATACTGAACAATCCAGGCCACTGGAAAGAAAATACGATTAATAATAATAAATATCTGGGACTTATCACACAGCACGATCTAGCACAAACTAAGCAATACTTGTACTATAGATACTAGACAACGGATGGGGATAATTATTTACTTTTTTTTGTAAATATACAGGGTAACTTATAAAACACCAACAACGGTTTTAGTTTCATACAAATAAGTATTCATTAAATTTCCCGCTTGAATGCTTATAACTCTACGAGCATCGCGAATACGCGCACACGCGTGCCAACTTAGCGTCTTCAGCGGGTCGGCCTTTCGTTTATGAATAAAACATAGACCTACAAATGTCACGACGGTACAACAAAAACATATAAAATCATATTTTTTCATATATTGAATTATGTCCGAACTCGTAGAACAAAAGTTGTTGCTTATAATGTTAGCAATTTAGTCCTGCAAGTTTGTTGGTGTTTTACAAATGACCCCGTATACGTTCAATACACAGAAAATACCCATGAGCATTACAAATTGTTCATGAATAGAAATATTTGTCTTGTGCGAGGATCAAACCCCCAGCTTTTGTTCTTGAGGGCAAGGTGACTTCTAACTCAGTCGCAGCGGTCGTAAATGTTGGTAACATTGTGAGTTTATTTCTTTAAAGTTTGAAATTTAAGAAGTGAAGTTGACTGTCCATCCCTTCTGGAGTCATTTAAACTGCGAGTCCCTCGTCGGGTGCCTAGACATGTACAAGTCAATGCAGGACTATTGCAACCGCCATTTGCCAGAACCAATTTAAAACAATCTTCAACTATAAGTCGACTTTCGAAAACTTACAACAATATTTGTGATAAAGTGGATGTGTTTGGTGATAAACTACCCACATTCAAAAAAGTTGTTTTAGAGTTGCTGAGATCAAATGTAGATGTCTAAATTCAATTGTTTTCTTTTCTTCTTTTTGTTAAATTTTACATATTTTCTTTAAATATTTAGATTTTAATATTTTATTTAGATTATAATATTAGATATTAATATTAAACCAGTGTTACCACCTATAGTGCATGCTGTGACAACTTAAACTGTTGTGCATTTAACTTTTACTAATGAGCAATATTAAATTAAGATGTAATAAATGTAACAACTACTGTTTGTCCAAATAAATAAATAAATAAATAAATAAATTCGTTCCATTATCAAATATTGACGGAGGTGCAACAGTACAATGCGGCAGAGTTGCGAATTAAGTATACTCCATATTCAAATGATTACGTCACTGGTCCATTTAATTAGCAAATAATGTCACGTATTACAACAATTTTTGCAGGTGCGTGATACGCGGCTTAGCCAAGTGATAGATAAGTAGCGGGTATATAATTATTGATTTCTTATTGTGACCGATACTACGTATAATGTTGCGTCGACGTATTACAGTTGTACAATACTTTGATACTAGATAGCGTGTAACAAAAATAGGTATTATTTTAATCTACTCATGTATATTACACAACTTATAGAATCTTTATTAACTACCTCTTTTATATAGTACGGATTCATATCACGACGCAATCCACGTATACGTTTTAGAAATAAGATGCAATAAGTATGTACCTACATACATGTTTTAAAAACATTAATATAACTTTAATTCAAATCTATATAACAACATAACTAAAGTTAGGTTAGTGTAGCTTGGACGTAGACTGATGATGTCCTGATCTTTATATTTTTTGCTGCTGCTTTACTAAGAAGACTTTAGAAGTTACTTAGGGGCACTCATTTTACCACTTTGGAAGTGTCTCTCTCGCAAACTATTCAGTTTAGAAAAAAATGATATAAGAAACCTCAATATCATTTTTAAAGACCTATCCATAGGTACCCCACATGTATGAGTACAATGAAAAAAAAAATTGACTTTCAGTTCTATGTATGGGGATCCCCCAAATTATTGTTATTTTTCTATTTTTGTGTGAAAATCTTAATGCGGTTCACAGAATACACCTACTTACCAAATTTCAATAGTACAGCTCTTATAGTTTCGGAAAAAAGTGACTGTGACATACGGACGGACAGACAGACATGACGAATCTATAAGGGTTCCGTTTTTTGCCATTTGGCTACGGAACCCTAATAAAAGTCCTGTTTGCAATAATTATTTAAGTAGGCCTAGACGTTTTCTTTAAAATCAACCATTTGCTGATACTATACCAAGAATGTTAATGCTAAAGGCGACCTTATCGCAAAAAGTGATCTTTTCCAAGCAACCAATGAGTTGGATGAACCTAAATTTATATGGAGAACGAACCATGGTCTAATTTTTTAACATCGTAAGGATGATCTACTTTCACTGCCAGTCCCTTAGTAATTCTTGGTCTAGCGGTAGCATGTTCAATCGCAGATCTATAACGAGGTCCTGGAATCAAATTCTGGGTCAGCCCAAAAGTGATTTTCGGATTTTTCTGTAAGGGAAAAAATTCCCAGTATCAGACCGAAGTCTGGGAGCGGTATTATCTATACCCCCGTGCCTCGGAGAGCAAGTAAAGCCGTTGGTCCTGTACCTGACCTCTTTTCGGTCGTGACGCTAGTCGTACCATGGGATCATGAGAGTAATGGAATAGAAATTGCCCCTGTGTCTGCGCACACACTGTTGCACTATAATATTTCCCGCAAAAGTGCCTAGTCTCCATTGAGACTGGCCGCCGTGGCCGATATTCGGATAGTAGGACGTTATTATTATTATTAATAAGAGGCATATTATTAAAAGCCCTATATGACTGTCTAAACTTGCTTGTATTGCTTGTCAGGATTTATTAACACTTTAAACAATGTTGTAATAATCGCGAGCATAATTCAATTAGGTATTGATATGGATTAATTTACAATGTTCGTTAACCTTACCTCGATTTACAGATTACAAATAATTTATCTAAAGATAACAATGTATTTTTTAGTCACCTGACGATACATTGTTGTGTAATCAATAGTTTAAAGGCAAACATTCTATGAATCACAACAAGCTCAATTTATTGTCCACCAATAGTAATAATAATATCCTGGGACATCATTTACACACGGCCATCTGATCCCAAACTAAGCAGATCTTGTACTATCAGTGGCACATTTGCCCTAAGGCCCAGTAGGCTCGGGACTAGGGCGGCCAGATATTAGGGGCGGCAATTGCTGACAAAAAACAGCAAAGACGATCACTTATTTCATCAGATAGTCTTGGCTAGGGGATTACATGTAGAACGGTTCCTCAAGCTCATTCCAAACATCACACTAATATTATAAAGGCGAAAGTTTTTGAGTGTATGACTTGCCGAGTATGTTCCTTGTTCAGCACAATCACTCAATTTAGTAGGTCAATGTGTAGCTTAAAACAACCAAGAGGATTAATCGTTCTTTTTTTTTCAAAGTTAGCAATAAAGTAAATTCGCTTATTATGAGCTCTCTCATAAATACTAGGTATATAACGATTTTTTGTGGCCCCGGGGCCTAGACCGGCCAAGACTGCAAATCCGCCACTGTGTACTATGGAAACCAGATAACTGATATACTACATGTACTACTTTTCTTTTGTAAATATATACTTGTATAGGTAATTACACCCAGACTCAGGTCAAACAGGCATCGAGCCCACGACCTTCGGCGTGAAAAGCAAGCATTTGCCAACCACGCCAACAGGCCCGTGGTGTGTGTCTAAGCTTGAAATCTTAGTTTGTGTCTGTTTTTCTGTATGACGGTGACCAAGTTGTATAATAATAAGTTATAGTAATAGGTTCAAATCCTGGGTCAAGTTTTGTTGGGGGTTTTGACGTTACCCATCACCCCCCCCCCCCCCCTCTTACCCATCACTGCAACTCCTGTAAGCCAGGATCAACAGTGGCACACAATGAAATGACACTGAGTGGTGGGGCTCAGGCATGTCCCGGGGAATCGCTTCAACTGACTTAAATCCCGCAACGAATTTGATCAGAAAGAAAAAAAGGAGGAGTTAGAAATGAATAGTTCCACTTCCCTCCAGAGCAAAGCGGGAGACAGAATGATATAAAGAGGCTATAGCCTCATAAAACGAGAGAATTGCAACTAGAGAAGCCAGCAGCAAAAGCACCGAGGATCAATTTAAGGGTCCTTAGTGAGTTGTTATATTTGATTCCAATAGTAGGTATGGCAAAAGCGCTTAAACGCACGGAAGTTGTTCCTGACGGGGTTCAGCAGGCGAGTATATATATTTGAATGATTCAATATTCATCAAACGTAGTCAGTAATTAATTAATATTTATAAATTGTTCTCCTGCGCGAAATTCGGAGCTGGCAATCAGTCGCAATGAAGAGTACCCATCAGCGGTAGATACATAGTGCAAAAGTGCGCAAACACAGAGGCTCTTTCGTTTCCATCACAGTTATGATCCGATAGGACGATTAGTGACACGACCCGGAAGACGTCAGGTACTAGAAAGACGGCTCTCCAAGGCACGAGTATGAGAGTTGACGGTAATACCCAATTTCAACTCCCATACTTCGGGTTGAAACTGAGAAATTTTCTTTGTAGAAAAATCTCAAAATCACCTGTTGTCCCGACCCAAGATTTGAATCCATATGTGATTCAACACGCTACTGATAGATCAACAACGAACGAAACAATATATAAATACAAATATCTAATATGATACCTGTTAACTTAAACGAAGCGTTTTGTTTATAACTGTGAATATTGTTATCGGATACTATATTGTTAATAATAGGTCTTTACCTATGAAATTGCTGTTTTGTATGAAAAAATTTAAACGAATTTTTTTCATGAATTTTTTTATTTGTATTAATCGAAGTAATCACCCATGCAATCAATGCATCTTTGCCATCGCAGTGGCAGTTTATTGATGCCCTTCTTAAAGAAATCAGCTGGACGGGAGGCAACAAATTCTTCAAAGGCATTTTGTACTGCCTCTCGGGTATTGAATTTTTTTCCCGCCAAGAAGTTATCCAAATTCTGGAAAAAGTAGTAGTCTGTAGGCGCAAGGTCTGGTGAGTAGGGCGGATGACGGAGAGCTTCCAACCCCAGTTCTTGCAACTTGGAGACCGTCTGCTGTGCAGTATGAGGTCGCGCGTTGTCGTGCAGGAGCAGCGGAGACGAGCGATTGACCAATGCTGGTTGGAGATGCGCCAGCTTCTCCATCATTGTGCTCAGTTCTTCACAGTACACATCTGCAGTAATGCTCACCCCGTTTGGTAAGAAGCTGTGATGAATCACACCGGCGCTAGACCACCAAACAGTGACCATCACTTTTCTAGGGGTAAGTTTTCGTTTAGGGCATTGTTTAGGTGCTGAACCAGGATCCAACCAACTTGCTGAGCGCTTGCGGTTATCAAACAGAATCCATTTTTCATCGCAGGTAACAATGCGGTTCAAAATTCCTTCATTTGTGTGTCTGTTGAGCAGTGCAAGGCACGTCTCGGCGCGTACTTCGCGCTGGCGATCATTGAGTTCGTGGGGCACCCATTTGTCAAGCTTTTTTACCTTGCCAATTTGACGCAAATGGACCAATATTGTTTTGACGCTAACGTCGAAAGCTGCTGCTAATTCAGCCGTAGATTGTGTATCATCAGCTTCCACAACCGCCTTTAATTCGTCATTGTCGACCAAAGTCTTCGGACGACCGCGAGGTTCATTTTTCAGGTCGAAATTTCCAGAACGGAAGCGAGCAAACCAATAACAGGTGGTGCGTTGGTTTGTAGTGTTAGCTCCGTAAACGTCGTTGATGTTGCGTGCCGCTTGTGCCGCGTTGCTGCCACGACGGTACTCATATTCCATAATTACTCGAATTTTTAACGTATCCATGATGACGAAAAAGATTGAAAAGCGATGAAAATGTAACACTAATCAATAAAGAAATGACTACTTTTGGAAAAAAGAATCCATGTTTTTAAAATAAAATTAATTTGAAATTAGAATTCTTAGCCAAACAAAAATTATTTTGATTTGAAATGGCCAGTACTGCAGAACGGCAATTTCATAGGTAAAGACCTAATATACTTCCAATATTAAGTTGTAAAATATCGGTATTTTGCCAAATTTATTTATGTATATTTAAGAACTCCCACAATGAATGGACACAACTTATTAACTAACGCAGTACGTGCCAAATTATAGGGGGCAATGTCCCTTTTGTTTTACTATTGTGTTAAGAATGTATGCCACTTGATTCGAAATGCATACATTTTCCACGTGTTAGAATGGATGATGGGGAAATTCAGCTCATGGGAGAAAATGATAATGAAACAAAATATGTTCTACGAGAGACTATTTAGTAATTTTTTGTATAAACTTTTATACTCGTTGTATTATTAACTAGGTGTGCCCCGCAGTTTTGCCCGCGTTAAAATTTATACATTATCACAGCTCCTCCCCCGTAGTTGATAGCGTGATAATATGTAGCCTATATAAAATATGTTGACCCGACCTCTTAGTAATATTCATGCAAAATTTGAAGTAAATCCATGCAGTACTTTTTGAGTTTAGCCCGGACACACATACAGACAAACACACATACAGACAAAAATTCTAAAAACTAAATTTTTGGCTTCGCTATCGATTGTAGATCACGCCCCAAGTATCCTTTTGAAGAAATATTCAATGTACAGTTTTAACTTTCCTACGATTTTATTGTATGTATACATAAACTATATATATATTAAACTATTCTGTATTTCTTTCTATAAACTTGGAGTATTAAAAATATTTACTAAATATTAATTCTAGGTACAAATAGATAATGATATCGTAACCTATATTTGATCATATGAAATTATAATTGAATTATATATATTTTACTACATTTTGTCTGAATGTTACTATCTATATTTGCTCTTCATACAACTAATACGTATTATTATAATCAGGTATGTGTAAAATATCTTCGCGAATTATATGACAAAGTTGTTTAGTTTCATAGGTAGTTTGAGTAACTTACAAGTTAAATCAGCCATTTCCATGTTAGTAGCACCCAATTGACTGCTGTTAACTGATATATATGAAGGCCCATAGTGTTTATAGAAAATGTATTCGACTTGTATCAACTAATTGTAAGTTTCTATGATGCCCTTACCACAAGACCGTACGAGCTGACCCAATCATGTTCTTTGGAGACTGTTCCTTGATACTAGAAGTGTTTCTGAATATCGATGACAGTTTCTTCTATTGTTTTACTAATTATTTACGTTTTCATGAGATACGTCAATATTTTGGGGGTCATGTACTGCCGTGTCCGTAAGTTTCAAAGTGGTAAATTTTTGACCGTTTCAGTCAGGTATTGTCTAGAAATCTGATGAAGCCTCTCCAGCTTGAGTGTGTATTTGTTGCTAGCGTCTAGATCGAACAAAGGGTGTAGATTAGCATTAGATGAGTCGTATGCTAGTTTGCCGGCAAAAACGGCACGTCTGCCTAGACTCATCTTATGATATATATTGGAGACCCGATATCCACGATTGGTTACGCTAGCCTGGAAGTCATTGAATAGGCTTCGAGACCCAGGTTGGCTGTAGCAAGGAAAAAGTGTGTTCAGGTGGGGATACATTGACGATCGCTGCCCGGAATGCAAATGCAGAACTGGTCACTTATTTTAAAGTTTCAGGTGCCCTAACAAATTTACGTTAAAAGATTTGACGGACGCTTCTGATAATTCGATCCGGTGGTAGCATTAAAGCGCGACCGTCGTTATAAACACAAGGTCCGTTATAATAATAATACTGAATACCTTAATATAGACAGAACCATTCAGACAATATGTAGTAAAATATAAATTTCAATCATTAAACCTAAACATAATCTCCTTGACAATAACTTAATACAAGCTAGCTAAATATCACTACTATTATAAAATAAATTGTATAAATGTTTTAACATTCCATGTACCTAAATATCTGTAATAAGCAACTAGAAATAATAACTCTATTACTACAAACATGTTCTGACTATTTACAAGCGCTTTTTTAAAGTCTACGTGAATAAAAATCTTTTTTATTTTATTTTATTCTCGTGGCAGAAATAGTTTTGATTGCCTTGGACTCGCTATGAAGAACTTTACGCTCATTTTCTTAAACTGAGATAGATGGATTTGATTATAAATATGATAAACTTTTTTGGATAACTCACACAACTGTATGAATCGAGATTGGGCTCATTATTTATATTTGATGTGATCATACTAGATAACTGGCTGGACGGATCTGATGTTGGACATTGAAGAAGATCGCTCTGTCTCACCCAGCTAATGCCACAGCATTAGCTGAGTGAGACAGAGCGATCTTCTTAGACTTTTAACAAAAAAGGCTATCATACATGATAGCCTTTTTTGTTAAAAGTTTCCCTATCTAAATCCGCCCCTAAATTTCTACCCATCCCATTTTATTGTCCTCTTGACTATTTTCCACGATGTTAGTGTACTAATTAACTTCGGGGACGATGTTACGACTATAACCTAGTATCTTATACGAGTAATATAACATGCGTTCGTTATCGATAAGATTTAATCATTGCCTAATCCTTTGGTTTATTGATAAACGATAAGAATGTAGACTACTACGTATTTTTAGATGAATCATTCAGTAGTTCAGCAGCCTTGCGATTGTATGTGAATGGTTTTAATCAGTTCATCAGTATAGGAACAGCTACGCTACGTAATAACTGAGGCATACGCTCTAAAGTAATAACGCTACTCCTTTCGAATCCGTGGTTAAAATAGGGTCCTTGGCTTAGGCCCCCAGTGGTCGAGGCACCTGTGACCGACATCCCCGATTCGATTATTTTAATTCAAAGCAATTTTTGATCAAATATATATCAGGCACAAAAATATTTTACAAAAATAATAAATGTCTAATGGTGGTATATGTATAATACATTAAATCATAATTATATTTATGTCATAGCAATGCTTTTATGTTGGATGTATGTTTAAAAAATGAAAGTCTTAGTTATTTTTCATAATTTTTTTTATATTGTTGTAGATTGGAATTTTGTCACTGTACTTTTCACTCGTAATTTTCCAATTTTCGTTTCATACAATTTTTAATAAAGAATGGACTTCTTTCCTTTTTTCTAGAACGCAACGCAAATCCAGCGTGCAATGTTTTTCCAACAAGTCTATATTTAACTATATTGTAAATATTTCGCACAAACAAGCCCTTGCGAAGGATCTTTGCTCGTCATTATGAGATGACTTTCGTATCGGTTACATATTGCAATATTCAATAACTTGACTCAGGTGTGAAAGAGATATACTTAATATCTATTCATACCTCCTTATTGTTTTAAATTTTGTAGACAAAAAGATGGACTTTTTATTGTTGCCAATAACTGGTTTGGCTCAGTTAGCTAACGATTTGGTTCAAGTTGAAAGAAAAAATTTCTACATGGTAATTTATTATAAATGTATATTAATAACATTCACTAACATTTTATACATAGTCTTTTTAATTTTTGGATGATTGTACATAATAAATATGCTTTTAATGTAGAAAAAGGTGTGTAACGATAATGTTAAGTGGCGGTTTATTTTCTGTGCAATTTGATAGATAACTATTGTTTGGCAAGGAAAAGTATTATTATAGTGAAACACTTTTCTCATTTACTAAGTGAAAAATCACAAAAATAAAATGATATTGAATTTATCTGATCGGGGGCGTAGGCCACAGGTGCCTAAGCTACTGACCCAAAAATAGAAATATGCGGTTGTAATTGAGTTTAATATATTCTTATCCCCAGCCTTTAAATAATGGTATAAAGCTCCTGGGCTAATTTTGGATACGGCGGCTGATCTCAACGGAGAGTAGTCAAATACAGAGGACATGTTAAAGTTTGTGTGTGCGCTAACATAGGTGCACTCCCTAAACCCCTTAATCTCATAATCCCACGAAATAGCTATCCGACATTGCAAAAAATTGGGCGCTACAGCTTTACGTGTTCTTCAAGGTTTGAACCAACTTCAAGACTCTGGCCTGCTACTGGGTGCTTTTTTTCTCGCTCTTATGTCCCCTAAACGGATGAATCTATTTCAATAAGGTTTTTTTCGTATGATACGCAATTGATCAAGATGATTCTCAATGCGGGAAGTGGTTCTTTTACTTTTCTATTTGGAGTTTGATAATTAGTTGGTAATTAATAATTGATCTTAAGTATATACTGATTTATTATTTACCTGGTTGGTTCATCGAAGAACATCACAGGGGGGTCACTGACTAGTTCCAGACCGATCGCTAGACGTTTCTTCTGACCACCGGACAAGTTTCCGGCTCTCGTATTTCTTGCACGACTTAAACCAAGTGATACTATTATTTCTTCTATCTGAAAAAAGTACACCTATTTATTTAGGATTTATAAAGGAATAAATTACCAGGAAGAAGTACCAAATTGTGAGTGCAATGTACATAAGCTATACATTACCAGTATAAGCTGATCTCGCGTTGTATAGGATTTCCATACAACGAGAGGTCAGCTTATATCGTAATATAGAGCTTGATATGTAGCCGTGTGTACAGAAAAGCAAAGAGTATGTACTCATTATTCTAGACCATTTTTCCTTATTAAGTATAAGGAAAAATGGTTACCTATATTGCGCGCCGATGTACTCATTCACATAAAACAATTTTTTATTTAGAAAAAAAATATTACGTTACAAAATTATATGAAACTTTTAGTAGAATTAGATATCCTCATTTTCTATACTGTCAACAAATTCCGAACAATATTGTGATGACGAAAAAAAGGAAATAAATGGACTATATTATGTACTATCCAATTTTTTTTCATCGAAGAAATTTTAAGCTTTTGTTTTTTACATCAATATCAGAGTTCTTACTTCATGAATTAAAATAAATATTAGGAATGGGAACCCACAGTAGTTTGGATATATCCCCTTAATAGAATTGCTTGTCAGTTAGTAGTAATGCCTTATTTTATTTTATCCGGGTTATTTAAAGAAAAGATATAGCTAACATCAGGTCGAGTATACAACATGTAACGTAATTAACGCACACCCTCAAACACCCCATTTAGAATATTATGTTGTAATCATAATACATACACTAAATTTTTTATTTAACATGTGTATTTATTGTTATTTACTAAACTAGTTTCTTGGAATAAAGTTTATTTTTCTTTAATTTGAATTGAATGATGGAATTTGTATGAATACAAATAAAACTACGATTTAAAAGTATTATTTCTTTGACTTACGGTCCATTTCAATTTGTTTTGACTGTACAGGGTTAATATGACAATAATTTCCGTAGTTTTAATTATTTTGGAATAAAAAATTACCTATATTAAAAATGATATAAATCGATTGAGTAAACGATTCTGAACAAACTATTTTCAGGATGTGCGTTAATTAAGTTACATGTTGTATACTCACGTCAAGTGGTTGTACCCGCGTTTAACTTTATAAATTATAGCCTATGTATTATTCTGATATATAAGCTATATTACTACAAAGTTTCATCAAAATCTGATTGGTAGTTTTTGCGTGAAAGAGTAACAAACATCCATACATGAAAGAGTAACAAACTCACAAACTTTAGCATTTGTAATACTAGCTGTGCCCCGCGGTTTTACCCGCGTTTAACTTTATAAATCATAGTTGTAAAGTTGTAAATCTATGTGTTATTTTAATATCTATACATATAATAAAATCGTAGGAAAGTCAAAACTGTACATTGAATATTTTTTAAAAAGGATACTTAGGGCGTGATCGACAATCGATATCGAAGCCAAAAATATAGTTTTTAGAATTTTTGTCTGTTTGTCTGTATGTATGTCCGAGCTAAACTCAAAAAGTACTGCATGGATTTACTTCAAATTTTGCATAAATATTACTAAGAGGTCGGGTCAACATATAGGCTACATATTATCACGCTATCACCTACGAGGGAGGAGCTGTGATAATTTATAAAGTTTAAAGCGGGTAAAACCGCGGAGCACAGCTAGTAAGATATATTACTACAAAGTTTCATCAAAATCCGATTGGTAGTTTTTGAGAGAAAGAGTAACAAACTCACAAACTTTAGCATTTGTAATACTAGCTGTGCCCCGCGGTTTTACCTGCGTTTAACTTTATAAATTGTAGCCTATGTATTCTAATATCTATATCTATACATATAATAAAATCGTAGGAAAGTCAAAACTGTATTGTTTATTTTTTTAAAAGGATACTTGGGGCGTGATCTACAGTCGATATCGAAGCCAAAAATATAGTTTTTAGAATTTTTGTCCGTTTGTCTGTATGTATGTCCGGGCTAAACTCAAAAAGTACTGTCTGGATTAACTTCAAATTTTGCATGAATATTACTAAGAGGTCGGGTCAACATATAGGCTACATATTATCTCGCTATCACCTACGGGGGAGGAGCTGTGGTAATTTATAAAATTTAACGCGGGTAAAACCGCGGGGCACAGCTAGTATAAACTTTATTACTAAAGTATCATCAAAATCCGTTAGGTAGATTTTGCGTGAAAGAGTAACAAACATCCATACATCTATACTCACTAACTTTAGCATTTATAATATTAGTAGGATGATTAATTAAGTACTAATAAATATGTCATGGTATAGGTACCTATTGTCTTACCCTTTGTTTCTTTTGTTCTTTACTAATATGATTTCCTAGTTTGAGATCTGCCGCCATTTCGAGCGACTCTTGTATGGTGAGCATGTCTTGAACTTTGTCATCCTGCAGTATGTAGCAAGATCTACGTCTGAACACCTTCTCATTCCTTATCCTTCCATTGACTAAAACGTGGCCACTTGTTGGTTTCCTGAAAATAATATATTAGCGGTTATTTTTAAGGCACTGATTATGTTTATCAGTAATCCGGCATTTTTAGGATGCCTTGGATCCGCGGATGGAAGATACATACGTATATGTTTACTATCAGAAAACAATAAAAAATAGTAGCGTTATATTAAACTTTAATATTAATAATATCCTCCTAGACGAATTTCGGCCACGGCGGCCTGTTTCAATGGATACTAACCATCTCCGTGGGACTTAGTATAGTGCACATGTGTATGCGCAAACACAGGGGCACTTTTTAATTATTCAAACTCATGATCCGATGGGACGACTAGTCGTCGCTAGCGACACGACCGGAAGCAGTACGGGTACAGGGGCATTATACTTTCGGGCTTCGGGCGGATACTGAGAACTTTTCTTTTTACAGAAAAATCCCAAAATCACTTCTGGCTCGATCCGGGATTTGAACCCAGGACCTCCTATTCTGCGGTTGCGCTACCGCTAGACAAACGAGGGACTAATTTTTTAAACTTTATGCACGCTTTGTCCTACCGCTAATAGTTTGCCTCCTCTAAGAATTTAGAACACGAGGAAGCATTCATTAACCGATCTTATTTCCTTTGTTAGTACGGAATGTCGCTTATTTCCTACTTGATAATGGGTTGCAAAAATGTTGTCGAGTTGCATGCGTTAAGTATATTACGACATCTAACATACATAAAAGTCTTGAGAGGTTATGGACGACACAAGCTAAGTTATTTACGCTTTGAAACTTATAATATGTCAACAATTAGGATCTCTTTTTAATTTAAGTGTTGTGCACTTGACGTTGTAGCAGTTTCCAGCCTTCTCTATCGTAAGCCTTCTTCTTGACTTCTTTGTAAGCCTCCATTTTCACAACTTCCTTCACCTGGTCCATATATTTATGCCTCGGTCTGCCTCTCTTTCTTTTTGCCTCAATTTGGCCTTCTATGATGTTGGTGATGAACTGGTCGTGTCGAATTAAATGTCCAATCAGTTTTCCTCGTCTACTGCCTATAAGCTTTAGTATTTGCAATTAGGATAAAGGTTATGTATTCACACACTAAGCAGAGCACGTGCTATGGAAACCAGATAACTGATATACTACTCTTCTTTTGTAAATACATACTTATATAGATAATTAACACCCAGACTCAGGACGAACAGACATGTTCATGCACACAAATATCTGTCCTGAGTGGGAATCGAATCATCTGCCTACGGCGTGAAAGGCATGTATCTACCAGGCCGTTCGGCCCATCATCTTCTGCGTCATCATCCGGGCAACAATGGTTCTTACTACTATTGCTGCACAGCTGATGACGCAAAGGTAACGCAGGACTCACCCCCACATCCTATCACGTACCCTTTGTTATCGTCCATTAGGTACAAAACCTTACTTGAATAAATACATGATGCTTCAATGTGAAACGTACCTAAGCATATACAGTCTCTTTGTTTAAAATATTATCTTCCGGTCATTAGTTGCCCGCTTTCTACATCATACGATATGTCAAAACAATAGATATATTGCGGGCGATTCCGTCTTTTATACCACTAAACTAATTTAAATGTCGTTGCATGTCTCTAATATAGATCGTATGAAATGAACAGACCATAGCCACGTGCTCTAACCCTGTAATCAATCGGTGAGCTCATGCTACTAGGCGTGCGGTTAGTCCATAGATGGGTACCGCCAAAGTGGTTAAATTTTTGAGCGTGTCCGTGCTTCGGGTGGCACGCCAAGCTGTCGGTCCCGGTTGTAGCCGTTAGGCAACACTCGATAATCCACGTCAGAAGGCCTACTGGGCGGCTTAAAACACTCTAACACCGTTAACCACTAACCATGACCCATACGATAAATAAGTAAGTTTATTTGTTTATTTTTCAAGGACAACGCCCGCACTAGGGAATTCAATCCCTGTGTCGCGGGGTACTTTACAAACATATTATTGACGGGCACAAAAGTTAATCCAGGCTCAGAAGAACTATTTTTGGGTCACACAAATAACAGTCCTGCGCGGGAATCAAAGCGGCGAGGCGTCTGTCTTAACCACCGCGCCACGTATGCAGTAATATTTGATCGCTGTGTAGAGCCTAGTCATGATCGTCACATTACGACTGAAAACGACGGTTTAACGTGCTTTCCAAATACAACTCTTCATATATTTACCCACAAATTAATGTTATATTCTACCAACAATGACAGACACAAGCATTTACAATGTACGACGATAAACGCGTCTCTATCTAGATACACAATAGCTCTCGTCTGATAACTTAATTAGGTAAGTACACAACAAAGCCCAACTGCATTGGACTACTGGCCGATAGGCACAGTTTGTTTGTTAATTTGATCTCAAAAATTCTTTATCATTTGTTTAGTGCACTTCGTAGTCATGGCCTTGTTTATTTTTAATGACTATACTTGCAATTCATATCCTGATATTACAATAGCCTACTAATATTATTAAGGCGAAATTTTGTGAGTATGTGACTGTGTGAGTGTGTATGTTTGTCACTTCTTTACGTCTTAACAGCTGGAGTGATTTTAATTAAATTTGGTATAGAGTTAGCTGACACCCTGGATTAACACATAGGCTATAATTTATAAAGTTTAATGCGGGTATAACCGCGGGGCACAGCTAGTTAACATTAAAGCCCACAAGTGATCTCGTATGACGTTACTTTTACTTTACTTTTGTTAATGTGGGTTACAAAACTTAGTTTCAATCAATATAATAATCTTACTAATATTATAAACGCGAAAGTTTGTAAGTATGGATGGATGGATGGATGTTTGTTACTCTCTCGTAAAAACTATTGAATTGATTTTAATGAAACTTTACAATAATATAGCTTATACATCAGAATAACACATAGGCTACAATTTATAAAGACATTTTGTGAATTGTCTAAAATAGTAAGTAAGTAGGAAAAAATCTACCATCTGCGAGCTATTCCGGCGTGCACTGCCAAAACCGCTAGAGGTACACATCCTACTAATATTATAAATGTGAAAGTTTGTGAGTATAGATGTTTGTTACTCTTTTACGTCAAAACTACTGAACGAATTTTCATGAAATTTTGTTGTAACATAGCTTATATATCTGAATAACACATAGGCTATAACTTATTAAGTTTAACTCGGGTGAAACCACGGGGCATAGCTAGTATAGAATAATATTAACTTGGGACCACTAAATACACTATCATCTGAGCCCAAACTATAGCAACCCTTCATCATCTGTAAGGGTGTTGTTAAGAGAAACCTAAAGGAGAAGGGAATGACTCCATACATTCCTGGGCCCAGGTGTTAACTGAATCAAACTAGCCTTATTTGTGAGATGATATTATTATAATAACAAGACCTCACTGAAATTTTGGTTAAATTTGGCTATCCAGGAATCAAGTTATATGAAGTATAGTAAAAGTGAGGTTAAATTATAACATTGTAGTTTTTTACAAAATATTTTTGAATGGCTTCGGTTGTGTTATGGTTTTATGCATAGAGAGTGTGACATGTCGAAGATCTGGCACGTTTGGATACCCCGCGCCCCGGGCAGTCACTACAGACGAAGAAAACCACAAATAAAACATGGAAAATACGTGCGCACTTAAAACGAAAGACAACGAACGAGTGACAGTCAAAGAGCATGTAAAGGCTGTCAGGCAGAGAAGTTTTGCCCGAAGAAAAATTAAAGGAATACGATCCGCTATGAATCGATTCCACGAAAAACACTTGTCACTCGAGTTTCAAACATATTCTGAGATTATACCGATTTATTCTTAATCGATTGCGAGCAATTCATCATTATTTTATCGATTATTTTGTTTCATAACTTAATTTAAGTTTTCTCGCTTCCTAGATAGAAACCTGATACCATATTTTGTGATTTCCTTTAGAAAAATATAACGGTTTTTTTAATCCACATTTCAACTAGTTAACTGCTGGGCCCAGAAGTTTCCTTCTCCTTAGCCAGTGCGTATCGTTTGTAATTTTACGGCATAGTGCCTACCCCAGAGGTGCAAGACCTACCGGAACATTAAATTTATAATAATATTAATGTATTTATTTTATTTCTTTCACAAAAGTTTGCACATATTGTGTAGTGAAATATAGATAAAGAAAGAGACCATTCCTTTGTGAGAGATTGGCGTCTATAGTAGGTAAAACATTGTGTAACAATTCACCAGGCTCCCACTTTTGGGTAGCATCTTGGCGATAATTACATATTAGTCGTATTAACAATAATATGTACTTAATCTCTAATTTTTGGTTACTTAGATTTAGAAATAATTAATAAACTTATGATAATTAAAAGAAATTATTAGTATTATAATAACATATAATAATTTCCCATTTTTGAGATGTATTGTTTTAATTAAAATCGCTGTACTTCAGGAGTTAGTGAAGTCGACTACACATGGGGCGCGATTACACACAATACGCAGATGTTCATTGAAGTAATTAATATTAGGAATAAAATACTAGTAACAGATTAATAGAAGATCTTTATATATATATATATATATTTACACCCAGACACAGGACAAACAGATAAGTTCATGCAACGACTTCAATGCACGGCGTGAAGGGCAAGCATTTATCAACTACGCCAACTGGCCCGTCACGTACGTTTACGTTATAAAATCTTAAGACTATAATGGTCTAGTAGCATTAAAAAAAAACACACCCTCACGATAATAGCAGTATCCAAACCTTCAGAATAATAAATTCGTTCATTCATAGAAAGAAAGAAGAAAGAAATAATTAAAATGCTAGTTGTATCTCCAAACTAATTTGGTTGATTTTTATAATAATCCTACTAAAACATTTATCAATGCTAAACGCTATCCTTATCAAGTAAGTTTTCAGATGAATATAACGCATTGAAATCGGTGTATCTACGATGCCACACACATTGAATAATAATGGAATTGTTGCCACTTGCCGGTCGCTAATGTGCACTGCATTTACTTATAACTAGATTGTTATGAATGACTGTCTGTCTTATGTAAATTTCTTGGAACTTACTAGTACAAAGGGATATACTTAAATTAAAATATACAAACTCACTGTGAGGGACGTAGCTTTAGATAACGGTTTTATAGAGAAGGTATATTGTAATGATGTCAACATTAGAATGGTGATTAAAAGGCTGTTGCCAGGATATGATAAAGCGAATGCCCGATTACATTTAAAATAAGATCTATATAATTAAATGCTGAAACAATAAAATTACTTTGTTATAATTATACTTACTTTGTTTATCTAATGAAAGATTTACATGATAGACTGTCATATACTCGTACTTATTGTGGGCTAACAGTTGGAATGTTGATTACTTATTAAAAAAGCAAATAAATCACATTAAAAGGCTTGTATCATTTTTTTAAATAGTCCATCTCGATCGTATGTTATTTATTGTGTATAGCATTATTATTAGTAAAAAGAGTGTATATCCACACAGGTGTACATGTGTGCATGTAGACATCTACTAATATTTCAACACTGGTGGCCACGAGCGTTTCTTCCATCATATTTACAGTTGGCCTTGGAGGCATTCACTGCTTCACCGGACAACAGAGGGTGTGTGCCTTCGGGATTCCAACGTCAGCCAGGATGGAAACGCATGTCAGGGGCAGGGTTAAATATCGGAAGGAAATTAATCATATAATAATTCGCTGGTAAAAGAAGAAACTATGGTTTATTAAAATGGTTAAAAACGTGAACTGACAATGTCATATTGAAAAATTTACAATAGCACAAGAATTATGAATATAAAGTTAGCCAAAAAGGGTTCGATTCGTAATAGGCAGTTTTTATGGGTGTTTTGTGCAACCATCCATTTAAGGATCCGGGAGGTCCTTTTACTGATCCAAATGACCAATTGTGCAATTCAATGAATATCAGTTTTATATTTATACATACATGTATTCATAAGATATATACATACATGATTACAAGTTTAAGAATAAGGCAATTAAGCCCATTAACAGTAAATACATATTCTTGTTACACTTTGTACAATGTAGGGCAGTGGAATGGAACGTTCATTTGCCCCTGACACTGTACTTTGGACTATGAATCACAACCACTCGAGACAAGTTCTAATACATTATTTATTCAAATTAAACTCGATGCAATAGAAATCGTTTAATTTACTGGCATTTATACACTTAGTTACTGCATCATCTTATCTACAACCTAATCATATGACGTCAGTAATATTTTACCCAAAGAGCAATGGAGAGGTCTATGTTCAGAGTTTCCCTGCGAGCTCGAATCAGTAATGTCGAAATCGGCAGTCGAATCAAAATCACTGACGACGCCCGAAGAATAACAAAGAGGCAGTGGGCGGGCACATAGCTCTTAGAACCAACGGCCGTTAGGGCAGAAAGGTTCTTACTGGCGACCACAAACCGGAAGATGCAGCATGGGCAGGCCCCCTACAAGATGGACCAATTATCTTGTGCGAGTCGCTGGTAAACGCTGGATGCGATTTTTTTTAAATATAATAGGATGGCTAACGAGCAAGTGGGTCACCTGATGGTAAGTGATCACCGCCGCCCATGGACACTCAAGTGCGTTGCCGGCCTTTAAGAAAATAATAGGCTCGCTTCTTGAAGATTGCCATGTCATACCGGATCGGAATACCTCCGCAGCTAATTGAATCCACAGAGCGGGAGTGCGCGGCAAACAGTTTCTTGTGAAACGGACGGTGGTAGATGACCATTACCAATAGCGCAAGACCGGCAATTGTGGAGATCTTTGAGGGATGCCTTTGTCCAGCAGTGGGCGTCTTACGGCTACTAACTAACACACTACCATTAAATTCCAAATAGACATAGAGTATAGAATCAACGGCAAAAGTAGACGATCTTCATTGTATTATAGTCACCAGAAAATTTATAACGGTTTACGTATCTTTATTTCTCATAAGAATAACATTCACTTGCAGGAGAAACTTGTACATATAATTTCAACAACTTAAAAACATACTTATATATTTTTGATACTTATGTAAATGTATACCTACAGATTATACATAAATTCTTTGGGGAGGCTTATGTCCGGCAGTAGACGTAAATTGGCTGACATGATGATGATGATGATACATAAATTACACCCAGACACAGAACAAATAATCGTGCTCATGGCACAAGAATTTTGCCCTGGGTGGGGATCTATCTAGCCCACGACTTCTGGCTTAGCTGCCAGGTTCACTACCAAATAGACCAGCAGGCCATTCATGTAGTAAAATTCTACAAGTATTTAATGGAGCTGCTGGCCTAAATTTGGCTCTTGAATTACAACAGAGCGTAGCCAATACACAGGACATTTCATGGTGGAGGAGCGTGTGCGCAACCGCCGGTGTGCTCTCTATCCCTCGAGACCAATGTGTATAGCAAGTATATAAAAAAAAAGAATTATATGATTGTGAACCAATTATATAATATTATAATAATATTTTAATTATAATTATATTATTTATTCATCGTTATCGACAAAAGCCTCCAAGAATCATCTTATATGCCATAATCGCCACGCTCTTGGCAGACAGGTTAGCGATCGCAGTATGATAGTCGCTGCTGTCCGTCCTCTGGTAGATACTCGTATTCCCTGCTATGTAATTACTTTCTTTAATTTTTATGGTGTAAATAAATAAATAAATAAAAAAAAGTTTTTATTCACGTAGACTTTAAAAAAGCGCTTGTAAATAGTCAGAACATGTTTGTAGTAATACAGTTATTATTTCTAGTTGCATATTACAGATATTTAGGTACACGGAATGTTAAAACATTTATTTTATAATAGTAGTGATATTTAGCTAGCTTGTATTAAGTTATTGTCAAGGAATCTCCTTGACAATAACTTAATACATGTTTAGGTTTAATGATTGAAATTTATATTTTTCTACATATTGTCTGAATGTTTAGGTTGTTATGTTAGGTTGTAGGAGATTATGTTTAGGTTTAATGATTGAAATTTATATTTTACTACATATTGTCTGAGTGTACAATAAAGAGTATTCTATTCTATTCTAATTTCTAATAATAACATGCACCGTTAGTAAGTTAAAATTAACTTTTTGTAATAATACATTTCTATTCATGCTTCATTCGTTTAATCACTACACATTTTAAAACAAAATTCCATGCAACGTCTGTCCGTCTGCTCGCTATAAACTAAAATAAACTGATTCATGAGAAAGATGCAGTGAATAATATGTTAAGATTTTGTGGAAATTGATTGAAATATGACGATAATTGTTGACAATGTCGAAAAAAGTCAAACTGGCAAGCCTTGGAGCTTTCATTGAGAATGCTGCCTAATCCCTTTTTGAAATATAACCGAACATTGTATAGTGAGATAGGTCTACACGGAAAAATATCATATGTCTTTTAAGGATAAGGACAGCTTACTATAGCCATTCATTCCGTGACCTTATTTGGTTAATCGAACAGCTTGGCTTGAGTGCCTCCTGCAGATTCTTTGATCATTCAGGAATTTTGCCCGTTGGTAGGCTACGAACTTGTAGTGTGGTGGTGTTTCCTTAATTTTAATGGCTCTATACAGGCTATTGGTGAAGTAAATCCTGAAGAGGAGTTTGTTTATGGTGTTCCATGTTCAGATGTATTTGTATTTATAGGCGTTTTTTTATAGATGGTAGAGTTCTTTTTGTTTCTGTACATGACTCTAGATCCGTCCACTCTTTCTCATGTTGCTGTGTGGTGTTCTCACGATGCACAAAGCAGTAGTTGGAAACCTATTTAGATGGATGTTGAAGCAAACTGTATGCACAAGCGAAGCCCGGCAGTAGTGAATAAAAGTTCTCATTTCAACACTTGATATATAAAATGTTCTTTCAAGTAATTATGAACTTTTCCCCTTTAAGAATAGAGCTGAAATATAAAAACACTGCACCAACATTGGGCAATCATTATTAAAACTGGTAATGAACTAAATACAGTCATTAGTTTCGTTGGTGTTCGTAACTGTACTTGGTTAGTAGTCAAGAATAATCGGGTCAATTGATACAATTAGTAAACAGTGATTGCGTATGTTTTGGGACTTATTGTTACTATAAAAGATGTTTATATATGACACAGAACAGGCATCTTGGTCTAGTGGTCAAGAGGTCATTGAAATTAAATGAAAACATTTTATTCAGCACAACACACAAGAAATACAGTAAAGTAAAAAAAAAACAAAAACATCAATACAGAGAAAAGGAAAAGAAAGAATGTAACAATCAAATCATGGAGCAGGTGTGTTTTGCATGTTCTGCCGAAAGGGTCACCACCTCAGCTAAGTGGGATACACCTAGCGCTGGTTTTCAGTTGGCACCCCAGGTATAGTTGTCATGGGTTCGATCCCCACTCAGGACAAATCTAAGTGTGATGAAAACGGTGATTTGTTCTGTATCTGGGTGTAGTTATCTATCATAAGCTGTGTCCCGCGATTTCGCCCGCATTGAACGTTATAATATGTGTTATTCGGATATATAAGCTATAATACTACAAAGTTTCATCTAAATCGGTTCAGTAGTTTTTGCGCGAAAGAGTAACAAACATCCATACTCACAAACTTTCGCATTTATAATATTAGTAGGATATGTAGTAGTGTAGTGTAGTATTTTGGTCTAGTTTCCATTGTGCATTGTTTTTGGATAAGATGGCAGTGTCTTAGCTGTCCCAAGATATTTTTTAATTACTGCTAACTAGTAGCAATTATAGCATTACTCGGAAAGCCTATATATTTAAAATAAACGTCCGCCCACTTCTTGCGTAGCTATATCAAGAACGGAAGTTGTGGTAATTATTTTGATATCTTAAACTAATTTCAAAGAATCATCTTATGTTATCAGTTCAGCTGTATATTTTAAATCTATTGTACATCTGTTCCTCCGTTGATTGAGAATAGTTTTTTAACTAGCTTAAAAAAAACAGGTTTTTATTTGTATGTATTTTTATTCTATAGGCCATGTCTTCGGAATGATCCTATATCTATGTAAACTAATGATACTAATTGGTCGCTATGAAGAAATGTTAAAGTCGGTTCAATGCATTTTAAATAGTCATTATAATGCATTTTTAGGGTTCCGTAGCCAAATGGCAAAAAACGGAACCCTTATTATAGATACGTCATGTCTGTCTGTCCGTCCGTATGTCACAGCCACTTTTTCCAGAAACTATAAAAGCTGTACTGTTGTAACTTGGTAAGTAGATGTATTCTGTGAACCGCACTAAGATTTTCAAACAAAAATAGAAGAAGATCAATAATTTTGGGGGTTCCCCAAACATAGAACTGAAACACAAAAAATTTTTTTTCTTCGCACTCATACATGTGGGGTATGTATGCTTCGAGTCCGACTCGCACTTGGCCGGTTTATTTATTGGTATGGGTAGTAGGCAGCGAGACGTGTGGTTTCCGGCCCAGAAAAAAATTACAGGGCCACCCTATATCATCCCGTGGGTGTCGAAAAAGGTGACTAAGGGATACAGGGCGCTACTACCTGGTAGTAGCGCCTCCTGTGTACTAACTACCACCTAACTGCGGTCACCAACTCGCATGCTAGGCGCGGTGACTACAACAAACTGACGTTTTAGAAACCTTTGTCCAGCAGTGGATGATATCAGACTGATGATGATGGGTAGTGGGAGCGTCTTCGGCTGTGGATAGTGGGATAAAATTCCGGGTCGAAGTAAATAGTGTTATTGGTTTTTTCTGGGAAGAAATACACTTAAAAGCATTCCGGAGACTGGGTGTTGACCTGAGCATGTAAAGCCGATTCCCACTGTCTTGTCAGAGAGCCGTCCCATCGGTTTATGACAATGAAGGAATAGAGCGTTGATCCGGGTTAGCGCTGTTTGCAGGCATGTGCGGGGAGGCTATCCCCGAAAAGCCGATTTCACCGTTAACATTAATCGCGATCAACGGACGCTAAACTCAGCTACAGGACGCTGAACTGAGTTTAGCGTCCGTTGATCGCGTTTAATTTTAACGGTGAAATCGGCTCTAAGTCACCGATAATTGTGATCGGCATTCATGAATAGATGAAAGTTAAAAATGACAAAATGCATACAACTTTCTTAAGAACCACTCTCTCATACTTCCAGGAGATAAACCGCCCATGACCCGGACAAGTACTTAGTAAGCACTTAGTTTGTAGTATTTGCCCGGTGAAGCAGTGAAAACTTTCTATGAAATTATTGCTCGTCTGCTGCACTTGTTGGGTACTATCCGAAAGTGTGAGTCGTGTTGTTGTTGAAAATGCCTTGTTATTAATAGCTCATATTAGGTGTAATATCGATGTGGATCGGTTAAATTTCGTACCAAACTTGTTTCTTACTGTACAAGTTCAGGTTCTATTTGTGACCTTGGTAAACTTCACCATGTTAGAGTTGTTTAATTAAACATATATTATTATAGAAATGAAATTGATAAGATTAAATGAAATCAAACAGTAATTGCAGCTTTAATAATAATAATATTATCATATCAAACATATATTATTATTCACGTAGACATTAAAAAAGCGCTTGTTAATAGTCAGAACATGTTCGTAGTAATATATAATAAATTTATAATTATTTCTAGGAACATATAGATATTTAGGTACACGAATTGTAGGAAATAATTTACAATAAGATTTATTTTATAATAGTAACGATATTTAGCTTACTTAAATTAAGTTATTGTCAAAGATCATGTGTAGGTTTAGTTATCTAATTTTTAAATTTTAGCTTTATTTTTACTACATACTGTCTGAATGGTTCTGTCTATATTAAGGTATGAATTAAATGTTATTATTATGGCGGACCTTGTGTTTATAACGACGGATGAAAACCAGATAACTGACATACGATAACGTACATGTAGTATACTACTTACTTTTGTAAATTTTATTTGTATTGTAAATACATGAGTAGTTCAACTGGGGAAGCCCATCTTGCAGAACACACTCCATTGCTATGTTAATGTTTGTGACCCTGGTGGTCCCTATTCCAAATTTAATCTGAATCTGTTTAGCTGTTTTTGTGTGATTTAGTTATAAACTTCCAAACATTTATATTTATAATGCTAGTGGGATAAGTCCTACAAACATTATGAATATTATTTGGATGTTTGGATGTATATATCTCTGAATATCTTTGATAGTAAGATTCTACGACTTTTACTTAGAAAGCAACCAGGCACTTGTAAAATAAGTCTAGTCTAGTCTAGGTAAGTGCTACAATAAAGTACAATTTATCAGAAAAACAAATAATGGGATTTCCTTATAGCTTTTTATGTAGTTTCTTGCTCGAAAGATAATTAACAAAGTTTTAACTACTAAAGAACAGGATTTTATTTCTTAAAAAAATAATCGTGAGAGACCAATTTGATTAAAATATACTAAAGTGTTTAATTTGTCCGCATCCAGCCAGCGGCTTCCGCGAATCTTACAAGGTTGTGGGTCTATTATTTGGGGAACTTGCACACGCTGCGTCTTCCAGTTCGTGATCACCACTTAAGAACCTTTCTGCCCTAGCTGCGGTCTGTTCCTCGATAACCATTGTGAAGATCCTTGAAGGATGCTTTTGTCCAGGAGTCAACGTCTTCCGGCTGATATAATGATGACCGTGATAAATTTAATTTGTGCGTTATCAGCCGAGATACATCAGCTGCTAGAGAGAGGCCAACCGAAAATATCTCTACAATTGCTAATCTATCGCTACGCACTTTCAGCGGATCCCAGTGATCCTCACAAGTTCATTGGTACACCGTGTGCTGTTCGAAAACCTCTCGAGTATATTTCAAATTACTAAATTAGTTATAATTGAAATAAAATGGAACTCATTTCATAACTTGAGGACCTACAACAATAACAATATCTACATACAATCTAAAGTTATTCTTGTAGTGTATTCTGGATGTTTGCATAAGCCCGCAAGAAATCCGAAAAAAGATCGCTTCACTATTTGGGAGAATAATAAACAGTCCCAATAGAAACGATAAAGCTATTAATATAATAAAAAAACATATGTTTATTTCGGGTTACTAATTGAGACCCATTATAGAATTTACAGACACGATAAAATACAAGAACAAAATTAATATTTAAAAGAACAGAACAGGAATATTTAATTACTATCGGTGTTATAATATAACAAATAAAAGATATTTTATTATATTAATTATTACGATTTTATTTAAAATAATACTTTTTTAAATTCGGCAAATGTTTTCCATCAACGCTATACTCGAGAAACATACTCGTAATTAGGTACCTACAGAAAGATTAGCAAAAGAATAATTATACTCTTCTTATTATTCGGGGTGATCTGAGAGGTCATTGTTGTATTAACACAGTTAAACACAACCCAAGGGCACCAGATAATTCTTAATCACACGAGAACATAATTTTTGCGCTGTTGTGAATGGCAATGAATACAAAAAATTATGAAAATAATATTACTTAGGATTTAAACTGAAAACAACTAAAAGCGACCTTGCTAGCGGAAATGGAATATAGGTATTTTTGCAAGATATTATTTCCCAGACGTGATATAAACAGAACTACGAATAAAGACGAACAGTTTTGATTTTATTTCTATATAGAGAATAAAATAATATCCTAGTATATTATTTATACACGGCCATCTGACCCCAAACGAAGCAGAGTTTGTACTATGGTAACCAGAGAACTGATATACTACACATACTACTTTTCTTTTGTAAATACATACTTATGTAGATAATTCCATCCATACTCAGGACAAACAGACATGTTCATGCACACTAATATTTATCCTGGGTGGGAATAAAGCCCCCGACCTGGGGCTCTACCGGCTCAGTCGCCGAACATCGATTTCTTAAATGGCGTTCAAATAAATAAAGGTTAAAAATGACTTAATCAATCGTTAAATCGGCTTCAACGTTGACAATCAATTCCAGACCATTTATGACGTCACATGTGCTCATGGAAGCCGATTTAACGATTGATTAAGTCATTTTAACCTCTATTTATTTGAACGCCATTTAAGAAATCGATGTTCGGCGACTTAGCCGGCAGAGCCCCTGCAGCCTGAAAGGCAAGTACCTATCTACCAACCACGCCAGCCAGCCTGTTTCAACCGAGAATCTAGTAATAGAGTTGAAGAAGGGTCACACACAACAAGACTTATTCTTAGAGTAGATCACGGGCTGAAAGGATACTCATGTTATTATATCATTACAATTTTATTCTCGTTTATATTCATCAATAAATTTAAATTCCTGCCAGTTTACGTTATTAAATAATACTCTTTAAATAAGCACTACAAAAGAGGCAAGATGAGAAAAACAATCAGTCCACTTGCAAGTTTGGATTTGTGCGCTGCTAACAAAAAGTAAGTACATTTTCAGTGGGTAATGTTCTAATATAGTTCTTATTAACTAAACACATTGTATGTAAACAAATGTCTACTTCAGTATGAAATTGTTTACATGAAGTGATTACAATATTATAATATTATATCTATTGCAATACAACAAACTTACAAACTAAAACACGGACTAAACACGGCTAAAAGTGCTTTTAAATTCTATTTATCTACAATAAAGTAATCTGATGTTTTTAATAAAAGAACACAAACTAGTCATCAATCAAAAACGTACCATAAAAACATTGTGTCAATAATACCTACATCAACTAAACGTGTCGATGACCGTCCCATACCTACCACATATCAGAATTGTTTTTGAATAAAACACTGTGATTCAATCACTCCTGCTATTTATAACAGATTGCCAATACACTAGGATTTAATAATCTAATCACTAGCAGTTTTATAATGTACCTACCTTGCTTAAATGTATTGACAAATACATTAGTAGACACTGTTCCCTGAAACAACTACACTAGTTCAGAGGGTAAATATTTTTTGCGAGTCAATAAAGATTCTTATTATTATAATCTTAATTATTGAGGACTAGTATATACTTAAATAATTAAGATCAATTTAAATACCTAAAATGAATAAACCACGGAATCGATTTATATTTAATTCAATATTACCTACGAACCATAAGATTTAAATTTTTGTAATGGTTAGTGACCCTGACTCCTAAGACAGATGTCGTGGGTTCGATCCCCACGCAGAACAATTTTATTGTTCTTAAATACAGTACTTAAATACTCAACTGAACTTAAATATTGTACTAATAAAGATAAAAAATAAATAAATAGAAGTAACCGAACACTGTCTCTTAAGACATAGGCTTGCCTAGTTTAAGAGGCAGGGTTATTTAGAGGCTACTTATATTATTACATGATATGTAATAATATAAGTTAATTAGAGGCAGCATTATATTTTTACATATCATGTAATAATATAAGTATGAGCATAAAATACGCAATTTTTTTGAGAAATTTTTAATGAAAATGTACCTACTGTTTAACATAAGCATCTGTAATTTTCTGAATAATAGATTTTTATTATATATAAATAAGTCTATCAATTGTCTGGTTGCCATAGTACAGGCTTTGTCTACTTTGGGATCAGCTGGTAGTTTGTTAGTTCTCCCAAGATGAAAAAAAAAATACACATATTACATAGACAAATTAAATTAAAATTTAAGTAACTGTTTCGTAAATGTGATTGGTTAATGAGTTACTAAAGTCTCAGTAAGAAAATATTATTCAAACCGTTTCTTTAATTTAACTATAGGTAAAGATAACGTTCGGTTGAAATGGGGTTTTCCTGGTTAGTAAGAACATTGAGTGCGCGTGCACTGGCGCTGTATTGTTTTGCCTACTTTCGGTGCGTTTGCACCGACCGAGGCAAGGCCCGTTGTGAGCGTGACTAAAGATCATAGTCCAACTAAACCACATGTACATTTGTTATTTAAAGTTCGGCCGCTGAAAGAATACATTTCTGACATCTGTTTGCTCGGCAATTATTTATTTATTGCCAGATGACATTATTACGTACTTTTTAAATGATAATTATTTTTATTAAGACAAATAAGAAATTTAATTATCATCATCATCATCATCATTGTTATCATCATCGTAACAGCTGTAAGAAGTCCACTGCTGGGCAAAAGCCTCCCAAAGAATAATTTTGATGGGATTTTTCATAACCAGCACGCTTGGCAGACAGGTTGGCGATCGCAGTAAGATGGTAGTACTCAGAAAGAAGCTGCTTACTAGATATTCCCTCGGGTCGACTTCTACGCCCCCAACGGGATGAGATGGGGTGATGATATTCTGATATTTGCCGCCGTCACCACACAGCACAGAATTTCCGATAAATATAATATATTGCAAGTTTTATGCTATTTTTTCTTCGCTAGTCTATTTGACCACAGCGCTAGTAACACATTCTTTCAGCGGCCGGTCTTTAATTATGAATAAATCGTAGTCATAACTTAGGTGCTTTATGTCTTGAAAATAAATTTCTTCCATGCCAGTTAATATTCATGATGGATTTTCATACTTTAGCTAATAACGGCAATTACTTACCTACTCTTCGTCGAATCTTGGTCATGGCAAGTTTTTTAGTGAACAACATAGCTCTCTTCCTGACTTAGGGCTGTCATTTACACATTTTTTGACTAGGTTACATTATACTAGGATAATTTAAAGTACTTCTATCATCTCTACATGTATATACACTTTATTGATTGGCCTAATTAACTTTATTGTATCTATATATAGTAAGAGAATTCCAAAAGTGTGTCTCACATGTATCCATTCCATGTTTTTCCATTTCATGTCTTTCCATTCCATTCCGATTTGGGACGGGTGAAAGAAAAGTCTTGGAAGGAAAAACGAGGCAGTAATTATAAGTAAACATATTAAGTAAATTTAAACACAGGTGTGTATATAGCTGAACTAAACATATATCATATTAGCTCTTTTTATATTGGGACTTTCGAACTAATATATTATGGGTAAACTATACAATAGTTTTAAAAAACTATTTATTTCACAATTTACAAATTTTCAGTCACATGAGTCGTACAATAATAGGAACTATTTTAAAATAACTCCACACAACCACATTTGATTAAATCAATAGAACTGGTAAAATCTTTAAAATAAGGATGTTAATATACATATGTATATGTCTACGTAAAAATGAATTTTATGATTTGTAAGGTTAGTAAAAGACTGACATATTAATTGAGGAAAATATTTAAATATGGCACTAGCCTGTACTGTGGCTATTAGAGGACTGATAAACATACTTATATAATTCTAAATACATACATATTATAGATAAATTACACCCAGACTCAAATCAGTAATTGAGATCGAACCCACGACCCCTGGCTTAGCAGTCCGGGTCGCTAACTACAAGACCATCAGGACAGTAAACTAGATAATATATTATTTTAGACTGTGTACAACCTCTGTAAGCTCGAATATTATGAAAGCTCAATATTATAAAAATTCAAATTGTTATTAAAGGCAGTGATAAGCCCTATAACTTATAAGGCAAACTGTTGTACTAGGCAGCGTACTAGCTTTGTAAGCTAATATATATATAGGCCGTGAACTAGCCCTGTAACAGTATAACTTCTTTAACAGTTCTATTTGATATCTGGTCTGGAGTTGATCTATACTGGTTACACTCGTAATGTTAACGTTAAAATGAGAAAATAATTTCGAGAGGATTAACTAGTTCGTCTGCCGATTAAAAAACTGAAGCGATATTTAAATTGAAATTCAGAGTTAATGTGCGTATTAACTAAGTTTTTTCGCCTAAGAATGAAGGCTCTATTACTGTATTTACGTATATATTTACCGTCACGAGCGAGTGTTGTCGTTTATTTATCTGAGAATATTCCCATCAGGTAATTCACAATTAGTGATGTGCCGGATATCCGTATCCGTATCCGCGGATATCCGAGGCAGAAGAAAGATTCGTATCCGTGTCCGTATCCGTTACTTTTTGGCGGATCTTTTACGGATCTATTTACCTTATTAATTTTAAATTTATAGACAAAATTCTTTAAGGCGAAGGGTAAGGCTCACTAGCGACGCCAATTACCGAGATTCTCACGGTCCACAATTATTTAAAATAGATCTGGTTTATTAGCTAACAATTTAAAGCAATTGGCGTCGCTAGTGCGCCTTACTCTTCGGCTTAAATAGGTGATTAGGTAGCAATAAAAATCTATTAAATTCAATACAGATACTTTTTTATTGAATTATTATATATGTTTTCTTTGTAAATGATTTTTTAAGGAAGTTGTACCTTTACCCTTACGAGAATACTTTCCATCTCAAATTTTACACTTTGCACATTCATCATTTATTATCACAAAATAATTCCAAATTACACTACTAAACTTCTTTGTAGACATTTTTTTAAACGCATGTACCAATAGCAAACACAAACGTTATCTATGCTGCCCAGTGTCACATTAAACTAAAACAAAACAAAAGAAAAACCCGCCGCGCAATGCAAGCCAAAACATGTCTCAACTCAAGATCGCGCACACCGACACCGATTGAGTAAGAAAGTTAAGATCCGTATCCGTATCCGTATCTGCGGATCTTGACATCAAATATCCGTCACTATTCACAATGCAGTGGTATGCTATATGTCTAATTAAATTACATCAGCCAAACTTACATTATACCCATTCTTTCCTTACTTTATTACAGCTATTATTCGTTCTGTACCATCATAACTTAACTTTTGAATCCAACCGTAATGATTTTGTTTGATATCGTATTTGTTTAATGGATATATTGATATTTGCTTATATATCTTCTATATAAAAATAAGTCGGGTTTTCCTTCCTGACGCTATAACTCCAGAACGCACGAACCGATTTCCACGGTTTTGCATTCGTTGGAAAGGTCTCGGGCGCCGTGAGGTTTATAGCAAAGAAAATGTATAAAATTTAACGCGGGTAGCACCGCGGGGCACAGATAGTATAACTGTATAATACTATTCAGGTGATATTGTGTGTACTATGTGACTGTATTATGTGTAGATGCTCTGAGAAGCAAAAAGTGAGGTTGATTAGGTTTCTTTAACCCTGTCCATTAAAATAGGAATCTAAATTCGCAGCCGCTTTTAAGTGGTCAGATCCGTTAATCAAAAGATTACCCAGATACTATTATTCAATACGGCTTACGCATATTAACGGTAACCAATTGGGATTTACCATTTTAAATCAAAATCATTACTTGTATCTAAATCGTTTTATGGTTACTAATAAACTGTTTTTATTACAAAAATAAATATACTGATTATTAATATTGTTATTTGAATATTGCGCTCATAGCTAGTTGCCCTCACCAGTCCATAAGTGATCGGCGAGGTTAAGCAACTAGGGTTGCGGCAGTCCATAGATCTCCGTTAAGCGTCTCCATGCTTTGGAGGGCACGTTAAACTGTCTGTACCAGTTGTTTTTTTTTTCTTTTATACAAGTGGTTATGATAATACGACAATAAATTTAACTACGGATACCTCAAGACATTCTCAGACTACATACAAAAAATCATTTGAATATATCCAGTAGTTTAGTCACAGGAATTTTTTTTTCGTTTTTAAAATTTGCTACACGATGTATGTATTAATAGGGAAGTACTGACAGGTTAACGACCCCCGCATCGGTAAGCACTCATGAAATAGAAAAATTGGTTTGTGCGAAAGAGATAAATCTAGTTTCGTTTGTTACTTCGCTTTCTTGTTGAAACATTGCAACAACAAATTTAGGTCACGGTCAGTGTGTCGCTACAATCCTGTGATGATTCACGCGTCATCGCTTTCTAAGCGCACGAGTGCCGCAGGACATACTTTGAGTTATTCGCCGCCGAGTACCTACCACCTTTGTGTACCGGCGCCGCCCGTCGCTCGTGTGTTTGTTTTGTACTCCTTATCTACGACGAATTAGTGCGATATTGGACGCTTATTTTAGTGACAGGACACGTAACGTTTTAATAGGTATCTAGTTTAATAGTTACTCGTAAGTGAATTGTGCGAAGTTAGACGTTTAGTTTTTATTGTTTTAGTGTTTTCTTTTGTTTTAATTATGCCTTGTCACAATTACACAGCTCCTGAGTACACGGACATGGTGTTAATTTATGGAGAGTGTTTAGGAAACGCCGCTATGGCTATACGGACGTACCGACAGAGGTTTGGGGACACTCGAGTTTGTCCAACCAACGGGCGCACTATTGTCCAAGCTGTCCAGAGGATACGAGAAAATAGATCCTTAATCCCGCATATTGATAGTACTCCTCCACGTGCGAGAGTGGCTCTTGAGGAACGAATTTTAAATTATTTTGAACGCAATCCGACGTGTAGTTTGCGTAGGGCAGGTCGATATTTTCGTGTTAACCATGCAACTATACTAAAAATTTTAAAACGCGACAAACGGAAGCCGTATAAGTATAAGAAATTGCATGCGTTGTTGCCTCGAGACAAACCAGTCAGGGAAAACTTCTGTCGCTGGATAGAAACAAAACATTTAGAGGATCCGGATTTCCTGTACAATGTAATGTGGACTGATGAAAGTACATTTACAAGAAACGGGTTATGGAACAGACAGAATTTACGTTACTGGAGCCGCGTGAATCCGCGTCTAGGACGAGAGACTTCGCACCAGTACAGATTTGCTGTCAATGTTTGGGCTGGCATTCATAGAAATACCATAATAGGTCCGGTTTTTATTGATGGAAATTTAAATGGTGAAAAGTTTATAGAACTCCTCAACGGACCCGTTTCCGAGTACATGGATGAGCTTCCGCTTGATGTGTACAGGCAGATGTGGTACCAGCTAGACGGAGCACCAGCTCATTCAGTGGTGTCAGCAAGAGAGCGTTTGTCTCAAGTGTTCGGTCAGCAGTGGATTGGCCGTTATGGACCAACGCGGTGGCCAGCGAGGTCACCCGACCTCACACCATTAGATTTTTTCTTGTGGGGTCACATCAAAAATGAGGTCTACTCAACAGCTGTTGATACGGTTGATGATTTAAAAGATAGAATTATCTTATCTTTTAATAAATTAAAACATATGGCTGCAAACGGGGACCTCTTGTCAAACGTTAGGAATAATCTCCTACGGCGGTGCAGTTTGTGTATTCGAGTTAATGGTGGCCATATTGAAACACGAAAAATTTAGTGACTTTAATAGGTACCTAGCTACGTGACTGAACAGTGATCCTGATAGTGATTAATAATTTGATTAATAAATAACATGCGGGTGAAAGGTGCCTAATTATTTCGTTAAAACATTTGTGATTCAGTGTTATTATTCTTACTGAGCATTAATAATAATGGCGCCAAAAGATCAAGTCGCTACAGGACCGCGCTGTTGCTACTGTATCACAGGTTAGTGAACCATTTATAAATGGTGTTCTATTTTCTTTCCACTTTTATGTCATTTACTTTGTTTGAAATTTTATTTTTTTTAATTTTGATGTTAGGGTTTTTTTGATAGCTTACAATTGTTCATATGAACTAGTATTGTCAATGTTTTCATTTATTGTCGTATTATCATAACCACTTTATACAGTTATAAGGCAACTAAGAGTTATCACTCTGTGAACAATTATCATTTACAAATTTTATATATATTATATTAATAATAATGGTACAGTTTATTTGAAGTCCCTGGATCCTGTGCTAGGTTATTAAACCTGTGTTACAGTATACAGTGCCCTCCCCGCCTTTGGTATAACAACAACAATTTATGCGACAAAGTAAAATTAAAATTAATTAAATTAAAGATTACACTAAAAGAAGGTTACAATTAATATTAAAACATAATTACAATAAAATAAAGACCTTATTCAAATAAAATTAAAACATGATTAAAATAAAAACAAAAAATATAATAAAAATTAAGACATTATTATTATTATTATTTGGGTTTGTATAAAGGAAGAATGTTATGTGTGTGTAATAAGCTTTGCGGTGGTGATCTATGTATGTATTGGATGTGTGTGGGTGTAAGTGTGGTTGTAGTCATTAGACAACAGTCGTTAAGCCATGTCAGAGGCTTAATGGGAGCCTTGAACAACTTTTACTCTAGCGTAACACTGCCTATACGATAAGTAAGTACGTAACAACTAAATAAATAATTAATTCGTCTTCATTTAAAAATGGAAGTAACCAAAAACCTTTGTACTGCATTCGAAAAGTTATTTAGAACTTAGTTATTTATTTTTAATTAAAGTAAATCAATTAATTTAAAAACAAAATCGTGTGAAAATTATATACGTGGTATCCGAATTTCATACTACGACTGACAATATTTTGTTTACGAGCTAGTGACGCGTAACATACGGACGGATAGATAGACGGCCAGACAGTAGAGTGTCAGTATAATTATTCGTTCTGGATTTGGATCGGACCAGAACCCTAAAGATTGGTGTCTCTCCACGTGCCTTAAAACATGTTGAGTATACTTAGTACAATACAAATTACAATCGTACAAACATTTGTCCGAATAGTTAGTTATACGATAAACTGTTAATACACTCCATTTTTATATGTTAACGTGTATTCGAATCGCGCTACTGGGAAATCCCTAACATTTGGTTTTCCCAGTTGGCCTGTCTTATATTATTTCTGGCTAATCATTACGAAACTTCTTCATCATCATCATCATCATCATATCAGCCGAAAGACGTCCACTGCTGGACAAAGGCCTCCCTCAAAGATCTCCACAATTGCCGGTCTTGCGCTATCCGCATCCAGCGATTTACGAAACTTATTGACTACATAAAAACACAAAAATATATTTATATCTCTTAATATAATTTAAACTAGTATAGAAAACGTAAATAGTAAAGTCTTGTTTTATATTTCGAGTTTCAGTTATTGTCTTCATTTGTTATTTTATAGAAATATATGATATTAGGTAGTTTTTTGCAATTACAGTCACGGTCTACGATCGCTGGAAACCGCTTGATGAGAATAGCGCAAGACTGGCAATTGTGGAAATCTTTAGGAAGACCACTCAATAATAAATTACATAGACACTGGTAAAATTATTTTTTATAGTTCCTATGAAACCTCTTATCGATACTGAGTGTTCTGCGAAACTTTGCTCGCTTTCATATATGTGATTTGGCACTAAATCTGTTATCTTCGAAAGACAAAATATTGTTAAACAAAGATTATTTTACCCAACAAACGCATACATAAACACTTATGAACATACAACAGCTTACCTATAACCCGTAATAAAAACCTTATCTTCACACAGATGTTGATAAATTTAACAAAAAGTTTAAAACTGGGGGATTTTTTTTTATTTGTCTTCACAAGCAATTGCCACACAGTCTCGCCGATATCACACTAATATTAGAAAGGCGAAAGTTTGTGAGTGTGAGAGTGTGTATGTTTGTTATTTCATCACGTCTAAACGGCTGGAGCGATTTTGATAAAATTTGGTATGGAATTAGTTGACACCCTGGATTTACACAAAGGCTATGTATCTATTATTACTATTATTATTAGATACGTTTCTTAACTTATTCCTATTCTTAGTTTTTTTCCGTTTTACCTGTTTATAAATTGCAATCTTAATTAGACAATGGATCATAAGTCGTAAGACATGACGCTACTTAATTCAATATTGTTACGTAATATGGTATGTATATTGCATAATTGTTCATAGTGCATCAACCTTTATAGTTTTTTCCTGTAAATCTGAGTGTAAATGTATATTTCACTATCTGCAACATTTTCATGGAAACCGATGGCAGTGTAAGTAGGATAATATACATTATTATCGATTCCTCTGATTGGTTCGGTTTCCCACCCGTTCTTGATACCAATATAAAAATAAAGTTCATGCGGTCGAATCCGCAGGAGGAAAGTAAGTAAATAGAAAAAAAAAAACAATTACTCATTAATTACAGAGCTAATTGGGTAATCATTTATTACCGGGCTGATGTTAGCCGTACTTCAATGAGATTATAATAAGTAGTTATTTATTCAACTGATTCGACAGGTGAATTTCAATGAAACTAACCGAACGTTATTGTGATTCCATAGTAACAATTACAGAGCTAATCGGACACTAACTTGACAATAACCATTAGGACGCCACCATGGCTAAAACTAGTAGACATCTTTGCTCAGCATCGCAATGATCGTGGATCAAATAAGGAACCATCAAAAGCTGTTTAGTAATTAAAGTCTGCTTACATTAACCTTGGTAATAATAAGGATAAATCTTTTATTATCCAATCTGTCAGTATATGGAATGCCCTACCAGTACACATTAGGACTGATTTTTTTTTCAATTCTATTAGTAATTTTGTAAGTAAGCTAATTTAGTTCACTCATTTCCATATAAATTTTGGTCCATTCAACTCTTTGTTTGCTTGGAGGAGATCGTTTTAAGCAATAAGGCCGCCTTGCATTACTGTTGTTTACTTTTCCAAAACAAATCAGCGCTCCTGGACCTTTATTGGCTACGGCACCTTGCGTTAATGGAGATTAGCTGACTACCCAGGACATATTACATATATATATATCGTAGGAGCACTCATCCTATATTAAATTTATATTAGATTGAAAAGGCGTGAATTCTACTGCGACCGTAAGGTTCAGTTCTAGTTACATGGCCCTGAATAGTTAACGCCAGCAACATTTAAGTGAGTACGGTTAAACTATGCTGATTCTCTATGAGTCACTCAACTGGGAATGCAAAGTAGGTGCACCTACCTTGCAGGATCCTTAGAATGTTAGTGTTGAGGTCACTAGAGTTCATAGTAGTCGATTCTCTTTCAAAAAGAAAACACGTGAGCACATTTTAAATAAAATAAAGTCAGAGACCTCTCACCAGTAATCTTATTTACGTATGTATTTATTATAATATATATTGTATAAAATAATATTTATAGTAAGTAGTTATGTATTTATGTTTATATAGAGTACAAAAGTATCTACAATTTTAATAAACGTTCATTCGTACAGCTACCGTATTATCTCTGCATCATCAAAAGTCGACTGGTAGAGAATGCCTTTGACATTAAGTCCGCCCACAGAGTACAGTACCTAAAGTCCGCCTTTGTACAGTTTGTATACAAAAGTTTGTGACAAAGATGAAAATCTGTAAAAGAAATTTGACAGATTGGGGTAGCTTGATGTGCTGGCGTCTGTACAACGCTCGAGTAACGTCTGTTAAAGCTGAAGGAGAATTGCTGAATATCACAAATTCATAATTAAAATTGAACAAAACTTATATGTTTAGTTCGGCATATAGTTACCATGTAGGTATGTTATAATATGATAAGCTATTGTGGACCATGGACCTATTAGCAAACCGAACACAAAGCTTTGTGTTGCAGTAAATGTGTCACAGTACAACTATCATGTGTGACACTTAGGGTTGCCAACTATACTGTTTTGAAAAGTACCTATTATACTGTTTTTCACGGGTACACTACATTAATACGAAAAACTTTATTCCGACAGTTACAAATACGAATTTCAAAAATACCGACTTTCATAATTCCCAATGGTAGAAAATTCCGAATATTACAACTCCGACTTATCATTACTCCTAGTTTTATAATTCCTAAATTTCAATATTCCTAACGTTTATAATTACTATTCTCAAAATACCGAGCTTCAATAGATCGAATAACAAAAAGTCCGACTTAATGATAATTCTAAACATCAACAATACGAATAAAAATATTTTGCATGCATGTTGCATGCCTGCTTGCATGCTGCATGCTTGTTTGCATTGCTTGCTTGCTTGCATTGCTTGCTTGCAGCATGCAAGCAGGAATGCAGCAAGCAAGCAGGCGTGCAGCATGCAAGCAGGCATGCAACATGCAGCAAGCATTATTTCTGTCACGGCTCCGGCGCTGCGGGTTTTGGGCGGCCCCACGAGAGCTTATCGTCGCAGATGGTTTAAACGCTCACCACTGCAGCTTCGGCTTGCTTATTTTTGTCTCCCCGGTCACAGTTCTAACCTAACCTAACCCAAATGATTCACCAACAGTAGAGGGGATCTGGCACTCGGCGGCTGCATGCAACATGCAAGCAGGCAGGTATGCAGCATGCAAGCAGGCATGTAACATGCAAGCAAGCACGCAGCATGCAAGCAAGCATGCAGCATGCAAGCAAGCATGCAGCATGCAAGCAAGCATGCAGCATGCAAGCAGGAATGCAGCAAGCAAGCAGGCATGCAACATGCAAGCAGGCATGCAACATGCAGCAAGCATTGTTTCTGTCACGGCTCCGGCGCTGCGGGGTTTGGGCGGCCCCACGCGAGCTTATCGTCGCAGATGGTTTTAACGCTCACCACCGCAGCTTCGGCTTGCTGGCCGGCTTCGCCGACCAGCCCTAGCCGCGGCGGCGGGCCTTCAAACCACCTGCTCCTCAGCTCGCGGGCCGCCCCACCTCTCCGCGCCTACACGGGCTTAAATTACACTCTAGGGTAGGGCAGACAAGACTACGTGAAGTCGGTTTTGCAGCGATTCGTTTCTGTCACAAAATTTTGTAGCACAACGTGTTGATTTCAAGTTTATTCGAAGTATTGAAATTCGGAATGTCGTTTTTCGGACCGAGAACCCTTGGAGCATTTGGCTTTTAGACGTATGAAAATCGGAATACTAACAAATCGCATTTACGACTTTCGGAAAGATACATTTCGTAATATTTAATAATAGACGTTACAATTCTTAGGTATTATTAAATTCGGACTTTTGAAAATCGGAACATCAAAATTCGGAATAAAATATTTCGGAGTATTTGGGTGTTTTTCACTAAATTATACTTTTTACTGTTGAACAAAAATAAAGTATACAAAATACTGTTTACATTTATATAGTCAGAGGGCGTTCACTGCTCAGTGCAGCCCAGCCACAAAGATGGTAAATTAGTAAGTTTTGCGAGAAGCTCTAAAGTATGTATTTAAAACAATAAATAAATAAAATACTGTTGATTTTTCTAAAATATTATTTAATATTCTCCATAGACTAGAATATACTTAATTTCGAGTAAAAATAGTTGGCAACCCTAGTGACACATCGTAAATTACTCAGTGTATGTGCTATTTAAGTAGCTATTTCTTTTTAGGGATTCGTAGCTCAATAACATAAATCAATATCGCTTTTAGTATAACTATATTATCAGTTCGTTTTACCTAAACCTTAATTGACCGTATTGACAATATATGAAGACGTCTATTTAACTAAACCATTAATTACTAAATCAAATATTATATTTTAATTTTATATGATTAAATATAAGTTACAGATCTAATAATCTATTTGTAATAGAAATCTGTATATACTTAGAATTAAGTATACATACGTAGTTAAATTTTTATTAGTATAAAAATTTATACATATAATAAAATCGTAGGAAAGTCAAAACTGTACATTGAATATTTTTTTAATGGATACCTGGGGCGTGATCTGCAATTGATATAGAAGCCAAAAATATAGTTTTTAGACTTTTTTGTCTGTTTGCCTGTATGTATGTCCGGGCTAAACTCAAAATGTACTGCATGGATTTACTTCAAATTTTGCATGAATATTACTAACAGGTCGGGTCAACATATAGGCTACATATTATCACGCCATCACCTACGGGGGAGGAGCTGTGATAATTTATAAAGTTTAACGCGGGTAAAACCTCGGGGCACAGCTAGTTCTAAATACATATCAAGCCTTGTTCTGGCTTATCACAAGCGCTTTTGAAAATGTGAATAAAACTACTATTTATCGTATGGGCAGTCGTTATCCTTTTTTTTTTTTTTTTTATATATGGCAGGAGGAATGCCTACGCATGCCACCCGCAAAAAGTGTCTGCGGGTGGGTATGTCGGACTCGCACCGACTAAACCTAACCTGCCGTGGACTTCTTCTGGCGCCTGATAGGGGGAGCCCCGGGAACGCGGGTATGATGCTCCGGTGCCCCCCTTTTTGCGCCGTGTCCCAGATGGTCGGGACACGCACCCGGGGAGGACTGTGGGTTGCCCTCCCCATTTGCCGACTCCTGCCAGTACGGCACAGCGACTGCGCCACAAACAGTTCGCTGTCTTCTCGGGGCTGCTTGCACGTGGCGGCAGTTGAGGACACTTCTCATACTGCCACCGCAGCCCAGAGGGGAGTTGGGCTAACGGCTGCCGCCGCCACCCCGACGCCTCCTCCGCCTACGAGCGGGATCGGCTCGTTCCCGATCCCGTTCGGCGGCCTCCTTCTGCAGCAAAACTGCCTCACAGAAGGAGACCACGGCGTCCCATTTGGTGGAGTCGCCAGCCAGCATCGCATACACGACTGCTGGCGGCGAAAGATCCCGTCCGATCTCAGGGACCAGGACTCGTCTCTCGGCCTCCCAGGCCGGGCACTCCTCCAGCGTATGCTGGGCAGAGTCCAGGTCGCTCCCGCAATGGTGACAATGTGTCGTCGCTTCTCGGCCGATCCGGCACAGATACTCACCGAAACACCCGTGTCCGGTGAGTATCTGTGTCAGTCTGTAGGTGACGTAACCGCCCTTCCTTCCCACCCAGGCCTCGAGGTGAGGCAGGATAGCACCGACGGCACGTTGGCGCGCGTTCAGGCGCAACTCAAGCCGTACGCGCCACTGTGTTAGTACGCGCCGCGCCGGTGTGCATCCCGCCTATAGGCAATGAGCGTCTGCTCTGGCGCCTCACCGCTCTCCCGGCGGACGCGGATCTCGGTGTAAACCATCGCGTCGACTGCCGCCAGGAGATCAAACGGCGGGAAGCGTGCCAGGAGTGTCACCGCCTCAAAGGATACCGTCCGGTATCCTCGTGCGATCCGCATGGCCACCACACGCTGCAGGCTATTCAAAATAGTCCTGCAGCGGGAGGCGCCCGTCAGGCGTTCAGACCAGACGGGCGCCCCATAAAGGACCATGGATCGCACGACACCTCCGTAGAGGCGGCGAACTTCTTCCCTGGGACCCCGAGGTTCGGCAAAAGCCGGTGTAACGCACCGGTTACCCGGCGCACTCGGGGGGATGGGCAGTCGTTATCCTGGAGTCAGAGTTGTTCAAGCCGCCCATTAGGCCTCTGACATGGCTTCAAGACTGTTGCCTGAAGGCTACAACCGGGACTGACGGCTTGACTTGCCCTCCGAGGCAAGGAGATGCTCAGAAACTTTGGCGATCAAGGTTAAGCCATGCCAGAGTAAGCCATATAAACTATAAGTAATAGTTTATATGGTTAACAGTTCCTAGTTATACATACTCAGGTACTTATGAATAAAATTAATTAATGGTTATTTAATGACGTCTAGACGAGTTAGGCGGTGATTAACGTGGTATTAGATATTATGGGTCAATTAACGGTCCTGTTGGCGTGGTTTCCAAATGATTGCTTTTCTCGCCGGAGGTCTGGGTTCGATTTCCACCAAGGACAGATACTTGTGTGCATGTCTGTTTGTCCTGTGTCTGGGTGTAATTATCTATATAAGTATATATTTACAAATGAAAGTGTATCAGTTATCTGGTTTCCATAGTATAAGCTCTGCTTAGTTTGGGATCAGATGGCCGTGTGTAAATAATGGATATTATTATTAATTCTACCAGTTATCTAGCGATTCGATTACTTCATAAATACATCAACAATTGTTTTGATAAATTTATTGTATTACGGTTTTGAATCATACTTAGATTAGTGGATTTATGTTAATCTTTATATCATACCAAAATGCTTATAAGAATTGTAGGTGGTTCGGAAAAGAGCGTCTATATGTAAAAGATGTTTTTAAATAAATAAATAGGTATCTTGGTACAACTAACATATGAACTCAAACTAGGCAGAGCCTGAAGTATGGAAACGAGACTGAACTTATAATTTCCACATACATATGTATTATGGATATATTACACCCAGACACAGAACAAATAATCGTGTCTATCACACAAAGATTTATCCCGGGTGGCAATCGAACCCACGACCTCTGGCTTAGCAGTCAGGGTCACTAACCACTAGACCAACAGCCCAGTCAAAAATCCGTCAGGGAGTCAGTCAAAATCTGCTTACCTACTTGTTTGTCTAAAAAGTCTTTATAATAGTTTAATTGAAATTAGTGAATGAACGTTTGGACGAATACAAAAAAATATAAAACATACAAGGTTTTTAGTTATAAGTGTCCACCGTCCAAATTACTTCTCCACAATTTGGCTAAAATTTTCTTAAACAAAGACCAAAATTGAAAATACAATAGTTGTTCACAATTTCCGTAAAATGTCCAGTACTACTTTGTTGTAGCGAGAAACATGGAAAAAATCCGTCGATGGTTATTTTTGTTTGCTTAATGTGGTGTTATATTATTATTATATATTAATATTCACTGTACACTGACAGAAAAGTTAAAAATAAAATCACAGATCATCGTGCATGCGAACCCCGCAGTGTCTTTTACCATTGACATGAAAGTTGTAGTTCGGGAACGCATAAAGGCAAAGCAGATGACGCTTATTTGAATAATCGATTATGAGCATTTGTTATTTTTATTTGTTGTTCTAAATTATTTTCCCTCATTATCGAATTGTTGTTCATCAATTCACGAATTTTAAATTGTATCTTGTTATGATATGTAATTCTGTCTGTTATGATTAGTCCCGCTCCCTAATTTAATTTGAGCCTCATATGGGTTAACTGGTAATTATTGACCGAAGCTAATGAAGTACAGACGCCAGCACATCAAGCTACCCCAATCTGTCAAATTCCACAATTGAAAGTGAACCCTATGCCTTTGTTATAAAGTTGAAAATCTATAAAAGAAATTTGACAAATGGGGGTAGCTTGATGTGCTGGCGTCTGTACATGGTTACGCTCAGTAGGTACAACAATGAAATTATTTAAAGAAACTTTAATTCCAATATAAAAAATATATAGTAAACACCTATAGTATAAATGCACGGTAGTAGTTTGTTCGTTCGAAGTTAAACTACATTACGCTCGCTTGACTTAGGGAGTGAGCTGGTGAATGCGTGCGAAAGCGTTACGAAAAGTGTGATCGGCGAGGCGAATGGAAATTGAGAGGGATATATAAGTTTCACTAATTTATATCTCCCTCTCAACTTCCGTAGAGCAAGAAATAGAGGGTAACGTTTCGTATATTACTGCACAATCGATTTTTTTTTGCTCTACGCTAGAACAAATTAAGGCTTAAGTAGCTTTTGGCGTGGTTGGCAAATGCTTGCTTTTCACGCCGGACGTCATGGGCTCGATTCCCAACCAGGACAGATATTTGTGTGCATGAACATGTCTGTTTGTCTTGAGTCTCGGTGTCTATAATAAGTATAAATTTACAAAAGAAAAGTAGCATATGTAGTATATCAATTATCTGGTTTCCATAGTACAAGCTCTGCTGCTAAGTTTGGGATCAGATGGCCGTGTAAATAATGTCCCAGGATATTTTTATAAAAGAAAATAAAATGTGTCTGCCCACGTTCAACATATAGCTACGAGTATATTGAATGTGTGAAAAACCAAAAGAATCGCGTCTAGTAGGGGGGTACCTCTAATCTTATCTCTAAGGTTAAAGTCGGTAGTGACTGTCGCACATGTCTGCAATACAAATAATTTATTTACTATGCGGAGCTCGTTGGATAGATTACTAATGTATCACGATTGTACTCATACACGAATATACACGATCAATGAAATTAACTGTCAGTTAAATTATACATTCAGGACACATAATATTATGACTTCACCACATACTGTAATAGGTCAAGAGTCATTGATGTGGTTGACCGCAAATAGTGTAACTAAAGTTTTAGATATTTTATGGCCAATTACAAATACTTTGGTTTTTTTAATTTTTTTTATACAACCTTGTTGGCAAACAAGCATACGGCCCACCTGATGGTAAGTGGTCACCGTAGCCTATGAACGCTTGCAACACCAGGGGCATCATTAGCGCGTTGCCGACCCTTTAGAAACCTTACAACTCCCTTTTTGAAGGGCCCCATGCTGTAGTCTCTTGGGAAAACCGTAACAGGGAGTTCATACCACAACCTCAACGTACTCACTCAAACAAACAAACTCAACGTTCGGATATTATACATATTTCTTTGTCAGTGTTGCTGCTGTGTGGCTGACGTCATAGAATATGACCACTCCATCCCGTGGGGGGCGTAGAATTCGGCTCGAGGGAATATCTACCAGACATCGGGCAGCAGCGTCTCTCTATATACTATGAGCACCATATTGCGATCACCAACTCGTCTGCTAAGCGTGGCGATTATGACATACTAGCTGTGCCCCGCGGTTTTACCCGCGTTAAACTGTATAAATCATATCCTATGTTTTAATCCAGGGTGTCAGCTAACTCTATACCAAATTTATTAAAATCGCTCTTGGTTAGTGTGATACCCCATTCTTGATGGGGGGGTCTTGTCCAACAGTGGACGTCGTTCGGATGACATGATGATGATGTTGTTACTTACTTAGCTTCTTCTACATATTATTTTACTTCAGCGGCCCCATGAGCTGTGCCCTGAACCCAATAAGGGTGCCAACAGGTATGTCTCTTAAATCAAGCTACTGGTTGAGAGCCTTCTGCGCTAGCTGCTCGATGTCCTAATTGTTAAAATTTTAATATAATAGTGCTAAATTTAAAAATAATAGCTTAGTAACTTGTTATATATTTAAGAATAAAAAAATATATATGTGAGAGCATAGACCGCACGGACCGGACGGACTAATTCAATTTTATTTTGTAACTTTAATTCTGTATTTGACTATGTTTGTGTACTGCATTGTGTGCTTGACAAGTGCAAGTAGGTATGTTAATACCCAAGTGCGGAATAAATTCCATCAGTTCATAATTTTTTATTCCATATTATCAAATTGGACGGTTTACAATAACACCAGGACGTATGTAGAACGATTAAAAAAAGTGTTTATGTGATTTAATAACATTTCTGAAAAAAATATTTAAAACGATGAACAGTAAGTATTTAACTAAATAGTGAGACAATCTAGGACTACACATTAATTTGTGAAAGTAATTCCAATTTTTAGGGTTCCGTACCCAAAGGGTAAAACGGGACCCTAAAAGGGGGTTCCCATACAACAAACGTGAAGGTTTTGCTCGTTTTTATAGATAATGGTACAGAAATCTTAGTGCGCGAGTCCTACTCGCACTTGGCCGGCTATTTTTTAAATATAGTTAACTAATATATTCTTCAACTCTCAAATTTGTGTTATTTGATATTTTAAGACTCAATAATTGACGACCGTTTGTGACAAACTATATAGTAATGAAACTCACGTATATCCTGCTAGTATGTCCATGAGAGAGCTCTTGCCGGCTCCGGACTGTCCCATGATGACGGTCAGCTCACCCGCGTTGAAGGTCCCACACACGTCGTTGAGAATTGTCTTGCGTCCTGGGACAGGAAAATCACAATTAAGGCCAAATTCACGGTCATTATTTTTTACTACGCTTTTATTATGTAACTAACTAACTCAATCAACTGTGAAATCAAATCTTAGAAGTCGATTATAACGTTATTGTCACATCGTTTTGAAACTTAATAGAAAGTTAAATTGTATGACCAATGCAATTGGATGACAATGCAATAATAGGATACCATCATGCTAATCTGATGATGGAGCCACGAGCTCAGGACACATTATTTCCGCTGAATTGCGTCTGCTTCTGGACAAAAATCTCCGTCAATAGTGGGAGGATATGGCATAATTGGCAGGCGGGTTCACAAATCATAAGTGCTGCTGCTGCCCTGTTAGGTATCTTGTTAGGAGCATAGAACCCCTTGAGAAGGGATCCCCTCGTGAGGACTTATAAGTCTCCCACGGAATGAGATGGAGTGGTGATGTTCGCCGCCGTTATTGCACAGCCAGGCACTTTGATAGTGGCAATCATTATTTATTCCCTCGAGTTTGCGCTTATTCCTAAGATTCTTGACTATGACGATCAGTTTGGTGGGTAGATAAACTCACTTAAATGCCCCACACTACTTATGTTGAACGCTGTCGATGAGCCATGCCCCGCCATGTTACTTAGTTGGTGTTCGCGGTCAGTCAAATACGACACACCTACCTAACCGTCCCGTAAGTAACGTCGCCGTCGTCTCAAGAAAGATTCAATCTAAACGAATGTTAATCAAATTAAAATCATACCTCTTATTCTTTTTAAAAAGACAACTTCCGCACTAGTGAATTTAATCCCTGTGTCGCGGGGTACTTTACAAACATATAATAGACGGACACAAATTACATCCAGACTCAGAACATTTGTGTGACCCACAAATAGATGGCACGGGGGTGTAATTTGCGGGTCACACAAATAGTTGTCCGGCACGGAACTCGAACCCGCGACACGAAGCGGCAAAGCGACTGCCTTAGCCGCAGCGCCACACCTGCAGTCAAACAACGCCTCTTGGCAAAATGTCAAAAGTTTGTGAGTGTGTATGTTTGTTACGTCTTTACGTCTAAACTACGGGAGCGATTTTAATAAAATTTGGTATGGAGTTATCTGATAACCTGGATTAACACATGGCTATAATTTATAAAGTTTAACGCGGGTAATATGTACGCAGGGCACAGCTAGTTGTGTATAATTGTTGATAAACAAATGAATTGAATTGAATAATTAATGGTTCTATTCAGAATACGCTTTTGATCCTCATTTTTTTTTCAGGACCTTAGATCTATATTAATCTAATCAAAGTAAATGTTAATCCAATATTTTAATTAGTTGCTGAACGTAAATTTCGTCTTTCGTAGTCTCTTTCTGTATTAAGTTCACTATAATCGTACAGATTTTCATGAAAAAATTATCCATGACGTCATATCACAGTATCAGATATAATCACATTACCTACATATCACTCAAATCCATTCATTAATTTTAACCGTGGTGAGTGAGCAGTGAAGGCATACAGAATATTATATAAATAAATAATATCTTGGGACATTATTCACACACGGCCATCTGAATCCAAACTGAGCAGAGCTGTACTATGGAAACCAGATAGCTGATATAATATTACAAATACTACTCTTTCTTTTCTATTTTCTTTTCATTTTGAAAAGACAATGCCCGCACAGGGAATCTAATCCCTGTGTCGCGGGATACTTTACAACATATAATAGATGGACTCAAATTACATCCAAACTCAGAACAACTATTTATGGGCCACACAGAAAGCAAGCCAGATATTTTCGTTTCAACGATTATTTTTGTTGAGTGTATACAGGTATTTTTTAATAAATATCGTCTATGTAATGCAAAATCGAATGAAAAAAATGGAATGAGCCAAAAATATGAATAAAATACTTCGGGACCTCTAGAGCAACTACTATTTATTTACCCAGTTTCTAATCGCTCCGAAGCAGTTAATATATAAATATACACTTGAGTTATGTGGTTGTAAGTAGTTGTAACTATCTACTAATTAGAATAAATTATAGTGTCTCCGGAGGAAAAGTGAGTCAGTTACAAGATAATAGCATGACATGAAATACATTCGCTATTGATATACCTACATATTAGATGACTACGTACATTTTAGATAATTAATAACAAGTTTCATGTACAAACCATAGACGGAACTTAGACTATCCTTTTTACGATACTGGGTTGATGATTAACTTTTTATTCGCGTAAATCAAAAAAGCGCTTGTGAATAGGAAAAAGTTACGTCTGCTTCTAAAAGTATTAATAAGAAATTGCTTACATTTAATATTTTACTAGTGTATACGTATTTATTAGCCTTGGTTATGGATAACATACAATTCCGACCAGGAATTTAGGCGTATTTGCGTTGGCTTTATAGTCACGGGTAAAGAATTGGTCTACGGTAATTCTGCCTATCCGAAGAGGTGTTTAAAAGAGTTCGCTAAGGACTGCAGCAGGTTGCGGTCACACGCCGTCGTAAAATAGGTTTAAATAATTTACTCTCATGACATATAATAAATAAAATAAAAATAAAAAGCCTTTTATTTCTCGCAAGTAAATGTTACAGACTTTAGGAATTAAGAAGTAAAAAATGAATAAAATATTATAACTTTTAGGTAAATATGGTAAAACTAAAAAAAAAAAAAAAAAAAAACTGCAGCAGGTTGCGGTCACACGCCGTCGTAAAATAGGTTTAAATAATTTACTCTCATGACATACATGAGAATATAACAATTTAATAAAGGTAAATGGCACCGAAACATATACAAAAGCCTTATTCAATCCTAAGTAGTGCAAATGATTGGACCATATTGATGGACACGTGTGGAAAACATTACAAAACCCCAAAGGATATTGGTGCTTTGCCATCTAGACCAGACATATTCCTTTACCCACGAAAACTAAAACGAGTCGTGCTCATAGAGCTTACCGTACCGTGGGAAACCAACATCCCTAAAAATCACGCGTTGAAGACAAACAAGTATTACGACTTATCAAATGAATTAACCAGAAACGGCTTTGTGGTTAATTTATATGACGTGGAAGTGGGTGCGAGGGGTATACTAGCAAATCCTCTATAACCTATAAAGGACCTAGGATTCTCAAGAACTTCCGTAAGTTCTATATTAGAACGAGTATCCAAAGCGACATTGTTAGGATCTTACCAAATTTGGCTAAGCTTAGTATATTTATTAGTAATTATATATATTAGTAATATTTACCTTATCAGATTTGGATCCAAGCTTCTATCCTATCAAGTTTTTACAAATAACCAAATTATAAAGATTTAGATTCTCTTAAAATTGGAGTACAAATTCAAGTTACCATCTCATACTATATACAGGTTTTTTTACAGAGAATTTAAATGTTAATTAGTTATTGTTGTATGTATGTGTTTTTATTATAAATTAGACACTAAAGACATATATTACCATTAAATCCATTTAAAGGTAATTAGTTCATTGACTTTATGTGAGTTCTTAGAAATAATTAATATTATGTCAACCAAGTTCTTAACGATGTTCGCGATAGAAGGCAAATGGATTGCTAGGTCGGAAAAGCTCATTGTGTGTTTAAACCTGTTATTCCTTTTTTATATTATACGAAAGGTGTTTGGCTGGTGCACCGAAGGCATGGGTGCTGGTTTCTGCAAATGATCCGTCCGAGGCAAAATTGGTAACAGTAAAGCACTCTGCAGTGGTATGATGATGATGAGGGCATGGTGGAGTGGCATGGGTTGGGCGGTGCGTGATCGCTTTAGCAAGCTGCGTCGGAGGAAACGGGAGCCAGTCCCCGCGATTATTGGTCCGTGGGTCTGTTGGGCAGTGCATTTACGTCAAGATGAGGGACGGTTATGTCACCCAAAACATGTGTCCATGGGGATAACCTGCCGTACCTATATTTACCGCGGAGTGCCAAAAGGAAGGAAGGGGTTCTGAGGAAAGTCAATCCTATCATGCACACACCTTGGCGGTCGAAGGTGGTTTGCCTGGGGTGCCCATTTATACACCCGCTTGGTAATTCGAAGTGGATCCTTTGTAACCCTAGGGTAACGGGGTCGGTTTTCAGAGAGGGCCAAACCTAGGCCATGTGTAACCTGTGTGAATTCGTTAACGAATACCGTGCTACGGACGGCTGCGAATAGTTTTGTAAGGTTTTAGCGGCGTATGCTGGCTCTAGGCTGTGAGTCCCACATACAAGTAGGATCCTCTGTGACGGCATCCGTAAGAGGTTTCTTAATGTTAATAAAAAGAAGACACAGGTGATGGTAGAAATCGTTTCGTAACATAAAAGCTTAACATCTCCTCAATTTCTTCTCTCTCTGTATGTATCATTATTATATAGGAGTATCTATTTGCGCGTGAATGTCAAGATTTGAGCCGATGATTCGATAAGTCATAAATTGTATAATTTTATATCTGGTAAGGTAAGTATTTCGTAGATTTATTTAATATATAAATCGTTTATTTACTAGCAACTAAGACTCATTACAATACAATAATTACATAAAATAAAATCACAGCCAAAACAATTCGAAAAGATAAAAAATAATTAATAAAATTAACTAAAAATCATAATAAATATGATTATTATTACATATTAAGAAAAACGGCTTCTGACTTCAATGAAAATTGTTACAAATGTACATTTTGAGAACTTTTTAGATTTCCTAATTTTCCGTTAACCGTTAAAAGACTATTAACGTTAAATGTCATAGAATAAAACGCCCTCTAAAATAAGACCCTCTTTTTATTCCGCATTATTATGATGGGCTTCTCGGTACCCTAAATTGTGGATTCTGTCATAATGTTATACATGTTTATATATAGGATACTCTTTCATCATTTCTATGATGTCAACCGCAAGATAAAGACTTCCCCTAAGGATCTCTATAATATATATATCTTATAATAATTAATAAAATTAACTAAAAATCATAATAAATATGATTATTATTACATATTAAGAAAAACGGCTTCTGACTACTTAATCCCCGTGCATACAGCAGTGGTTTATATATGGGCAATCGAGCCAGATAACTGATATACTACATATACTATTTTTCTTTTGTCAATACATACTTATATAGATAATTTACACCTGGACTCAGGACAAACAGACATGTTCATGCACACAAATATATGTCCCGGGTGGGAATCGAAAATTTGACAGATGGGGGTAGCTTGGTCTGCTGGCGTCTGTACATACATACAGACATAGAATTTAAACATACTAGTACCACTTAGTTTTTGTATGGGAATTAAACTAAAGTTAAAATAATAGTCGATGATATATGGAACTTGACCCTAAAAGCGCAGATCATATCGATAAATCAAAATTATACATTCACAGCTAATTTCATTAATTGACATTGAGTGTTATGTAACAGAACTGTGGAAATAATTTAAATGTAATAGCAAATCTCCATAAGATAATTTAGTGTTTACAAATTTAGAAAGAATCAAGACGAAAACTAGTTTATTTATCAAGTTGTAATCCGGTGGAATTCATTAAGAAACCGGTATTGTAATTATCCGTGTATTGATAGTAATTTAATTAAGCGGCCAGTGTTTTTTATTACTGCGGTTTTAGGAATTATGTAGTTACAACCGACTTGCTATGTTCCAAAACAAGAAAACGTAATAATAATAACTGCAAGATAATCTTAAGGGGCTCGGATTAGGTGGTTGAGGCAAGAGTCAAAACAACTTTCGAGCTAAAGACGTCGATCCCTTGGACCTTGCAAATTATATTAAAAAATGTTTTTTTTTGTTGTTAGGCATGTTCAATCATCAATCCCAATTCCCCAGTCATAAAACAATTAACTCAAACAAAACAATACTGTAAGGCGATTGGCACACTGCCCCGCATGATGCAGAGAAGTGCGTGTTCTAACGTTGCTTGTAAGTATCTCCGTTTGTATAGAAAACACACACAGTCCAACACGAACACACGTGGATGCATGTTCTGTGTGTTAGATACAAGCAACGTAGTAGAACACGCACTCACGCACTACGCTGCATCATGCGGGGCAGTGTGCCAATCGCCTTAAGATATCCAATAAACAGCCGACACTACGGATCAGCCCGTTTTAACACTACGGATTTGGGCGGTAAGCTAATAGCTGTTATCAGGCCTCGATCCGCAGTTTCAACTTTCTGGTTGCCGTCCCTTATGTAACGTAATTAACGCACACCCTCAAACACCCCAATTAGAATACTATACACTGAATATTTTAATTTAACATGTATATGCATTGTTAGTTTCTGTATATACTAAATTAGTTTCTTGGAATGAACTTTATTTTTCTTTATTTTGTATTGAATGATGGAATTTGTATGAATACAAATAAAACTGCGATTTAAAAGTCTTATTACTTTGACTTACGCTCCCTTTCAATTTGTTTTGACTGTACAGGGTTAATATGACAATAATTTTCGTAGTTTTAATTATATTGGATTAAAAAATTACCTATATTAAAAATGATATAAATCGATTCAGTAAACGATTCCGAACAAACTATTTTCAGGGTGTGCGTTAATTAAGTTACATGTTGTATAAATAATAATAAAAATAATGTTGTGTAAACATGTTTCAAATACACAATTTTAAACGGGTAATTTCTGGTTTGTATCGACATACATGCCGAAGTAGAGCCGTAACTTTTACGAGTCGGGCCTAGAGATGATACCAAAATTTTCTATCATTAGGCTTTAGATAGGTTGTTCAGATAAGGTTTTAATCATTGGTGACTTTAATATGTGTGGGATTACGTAGATTCCTGTCACTGATAATGTGTATGACTCATCCCAAGCTACAAAAATAGGTACGTATATTAGCGCTCCACTGCCTATTACTTGCGGTGTCCCGCAAGGCAGTGTTCTTGGCCCAAGTCTCTTCCTGATTTACATAAATGATCTGTGTAAATATCTTCCTACTAAAGGAAAAATATTGTCCTACGCAGATGACACAGCCATTATATTCGAAGGGGAGACTTGGGCCGAAACCCGTCTTCACGCTGAAAAAGGTCTCTATCAAATCTCTCAATGGCTAAATATTAACCTCTTAACACTTAATGTTAGCAAATCAAAATTTATCACTTTCTCTATAAATAGTACTACTCAACCAGACTTCCATAATTTTCATCTTAAAGTACATACATGCAATAACATTAACTCTTTAACATGTTCCTGTCGGCCTTTGAAGAGAACCAACAACATCAAATACCTAGGCGTCCAACTTGATAAAACACTCTCTTGGAAGGCGCACATAGACCTGCTATCGGGACGAATACGCAAGATGATCTGGATATTTAAAAAGCTGAGAAACATACTAAAACCAGCTCTTTTGCAGACTATCTACTACGCCATGGCTCAATCAATAATTGACTATTGTATACCAGCTTGGGGGGGAGCGTGCAAAACAAAAATTATTACAGTCGAACGCGCACAGAGATCATTACTTAAGGTAATGTTTAGAAAACCCTTCCGTTTTTCAACAACTTCCCTCTACAATGCATCTAACGTGTTAACCGTAAGACAACTATTTATTCTGCACACCACACTTCACAAACACAAACAATTAGCCTATGTCCCAACAGTCGCGTACTCTACGCGCCGAAGAAACAGGATATGCGATCCTGTCACTCATCACACAGCTTTCTTTAGAAGGCAATCTTTATTCCTAGCACCATATCTTTATAACAAACTCAATTCAATTCTAAATTTATATCCCAAAACCGCTAAGAAATGTAGACCTATTATCAAAAAATACTTGCTAAACCTTAACTACAACGATACTGAATCTCTCATAAATATTGTAAAATAACAATATTTTTATTTAAAAGGCTAATTATAGATCTTCAACCAATGACTCACATACGCACCCACACATATACTCTCTGACACACACACACACCCACTCGTACACACACACACACACACACACACACCACTCACACTCATACACGCGCGCACACACAATTCGCTCCATAACGTGGATCACCATACATCTAATTTTGTAGCAAAACTTTTCTCAGGCGAGTGTCCTGGAGTCCTGAAATACAGGGTTTCCCTAGTTTAGGCTCCAGTCCACCTCATTAGTATATAAAATTATAAGTACCTGTTATAAGTATCAATGTCAATAGCAGTGATGAATATGTGGTCACGAATGAATTGCCCTTACTAAATTTACACCACCAGGGTCACAAATGTAAGTGGCAACATTTTGGACCTTTTCTTAGTAGACAAACGGTGACAGTATTCAAATGGATTTGTTAGTCCCTAGCGATTCCTGTCATCCAGCTCTCCTTATTGACATTTTTGCCGGGAAGGAAATCCTACCATTGCAACTTGCACTACTTACTGAATATCTTTTCACGCTTTTCACGCCGGAGGTCGTGGGTTCGATTCCCACCCAGGACAGTAATTTGTGTGCATGAACATGTCTGTTTGTCCTGAGTCTTGGTGTAATCTATATAATAAAATCTTAGGAAAGTCAAAACTGTACATTGAATATTTTTTTAAAAGGATACTTGGGGCGTGATCTGCTATCGATATCAAAGACAAAAATATAGTTTTTAGAATTTTTGTCTGTTTGTCTGTATGTATGTCCGGGCTATACTCAAAAAGTACTGCATGGATTTACTTCAAATTTTGCATGAATATGTAGAGTTCGGATCAACATATAGGCTACATATTACCACGCTATCACCTACGGGGGAGGAACTGTGATAATTTATAAAATTTAACGCGGGGGAAACCGTGGGGCGCAGCTAGTTATCTATGTAAGTATGTATTTACTACAGAAAAGTAGTATATGTAGTATATCAGTTACCTTGTTTCCATAGTACAAGCTCTGCTTAGTTTGGGATCAGATGACCGTGTGTGAATAATGTACCAGGATATTATTATTACTATTATTATCTTTATGGTGAAGGTGATTATGACTCTATTAACAATGATATCGCCGCTGTTGATTGGGAGCAAGATTTCTCTTTTCTGTTTAAAACTGTAAAAAATAAATAAATATAAAAAATGTTTTTATTCACATAGACTTTAGAAAAGCGCTTGAAAATAGTCATAACATGCTTGTCGAAATATAGTTAAGTATACCTAATTATTTCTAGTTACATTTAGATATTTAGGTACACGGATAATTTTTTTTATATGGTATTTAACGTAAAATATGTTTTGCGCACATTCAGCTTATCCAAAGGCCTGGACTATCTACTTGATCAGCCATTTCTCTTTCGCTCGCTAAAGCAATACAAATCCCGTGTGAGTGTCTGTGTCACTCAGCCACTGAATGAGTAGAGCATCTTTCCACTCATTCATTGCTGAGTGACATAGTGGAAAAGAGGGTTAATGATTGAATTAAGGCGCCGCCTCAGTGTCTGTGGCACTCAGCCACTGAATGAGTAGAGCATCTTTCCACTCATTCATTGCTGAGTGACATAGTGGAAAAGAGGGTTAATGATTGAATTAAGGCGCCGCCTCAGTGTCTGTGGCACTCAGCCACTGAATGAGTAGAGCATCTTTCCACTCATTCATTGCTGAGTGACATAGTGGAAAAGAGGGTTAATGATTGAATTAAGGCGCCGCCTCAGTGTCTGTGGCACTCAGCCACTGAATGAGTAAGCATCTTTTGACTTCTTCAGTGCTGAGTGACACAGTGGAATAGAGGGCAAAAGATTGATATTCCAAACAAGTTTCAATTTAATTTTTTTTTTTGATAATAACCATAAAAGTTAGAAAAAGAGTAATTCAAGTTAAAATTTGTGGTTCGAATATTTGGAAATATTAATAACTACATACAAAAATTTTATATCCCTTTAAACATACAAATGTATGATCGACGTAGCTGCGCGCTGAATTTTAGGCCTTAAGGAGTAATCGAAAACTTTGTATATTATTATCGGAATATAGAGATATTAAATTCTGTAACTGTCACATTACATTGTCTACATATAACTAACATAACATTACATTATATTGTAAAGAATGTATGTGAATGAAAGTCGTTATTTGCGTGTGTTGGAGTAGTCTCGTGATAGTTTAGATTCACAATTGGTCCCAGTATTGATGCTAAAAGATTCCAAGACAACGTCTGCCAGGCCCGCTAGTATTAAATAAATTGTTAACATGTCGTTTCACATGAACTGAAAACACGAGTATGAGTGACGCTTGCTTAAGCTATAATCCTCTTACAGATAACAAATGTTTTGATAACGCAGTGTCGACGACGAATCTTTAATGATATGGAAGAGTTTTTGTAGACGGACGAGGGGACTTCGGTATTCTTAAAATTTTATAGATAAAGTATTGTGTCCTATAGTGCCCGAATACCCCGTAGTTCTGGGCTACGGTAAGCCCTGCCTGACATAATCATCAGCCTCATATCGTCCACTGCTAAACATAGGCTTCTACCAAAGGTTTCTATAACGTTACCATTTAGAGGGAGTTAGCGCCCGCAGTAGGTAGATAGTAGTTATTACACAGGAGGTGCTGCTGCCCAACTCCATGGTATATAGTCGTCCCTTAGTCGCCTTTAACGACAACCACAGGACGGTATTGGGAGGCCCTATTATTCTTTCTCGGTTGGAAACTACACGGCTGACATGACGTAAAAGGTGACTAAGAGGAAGGTTATTAAGGTTCGTGAGCAGGGTGAGAAAGGAATTGTCAAGTCCTTTAGCGATCTCAAGGGGGCAAGTATTCCGTCGTAGAATAGCTGCGATCCAGTAATGGAATGAAATAATGATATTTATTCAGCACTTGGGTATTAACATATAGTTGTACTTGTCAAGCTCACAATGCAGCAGTATATAACAAATTAAATAAAAACCGTGGGTGAAATACGAAGAATTTTTTTACTTTCCCATACAAATGCATTAAATGATTGTTTATCTTGTATTGGATGTTAAACTTTTTGTTTTTGTATTTTGAATGTTGATCTGCTAGATGTCGTTCGTTTTCATAGCCCAATTAAACCCGTCAAATTGCGTCTAGTATTCATGTTACACCTGTTGAAAAGGAGAAAATATTAACAAACCGCTATTTTGATAACTTTAAAGGCTTCGTTAGGGTACTCTACTATACAGTATATACTATCTCTGACAACCTGTGACATTAATATTGTTATACACTACACACCAATATTTCACAGTCACCAAAATAAATGTTACTTTACTTTGAAAGTTAAATTTTATGTGCTATGGGTGTAAATAAGATTGCTGTGAGTGGCAGTCGCGAATATCCCATCCCGTCTCATCAGTTGAGGGGAGCAAAAATAGTCCCTAGGGAAAACCTTTCATAGATCGGGCAGCAGCATCTCTCTGGAAATTCTGACTATCATACTGCGATCGACAACCCGTTTGCAAACGTGTACGCGATATGCCGTTATCGCCACGCTTGCATTCTCGAAAGAGGCCCTGTGCAATGTCCAGTTGTGGACGTCACTCAGCTCACTTTTCTTTATTATGTAGCCATTAAGGGGTTTCATAGTAGTGCATAGCGTTAACTACAAGTATTTCAGAGAACAAAAGCAACAAACAAAATATTAGTTAAATTTTAAGAAAAATAATCTATACAATAGTGAGAACCGGAGAAAATGAATAAATGTTACGTTTGTATGCACGTAACGATCTTAGGCACATAAGAGTCTGTGTAAATCATTAAACTAATATTTAAAGGTGAACAGACATTTAATAATTTTATGTAGATGCGGTTTTCTTTTTAAAAAATGCATGCAGTTAGCCTAGGATGCTTTTTATAGCAAATAAGATTATGAACTATGTAACCCTCTCGAGCGGGCACTCTTTTTGAACATCCATGAGTGGGTAGCTTTTTGGGGTCATATTGTGCAAGTTATTATATATAGTATAGTTAGTCAATGTGAAAAACGGGCCGTTCCTCCGATTGAGGATCGTAGGGAGCATTTCACTGATAAGAATACAAAATTAGTACTATGGATGGACTAAGGGTAATTAATGAAGATGCGGCGTATTGCAGGTCGCATGACACGGTACATCGTGATACTGAACATCACATACACAACATCGTGAACTAACGTCTTCTTCTACTAACTTCTTCTACATAAACGCTTCCTTATTATGCTTACATATTATTATGGTTGTGATAAGGCCAGAGAAACTATCTTCAAGACAATGCACCTCGTCTTCATATTTAAGCCCTTAAGCAAATGATGGTCGTACATCTACTATTTTAACCCCTATATTACGAATAGTACCTCTTTCATATATAGTCTGCTGTCTATTATAAAGTAGTATTGAAGTAACAAACAGGTTAAGTAGGTAAAGTATCTTTAATGTGCAACAACCTGTCTATATATTTACACCCAGCGCTATCCAGCGTAACCCATATATTACGGACAATTAATTGTGCCGTAGCCGCGTAGCTAGTCTGTTGTCCCTTATAAAGTACTGTAGTAACCATTAGTTAAGTGCACGTAATGTGCAACAACATGTTTGAATCTTTTGTTATAAGATAGGTCTTAATTTTTTTAATTAAAAAACTTCATACTGTATATGTAAATCATAGTATAATCTAAATACGTCATTTTGCATACCGACTGTGCCAAAATCAACTTCATTGCTGAGCTGTTTTTCTGGTATCAGGAAGCATTATAATTGAAAATTGTTTAGCGCTTCTGATATTTTTAATATTTAAACATAAGTTGCATCAATAAGACTTTTTGCAATCAAATAATCAAAACAGGATTTACTAAACTAAATATTAAATTTATTTTCTGGTAATATCTTGACATGTTACGCCAATAGTACAACGTTGAGATGAATATTTCTAAACGTACAACACCAATTAATTATTCTAGTAAACTACACCATTTATCATAGTGAAATAGAAGTCATACTCGTGTATTATTTTTACAATTTGGCTACTATAACTTGTTTTATCGGAGTTTGAAATACAATTAGAAAGAATTCTATAGTATATTTTCCAGTAGATAATTGATCGCAAAAACCGTTAGTTTAAAAAGCGCTGTATAATCTAATTATCAGTCTTTTCAAATAATTCATATATGCATGTATTTAAATCATTTGACAGATAATTGAGCCTTCCTTATTGTGCGCATTTTTAAAAGATTTTTAAGTTATTTATTTTATTTTATATACAAACATAAAATTAAAAGTAAGAAAGACATAAAAAATTAAAATTAGTATAAAGGAACTGCTTATTGCTGCTTAATACATCTCTTCCAACAGGCTCGGGAGAGGAGAAATAGTATTTTATGTTTAATTATTATCTTCTAAATTTTTTGTTTGTCGTAAATGCTAGTCTTATAGGCCAATATTTAAAATATTTATTTGTTTATTTATTGTTTGTATACAATACATTTTAATTAACGTAAACAATTATCAGTATTTTAAAATTGATTAATTTGGTGTACTGGCAAATAATATTTCCCAAGACTGTTATGGAAATCATACAAAAATTAAGCAAATAAAAATAGTTTAAATAGTTTTAGTTTAATAGTTTTTTTTAATAGTTACATACATATGGATGGATATGTTATATTTGAAGAATAATGGATAATATTCTTAGGTCCGTATTAAGAGATGACTTATGTCTAGTGCTGTGCTTTAGTCCAAGGTAAAGGAGCTTGTTAGCACACGTTTTAGTGATAAAGAAAGCAGCCAAGTGCAAGTCACATTATGCCTTGTGTAAGGTTCCGAGTCAATACAAACTTTAAATTACAATAATGTTTTGAATGCGGTTTTGGCAAAGCTACGTGGCATACTGGTAACTATAGAAGTTTCTTTATGTCGTGTGCATTTCATTTATTATAATTTATAAAAAATATCAAATATTGTATTAAACTTAGTGAATATGTAAAAAATTAAATCAACTTGACACGATACTTCACCCGTTATAATAATCCTTGTAATGTCACTTTATTCGCTATCATTCTTAACCAGCTGTGCTCCGCAGTTTTATCAGCTTTAAACTTTATAAATTATAGCCTATGTGTTAATCCAGGGTGTCAGCTAACTCCATACCAAATTTTATTAAAATCTAAGTGTGTGTAAAATCAAATTTTATTAAAATCATGAAGAAGTAACAAACATACACACTCACACAGTCACACGCTCGCAAACTTTCGCCTTTATAATAAATAGTGTGATGATAACATAACATAACAATTCATCCCCTTGGAATTTGATGACATTTTCAAGACCTACATCCTACGGAAGGGTGTTAACAAGGTTAACTTATAGTCCGTAGCTTAACGGAGAGCGCCTTCTACGGATTAGTACCCGTAGAGACCCGCCGGACTAATAAATTTATGATTTCCCATTTTTGAGATATGAGATAATACATATGTACAACATGTAACGTAATTAACACACACCCTCAAACACCCCAATTAGAATATTATGTTATACTCATAATAAATACTGAATTTTTAATTTAACATGTATATGCATTGTTATTTACTAAATTAGTTTTTTGAAATAAAGTTTATTTTTCTTTACAAATAAACTGCGATTTTAAAAGTCTTATCAACTACTTTGACTTACGGTCCATTTCAATACGTTTTGATTGTACAGGGTTAATATGACAATAATTTCCGTAGTTTTAATTATTTTTGGGATAATAAATTACCTACATTATAAATGATATGAATGAATGAATGAATGAATCGATTTAGTAAACGATTCTGAACAAACTAAGGTTTTAATACTAATGGTCAATAGATACTTATAGTTTTAGATATGTTCTGTTGATCTCGTCTGAATTATTCTGTCCATATAGAGGCAAAAATTCAATATTATTAACAAGTATTAGTAGTATCTTCTCACACAGAGTAACTACTTACTTGTAGATACTCAACGCGAAAAAACTCAGCGGGTCCATCTTCTCCAGGTTTTAACACAGCCCAGTTGAGATGGCTCGGCGAAACTTTCCAATATGGACCGTAATACCAAACACTACACAATATTACTTGTAGACATGGAACCCTCAGAATAATTAAGAAAACAATAGATAATCGGGAAACAAGAGAGCAAAGGTCGCTACTGACGCTAGTTTAGTGCTAAAGCAAATAAATAATTTATGAGTGAGTGATTCTAATTTAAAATCCTGGCATTAATTAAATCAGAATCCTTGTGTCAAAATTATTGTCCGAAAATACAGACTATGTAAAGTAATTATCATCATAATATCAGCCGAAAGACGTCCATTGCTGGACAAAGACCTCCCCAAAGCTCTCTACAATTGCCAGTCTTGCGCTATTCGCATCCAGCGGTTTCCAGTGTCCCGCACAAGATCATCGGTTCATCTTGTAGAGGGCCTGCCCACGCTGCGTCTTCCGGTTCGTTGGGGCAGAATGGTTCTGGAACCATTCTGCCCCAACGGTCGTCGGTTCTATGAGCTATGTGCCTCGTCCACTGCCACTTCAGTTTTGCTATTCTTCGGCCTATGTCGACTTTGGTTCGCCTACGGATTCGACGTTTCTGATTAGATCTCGCAGGGAAACTCAGAGAAGTAATAGTATACCTAATATTGAACGATACATTACATATAAATAATACACACAAAAATATTTATTTTGTGAACAATTTAGGTAGATCGAGAGCGCTAAGTAAATTGCGTCTATCTAATGTAGCTACTCTATTTTTTGCGTGGAGCGCACTCCACAGTGGTACCTGGGGAAGGCTTGACATCCATTCAGGACACCGGATTTGTCCTGGACAGATCGGTGGTTCGGCCAGCAGTACTTTTCAGAAAGGAAGAACCTTGAACCCTTTTGGCGTCAGAAAAATAAAGTTGCATCAAAACGATAAAGGATGGGTTAAGATAGCACGTACTTACAAATTTCTTTATTTTTGTAAACTATATAACTAGCTTCGGCGCGATGGCTGCAAAACAGTAGAAGATACCCGGGAAAAAATCAATTTCATCCAAATATCCGAGGTTCCAAAAGATTTTGTCCGGCACGGACAATTTAAATAATGGTAACCCTTTTGTTGGTAAAGCAGGGGCATGCCACCCACAAAAAGTGTCTGCGGGTGGGTATGTCGAACTCGCACTGACTAAAACTAATCTGCTGCCGTGGACTTTTCTTGGCGCCTGATGGGGGAAGCCACACGAACGCGGGTATGATGCTCCGGTGAAGTAATGGTAACCCTTACCCGGTATGTAAGAATAATTAATGGAACAGAGACAGGTAAGAGTAGCATACGTGTTACCTATCACCATTCCTGATTTAGGAGTAATGGACGTAGTCATACATTCATACACTCACACATAATCCTTCATAGTGTGATTTTATACATGCGTATGGATTAGGTATTGAATGGGGTAAATTGTAATTATTCAGTTGTTAGGCAGATCCTAATCTCTAATCAGATGATGTATTAGTATAAGTAGGTAAGCTTAACCAATCATATCTGTATCACTATACTATGTAAGTACCTTCTTTTTTAATTACACAAAGGCTGTAAGATAATTATTATTCAGATAACACGATTTCCTTTAAATTTAAATCGACATCAGGAAGGAGGGAGGATCTTAATGCGATCCATTTTCCAATATCGTGTATTATTTCCGGCATTTTTTAACCTATTTTGAGTATTCTTTTTTATTTGGTGGGCTTGGCATATATATTTAATTACCATCGTTACATAAATAAGATCATAATTCGGATTCGGGCTTCTAAGTTGACAAAAGATAGGCCTTTAAATATTACTTTTCCTAGAATTTGCAATCGAGTCCTGCAAAGTATATAATAAAATCTTTTTAAAAACAAAACACTGATATTAAAATCCACATCGTACATCGTCTACGAATTAGTTCCTCAAGTGGGACTTTGTACTTACTTGCAAACTAAATTACATTTTAATATGTATATGATTTCGAAGAGCCGCACACTCATTCATATACATACTTAGTTATTCATAACTAGTTATTTATTACTAGGTATTTATGTGAATAAAATACTCTTAATGAAAACATTTGCGAGTTTCTCTATGTTAACTTGGAGACCTTGCTTGTGCCAAGCGATATCGTGGTGTTTTTATTTTTTATATTCATCCGATAATAACTCTAATATGAATGACCTAACGTTCGAATTGTTATTTCTGTAGTTGTCATAAATTCTGTAGGTGCACCTAATAATATGCTATAGAATTTTTTGGAACGTATGTGCGGCCATGCGCTAATTTAACTCAACTAATGGGAACATTGGGAACTCACCCCACAGATCCAACTGAGGAGCTGATTCTTAAAGCTGAATCAGCTAAGATGAGTGGAGGAGATTCATTCATAAAAGTATATAGGAAGAGTTTAACTTTCATTCGAGCGAACCAATGATCATAAAACAAGTTTCTTTACAATATAGAGACAGTGAAATGTTGTCTAACAAATTAGGTTATCTAGGTATTTTCTATGATAATAATATTATTCCAGTGAGGACATTATTAACATCTATTATAAAGACATATTTAAAAACAAATACGTGACAAGAATCCTGATAGTGAATGTTTACATACGAACGAAAACCAAGTCGAGCGTCATTCAAAGCGAATTATGATAAAAACATTTATGTTTATGAAGTAATTCTGATCTATATACGACTAATTACATCATCATCATCATCACGTAGCTTTACTGTAAGTAAACTGATTATCTTCTCGATACTAAAGTCATGGACCTTTAATTGATGAGCAACAAAAGCATCTCCTCATAAAGAAAATAATGTCATATACACAAAAATACTTCAAAAGTAATCAATATTGTAAAGTGACAGGGTTCTATCGGGCTGAAACAATTAGTATCCCGTTCTGCACGAAAATAAATTAGGCAATTTCTGAGAAACTGTTTCTAATACGGAGGTCACAAGGAAAACAAAGTTTGCTCACCTCTTGTAAATATACCATTACGGACGGTGTAGTTGATATCTTCAAAAGATATGGTCAAAGAGTCCTCCACGAGCGACGTCGAATTAGTCTCCTGGGAATCTGAATGTTCGCTAGCCATTTTAACTTTCACACACAGAAATAACTATATCACACCAAAATGCACATTATTCATCGCGCGTAATATAACTCGAACAAAGAACGCGGTGTAAACAAAGAAGTAGCGCTCAGTTGCGTGACGCCCTGACGCGCTGACTTTGCAACACTTACTACTGACTGAGTGCGCAGGCGACTCCACTGCGGCCGCGGCCTACGATTATCGGTCGTTCTCCCCCACTCCCCACATGGCAGTCAGCTGGCTCGTGGCCGCTGCCTTATCGCAAGACAGATACGTTGTTGTTGACAGACAACACTAGTCACAAAAACCGGCTACCAAAAGATCCAACTCGCAGCAAATATTGTAGTTTTATTATTTAGAATAGATATACTTTTGGTGTGCACCTCAAGGCAACACTTAATACGTTCAGCAAAGAACCATACTTGCAATAGAGGAGGGCTCTAGCTAGTTTACTCTTCATCATGATGTTAGCCAAAGCTCTTCACAACCCGCGGTTTTGAGCTATCCGCATCTAGTGGCTTCAGCGACCATCAGAAGATCATTGGACCACTGCCAATTTTTTTAATGGCACTTTTTTATTGCCATTTTTTTAATGGCACTCACGGGTTGACGACCTTTCATATTCGTTAATGAGATCTGGTGCCATTACTCACAACTAGGTCCAAAACTTTAAATCGGAAATGCCTATAATATTGTTTTAAGGTAAAGAGGTACCGGAGCAGCATACCTACATTCCCGGGGTCCGACCCCCCCACCCAAAAAGGTAAATAGGTTCATACTACCCCAATCGAGCTGCTCATAGAGCGGACGCTATTCTCTCTTTCACTTAAAATGTTGCTACCGTAAAGTCCGTAGGTCATGTTTATGGTAACTAGAGCTAGCACATACGGAAGTAATTGTATTCGACCCAAAATTGTATAATAATATATATTTTATAGCAAAATCGGGACCTTCAATGTAGAAAAGGACAGCAAATCCTAGAGCTGCACGACAGACATTAAGCGCCAATAATTAGATACATACTCTCGCTGGCGAGCGCAATCGGCATGTTAAACATTATGACACGCCATCAGCTCAGTCTTCTGATTGATTGTCGATAAAAGAAGAACAATAAAAAATACTGGCGATTCTGTCTTTAACACTACTAAACTAATTTAAATCTCAATCGAGTCGAATGTAGTTCGTATGAAAAGATCAGGGATTACATAGAACTGTCAAACAACTAAAACTGCTTTACAATCTGCGCACTTATTAAGCAGGTATTACATATACTCGTACTCTATGCATAATTTTAATATAATTTATTTCAGACAGTATAGGGTATTTTTAGTCACGTCAATTTAGTTTTGGGGGAAAATACTGAACGAAAACCCGTTAAAACCTGACGACCAATATAATGCACCTGTTGCGCACTTTTCAAGTGCAACAACTTGTAACATTTAATATTGCATGTAGATATTTCTGTTTTTTATTATTCATTTATATTTGGTGCGTGTATTATAAGCAGTTTTAGTAGTATGAAAGTTCTATATATGACCTACCGCCTTTTTAAATTGCATGAATATTGTAACTTTTACACCTCTAAATTAATTTAAATCTCACTAATATAGCTTGTGTGAAAGCAGCAGGGGAGCGCCTAAGTCACCGATAATCGAGATCGTGATCGGCCTTCAAATAAATGAAGATTAAAAATGACTAAATCATTCGTTCAATTGCAACTCTAAGCGCCGTTGAAGCCGATTTGACCATTAAAATTAATCGCGATCAGTTGACACTCAATTCAAGCATTTATCTTATTTTAATTTCGGAATACCCGATTATTGACGTTTAACTTGTTGAAACGCTTTTAAGAACTGTCACTGTTACATGTTACTTTTACTACAGTATTTTATTATTAAAATTACTGAAAGTTGCTCTCATATAATGCTAAACAAACAAGTTTGGTCTATTATTTATTCGATTGATACAAGATTTACGGCTTACGTCAAGGCAAATGTTGTTTTGTAAACGCGATCACAGTATAGCTAGTGGGATCGACGCGACATGATGTAAAATGCGTCAACATCGTCATCATCATCATCATTACAGCTAAATAAGTCCACTGCTGGACAAGCCTCCCTCAAGAATCGTCTTGGGGGGATATGCCATAATCGCCACGCTTGGCAGGCGGGTTGGCGATCGCAGTAAGATGATCATAGTAATCAGAAGGAAGCTGCTGCCCATCCTCTGGTAGATATTCCCTCGGGTCGACTTCTACGCCCCCCACGGGATGAGATGGGGTGATGATATTCTGATTCTGATATTTGTCGCCGTCACCACACACCAACATCGTCATAATATACACTCAATCAAGCAAATTTAGTTTTATTTAACTCGGTGTTAAATATAAACAGTGAAATCAGCTCTAAGTTCAGGTGAAAAATATTTTTTGTCAAATTTTACTTCCCTAAAAACTTACCGCACTAGTTTTATTTCCCAAAATAATCTTTAGCAAATTTATATTTCGCATTCTAATTACTTGGTCAAATATTAATTTGGCAATATTTTACTTGCTCAAGGTTTATTAAGTCAAATATACATTAAGCAAATGCTTTATTTTGTAAAAAGAATATATTCCAAAAAGTTCTTTAATTTTTTTTTTTTAATTTAATTGGGTGATAAATTATGAAAAGTCTGATACAAATCATTATTATTTTAATTATTACCTATTAAATGTCAGTTCACACAATCACAATAAACAAGTGCAATAATTAATATATTTTACGTAGGCTCCTAGAAAATTGGTTAGGTAGAGCGCGAACCGAGCGAGCGAAGCAAGCGTGCCACGGCAGCGGCCGGCGAAGCGCCGAAATTGATTTGTATACTAACAATATAATTATTATAGAAGCTCTTACCTGTGAATAACTTGTATACCTAGCGCCACGAGTTATGAGCGCTCGCTTCATCTGCGCAGAACGCACTTTTAGGTCTGTTTGGTGACAGGGTTGAGGCGCGGGGCAAGGGAGCCCGCGCCCGGCGCTGTCCTTGCGCACTATTGGAGAATCAGTCGCTGTAGAACTCACACACTCGGCGCACGTTGATTTCAGTTCGAAAGTACAGTCGCGTAAATAGTTGTTTTCGATCGTTTATATTATTTGTATTGACCAATAATTAAAAATGCTTTAGGGTCAGATGTTAAAAAGACAAGATAAATACCTCGTTCGCACAATCGTTTAAAACCTTTGAAAATAGTTTAGAAAAAAGTAATGAAATTATTTATCAATGCATTTTTATGCATATTTTTATTTATTATAATATGCACTAGTCCGCACTTCCACCTGTGGAAGCGTCAAAATTTTGCAAAGAGATAGTTCAAACTATCTCTGTACAAAATTTCATGTTTTTTTGAGAGTACTTACTTTTAAATGTAAAGTAACAAACGAATAACAAATAAACGCACTCTCGCATTATTAATATAGGGATATTTTTTAAATACTTAAATTATTATTTAAACTCGACCCTAAGTTGTTTTGTTTGCGAGTGTACACATGCGCAGATCCCCACCACTAAAACAGAGCGCTCATAACTCGTGGCGCTAGGTATACAAGGTGAAACAAACAGAATACCATGTTATGCCAAACCATATTTGACTACATAATACTTGGTAAAATGAAACATTTCCATGTAATTATTTGTTAAACAGCAAAATTGCGAAAAGTTGTTTTGCCAATTTTTTTTGCCAAATGAAAATTTGGGAAACGTTTTTTTGCCCAAAAAATAGTAATCCCTAAGTTCAAAGTGGACAAGCGATTCCAAACTTCAGGTAAAAGCAAGACGTACTAAGTGTACGAGATTTTTATCATTAGACACTCTTTTAAACCCAAGTTCGAACCACATTAGTTGACACATTTTCACGAAAACTTCCTTACTGTACAGACGCCAGCACATCCAGCTACCCCAATCTGTCAAATTTCTTTTATAGATTTTCAACTTTATCACAAAAGCATAAAGTTCACTTTCAATTGGGGAAATTTGACTGATTGGGGTAGCTTGATGTGCCGGCGTCTGTACATATAATCCAGCACGCAGCTATCACGCTCGTAAAGGACTTCGGCAAATCCCGGCCTGTGATGGACAAAAGTTTATTACTATTTAAAAAATAAATTATAATATTTAATATCCCTCCAAGCCTTTTATTTCCTTGTACAACATGGGAAAATGATATCAATTCTGAAATGTAAATAATTTTATTCCGGAATTTATGTTTCTTAAACTGTCTTATTGGGTCTGGCTGCTTCGGTCTTTTGAGCCGTTGGGGAAATATTTATTTTTCCCGTCGCGCAGTTATTATTATGTTGTAATTGTCAGAGGCGTTATAATTTCACTGTATTGAAATATGTATTATTTGCATACATAATATTATCCTCAATAGTCATAATATTAATCAATAGTATGTATGGTATGTTGATTTATAAATCAATAAAGGAATCAATTCTTCATAGGAATGGCAACACTTTTTTATCTGTCATATTGAACTGATTGCATTTTAATTTACATTCGTGTTTAGGCTTGCTTGACTTGTATCGTGAATGTTTTCTTGTGGCGTGTATATTTACGACGACATTTGGCTTTGTTTCTGGATTCTGTTTTCGACTTCCCGACTGATCCCCAGCTTTCTTGGACTTTGGATCTACGTATCATGATTTACCTCTGCTATTCGCACCTCGGACCACTTATTTTGTCCTAAGCAAAAAAATAACCGCGGCCATAGTTGGCCGCGGTTATTTTTTTGAATAGGGGTGAATTTACCACGGTTGTCATAAACATATCTTAACCTGTTTTACTTATTTATATATTGAAAGTGGTACAATTATTACAAAAATTCGTTCCATGATCTAATACAATATTGAAATCATGGTGACCTTATACGCCTTATAATACATAAATCCCATGTTTTACATAAATAATAAACATACAGGGCGATAGAATATTAGTACCCCTTCAAAATGCATATTGTTTTATTTATGTCCATTCCAGGCCATGTTCGTATGGGCCGGTTGCCGATCTCCTTTACGTTACAATAGATAATATTAATAACAACTAACAAGTTTCATTAAATACAGTTTTTCGCAATAATTTTGATAAGTAGGTACATGCCGCGGCCGCCACGTACAAGCAGCTCCGGGAAGACAGCAATCTGTTTGTGGCATTGTTGGCAGGAGTCAGCAACAAGGGAGGGCAACCCAAGCCCTCCCAGGGTACGTATCCCAACCATGGGACATGGCGCAAAACGGGGGCACCGGAGCAGCATACCTGCGTTCCCGGGGTTCCTCCCATCAGGCGTCCAGAGTAGTCCACGGCAGGTAGGTTTAGTCGGTGCGAGTCCGACATACCAACCGCAGACACTTTTTGCGGGTGGCATGTGTAGGCATTTCCCCTGCCTTATAAAAAAAGTACAAAAACTATAATATAAAATTTGTTATGAATATTTTATTTAGAAATTTCTGACAAAATTTTTATATCCCATAATATACATGAGATAGCTGCGCGGTGAATTATGAGCCTTAAGAAGTCCCTGTCCAGGCTGTTAAGGTCAGAATGTACAAAATGAAACACGAAATCATTTTCATTACAACTTTAGGCAGAGGCAATAAACAATAATTTGCTATGGACATACTTGAGTACTATTTCCTTGTTTAATTTAGCATATAATTATACGAGCGTGAAGATAAAATATCATTTAGCAACGTACAACGATAAAATCGAGATATTTTTGTTAATATTACGCAACATGATAGAGTTTCAGCGTAATACTGTTGTGTACTTTAAGCTGTGGTATCCGGCCCAAAACTAATTCATACAATTTATGTCACAATAACAGGGCTATACCAGGCCGTGGGTACCGTAAATAGCTACCAAGGTATACATAAAGTCGGAAAGCAGCGCCAACTATATTAGCTACTACCTAAACGCGGTGACTATGGCAAACACTGAAAGGGTCGTGGGGACCTTTGGGAGACTCCATCAGGTTGATGACCTGAAGCCAACCCACAACTGTTTCTTTGTCGTAGTGGCGGCGTATTCCGCCATAAATACTCAGGTCCTGGGTTTAGATCACGGGTTGGGCCAAAATATAGTACTGGGATGTTTTAAGCAGATTTAGCAAGCCCGGAGTTTTGCAGTTGGCGGTGTTAGATCCAGTTGCCTCAGAGGGTAAGGCAGTTGTTTCTGTGCCTGATCTCTCCCCAGCCGTGTCGAATAGCCATCCCATCAAATAGAGAGTGTGTTTGCACACACACATTCTTGCTCTATAAGATGTCCGGCTTAGTCGGGTGCTGTGGCCAAAATTCGGTCAGAAGCATAGCTATTATCAAACCCCGTCTTTGCACGGGTATTTAGATAGATATATTAATTAATATTTGAAATTAGTACTTGATGAGGACAAATAAAGATGAAAAACTTGAGAAAAACGTAGCGTGCGCAGGCCCTCTACAAGATGGACCGATTTGTCCGCGAACTTCGTACCCTCATATTTTACTGCCGTCAATACTGTCTAAAGTCTAAAATTTTAATTTTAATGTATTGTAACGACCAAAAAAACTCTAAAGTGTCACAGTCTTCTGTCTCATTCGCACACTCACTTTTCGGAGATTTTCAACAAATTTTTCATACAAACCTCCTGAAAATAACGAACACATAAAAGAAAGATTTATCCAATTTGGTGTAGAAATTTGGATGGAAGTAATGAGCGTACAAAAATTTCGGTGATTCATTTTTATTTATCCCACTAATATTATAAAGGCGAAAGTTTGTGAGTGTGTATGTTTGTGACTTCTTCACATCTAAACGGCTGAAGCAATTTTAACCTTCCTATACTCGCGCCAATTTTTGTTACACCTATACTCGCGCTCGGTGTCACAGACCGATAGGTTCATACCCTACAATATATTTTAATAAATATTTTTTTTTAAAACATTACAATTATTTTAAAGTTTAGGATATAATGAAACAAAATAGTATGGATAGTACTTAATTTATTAATTATTTTATTGACTTTCAGTCTATCACAAATCAGTCTTCAAATTTGAGATATTTTTCTTAAGTAATAGGAAAACGAAAATAAAATCTTAAATTCTTCTTAAAAATAAAATAAACTTCTAAATAATAATAAAAAACATATCAAAGGACATCTTTATCTATGTTTGGCTTAGTTTTGAGCTTCACCATAACAATCAGGGCATACAGTTACAGTATGTTCCAAACAAAAGTATTTTTTGCAGATGGCACAGTTGTAACGTGTCTTGCGGTTTTTTTTTGATGAGCAGTATCCACAACGACCAATCTCATTATTGTTAGATGTTGCTGAAGACTCGGGTCCATCTAATTTACATATATCGGCGAGCCTGAGCCTTATGGTTCTCGGCAAGGATGTATTTAGAGCCCGACGTCTAAGATGCGGATTGATCAGATCGTATGCTAAGGCTTCAAGAAAGATCCTACGGCTCATTTTCTTCGAAGGGTTGTTCTGCAGGTATATTATAAACGTGTTTATACCTGCTACATTCATTAGGCTATAAAATATCACCATCGGCCATCTATTAGTACCACGTGCAACGTTGTAAGTCTCACACATTTTGTCCACGGTATCAACTCCACCTTTGGTTCTATTGTAGTCCATTATAATTTCCGGTTTACCGGTATCTTCATTGATTTGAGCATCTTCATGCATGCTGGATACGAAAAGGACATTTTTGCCTTTTTTCGGTACATAGGATACCAGACTGCAATTGCCTCGGTGCCTCATCTAGCAACAATCTGATTCGGTCATCGTCCATTTTGATATGATTTATAATCTAAAAAGAATAACAAAGTTGATTAAAATATAATATAGAGCAACATACATGCATACATTTTACTATACATAAGTAATAAAGTATTTAAAGTTTGTAAAAAATATATAAATTCAATAAATATAAACATTAATACTTACACTAAAACTTGCACCTATACTCGCGTCGGTCTCACGGACCGATTGGCGCCAAATGCTACCACACGTACGCTTCGCACGAACGCACGGCGTGCACTAAAATGAAGTAAGCCACAAATCCGACAGCTAGCAAAGAACTCGACTTCTCAGGATTTTCGTGCATAAAAATAATTACGAAAATGTGTTTCGTCGGTCTCAGAGACCAACGCGCGAGTATAGGAAGGTTAATAAAATTTGGCATGCAGTTAGCTGACACCGTGGATTAACACATAGGCTATAATTTACGTTTTACGCGGGTAAAATCGCGGGACATAGCTAGAATTACATATTTATAGCCTATGTTACTCGCTGATAATGGATCTTTCTATAATTGAATCTTTAAACTAAGTTTAGTGGTTTGAGTTTATCGATTACAAACAAATATAAAAACCTTATCTTATCTCTTTATAATTTAGTTGAGATACCTAATTATTTATTTCGTTATAAAATTGGGCATTTATTTATATGAGTCACAACGCATAGAAATAAAATATCACAACTGTAAACTGCCGCGCGAGAGTTTATACAACATAGTAGAGAGTAGCTGTATATTATGGTATTAATACGCAAGTACAGTCTACCCCTTATTGGTAAAAGCATTTTAACCTAGTCTTTATAACATAAGCAGTAAGGACGGTTTTCCTAGTGCAAGTGTATCCACGTACGTATAGACTACTGACATAATATTGGAACCACGTGTGATTGTGACTACGCTACGCTTTCCATTTTATCCTACACACAATCTGTTTATCTATTCATATTGAGATAAGCTTTGTGTGTTACTACGCTCGTAAACGTGTTGATCTTATGTAAAACATATGTGGGTTGACATTGCATAGCTATATGATTTATCAAAAAAATGTGTAGAACGCTTTCTGATATATAAATCATTTTATGACTAATACATGTATTTTTATCGAAGGGGCAGGGGTTACCATTGCGTCAGAGTTGTTCAAGGCACCTAGTAGACATTTAACACGCCCTAACGATTGTTGTGTCTAATTATTAATAAACCTAGGACCGAAAGATGAACGTGGCATCCGGAGCACAGAGAACGTCAGAAAAACTTGGAGAATGACCGCGTGCTTAGTTGCCTAACCTCGCTGGTTACTCAATTGGCCATGAGCGTCACGATAATTCTAAATCACAGCTTTAATAAATTTTCTAGTAAATTATAATTTTCTAAGGAACAAGCTAACAAACAAGCATTTTGGCAACCATTCACCGTAGCCTATGGACGTTTGCAATACCAAAAGGATCGCACATACGCTGTTTACAAATCTTATTACAGTTTTTGAAGGGCCCTATGCCGTATTCTGTTAAGGAAACCATAACAAAGAATCATTCCAAACCATCGGTGTATGTCAGGCTTCGCCGAAACCGTTCAGTAAGTTTATAGAGTGCGAGTATGAACTCTCTGTCGGCTCTGTCGTAGAAAGTGGCCATAAGCAACAAATTAAACACTTATTGAGTGTAGACAGTCATTCACACATAAGGTGGAAAAATCTCTGTTAAGGCTTCATTCAGGGTTCAATACAGTTATCAGGAGTAAGGATTATCCTAAACTTACAAGCTAGGAATCGTCGCATCCATAGTTTATCGCCCATAAAAACTACCAAGTACGGGTCAAAATAATATAATATAATGAAAAGTATACCATAAACTAGACATAATGACTACGTAAAGACATATAACAAAAACATGTGCAATAAAAATAATTATCACAATTTGTAAAAAGTGTTCTACACATTATAAATAATCATCAACCAATGTAGTATAACAAAACTATCAAGAGTAAAACCAGTTTAGTACTATCCAGAGAATATAACAACTATCAAGAGTATATAACAAACTACGTTTAGTATGATGGAATATCACAAGGGGGAAGTAAGAATTGATATTGACAGTTATATTTTTAATGTTGGCCAGGGCTGCAAACAACTATGCTGTGTTCTTGATGCACAAATAAAAGATATACTATCTTCTATCCTAGTTGAAGTGAGGACATCTTCAGCATTTTCACTTATTGTACCTAAGAGTTGATAAAACTTTCATACCTTTGTAGTATCATACGTAGTTTTAGATTATTTTAGATTTATAGTATGCTCATTCGAGTTAGTCATACATAGTATTAACAATATTTTTTTTACTGATTATCTGTTATCTGTGTCAGTAATAAACTATTTTGAGTGATCAATTGTTCATACAAATATGTGCTTATTTAATTCGGGTGAAATTTTATTTTCGTTACTTTCTAATATTTCAATAGAATCTTACTTTTGGCCAACTTTACTGTCAAAACTTCCAGTAATTTATTTAACCACGACCCTGTACACTAAAAACACTTATCTTGTTATTTGATATATAATTAACTCGAGCTTCGCATAACGGGAACTTTTCGTATTTAATTAGGATTAAAATAACGGGCTAGCAGTACTAACTTTTTGGTCAGGATGATACTCTACTTCCGGTTCACGGGTTTTGTTACGATTTTCATTTAAATTAGTACGTATTCTAAAGCAATTCATTTCTAGTATTATCAACAGTTTTAATCTGCTCACGATGTATCATAATGTTTCAATAAGTGTTCGACTAAATTAATATTTGGAGGGTTACGAGGACCGAAATGTCCTCGAGTTATCAGAGGCTTGATATCTACAACAATTATGTTTTAAACTAATGTGTGCCAGCAATGCATAAAGCATTATGTTGACTATAGGGTGATTTTTCGTTCACAACGAAGGGGAATAATGGAAAATAGTCTTCCTTCTACCTGATGATGGGTAATGAGTAGGGTAGACTGGATACGGTTGTGCCAGGGTACGGTAGTGACAGTGGTCATAACAGTGAAACTATACGGAATACGCGGAAGGGTTCAAGGGGACAGAGACGCGGCTTGCAAGTATGAACGCGTTCCCCAGTATTGTATCAGCCAGGGCGGGACGCTGGCGTAAGCAGGAGCCTACATTGCTTTTCACCAGCCAAAAGTAAGTTTTTACGTTTGAGTTATTTTAATATTTACTAGTTTTTGTATACAGATAAGTTATGCCATATTTTTTTCTCTTATAAGTTGAACATTAGTAGTTAACTACGAGTGATTACTTTTTACGTAGATTGTTCGGCCGATTCCTGGCGATTTTTTGTTCTCGAAATTCTGTGTTGGGTACGGTTGTGCCAAGTTTCGTGGGGACGGTTGTGACATATATTTATTCGCTTTTTTGTCTTTAGATTCCCAGAAAACGCTTGCGGAACACGGAAAGAGCGCAGGCACAGACCAGTCAATATGAAGATACCTACGACGAATTTAAACGTGGGAGTTCTATAAGGAGAGCGGCAGAAATGATCTCAGATTACAGTTTATTTGCTATATGAATGTTAACTTAGTTTAGAAGAAGATTGTTTTGTTAGGGTATAAATATGTTTAGAAGAAGATTATATTTTGTTATGGTACATCATTATTAAAATAAAAGTCATTATAAACCATTTTGGTGTATATTTATGCCTGTCACTACTGACCCCAACCACTGTCACAACCGTCCTTGGGATGTGGACGGTTGTGACAATTTTCTTTTTTTATATAATTTCATTCTATGACTTATACAGCCTATTTAAGGATAATATATTGTTATTTTAGTATAAACAAATTACAGTTCGTGTACAATTTTTCCCAGCTAACTGATAAATTCACACAATTATTGGCCAACAACCCAAAATTGTCACAACTGTACCCAGTGTACCCTAACGATTGTCTTCTGCGCGATTGCACGGGGCGCAGAATCCAAATACGCTATCAGAGTGAGCCACTGCAACAAGAAACGTTTTTTGAAGTAAGTAGTTTCGGGAATTACCTCAAAACAAACTTCTCATATCTCAATATTTTTGTACGAACTACTATTAGGTACTAAAATATTGAGATATGAGAAGTTTGTCTTGAGTTAATTCCCTCATAAGTAAAACTAAATGCGAAAATCCGTGACATATTATTTTCCTTAAAGATTATAATAATTAAAATTAAACAATAATAAAATAATCACCGATTATATATAATATTGGTAGAACGTTATCTCCATAACTTATCTTCAAAAATCTTTAAAACATTTTAATGGCCAAGTTTTCAATTCAAGTGGACATCAGTGTGTCGATACTGATGTAGGAACCGAGATGAAGCCAGGGTGCTCCGCGGCGCTGAAATAGTAGCAGCTAGCAGTTCATAAATATCGATGTCAATAGTAAAGTCTAACCGGTTATTACAGTGTAATTTTATAGAACCGTGTTGTAGTTTTTGTATTTAATAATTTAATGTTATTAACTTTTTTAATGTAAAACTCTAATGCCTTCTGAATTTACAGTGCAATGACCCTTGCAAAAAAGGTGATAAATTACAAGACGTGCATTCGACCCATGATGACCTACGCGAGTCCAGTGTTTGTGCATACCGCTTCTAGATTTACAGATTCGCTTCATGAGACGTGCCGTGGGTGCACCATAATACGAATTTAACAAAAGCCTTCAGGCAGATCTGCAATTGCCTACCATCACGCATTGGATGAATTAAGAGTCCAAACAATTTTTTGACTCTGCTAAATAAATACACCAGTTCTCACCTCTCATGTAAGCACCGTCGCGTCGTCCCAGGAACGCCTTGGACGATCTGGATGATGAGATCATCGCTTACCTAGAGAAAGTCTAGACGATTAGAAATTTGCTGGAGACACTACATACCAATCGAAATATCGTACTCACCAGAGGAGAGTACCGCGCTGCAACCACCAGTTCCCTGCCTTTGTTTGCATTCGTATCGCTAAAATGCCCTCTCCTGTTCTCATACGGACGAGAGGCCCGCATTTACGCATATTAACGTAGAGTGACAGTTGCACAGAATATCCCTAAAAAGTCCCTTTTTAAGCATCCCTTCTGAAGCATCTCCCAGTCAGCAACCGTACAGAGTACAGGTTCGATTCCCAAAGCCTCCGGCTCGGGTACTTATTATGTAGTTAAATTTTCTAGACGGCTTGAGCCCACAATCGCCTGTACTGTCAGATGAAGCAGTGAAATCCCTCCTAGACTAGGTGTAAACGTCATGTTAAAACAAAAGTATATAAAACACTACAATAATTTTAGTATACCTAAATTTAATTACAATAATTAAGATAATTATCAGTGTAAGATAATTTTATAGGTATCTACTAATTATAGATTAAACTATGACTTCATATTTGATTACACTTTGGCCATTGCGTAATCGAGAGCTACTAATATTTATATATACTCGTAGTTAGTAACGAAGATAATGAGAATATTAACGTAGTACAATTAATATATATCGAGAATACGCGCCATTATAGCTTAGGTTATAAAGACGAAGGCCAAATGCATGAATCTATTTAAAAATAATGAAAAGTAAATATTTTTTTTATTATTCCTCATCATCATCACATCAGCCGTATGATGTCCACTGCTGGGCAATGGCCTCCCCAGGAATCTCCACAGTGGCCAGTCTTGTGCTGCCCGTATAAAAAGAGAAACGTCGAAATCCACAGGCACACCAATATAGCTGACATAACCGAAAGAATTGTCAAACTGAAGTGGCAGTGGCGGAGCAGCTCATAAAACCGACAGCCACTATGGCAGAAAGATTCTCGAGTGGCGACCACGAACCGGAAAACGCAGCGTGGGCATGCACCCGACAAGGTGGACCGAAAAACTTGCAATAACTTATTACATCCACCTGATGGTAAGCAGTTACTTTTGAAACATAATCTCCCGGTCCAAATTGAACTGACGAGTTCTGAGTGCCTCTTTATTGTCTCAGTAAACATCATCATATCAACCCAAAGATGTCCACAGGTGGACAAGGACTTCTCTAAAGATCTTGCCGGTCAATTGCCAATTCAATCCAGTGTCAGTCAGTGCCCAAATGCCGGTTTTAAACTACCCGCATCCCGCTACTTGCAGCGACCCTCACAAGATTATTGGGTCACCTTGTGGAGCGCTTGACCACACTGCTTCTTCCGGTTCGTAGTCGTCACTCAAGAACCTTGCTGCCCTAGCGGCCATTGGGAAACATATTCAAAGCATACTCGGGGTAGACGCTCACTTTTTAATATGCCCCGCGCGGCATCCGATTTCAACTCACTACCTCTGGCTCACCTTTCCGGTCGTGTCGCTAGTCGTCCCATCGGATCTAGCGTGTCCCGTGTCCCGTGTCCCGTGTTCGCGCACTAATATGCTGTTGGCTATTCTCCATTAAGTCTGGCCGCCGAGACCGAAATTTGACCGGATAGACATTTAGTAACGCTCTGATGCCTCCAAGAGCCATAAAGTTGACAGTCCTGCATCTGATCTCTCTCCATGTCTCCACTCCCGAGTTCCCGACGCATGCCATTGGACCCTTAAACTGAACAAATAGGGCCTTATGCATTTTACTGTGTTACATTAGCCAGCTACTAATGTACTAATTACTTATCATACAATTTGTATGAGTTTTAGTAGCGTTGCACCCTGTATAATAAATTGTGTTATCATAAACTGTTAAATGAAGACAATTTATAAAGCGCTCACGATTTTGTGCACTGATAAAGATGTCGTGAAATATAAAAATAAATAATTGTATATATAAAATATTTAATGTCTCTATTATCTGCTGTTTTTTTATTTGAATTAAATACTTTGCGCACGATTAACGGAAAGATACGGACAATAAGTGTTAGCAAAGAAAGCATTTAACCTAAAAACCATAAGCATTGACGGATAATATCAAATGTATACTCACGTCAGGCCGTGTAACTTCGTTCCGGTCATATTCCACTGAATAAGTTTGCCTACATGATGAAGAAAGTTCCATCACCACTGTGATCTGAGTGTGATATCATATTATGATGGAATGAGCCCGGAACGAGGACCTCAGAAACGATGTGCTTCAGGTTGCCCCGAATGTTATACAACTCGGCGGCTGTAACGTTATCTTAGCATATCCACTTTCTGAGGCTGCTATGGTTTTATATAAAATTGTAAGTAAGGGTATGCGACGACGTTATTTATGTATTTGATTTAGGGTTTAATTTTGATTTTTAGATATAAGGTGTATGTATTGTTCCTACGGAGTGGCATAGTCCTAGAAGACTAAAACTCATTAAATAAAGAATTAAAAAAAAAAATAAGCCGTGTAGTTTCCGGCTAGAAAGAATAACAGGGCCACCCCATACCTTCTCGTGCGTGTCGTAAAAGGCGACTAATGGATACACCAGGTAGTTGGGCAGCAGCGAATCGTGTGTACTAGCTACCAACTAACTGCGGTCGCCAACACGTATGTCAATCGCGGTAACTACGGCAAACCCCTCCAAATAATAATAATACTATCTAGGGACAATTTCACACAGATCATCCTAACCCCAAACTAAGCAAAGCTTGTACTATGGGTACCAGGCGACGATATACATACTTATATAGATAGATAAATACTTATATACATAGAAAACATCCATGACTCAGAAACAATTATTCGTGCTCATCACACAAATATTTGCACTTACCGGGATTCAAACCCAGGACCACCAGCTTCGTAGGCAGGAGCACTACCAACTAGGCTACGGTGACCGTCGAATGGTAAAGTTATAGAAACTTTTGGAGGAGGCCTATGTTCAGTAGTGGAAAATATCAAGCTGATGATGGAAACCAAGTTCCTCGATCTTGATAATCGTTTATAATCCAAACTATCTAGCCATTGAATAAAAACACGATGAAATCTTACGTCATCAATTCATCATACTAATACCATCCTTATTTATTATTACCATCCTTATTTATTATTAGTGTTCAATAAAGAAATATTCTGATGCATGTAGAGACTCAGTCACCCATGCCCATCTATGGTTCTCGAATATAGAAATGGGACATCTTGGGCAGAAGCGAGTCTTACAGACATTTCCATGGGTTAGGTTAGGTAAGGAATAAAAAGCTTTACAAGGCGAGCCAATGCACATCGATTTGCCATTGTCGTTAAATCCGGTCTATTGAGTCCATAACCGATGCAATTCCGCGGCCAATCTTAACGGAGATTAAACAAACTAAATCAATAATACAGAACTAATAGCTACAAAATATAAAAAAATATGATTAACATTAATAATATCTGGACATTAATAGTCCTAGGAAATTTTTCACACACGGCCATCTGATCCCAAACTATGCAGAGCTTATAGGTACTATGGAAACCATATAACTGATATATTACATATAGTATAGTAATATATCCTGCCTTTGTCCAGGAGTGGACGTCTTTCGGCTGATATGATTATGATGATGATAATAATATATACAACAGAAAAGTTCTACTGTAAATACATACTTATTACCCAGACCTAGGACAAACAGATATGTCCATGCACACAAATATCTGTCCTGGCTGGGAATCGAACCATAACCTGCGGCATGAAAGGCAAGTAATTTCCAACCACGCCAACTGGCCCGTCATTATGTACTTATGCCCGGTTCCTTTATTTTACGATCCGTCATTGGACCAACGTTACCATCCGTAATTCAGCTACCGATACCGATGCAAAACTAGTGTTCCACAATGCCCTACCTGCGACGAACATCCGTAGTTTAAACCACCTACGACTCGTTGGGCGATGAACCTCTCGCTCCTCTTCACGATTAGTTATAACAAAACGTCGTACGTCAATTATGCAACTAAAATCATTTATTATTCTGTAATATTATGTGAGTAATAGTACAAATTACTGTACTTATAGTTACAGTAATAATTTAATTTGCGTTTAGGTTTAAAATATTTATAAATCATTTGTATTGAAAATTTGATGTTCCGAGTGCATGGTGTGAACAAAACGCGTAACAGGAAAGCGCATGGCGCATGCGTCTATCGTCTGACGTCTGTCCAAGAGTATTTCATGGTTTCTAAATAAGTTTTTAAATTGAGTATTTAATCTAAGGTTTGTGGTTATGAAATCTTAGAAGATAGAAAAATAATCAACCCTTTCTAACGGAAAACAAAGCCATGAATTCTCTATCAGTTTCAGAGCTAGACATCACGGAAATCTCCTCAAACACTATGTTAACTACCAAAATCAAATACAAACGACTGGTATACCGACCGAATTCGACTAGTAATCAAAGCAGTAACGCCTCGTTATTTTGACAGTTCCGTGACAGTAGAAAATATTTATAGGAACACTTTCGAACGCATCTCCATACAATAAGCTTACTAACGACCTCCCATCCGTTAGTAACCAGACGTTGGTTATTTGGATAACGACTAGTATTTTTTAGGAACGGTTTTGCGTTACGGCTGGTAGAAATTCTAACTATTCGTAGTAGAAACGATTCGTTTTTGGAATATAGGAACCGGGCGTTAGTGCGACGCAATCATGTTTAAAAATATAATGTAAAATATCTGTCTACACGACGAACAGACGCCAGCACATCCAGCTACCTCAATTTCTTTTATAGATTTTCAACATTATCACATTAGCATAAGGTTCATTTTCAATTGGGTAAATTTGACATATTGGGGTAGCTTGATGTGCTGGCATCTGTACTTTAGGAATTTAACAAAAATCAAATTGGTTAACACGCGCGCCAAACGTGAAGCATGGCTACTAAGTTTCATTAACAACCTCATTTACATCGGTATTATATTTTTTCCCTAATTATATTGTTTGTCGTTTTTTATTTACCTCCAAAGATAACAATCCTACTTCCTAATAATTTGTGAGTGACGATTCCATACATCCTCACTCACAAATTTTAATGTTAACTCGCAATAATTTAAATGTTTGTTACTCTTTCATGCAAAGACTAGGGAATGGATTTTGATGAAACTTTGTAATAATGTACCTTATATATCCGAATAACCCATAGGCCATAATTTATAATTTGGGATTTGGAGAAAAACGGTGGTACAGAACCCCGTGCTCCTGGGGCTCCACCCATCAGGCGCGAAGAGAAGTCGAAGTGCGAGTCCGACATATCCACCCGTAGACACTTTTTGCGGGTGGCATGCGCAGGCATTCCCCCTGCCTTATCAAAATAAGGCTATAATTTAATAGTATAAGCGGGTGAAAACGAGAGGCACAGCTAGTTGTATACTCAGTTGTACGTTCAGTACAAATACGATTTTAGGATTGTACGCAGATTATAATTATTATTATATTCCTGACTAGCTGTGACCCGCGGTTTTACCCGCGTTAAACTTTATAAATCGTCACAGCTCCTCCCCCGTAGGTGATAGCGTGATAATATGTAGCCTATATGTTGACCCGACCTCTTCGTGATATTCATGCAAAATTTTAAGTAAATCCATGCAGTACTTTTGTCTTTAGCCTGGACATACATACAGACAAACAGACACACAGACAAAAATTCCTAAAACTATATTCTTGGATTCGATATCGATTGTAGATCACGCCCCAAGTATCCTTTAAAAAAAATAACCAATGTACAGTTTTGACTTTCCTACGATTTTATTATATGTATAGATTATTGCAGCCCCATTCTAAAATATTCGGTTCTAATAAATAATGTCCTCCTAGTCGAAATCGGCCACGGTGGCCTGTCTCAGTGGAGACTAGCCATCTGCAAGGGTTGTGTACAACATATAAAACCGAAACATTACAAATAGGTATAGTGAAATGTTTATATTATTGTCACGTGAAAAGGGTATCTACACGTGTTTAAAAAAAATTGCAAAATAGGAATAGGTACGTGTATCAGACGCTTGTCGCATGTAAGCCGCGACGAGGAATGCCGTTTGAACCGTTTGTGCCGTTTGTTTTGAGCTTTATATGTCAGAAGTCAAGGCTGGCGCCCCGCTGGCCAATCTTTTGTTTTATGCCGTTACTTGGCATTATTACAAGATTCCTGTTAATTAATCTTTTTTTTCTATTTCTGATACTACTGATAAAGTAGTGAAAAATTAAATGAAACATATTTTGCACTCTCCAAAAAAGTTTTTGTAAATAACCGCTATACTGTGATAGATATTATGAAATCTGTGTAGGTTTAGATCGGAATTACCTAGGACAATAACGAATTAAATTTTCTTAAAAAGCTGAAAAACATTCAAATCTTGAAAGTTACTGGACTATCAACCTATATATATAAATCTATAACATACTAGAGTAAAATCAATGGAGAGAATAAATGAAAAACGAATTGGGCTTGATACAAATTTTATGATTGACACGCCAATCCGCTTGACCACGATCTAATGAGCCCAAGCACATCTCGAAATAACTTATGGGCCGGAACATGGATACTGACTGAAGAGACTGCATAAAGTGCCAATTACATAAAGGACTTTGTTTGAACCGTTTGGTGTGGAAACACTAAGGCAACCGCGTAGCAAATATTGACAGTTTTCTTAACAATTATAAAACATTCAAAACTGATATTTATGTATCTTATTGCAAGTCTTTGATTTACTTTTCTTTATAGCTTTACAACATGGCTTCAAATTTACAACAGAGTAAAAAAATATATAAAGTACGCTTTAAAACAAATTATTTTTTTAATTCGGTAACGAGAGAACGTTAGTCGCCTAAATTTTGGAATTAATTAATTGTCAATTCTAAATGTATACTGAAGTCTGACGATAGAATTAAAAAAAAAAGGAAAATTACTAAATAAAGTAAGTCTTTGGTGCGAACGCTCCCTTAACACGTTTGTGCGTGGTTTATTATACAGTCTAGCGCTCTTTACTGCCAAACTTGTGGGTTCATTTTTCCATCTCTAACGACAGCCATAAATATTAAATTGCTGACTGAGAACCTCAGTCTTCTCAGTCAGCAATTCAATATTTATGTCTGTCGTTAGAGATGGAAAACTGAACCCACAAGTTTTCTATCTGGCTAGATGCACTAGATACACGAAATAGAAATAGCCTAGTGGGTAGACCCTTGGACTGTGGACTCAATAGTCTCAAATTCAAAACCAAAGCGCGCACCACACACTTTTCGAATTCATGTGTGTTTTAGAAAGTAATAATTTCGTACTTAAAACTGTGAAGCAAAACTGCATTTCTGACAGTTTTCCACAATGTTCTTGGTGGCATGTGAAGTCTGCAAACCCGCACTTGGTCAGCGCGGTGGACTATGGTCTATGCCCTCTCGTTGTGAGAGGAGGCCTTTGCCCTGCAGTGGGACAGTAGTCGCAATAAAGCTTTAACGGAATTAGTACCGAAAACCGGAATAGGGTATATGGTAAAATGGCCCACCGTGTGACAGGTCATACAAATGTGATAACCGGAACGTGGCTTGAAGAAAATGGGGTAAAATTAATGTTCCGGTTATTAGCTCGGAAGTAATTTTATTGAAGTGAAATCTTCTTATCAGCGTTGTGCATTTTTTGGGATGGGTAAAAAATGTTAGACTCGCGTCAAGACATGTGACCTGATCGAAATTTTTTAAATTCACACAGGCCGTTTATACACTCACATGACGCAGCATTTTTTCTTAATAATGTTAGATTTTTTACAGCAGACAGCCTAGCTAAATTTAGTTCTATTTTTGTCTTGGAAGCACTTTGAGTCTTTACCGCCCAAAGGTAATAAAGGCAGTAGCATGTTCCACTCGCTACTCGGATCATATAAACACTACTTTCAGATTATGCGTAATCAAAAAGTATTTTTCACTTCTATCGGTAGCCTCCAAAGACTACCCCGCATGTTCTTTTTTTATTATTGATAAATAGTTCTATACATAACATAATCCTAGCCTTCAGATATATTAATTTACATACGTTGTATTATTCTACTGCGGTGATTATGTTTATTTAGCTAATCTTATAATATATTTGTGTGTTTCATGGAATTATGTTTTACGTAAGTACCTAATGAGGCTTGTATATAGATTAGTTTAGATAGATATTATTTAGCGGAGTGGTGTTATTTGTTTACTATCAAGTATCACCTGTGTACAAACAACTTTTTTTAATTTCGTAGAACTTGGATAATTGTATCTAAATACCTATAAAGGCTTGAATATAGATTTTATAGCGATGTAATTTTACACAAACATTATCATTTGTTTATTCTTAAAATTTACCCGTGTAGATAACACTTTCGTACAGACGCCTGCACTCACGCTACCCAAATCTGTCAAATTACCCCAATTGAAAGTGAAACTTATGCTTTTGTGATAAAGTTGAAAATCTATAAAAGAAATTTGACAGATTGGGGAGCTGGATGGGCTGGCGTCTGTACAATGCTCCCATTAGGTATTTATGAATAGCATATTATGTTATACATATATCATATTATATATATCATATTATACATTGTTAATGTATATCATATTAAAAATATGATATACATTAACTTGTGGGGATACAGGCCTCCCCACAAGATTTCCAAATTGGATTGTGTCGATAATTTGGAAGGATATGCCATAATCACCACGCTTGGCAGACGGGTTGGCGATCGCAGTATGATGGTCAAAGTACACATAAAGACGCTGCTGCCCGTTCTCTGAGATATATTCCCTCTGGACGACTTCTACGCTCCCACAGGATGGGGAGGAGTGGTGGTATTCGAAACTCTTGCCGTGAGTTTGATACTCTAGTTCGAATGACGTTATCTCGATGGTCATTACCTCGATGTCTCTAGCTCGACGGTACACTTCACCGATGGCTCGTAACATCGAAGAATCCTTTCCTCGACGGGTCTTTTCTTCGATGGTACATTTGATTGACGGGTCGTTACCTCGAACAATCATCAAAAGTACAGTAAATGTAATAAATTATTTGTGTGTGTAACTGAAAGGTCAGGTCAGCCAGATGTCTCCGGTCTGAGAGTGATGGTATTAAGCAACTAGGCTCGCGGTTAGTCCATATTATGGACGGACCGTGAGGGCGTGAGCCTATCCTACCCCAGATGGGTAGGATAGGCTCACGGTCCGTGAGCGCCAAAGTGGTTTAATTTCAGTTGAAGCGGTGGCTTATCTAGCAATCGCTAGTATAAGGAATTTATCAAATTTAAGTAATTCAGTATTAGATATAATTTTGTGATATTGGCATACTATTATAATATTGATGAACTATGACATGTAAAGATAAGATAAATACATTTTATTGCACACCATTTATAGGTATTATAGATTATATTTTACATTTTATGTTTAGGTTATTATGTTAATTTTATTTTAGCGTGAAATCAATAAAACAAAAAATATATAAACTTAATATAAAATTAAAAATACTTTCATTGAATATTTAGTTTTAGTTGTTATATATTTTTTCCTTTTTATTGATTTCACGAGTGTCATGGATTTGTGCATGTTGTGACACCTTAATGAACTGGCCTTTGATTTAATTTTTTTTTAGTATTGTATTTATACTAGCAATAATGTAACAGTTACTGGTTGTCGTAACTAAATAAATCAATCAACAATAATTACAAGATCATCTTCCAGAAAACCTTCAGTTGGACTATATTGTATGGAATTAGGAGTAGGGGTAGTGTATGGTGTGGTATAGTGGTATCTACTTAATAGTAGCAGTACCACTTATTATTTACATTTCATATTAGTAACTAGATGTAATGTAATTTTATAAATTATTAAGTATGTGTTATTCGGATATATAAGCTATATTACTAGAATGTTTCATCAATATCCATCCCGTAGTTTTTGCATGAAAAAGTAACAAACACACACCCATACACTCACAAACTTTCGCCTTTATAATATTAGTGTGTATAATATAATATACACTATATAGGGAGCTGTGGATTTTTAAAGGCTTAAACCATTTAAAAAACAAAATCTCATATTTTCAAACCCCATTTGATAATTAAAATTTATTGGTGTAACCAGTATCTTAAACTTTATAGAATTTTAACGCCTACTGGATGAATCGTTGCTACTCTTATTTTGGTAGGCGTATAGTGAGAGTAGATATAATATAATATGTCGTATATTTACAACCTAATATAGTACTATATTATATTAGGAAGTAAATATACGAGATTATTGGAAAACATAACAAATTGAAAGAGAAATACTCTGACTACTGGCACTGGTACTGCAACAGAAGAATCTCAATAATCTTTTGTATCTCCCCTTATTCATTTGGTAGTTGCAATATACTTCAAATAACAAATAAAATGTATGTGAACTAAGACAGTATCGATATAATATAACCTCTACATCTCTCCTTGATTATCAGAAGATACTGATTCGAGTTCCATAGTTGGACTCTCTATTCCTTGCCCCCATATTTGATGGGATGGCAATTTCGCAACTGAGGAGATATTAGCCGCAAGACAACTTCAAACGTTTGCAAGACCCAAGGCCAACGGCCATAGTTCGGACACGAACATAAACTACTTTTGATTTCGTGCGTTCGATTACCATCCAGGGCAGATATTTGTAATAATAATAATAAAATAGCCTGAGACATTATTTACACACGGCCATCTGATCCCAAACGAAGCAGAGTACTTGTACTATTGAAACCACCACCATAACTGATATACCGAATGTAAGACAGGTTATACCAACAGTTGTATTAAATGAGGAAATATTAGATTTAGTTCCGTCGACCGTATTTCTGGGATTGACACTAGACTCAAAATTGCAATGGGCTCCTCAGATTGAAAAGCTTGCAGCTAAATTAAGTTCGGCATCCTATGCCGTTTGGAAAATAAGACAATTGTCAGATGAACAAACTGCTAGATCGGTATATTTCGCGTACTTCCATAGTATTATGTCCTATGGCATTCTGCTGTGGGGTTCGGCAGCTGACATAAGTACTATTTTTATTTTACAAAAAAAAAGCAGTCAGTGCCATTTATGGGTTAGGTAGTCGCGAATCTTTGCGAACTTTGTTTAAAGAAGTAAATATACTAACGGTGCCATCTGAGTTTAGGTATATATCAGAATATACTGTATGTTAGAAAAAATATTAATAACTATAGAAAAAAAAAGTGACCTGCATAACATAAATACTAGGAATAAAGACAAACTTGCAATGCCGGGCTTTAGAGTCAGCAAAACGAATAAATCATTTTTAGGAAATTGTATTAGGTTTTATAACAAGCTTCCTACTCATATTACTAATCTGCCTGACACAAGTTTCAAGACACATAGTAAACGTGTACTTATGGCAAAGGGTTATTATACCACTAAAGAGTACATAGGAAATTGTATTAGGTTTTATAACAAGCTTCCTACTCATATTACTAATCTGCCTGACACAAGTTTCAAGACACATATTAAACGTGTACTTATGGCAAAGGGTTATTATACCACTAAAGAGTACATCGATGACAAAGACGCCTGGCGCTTACCACATACCTGCACATTGCTCGCTGGAGATCTTGTAGCCATATAGACATGACTAATTTGTTGAGTTACGTGAACTATCTGTGACTATCTGTAATATGATTGCTAACATATACAAAATTTAAATTTATTGACTCTGTCTCAAAATGAATAATGTTATTGTTTCAATGTTTTTTTTTGTTTCCTTAATATAATCTAAATTAATATTCATTCAGACAACCGATCGAGCAGATATTGTGTTTGCCTACTAAATAATTACTTTAAGTGGACCAAATCCCGTGTTCATGCCCGCTTGAGTATGTTTCGCCGGACCGTCTCAACTGGGCCGTGTTGAAACCGGTAGTAGATGAACCTGCTGAGTTTGTTTCGCTGGGTCTTCTCAGTTGGGGCGCGTTGGATCTGGTGGTAGCATTAAAACGCGACCGTCGTTTTAAACACAAGGTCCGTTATAATAATAATACTGAATACCTTAATATAGACAGAACCAATCAGACAAAAAGAAATTTCAATCATTAAACCTAAACATTATCTCCTTGACAATAACTTAATACAAGCTAGCTAAATATCACTACTATTATAAAATAAATTGTATAAATGTTTTAACATTCCATGTACCTAAATATCTGTAATAAGCAACTAGAAATAATAACTGTATTACTACAAACATGTTCTGACTATTTACAAGCGCTTTTTTAAAGTCTACGTGAATAAAAACCTTTTTATTTTATTTACATTTTTATAAATCTGGAAGCAATCGCTATTATGCGATAAGACCGCCAATTGTACATTATTTAAATTTTTTTTTCTGTAAAATGTTTTTTAAAGTTTGTGGAATAAAGTGTATCTATCTATCTATATAGATAACTAGCTGTGCGTGATGACATGTATCAAAACAACAGTAATAATTACCTGACAGATTGTCTTTGCCTGTCAATAAATTATTGCCATGAACAAAAAAAAAATATGTACGACGAAAATCGTTCATATTCTAAATCATTAATTACGATTTCGATTTAATGCAACTACTGTGCTTTCATAGGTATAATAAATAAGTCTATAATTATATGATTTATATGTTATGTTGTTCCCTTTTATAAATAATTAATTATAATTTCGGCATTGTATTATTTTACATATGGCAATTTCTGTAAACGTAACTGCGTTTAGTTTACGATTTTATTACGTTTATTTATTGAAATATTCTTATTGATTTTATGAATTAATCCCAAGTTCTAAAAATATTATACTTACATTAAAATCAATGCCTTAGTTGTCTTAACAAGTTGTACAAATTATGTAGCTGAACACTAAATGAAGTATGTGGTACGGATATTGACATTCACATTTAAAGTCTAAGTAATAAGGTGTAAAACATTATGTTAATAATTTTGTACTTACTCTATTTTGGAACTAGACGCAATAATTCAAATATTTGGACTCTCATTTTAATTTTACAAATAATGCACAGAATATAATGAGTATTGAAAGACATGGAGTTGCAGAATATGTATAATATTTTTAGACCAGTCGCTTGTTACCTTTTTGTAAATAATGGATTTTCTTGGACTTATTATCTATAATTGTGCCACATGTCGTCCATTTATTTTTTAAATACTGCTTTCTAAGAGTACATATCATTTAAATATATTAAATTTGACATTAATGTACCAGGAGACTTAAAACAAACTGAATCAGTCTAAACCACGTCACGTATTCCTGTGGAATCTTCAAAATTCAAGGTTGTTGAAGATGCTAGATAAGTTTTCTTTGCTATAAACCTCACGGAGCCCGAGACCTTTCCAACGAACGCAAAACCGTGGAAATCGGTTCGTGCGTTCTGGAGTTATAGCGTCAGGAAGGAAAACCCGACTTATTTTTATATAGTAGATTACACCTAGACTCTAAGTATGTATGTATTTAGAAAAGAAAAGAAGTATGTATATCAGTTATCTGGTTTCCATAGTACCAGCTCTTTTTGTTTATCAGATGGCCGTTCATGAATAATGTCCTAAGATATTTTATCATATTATTTCAAGGTCTGCCCCTAAGCCGGGAAGAAAGAGATTAAACTCTATATAGGAAATTCCAAACCGTCACATGCTTAAAATGCTCAAAAGGAAATATACCTACGGCTTTTTTTGAGCAGACGTAACGTCGTAACTTTTTGTGATGTAGACGAAGTGATCTTTAACATAGCCGTTTATTTATAAGATATGTTTTTTTAAAAATGTGGTTTAGTAATTTTCTACAACAATCTCTTAATTCAAAATCATTTTTCTTCTTTACATAGTTTATAATTTAAGAAATATTACATTAAATTTTCTGAATGTTTCGGAATAGTTAACACACAGGAAGACCGAAGTGAAAGTGCGTAAAACAATTTTATATGTTGTAATAACATCAACTTATTAAAAATAATCATTGCAAGATACGTTGTGGTCTAATAGCATTCCTGGGACATTATTTACACACGGCCATATGATCCCAAACTAAGCAGAGCTTTTACTATGGTAACCAGATAACTAATATACTACATATTATTATAATACTTTTTTTTTGTAAATTATTATATATATATATATACTTATATAGATAATTTATAATTACACCCAGACTCAGGACAAACAGACCGTATGGTCATGCACACAAACATCTGTCCTGAGTGGGAATCGAACCTACGACCTCCGATGTGAAAAGCAAGCATTTGCCAACCTCGCCAACTGGCATCACGATATTTGCTATGTGGTTGTCCTATATTTACTACGAGTCCGGCCGTTTCTTATAGAGCCATAACAGTAGTTTCGCGGTGAGCATGTTTTACAGAAACCACAACTGGTTGGAAATTGGCTATGGCTTAAGGCTCTGACACTACTAATACTACTAGATTCACCTTGTTAAAAACATAATTACGATAATTGTGAGTATATTTTAAATTCGGTTTCATAGAAAAAGTAAATCATCGTTAAAAAAATTAATAATAATAAATAAATAAATAATAATAATATCTAGGGACAATGTCACACAGATCATCCTAGCCCCAAACTAAGCAAAGCTTGTACTATGGGTACCAGGTGACGATATACATACTTATATAGATAGATAAATACGTAAATACATAGAAAACATCCATGACTCAGAAACAAATATTCGTGCTCATCACACAAATATTTGCACTTACCGGGATTCGAACCCAGGACCACCAGCTTCGTAGGCAGGAGCACTACCAACTAGCAGTGTTGGGCGTAATTAATTTACTTTTGTAATTGAATTACTAAATTAATGAAAAGTAATTGAATTACTTTAATTAAAATTACATGTAATTGAAATTACTGTTATTCAATTACATAAGTCACAAGTAATTCTTATTACATTAATTTGTAATTTAAATTACCCAATTACTGTACCCATAATGTATCACATTGCGGGTGGTAAGATACAAAACCACCTAAATTGTGCGGTTGTTCGCTAGCTGCGCGCATGCACAACACACTTACAAAAAACATTGGATGGAACGAGACGGTAAACGAAATGGCAACGTCGCGTCGCCGGCATCAGTGCGTCCTTAGCGGTGGTTTCGCTCACACGCATATCGCTCGCGCATCTCTGTACGTATTTGCTGTTACTTCGTGTTATATTGTTGTGTAATTAGTAGTTTGCGCGATAAAGCGCCCAATTAAATGGCATCCGACGCTGAACCAAATGAAGATGACACAAGAAGTGAGGAAGTATTGCCCTGTATCTTTGATGGCAAGGTTTTTACTTTTTTGCCCGGTGAATCAACAGATAAGAAAAGAGTAGCACGGTGTACGTTATGCACACCAAAAGAAGTTAAAATTAGTGGATCTTGTAATGCGACTTCTAATTTTGTTACACATTTAAAGAGAAAACATGGTGAAGTGACCTTAAATGAGTACATAAACTACTCAAAAACGCATAAGAGACCGAAAAGGCATTCCTCGAGTTCCGGCAATAGCCAGTCGTTATTAAGTCAAGACGACTTTAACCGCCATATTGCCAATTACTTCATTCATTCCATGAGTCCGCTGCAAAACGTCGATAATCCCTATTTCAAAAAAATTTTTGATTATTTGGAAATATCTAAATCAGGTCTCACTGTTATGAGTCGCAGAACACTTGGGCGCTGTATTAATGACAGTTATGGGAAGACACTAACTGATTTGAAAAAACAGCTACAGGACGTCAAAACTGTTTGTACTACAGCAGATATTTGGTCTGCCAAAAAACGAAGCTTCTTGGGTGTGACGTGCCACTGGATAAACTCGGATTTACAAAAAGTTTCAGCTACTTTAGCATGTCGTCGTTTTGCTGGTACTCATAGTTATGATAGGATTGCTTTGTTGTTGGAAAGTATCCATACTGAGTTTAATTTAGACTGTCAAAAAGTTTTGGCAACTGTCACGGATAGCGGAAGTAACTTTGTCAAAGCCTTCAAAGAATTTGGTTTGGAAGAATCTTTTAATTTTTCTGACGAAGAATCTGAATATGAAGCCGATGAATCAATTTCTGTAGTTAGACAAGAAAGCAGCACCTGTAGCAGCACAAACCAAGTGCTTATGAATGACATTGATCCATTGTCCTTATCTATGGAAGATGTGCCTACCGAAGAATCGGTAGCGCAGCCACCATTAATTCGACAGTTACCACCTCACTTAAGATGTTGTGCTCACAAACTTAGTTTGTGTTGCACTTCAGAAAGCAACAAAGTATTGAACGTACCTTATACACGACTTTCCATAATACATAACCAAATATTGCAAAAATGTACCACATTATGGAATGCTGCTAACCGACCAAAATCTGCTGAAATTATTCAGAGCATCATAGGACATACACTTTCAAGACCTGGGACTACAAGGTGGAACAGTGTTTATGACAGTTTAAAACAAATAGCGTCAATCCGTACTAAGAGTGCACAATTACACCTAGCTCTAAACATCAAAAATCCATTATTGGAAGTTGACTTTATATATATTGATGAATATTTAAAGTGCTCAAAGCCTATAGCTGAAGCACTTGACATTCTACAGGGTGACAAAAATTTATTTTATGGAATTTTACTGCCTACATTGCTCTCGCTACGAAAAAAGTTGGCAAAATTATCAGAGGAGAACTTTAAATACTGCAACGCTTTGGCAGCCCAATACCTAGAAAGCGTCAATGAGAGATTTCAAGAGTTTTTTGATTTGTTTACGTCTAGGGGCAGTAAGGCAGTAATTGCAACTATTTCTTATCCTCGATTTAAGGATAAGTGGCTTACTGTTATTGATCAGCAGTACCATCGCAGAATAAAAAATATGTTTAAACAACAAATAGCTCTAGAAACTGAAATCCAAGAGGAAACTGCAAGAGAATCTGCGAGCACAAGCTCAAAGAATGATGATGATTCATATTTTGTTTTCGAAACAGATTCTTCTGAAGGCGAATTGAATGATTCACTCCGTTCAACAAGACCTGAAATTCTTATGTCCAAGTACCTAGCTGATCCGGATAAAGACACTTCAATGCTAAACAGACATCCTGAGATTAAGCAGGTGTTTCTTAAGCATAATACATTAATGCCGTCATCAGGCCCTGTTGAGAGATTATTCTCATATGCTACAATGATAAATTTACCAAAATCTCACAAACTTTCTGATCAAATGTTTGAACAAAGAGTAGTGTTAAAGTCTAATTTAAAGTAAATCACTTTTTTAAATAAATAAATACATTTGATGAATCATTCATCGTTTTATTTAACTTACTACCTCAACTTTTAAAGAAGTTATATACATAAGTAATTGAGTAATTGCAAATAACAATTACAATTACTAATTGTAATTGTTAGTTGAATTACTTTTCAATAATTACAAGTAATTTGTAATTGAAGTCGCCAATTACAATTTGTTAAAGTAATTGTTAATTTGTAGTTAATTACATTTTGCCCAACACTGCCAACTAGGCTACGGTGACCGTATAAAAAAAAACTTCTTCTGATAGAAGTAAAAACTATTTTTTCACTTCGAATCTAATAATTAATCTAAATAATCTACGATATAATAGTACTCTCAGTCGTTGAGATGTACTCTTTGTATATATATATAATGTATACTCGTACTAATAGCGCACGCAGGTATATCAATGTACACATATACACAGTTTATATGGTTTATATCAGTCATCGGAAGCGTGCGGTGAAGATGACGCGAACTCTACGCTTTTTGTTCTCTCAAAGAGTACACATACTCGTTTAGTCGGTTCGAGTTCGACATACCCACCCGCAGACACTTTTTGCGGGTGGCATATAAAGGCATTCCCCCTGCCATAACAAAAAAAAACAAATAGCTATGAAGCAAATACCATGTTTTTGTTCACCCGAAAAGAGCTCAACGCGCCTAAAGAAGTTTCCGCTTCAAAAATATTTTATATATTCACCTTATTCAACAGATTTCTGTTCATTCCTTTCTTTTTAAATTTTGAATCGTACTAGAATTATACTAAATTTTACATCGCGTGTGCCTGTGTCCGTAGTAACTTATTTCCTTTATAAATATTATGAATCGATCCCTTAGCAATTTTCATCACACTTGAATCAGTGGTTTAGCTGTGGAAAGGTGATAAACGGGGACAGTTTCGCATTTAAAATTGTTGTATAGGTCTATGAGTAATCCAGTTCTGGCTTAGTTAAGTATTTATCGTGAGCCTACCCATTTTCATATTGAGCTATACGGACAGCTCGTTGGTCTAGCGCGGTAGTGTATTCAACCGCAGATAATGAGGTCCTGGGTTCAAATCCCGGGTCGGACCAAAAAGTGATTTTGGTTAAAGGTAAATTTTTCAGTATCAGCCCGAAGTTTGGGAGTTGGAGGTATAATGCGGGGGCCTCGGAGAGCACGTAAAGCCGTTAGTCCTTTACCTGACATCTTTCCGATCGTTTCGCTAGTCTTCCCATTATGAGAGTGATTGCGCACACACTTGTGCACTATAATATGTCCTGCGCAGTTAACTAGTCTCCATTGAGACTAGCAGCAGTGACCGAAATTCGGCCGGGAGGATAATATTACTATCTTCGTATTTAGTTCACTTGCTGTTATATTATATAATAAAACACATTTAACTTCACTGGATTTATTTTATTTATCTATAGAAAAGACACAATAGATTGAATTAATGTTATCAGTCAACTATAATATCTACAAAAACCATCGAGATTCTCAAGGCTAACTTAGGTAAAGGGACCTATATTGTTTACTGTTAAAATCTGAGTTCACTCTTAAGATCATAGTTTGACAGATTAAGGTAGAGATAGGTAAGATCTTAAACTGTCAAACTATCAGTTAACCCTTAAACAGGCCCTGGACTATACAAGACCACAATTTTCATTTTCAATCTTATTACTTAGGTATAAGGTCCAAAAATATATAGCAAAGCTTATTTAAAGGTTAAAGAGTATTTTTATACAGTTTTCGTAATGAAACTCAGTCCGGATAAACCAATCTGATTTATAAATCAAATTCTCATGTGTGAATATAAGCACGGCTCCGAGTTGAGTTTGATTTATAAATGCCAACTTGGTATGAACTATTTGTTAAAAAGGTTTTAGTTCAATAATACATAATATAACAGTGTCATAACTAGTCTAGGAAACGAAGTAAGTTTGATGAAGTTCCTATATTAAAATTTTAGTCAATGAACTTGCTCGCTAGTTATACAGTATTATAATATTGTCCGAAAGCAACCATTAAGATGTTATGCATATATTTTTTATTTAAAAATGAAGATATGAAAATTTATTAAAATGAGTAAGGTCTAGGTTTATAATTATTAATTTTACCAAATAACCTCACTGTTAACCCCAGTATTTGATATGTAATAGAAATACGACTTAGCAAAAATATAAGAAACAGAACATTTCGTAAACTATACGGTATAATTATACGGGTGTACAATAAATTTAATTTATGCTTCTTTAACATATTGTTAATGGTCGCCTGTCTGACTTATCAGAAATGAATTAAAGATTTATTACCTTCGTTTCCATGACTAAAATAGTAAGTTAGTGTTACACTAAATCAAGTGAGATTTTAATGAGGTAGGTTGGTAAATAACATAGATTTTGCATGCGGTACAAGTACATTACAACGGTTTTTTTTTTAAGTTTCACAATTGGTGGCATGTCAATTTTATAAACCTGTAAAGATTAATTCAAAATCATGATCCCGATATTAAAAACCTAAACAAGTATTTTGAGTTAATATTTCTTTTTTTATTTTATAGCATTATAATTTTGATGTACCATTAATACTTGAAGTATCTTCATTGGTTATAAGATTTAATTAATTTCATTTACGTATTAATACAGAGGAATTTAAATCTACGGAGGTAATGTAATGCCTCTATATAATTGTAAAAAAGTTGATTAAATTGAATAAGAAAACTCAATATACAAATAAAGTTTAAGTTGGTCAAGTATATTATACACAATTTAAATTTAAATTTTCTTGTGGTAGCTTCAATATATTACAAAACATAAGTTATAACAACCATACGCATTTGTTTCGTCGTATGTCACCATAAGCACATAATTGTTTTCAGTTTTGTATACTTTTTCGAAGTGTCAGCTGATCTATGTATTGTACATCTATGGTAAGTAATATTTTCTCCTTTTGTCAAAAGAAACAGTTAAAAACATAACAAATATCCATTAATTGATATTGCCTTAAATAACTATTTAATTATGGTCAACACCATACGCTAACATAATTCGTCAACCGTGCTATTAAAATGAATCAGTTATGATATTAATGTTTAGATATATTATTGCTTTGACAACGTACTGTAAACGACAAGCGCAAATTTTGTTTAAAAAAGTATATTTTCAACCTTATACATAACGGTAATTTATAGAACATCGATGTATTTATTTAAATTATAGTAAATAATTCCACACTATCTTTAAACTAATTAAACTATCCAATTAATACCATGATATATTCAGAACCTTATTAAACATAAATCCATAAGAAAGCAGTGAAAAGTTTTATTAGTTTTGAGTGTAAAAGTAATAAAATAATTTAATTTACCTAGAATTACTTATGTGTTTATATTCTTAGGAGATTAATTTAATAATACTTTCTATAATATAATATTACTAAAAGGGTATTGTAGGCAAGTTCGGCTAAATTTACTATTTCTTACTGAAAAAATTATACGTAGGTACCTATTAGGTATTGGATGAGGTAATAAAAAATTGTAATACATATTATCCCAAATACCTACTTGTAAGATTAAACCTGATTGAAATATGAAAGTCTTTGCTATGCACTGAAATTCATACTAAGTTACAGTAATTATCAAAATTTAAGTACACTGACTTACAGTATATCGTTGAATGTTAAAATAATTATAATTTCTTGAAAAATATATTTATTAAAATATATCTAGTCATCTATATAGCCATCCATCCATATAATCCGTCAATTGGTCTTAATATAAAATTCACGAACTTAGATATGCGTCATTACGTTGGGTAAAAGAATTAATAAAGATCTGAAAATATACTGAATTACAATGATTGGAAATTTAATTTGGAATGATAACTACTGAATTTTTCAACGCGTTAACGCTCTGACAGAATTTATTCACGTTTTAACGAAGCACGTAAAACCTCAATCAGAATATTTCATTAATATAAAATTAATCAACTGTTTTGAAATGATAGAAATTGTTATCATAAAACATTATTAAGTACTCTGTGTAAAGTTCCTGAATGATCAGAAGAAGACACTGCAGGAGGCCCTCCAGCCAGGGTTTCGAGGTCTCCTGGACTTCTGGATGGAACTAAAATGGTTCGAGTAGCCAAACAAGTATCACGCACAATGGCCCAATTAGGAGGCTAAGTGCGGAAACCTGTCGCCCAACTAACTAACTAAGTACTCTGTGACCCATTTCAATTGTGAGCATATTATATTAAACTACAATATATCAAAGTTTAATTGTTTAAAATACAATATTAAAGTAGAAAATTGTTCTGATGTTACATACATCAGAATAATTTTCTAATAAAAATATATTTAACTAAATAAATAGAAATCGACACTTTTAAAAAGCTTATTATTATTTCCCAATCCGGGGGCAGATTTACCTCTCAAAACGAATTCTAATACTAACATTTGGATTCTCTGAATTAAAATGATTAAGTTAACTAAGTTTTTAGTTGTCAAATGTAACTATGAAATGAACCACTTTGAGCTGTGGCCGAACTAGTATCAATTAATTTAAAAAAATTAAATTTTTTAATACAAGTTCTGCTACAGTTTCAAGGGGTCATTTTAAATCTCGATAAAATTTTGTTTCAAGAGGAAAAATTCTGCCCTATTTTTAATTCGACTAATATAAGTAAGGAGGTTTTCATCTTTTATTTAGCCTGTACCATAAAGCGGCGACGGTGAGTATGTGCATGACGACAGTCATGGAGAGGACCAGCGCCATGTTGCCACCGATGTCCACATTTTCCATGTCCATCTCTTTGAGGAAAGTCTTTGGTATAATGTAGTGGCAATATTCTGAAAAATAAAAAATAAAAAGTTTGAAACAACTGAGCAGTTTTGATCCTGAACGCTGATTTTCAGCTACATATTGGAATGTGAATGAATCGGTGAGGGAAATTATTCAAAATAGAGAAGATAAAGAGTAGGTACACATGGCTACATATCATGCTACACATTTCCAATATAAGCTGACCTCTCATTGTATAGAAATCCTATACAGCGCGAGATCAGGTTATACTGAAAAAGTATAGCCTGATATGTAGCAATGTGTACGTATACGCACCTATTACCTGACATAATTGAAGGAAGAGAAATTTTGGCTTGTGGATGTATCGGTGTAAAAAATCACGTCTGGGTCACTAATATTGTGATTGTGTCATTACGTACCTATTAAAGTAGATACAAAGTAGGTATGTTCAGGCATTGTGTTTCTCCTGAAATAATTTTACCCAGTGGTTCATCCACATTCCGAGGCTAACAGAAAAAATGAAATATTGACTACAACTGATTTAATTTGATAATATTTCAGAAAAACTGTAATATATTTATCTAAGAACAACGTATTGCTCAGAGTAAAGTGGAAGGCATTTTATTATTTTGTTAACAAACCACATTGTTGACTGGCCGAACAATTATTTAACCCAAAAATTCCGAACACTACCTCTCACTCTCTCTCTCTATCCCTCTCTCTTTACTCTTCCTTGTTTTTTGACCTTCATTAATTTTTGTTTGTTTTTTTTTTAAAGACAATTAATTGTAACAAGCAAATTAATTTATATATTTATAATTCTCTCTTTTTTTCATAACCCACATAATATAGACCCAAATTATATAGACATTTAAAGGGCTGTTGTTGCTTGTCTTTTGTATTTATATAAAGTACTCTAGCCATTTGAGCGCTATGGTCTTCTATGGATTTTCTAAAACCATACAGATATTAATGTTTCCAAGCTATAAATATGTAACGAATATATAGTATACGAATATGGCTGAATGTATGAATGTCTTCAATCGAAGATCGTGGCGCTTAAAATGCTACTTAAGTATCAAACGGATAATTATTATTTATTAAGAGTTAAATACTGTTCTTCAAAATTTATAAAATAGCACTCTGCAACTTGTCATAGGAATGTAATAAATTATTATTAAGTAAATGGTTTATAAAGAACACAAGAGTCATTAATTGGACTTGTTACCGTCTTCTATATAGTCCGATTAAGGAATGACTTAAAGGAGGGTATAGAGTGCGTGAGCGGGAATCTAAGTGATTTTTTTAAAAACTTGTTCAGAGTACTTAGAGAGAAATCATACTAAAAGTCTTGACGTCTAGGAGGTGAGGCGGAGGGAGGAGGGGGGGATAAAGACCTCAATTTTGGATTTTTCGATAATATCTTTAAAATGGTGCGTTTTAGCAAAAAATGTCCGAGGATGAAATGAAAGCTTATAAAATTCTCTATAACTTTGATTATGGACACTTGATACTTTTTCATACTTCCATCCGTTTACGAGCTACAGCTCCAAAAATATAGGAAATTTAAGTTATTCAGCGGAACTCTTACGGATGCCCTGAGAACTTTAGGAGACTTGATATGCTTCTGGAGGGAGGTGTGCTGGATAGAGTGAAGTCTACCATGGCTCATGTACAATGGTCCACATCGGGACTAAGTGTGGAAACCATACCCACTAGCATAATAGTGGGAACAAGATGATGATGAGTTATTCAGTGTGATGACCATTAACTGATATGATAATTATCTCTAAGTATTTTAACATAAGCTGGGAGTACTTCCACGTGGTAAAGGCGGTAAAAGTAAGTAATCGCGTTTTTTTTGTAACAGCAGATAGCTTAAGTTAGGCGGGAAAAACCATCATGCATTTGACGAGTTCCATAAAAGCCGAAATTGAAGATCACAATTATTACCTTTGGAACAGTGCATCCTAGTTCTATTCATGCCGTAGACTGAATGGACAGCGACGTGAAACCCAGCTCTGAAGTAAGATATGTGGTGCAGCCAACGGAAGGAGTATGGGGTGTCCACCAGTGCGAGGCAGAAGCCAAACACTGAGAATAGACACGCAAGCACCGGACCGATGAACACTGCAATCTGTAATTAACCATTTATTCAATTAAACAAGGATAAATAGTTGTTCCCAAAACACTATAATAATATAACATTATCATTGGATCCGGTGGTAGCATTAAAGCGCGACCGTCGTTATTAACACAAGGTCCGTCATAATAATAATACCTTAATATAGACAGAACCATTGACAATATGTAGTAAAAATATTAGACTTAAACTAGATAACTAAACATAATCTCTTGACAATAACTTGATACGAGCTAGCTAAATATCATTGCTATAATAAAAAAAAAAGCGTGTGGCACTCGGAGACTGCCACGGTAAAGCTATTGCATAGCATTTTTTATCAACTTATGCAATTATAATTATTTATTTATTTTATAATACTGCATTTGTGATAATAATAATAAAATGAATGTATATAGAGTACTAACTCATTTTCTTACACTATTTTTTCGTGACTTTCTTCATTAATAAATGCACTTTGTTTATTCATATTTAAAACACTTTGTACACAAATTATACGAGTACAGATATTCACTATTGTGCGTAGATGATAAATACCTATACACCTATATACTTTCTCACAAACAGCTGATTACGGTAGTTTTCCAATACAACCAATGCCACCTAAAGGCGGATTGCTGAACTAAAGAGACAAGCGTGATATTTCAAAAAGTCATTAAAAGTTCTGGTATTCATCGATAGATGGCGGTCGGAGTGGGGGGTGTCAGGTTTTTTTCGTTACGGAATTTCTGGATTCGGTCCTAACGCTCAAGGCCCGCGATAGAAGCTATGCAATAGCTTAATAAATTTTATAAATGTTTTCATACAATGTGTACCTAATTATCTATGTTACTAGAAATAATAAAACTAAATTAACATGTTCTGACTATTTACAAGCGGTTTTTAGTTTAAGTCTACGTGTATAAAAACCTTTTTTATTTTATTTTATAATATTGTAAGGATTTTCAAGATCGTTGTGGTATCACGTTGGACTTTATATGGCCGAGTCAACGGGTGCCTCTTTCACTTTTGAACCAGACATCGAAGCACGCGAAAGCTGTGTCGGTTTACGTAACAATTTAGTTCAAGTGTAGTGTTTATGGTAATGGTTGTCGTTGTAAGTGATTTGTCATAAGAAAATTGTTGTTAATTTCTAAATTAATTATTCAGAAGTGTAAACCTCTTTTTGATGATGAAATCCTTTTATTTCCTAAAAATATGCTAAATATCTATAAGTCCCTGGAAATAATTATGTATACTTAACTATATTACTAGGTACACACATTTTCTGACTACTTACAAGCACTTTTTAAAGTTTACGTGACTAAAAACCTTTTATATTTTATTTTATTTTAATAAAGTACTTATACTATTAATACTTCTTCCTTATGAAATAATGAATGAAAAGTTTTCTCAAGAGATGATATGTCCCCGAGTGATACAAGCGTCCATAACATCTATGAATAACATCCATATATAACCGCTAAACATTAGGTGGGCCTTATCCTTTTTGGAGACTTGGTGGTATAAAAATAATTTGCGTGCTAGTTATTCGGCTAAGGAACCTCCTTACTCATCATTTGTTCAAACCTGTGTTCGTGGCAGAGACTAAAATAGGTAACCCATTTTAGTGAGTGCCATGAGCACACCAGTCACACATTCCTTTCAAGGCCTACGCAGACCGGGACGGCATGGCCAGGGATTTTGCCGTGAGTCAGCGCACACTAGCCGCTTAGATACTGCGGCATTCCAGCGCCTTACCACGGCGTGCCGTGGCACGACAAAGAACGCCTCGGCCACTCCTGCTGCCCGATACCTACACTTTTAGTATTTAATTGGGTTTGATGGAGTGTTGATGTGCCTCCGTTTTAATATGGTAGATTGCAATATATGGTGCATTCTCTAATTGCATAATATGGTGCATTCTCTACCCCCGCCACTGCACCGGAGTCCGTGGCATGCCGTTGCTTGCCACAGTACGCCACGGCATCCCGCTACAGGAGCCTGTGGAGCGTCTTCTAATGCCGTGCACTTAAAATCCCTTTCGATGCCGCGGCATCATTTTAAAGCAATTAATGCCGTATTTTTGTATTGATGCGTTTGAATGTCCATTAGTAAAAATGTAAATCTTTGTCGATTATTTTAATATTAATAATTGGGCGTGATTAGATTATTCTCAACGCCAGTGCCTATATTGCATTTATTAAATAGTCCAACGAGGTGTAGATCGTTCTTACACTATCCATCATTAGAGAAAGGCTCAACTAGCTCTTGGATGATTTTTAGGGCCCCGTATTAATTAATGGCAGATTTGTACCTTAGTCGGTGTAGTGGATCCGATGAAGTAACCCCATGCCTGTGCGCACAGCGACGTGGCGACAATGGTGGCTAGGAACAGCGTCGCACGGGTGGGCTCCAGAGGGTTCTCCGTCAACCAATATGAAAGAATTACGTAGGACACACATGACAGCATCTGTAATAAATATTAGATTTTTAATATTTATTTCGATAATGTGTTTAAACTGTAATTTTTTTATTGCTTTTTTTATTTCTTTAAAGGTACACCGACGGCTTCTGTATATAATACATTTAATAACGTAAGGTAACAAGTTGTTGTTTTATACAATAACAGGTGAACCAACATTCACAAATATAAGAGATAACCTAAGCTAAAAATTGAAATGGCAAACATAATAAATAGTAATTTTTAATAAAAAACATCAATTAACACCAAACAAAAGAGACAGTACCTATTTAAGATATACCTATATTCCTACTAACACAATATATCATTCGGTTATGTGTGTATTAAAAATTTGGGTTTCTCAGAAATTCTTCGAGTCACACGTATGTGTCGATCTGGCGTGGACTTTATATAGAAATTAATCGCTTGACTGAGCCTATTGGGGGGTGAGTATACTATATGAGTATACTGACGAGGAATTTAACTAGTCCATGAATCAGAGGTTCATAGTCGGTTGTAATATAATTTTGTGTCAATAAAGATATTTTTTTGTATTATTACAAGTACATAGGTAGGTATGTATATTCGAATCAAAATTAGCATGTTAATTAATTCCTTAAACACTTAGCTGATTACTAATTTAACACCTAACATATTGTCTTCGACATTCAAGGACATTATTTAAAGTTAATTATCAACTTTACTTATCTTTGTCGTACAAAGTGTGTACTTTATACATATTGTAAATATTGGATTTATTATTAATAATATAGTAGGTAGATTTCTTTCATGAATACTAATTTGATTCACAAAACAGCTTATCTACCATTGATTCGTGTAGTTTACTGCATTGAGGAAACTTGCAGTATTTTCCCGTACATTGACTAGCTGTAACTTAAATAAACTTAAAATGTCTATAATAAAATAGCGGTAAGTTTCATCGAGAAAGTAACTAATACACATAGTCATCCTAGAGGTACGGGCTTTGTCAAGTTATCTCTTGAAAACGGAGGCTGCATGAAGCTACTACATGGCTGTTAATTGTTCACATACATTAGTTAGTACATTTTCAGGTTTATACAAAAGAGATGAGATTCTTAAAAAAATACAACCTTTAAAACTTCATTGCGATCACTTTATGTAATAGCTTTACGGATATGTATTACGTTCAAAATCACACATCAGTGACACAATAGTTTAAAACTCTCCTATACATTCTTACCACGAATAATTTACAATTAATAAAATAACCTACCTGGAAAGGTAGCTCCACGGCTAATATCGATACGATGTATGGACCTAAGCTGTACCATCGATTGAAATATTCTCCTCGTAATATATCCATTTCCAAGGGGACTGAAAAGAAAATAATATCAAGTTAAAACATTACATAGTAAGTACATAAAAGCTATGTTTAAGTTCGATAGAGATCCGCCGTATTTTTATCGTAATCAGATCAATAGTAGCTACAAGAAACCTCACCTAGCGTGAAATACTGAAAATGCGTAGAAATATCCACTGCTTCACTTGACAATAGAAGCAAATTCTAGCAATTTACAAAAATGTAGCATTTGCAGTGTATCAGTTATCTGGTTTATTCTGGTCCATAGAGCTCTGCTTAGTTTGGGATCAGATGGCCGTGTGTGATGGCCCAGGATATTATAATATTTAAGCAAAAAAGACTACAAATCAAGTAAATTTTAGGGCGATTTGTACAACTTTCGCTCTTCGTTTCGTTTTCTTGATGGGCCGGTGGCGTGGTTGGTAAATGCTTGTCTTTCACGGCGCAGGTCGTGGGTTCGATTCCCACCCAGGACAGATATTTGTGTGCATAAACACGTCTGTTTGTCCTGAGTCTGGGTGTAATTATCTATATAATATAAGTATATATTTATAAAATAAAAGTAGTATATCAGTTATCTGGTTTTCATAATACAAGTTCTGCTTAGTTTGGGATCAGATGGCCGTGTGTGAGTAATGCCCCTGGATATTATCATTATTCGTTAGTTCGTGAAAACAAATAGATGCTTAGTTTAGTAATTTTGTTTTTTAATGTGACTGTTTGTGAATGTTTCATTGAGACTGGCCACCATAGCCAAATTTGACTAGGACTTTATTATTAAAGACAACGCCCGCACTAAGGAATCTTATTCCTATGTCGCGGGGTTAGTACTTAACAAACATATAATCGACGGACATAAATTACATCCACTTATTATTTTAAGCATTAAAAGATAAGCAAAATGTGCTCATTAGGAGTCTGGGTGTACCTACATAAGAAAACCTTGTCAAAAATGTCCTTGTAAATTACAATCTAGGGAAGGGACGGAAGTACATCGACCGAAGTTGTAACAGTAGAACTATTTTTGTAGCTTCGACGTAAACGTGAAAACCAAGGTTAAAGTACGTTGACCTAACCTTCAGTGTTTCCAAATTGTTCAGTTGTTTAAATAATATGTATTTTGAAATAGTTTTGTACAACATTTTTAATTGACACACTGGGATGAATTAAAGTATGCTATGTACAAACGGCGATAGTCTTATCGTTAGAATTTCACGACGAACAATATTTGTTCAATAATTAAATATTTTTTACATTATTCAATTGACTTCCTCTTTCATTAGAATTTGAATAAAAACTTATTATGTATAGAATTGAAATAAATCTTAAAATACAGGTAACTGAATTGTATATTAATAACGATTATTAAAGTTTTCTAAGATAGACAGAAAACAATATTATAAATTTTTTTTTCGTGTTTATCCTACGTCAAGGGTAAACGTTTTGCCATGTTTTGAACGCTTCTCAGCTACCCTTTTTACGCCGTTCCATTTAACACACTGTTACTTGACTTTATTCAACTCTGATCCTAGTTTCCTAGTTTTATACATTATTTAACGTTTTAATTAGTAAGTATTCATATTTTAGACACATTTTCGAGTTTTTAACAGTTAGTTCTAACATATTTATTTCTTATTACTCTACTACGCAAATGCTAACCTAAAAGTAACATTAATATCATTTGGTCTTCGTTGCGTTTAAATCGTAATAATATTAAATTATTTTCTAATTTAGAAAATAAATTAATATTATTACGATTTAGACATCTACTTATATACTATTTTTTATTATTTTACTGACAGCATGCACCCCACGCTTTTTTACAATAAAATATATTATTTTATGTACAGACGCCAGCACATCCAGCTACCCCAATCTGTAAAATATTTTATAGATTTTCAACTTTATCACATAAGCATATGGTTCACTTTCAATTGGAGAAATTTGAGAGATTGGGGTAGCTTGATGTCCTGGGATCTGTACATAGATTATACAGATTAAGTTTCCAAAACAGATTAAGTTTCTAAAATCAAACTTCGACGAGTTCAACTAGACTTGGAAATCAAAACTGTTTTCAAAGCCAATGTGAAATACTTACAAGATAATGTGACAGACATCTTTCCAGTATAGACCACAAGAAGCATGGATCCATACAAGTAGACATAGTTTCCTAGTACGGAGTCAGCTTCGCCGCCGACCCCCGAATACAAGTAGCCGAAAATCAGCGCTATCACCACATGTGCCGCCACACGATACAGGAATAGTGACTGAAAATGAAATATGTTTGCGTTAATTCTGTATACATAAGACTGCCTAAAATGTACTGATAAGGTGTTCTATCCCAGATAATGTGGTCCTATTTTGTTTTACGTGGTCAAATCGCATGTTATGTAGGGCTAACCCACTAAAACTACCACGGTAGCCAGCCTCACAGTGCTTGTAGCGGGGGCTCTGGGTGCTCGTGAACGATCTCGCCAGTATCCTCGCTGTAAACTGCAGCCTCCGCGAGACTCCCACCCGAGGAGGGGCACGAATGCCTGCCCCCTTCCCCAGCACGCACAAGCGTGTTTAGGCAACCTGAGTTACAGTAGGTTACCTCTTCCGGGAACGCTTATACAAGACGAGTGGAGGTCCCCTCCAAACGCCATCGGTCCCAGGGAGATAAAGTGGTCCTAGGATTTTTCTACCAAGAAATATACCCAGCAGCCCAAAGTCTAGAAATGGGCTGAGTTACACATGCTCTTGGTCCTGCATTTAATCTCTCCCGGTCGTATGCCGCTTCTTCTTTTTCTTCTTCCACACTCATGCTGCTTCCGTTAGCATTAGCCGCCGTAACCGATATTAGGCCAGAAGTTCTAATATACTTAAATAAATAAACAAAATAATTTATTCATATATCCTTATATACAATATCGCACATAAAGTATATAACTATTTTAAGAAAAAAGTAAATATATTTTATATCCGTTGTCTACAAGCTTTGCTTAAGAGCCATTTCACAAAATGATTACGCTCGCGCCGCGCGCCGTACTAATCGGCGCCCACTCGCTCGTGTATCGTAATTTATTGTAGTTTAAACTGATGTTCAAATCGATATTATGGCAAATTAATTGCAAATATTAAAAAAAAAACTGTAGAATTCGATTCTACAAAGAACATAGTTTATTTTGGTATAATTTTATTTTAGTAATTACGCTTTATTTAAACCAAAAATCAATATGAAATTAAAAAAAAAAACTTAAAATTGGTGTAAGGATTTATTTTTTACTAATTAATGGTAACAAAATTCAAGAATCTGTTACATTAAACGACGAATAAAATTTATGTCTCATGCTGAATGTATGTTTTTAGCTTAGTTTATAAGTATTATTGCTAGATACAGGACTTTGAAATTGACTCTGCGGCGATTTTTCATTAAAATGGTTGCGGGAGATGAATCACTACAGAACAAGCAAATTTTTTTTGGTAAATGTGATACATTAAACGTCAACAAAAACGATTTTTCCATATTTAACATGTATTCAATAATTTCTGGGTATTACTTAAGATGGTAATATAGGAGCCCAAAATCTTAGAAATTCGCGCGAAAATGTGAAATGGCTCTTAATTTGGCAATAACGAAATTAATCCCTGTGTTGCGGGGTAGCTTTCAGACATATAATTGACGGACACAAAGTACATCCGGACTCAGTACAAATATTTATGGGTCACGCAAATAGTTATTCGGGACGGGAATCGAACCCGGAATATGAAGTGGCGAGACGACTGTCCTAACTGCTGCATCACACGTGCGACATACACGTATTCATTAGTGTAGTGCAAAAAATTATCATGACGTCATAAGAATTTAATAACCTTATATACATTTTGGTACCTGAGTTTTAAATCAAAGTTATTGTACTTATCTGTTATTAACTGTACATCAATATCATTATATGCATGTAGTTTTAGCGCTTTGTTCTGACTCTTAAACTACTACTTTTAATTGTTGTTGGTAAATTGCCCAAAAATTTTTTGGCTTGGTGGGAAAAAATAGCAGTAGACCGGAGTTCGGATATTCTGTTACTAAGAATGTAGATGTGTTTTGTTGCCTGACTATGCATCTATGCACTACAATATGATATAATAGCTTGACCACGTAAAGATCTTCTTAGGTCGCGTACGATAGCCGCTCCATTAGATTAGGAGCGTGTTTTTGTACCCAAGCGTAAGGGGTTATCGGGTGCAAAAACACGCGTGAGCTCTATAGTTCACGCATGTTTTTGTACCCACTCCTGTACTCTATGTCACGTAGTTGGCTAGTTTCTGTTGAGATTGGTCGACTTTGGCCAGGTTCGGCACAGAATTGTTATATGTTATAAAATACTAGCTGTGCACCCCTATTTAACCCGCGTAAAGTTCAATAAATAATAAAGCCTACTAGCTGTGCCCCGAAGTTTTACCCGCGTTAAACTTTATAAATTATAGCCTGTGTGTTAATCCAGGGTGTCAGCTAACTCCCTACCAAATTTTATTAAAATCGTTCCTGTCGTTTATACACGAAGTAGTAACAAATATACACACTCACAAACTTTCGCCTTTATAATATTAGTTTGATGTGTTAATCGGATATTAATACAAAATTTAATCAAAAATCAACGTTTAATTTTAATAAAGAATAAGTATACCTTTTAAGCCGTTAGAACGCCTGTGGTACAGGTTTAACCTAGTACAGGCACAATTGTCTACAGCTTAGTATTAATTATTTTTAAAGTAAGTAGATATAATTTTGTACACATTATTTCTTGAATAAAAATTTATGTTTATTATTATTTATTCAATAGTTCTTGCGTGTTAGAGTAACACATGTCAATACATCAATCTTCACAAACTTTCGCATTACGGTGTTACACGCAAATGGTTTGTCCCAATATTAAATACTTACATAGTTTCTTGTAGTTATTAAGTAGTTCCTGTAGAGCAGTATCCAAGTTTGTAGTAAAAGACCCGATTGTCTGAACATGTACTTAGATGGCTTCTTTTTGGTATATTTATCATTTCGTAGGTCTTTTGATTTCAAGTCTGTACTTATATCTACAAAAAAGAACATAATATTATGACACACTTAAATGATAAATATTTTATAATCTATATTATAAAAAGTGGCAGAGGGCATGACACATAGCTCGTAGAGCCTACAGCCTCTGGGGCAAAAAGGTTGTTGAGTAGCGATCACCAACCGGAAGAATGAGCGTTACCCTACAAGATGGACCGATGATCTGGTGAGGGCCGCTGGAAGTCGTTGGATGGAAATCTTTGGGGGAGGCCTTTGTCCAGCAGTGGGTGTCTTTCGGCTGATATGATGATGATCATGATTATAATAAGTAACAAAATATTTCAATAATAATAAATTACGAAAAAATTAAGGCCATTTATGACTGTATTTTTTTAAATTAAATATTATTAATTTCTTTTTAAATTGTTTTCGTATTATTTTATTTCCTATAAATAAACAACTGTGCAAAGAAGGCAAAGGCTAAATATCCGGAACGAGTTTTGATGTAATTGGCTTATATCTATTGGGTTTCATAAATAGTTAAGGTATTTTCCTAAACTATTTAATTGATAACTATGGGTTATATTTAACAAGCTGTGCCCCGCGGTTTTACCCCCATTTAATTTTATAAATTATAGCCTATGTGTTAATCCAGGGCGTCAGCTGACCCCATACCAAATCTGCCCACCAGAGACTAAAGAGCAGTAACAGCCCTTTTGTGATTTTTCGTTTTATTAGTGATTCTGAAAGCGGGTTTCTTAAGCTTTCTATTGAATTAACTAACTTATTTCTAAGACTATTAGAATGGTTTTTATTTAACAGTTTTCACTTACTGCAAACGAAAAAAATTAACAATTTGGCGTGATTTCCCAACTAAAATACAGTATAAATTATACTGCAGATTAAATTTTAAGGTTTCATAACTAAAATGCAGTAAGCAATATAATTTTACAGTTCTTTAGATAGTTTTATATTTCTGGAAAAAAAAAAAAAAAAAAAATTAATACGCAGTAAAATTTACCGCCATACAAGCTATTTTTACTGCAAATTAAGAAAATACAATTTATTGTCACGAACTCCCAACTAAAATGCAGTAAAATCAAAGCTTGTCGCATTTTAGTTGTGAATACTTAACATTCTTTTATCATTATAAACTGACTAACACGCAGTAAAATACAGCATTACTGCAGATTAGTTAGGATAGCATAATGACACAGATATGATTATTCCTAGCTAAAGTGCAGTTAATGTTTTAAATACTGCATTTTAATTGGGATCAAGTTTAACAAATTATAGTAAATTAAACTAATTTAAACGCAGTATCAGATCAGCAGTATCAGAACAGTTTGAATAGATAAAACTTTATTTGTGAGACAGAGTGTGCAAAGGATTTACTGCTAGATTGCATGCGATTTGACTTAATTAATCAGTCGCTCCAGTGAACCGTGCCAGTGTGGACGTGCCCGTCGGCGTCGCTCGCACTGCTTACGTTTTTTTGGCGACAGGATTTGGCGGGTAAGATTACATAATTATATTACTTAAGTTTATTATGATTAATAAAACTTTTATAGTATTAAGACGTACTTTAAACAGATACTTTAACTAATAGGTTATTTTCTATCCTTACATAAAATGTTTCGTGTGTTGAATAACTATCATTTGTTTGTGTTTGGATGGTTTTCTATTTATGTATTATAAGTATTTATTGACTTTAAAAAGTAGTATCTATGTACCTATATCAATCAGTAGGCCAATTATTCTCGTAACTCGTAACTAATGGTAACCTATGGTTTGACTTTTAACGAACTGAGTTAGAATTGAGATTATATTTTGAATAGACTAAAAATAGATAGGGTAGGTATTCACCTAACCATACATTAATACAGTTCAGTGTCGCTATTTGATCTCATTCTAAATTCAAATTATTCTAGGTACCTGTCTACAATCTCATTGCAAACTTAACGGCCATACACTTGCGTCAAATTTATGTTTGGTTGATATACCGTTTTGCCGTTTTAGCATTTTAATCAAGTTTCAGTCCATTTTCGATTTCAAAATAATTTAAAACTTTAGTATAAATGTAAATTAAAATTAGTTTTAATGTACCTATACTAGTCAGTAAGTACTTACCAATTCTCGTTTATCTTTCTGTGCAGGTTCATCAATATGAATGTGAGATCAAAACAAATTATGTCACTGCTAAGTAATTTGGAAAATGACGTCTTACCACCGGATAGAATGATATCGCAGCTACCTCATCACGATAACAATGACTCGCCTCCAAAAGCAATATTAAGGGATGTGCATAAAAACAACGACTCTGTCGTCCAAAATATTGATTTGAGCAAAATCTCTGAAGCAACACAACACCACTCCATAAATCTGCCAGAAGCTCACCAGGACAGCTTAATTAGTAATCTCGTGGATACAGCGACCTTTGATCTTTTATGTAATGAAACGCTGCCTTCAACATCATTCTGTGATTCATTCATAGAAGATTCAGATGATTCTGTAAAAGATAAAAACTATGTTCCTGAGCCATCTTCAACATCGTCGAGTTTAAGAGATTTAGATATCACAAACGATCCAGCAGAAATTCAGGTCAACAATGTCAATACCCAGCCAGCACAATTACCTGTTGTGAAAATACGGAATAAGTCATGTAGGAAACGTAAAAGTGAACTTCAAAATGCCAAAAACATACAGAAATATCCGGTGCGAGAACCCTGTCAAAATTTATGTAAAAAACTATGTACTATACATTTTACTGAAGAAGATAGAAAAAAATTAACAAATATTATTGGTCTTTGAATTGGGAACATCAAGGAATATTTATCAAAAATCTTGTGACGGAGGAGGCTTGCAAGAAAAGTACAAAGAATTTGAAACGACCACGAAACGTAACTTACAAGTACAGTTTAACAAAAAGAGATACAGAAGAACTATCGCATGAGGTATGCAAAGTATTTTTTTTAGGCACTTTAGGATATGACAAAAAAAATGACAGGCGTGTAAATTCTGTCCTGAAAAAGTCAATTTTAGAGCAAAAGGATAATAGGGATGGCCGTAATTTGACAAATTGTCATGCTATAGATCGTACTTTGATCACAGCTCATATTGAATCGTTCAATCCATGTGTGCATCATTATAGACGAGTGCATGCACCCAATAAGAGATACTTGCCCAGTGACCTTACAATTGTTGATATGTATGGAAACTTCCAAGAGAAGTACCCCGAATTCAAATGCAGTCTTGAAACTTACAGAGATCACTTGACAAACAAAATGAACATTTCTTTTGCTAAGCTCGGCCATGAACAATGCGAGACATGTGAAACCTTCAACCTCCATAACCTTGATCATGTAAAAGAACCGTGTACTGATTGCCAAATTTGTAAGACCTACGCTCATCATAAAATTAAGTATACACTAGCCAGAGAGATGTACGATGCAGATACAAAGGCTAATAGTCAGCGTAATACTGTAATTGTTTCTGTGGACCTCCAAAAAGTAATAATGTTACCTCGCATTGATACCTTTAAAGCAGCTCTGTTTTGCCCCAGGCTTGTGGCGTACAATGAAACCTTTGTACCTCTAGGAAACTTCAAGAAAGGTCACGTATTTGCAGCAGTTTGGCATGAAGGAGTGGCAGGGAGAAAGCAAGAAGACATCACTAGTACATTTAAAGCATTCTTACTAAATAATCGTGATGCAGAGCACATCGTTTTATGGCTTGATAATTGCTCGGCACAAAATAAAAACTGGTGTTTTTTTACTTTCTTGATAAGTATAATTAACAACTTAGAGATTTCTGCCACAACAATTGAACTCAGGTTTTTTGAACCGGGCCATACTTTTATGTCCGCCGATTCCTTCCACCATTTTGTAGAGCAGTCGATGGACAAAAAGGGTAAGCTGTACGATTATCAAGACTTTTTAGAAGCTGTTGAAACATCATTGAAATCGGGGAAGGTAGAAGTCAAAAGTATGGAAATAATAGGTTTTGTTAATTTTAAATCTCATATTTCACATAAAAAAACAAAGATATAGATGGAAACCGGGTATACATCAAAGATATTGTACATCTTATGGTAAAAAGGGGAAGTCATAGTTTCTTTTACAAAAAGAACTTTGATGATATAGAATTCAAAGAACTATATTGTCTCAAATCAAAGAACTTGCCTAATTTTACTGTAAAAACTGTTCCTAAAGGCATTGATAGGGAAAGGAAGCGAAACATCTTAAACGTATTAGGGCCGCTTATTCCACCAAATAGATTAATCTTCTGGAAAAATCTTTCTGTTGGTTCTACGTCACAAGAACCAGAAGAATTTAATTTTGATATTGATGAATAATCTTAAACTGTTAATGTGTTTTGAATTTATTTTTAATAGTCTGTATTTTTTATCTTCAAATTCTAAGAAACAATGTGCCTTAAAGTTAACTTAAGACTGATTATTAATAAGTACAACAAAAGAACTAAGTAAATATTTTTCTGATCTGTTTTGATAATTGTATGATACATACATTTTTATTATTTTAAATCTAGTAGTAAGAATAATAAGAGGCTTCAAAAGCTAAACTAAACCAATATTATTTTTAAAGCGCGTTAATATACTGTTAAAAATTACTTTTAGAAACTAATTATGTACCTACCTAATAACCAAGGCTTGTAATGCTTTGTGTGTGATGATTGTTTTACTTTAATGTTGATCTCAAGATTATGTCTAGTAGTAAGAATAATAAGAGGCTTCAAAAGCTAAACTAAACCAATGTTATTTTAAAGCGCGTTATACTGTTAAAAATTACTTTTAGAAACTAATTATGTACCTACCTAAGACTTACCAAGGCTTGTAATGCTTTGTGTGTGATGATTGTTTTACTGTAATGTTGATCTCAAGTTTATGTCCACCTTTATAATACTCACCTACATTTACTATATATATTTTATTGTTAAACATAAAGATACATTATGTTATATATGTTAATATTAAGAGAAAACTGTCAAAGGAGGTTGTGCATTCTGCGCAGGGTCCTTTATTAATTAGATGTTTTTTTTTATTTTTGATATGTAAATTTTACATAAGTGAGTTGAATTATTGTGATTAAATAATAAGAAATAAACGGTCTTTAAAATGTGAACTAGCTATTTTTCTTACTGCACTAGTAAATTGAACACTTTTTTCTTAAAAAACTAACTAAAATGCAGTATTTTTTTGACCTTACTGCATGTTAGTTGGGTTTCTTGACAAAATAACTGATCCAAACGCAGTAATAGGGCTTTTTGCTGCATTTTACTAAGTTTAAAATGGTATTTTACAAAAAAGGCTATGCAGTAATAGGCACCAAAAAGAATAAATGGCCATAATAAATTCAGTTATTAAGATATATTTTTTTTATTGCTTTAACGTGTGAACCTATGCCTTTACAACCTTTCTGCATTCAAATTTTTTTGCTTATACATTCTGTTGATTTTTTAAAATCAATTCTTAACTTTAAATGCGTTTTACTCGAAATCGTGATTTTGCTGTTACTGCACTTTAGTGTATGGTGGGCAGAAATGTTATTAAAAGCGCTCCAGCCGTTTAGACGTGAAGAAGTTACAAACATACACACTCACAAACTTTCGCCTTGATAATATTAAGTAGGATGTATTATTTTTGTTAGTTTATTGAAATAATATCTACTGTGTAAGTACCACAAATTAAAATGCCACATCGCGAAAAATGTTCCATGTTATTTATTTTAATTTAGCGAATTTTATTTGTACACCAACAAGCTGTGTAAACTGTAATTGTTCATATGAATAATAATAATGACTTAATTAGAAAACCTTGAACTTACCAACCATAATTATAAACTTAAAATCGAATAACAAAACCAAATATGCAGCCTATAAATTTATACAAAAGCTATTGTCCAAGAAACCCCACCCCGTTCAAACCGCATTGGTGCAAAGTGAAAAATACGCAGTAGATTTAATAACCTCCTTTTTTGAAGACGGTTAATATATAATAATAATAATATAATAATATCTAGGGACATTGTCACACAGATCATTCTAGCCCCAAACTAAGCAACTAAGCAACGCTTGTACTATGGGTACCAGGCGACGATATACATACTATATATATATTAATTAAATTAATTCCATACAATTTTTTTGTACCTACAAATACAATAAAAAATAATGCTTTGCTTCAGGCAATGCATGTACTTTATCGTATGGGCAATGGTTACCCTGGTGTCAGAATTGTTCAAGCCGCCCCGTAAGTCTCTGACATTGCATATCAACTGTAGTCTAATGTCATCAACCGGGATGGAGCCTAACGTGTCACCCATCTATGGACTGACCGTGTACTTAGGTGCTTTACCTCGCCGATCACTTACGGAAAGGTGAGTGCAACTGGCCATGAGCGCCTCATTGTATAATTTCATTAATAAATATACTATATACCATATCCTCCAAAATGAATGAATAATTTATGGAACGAAGAGCCTTTGTCCAGAACTGGACGCCTTCCGACTGATATGATAATGATGATAAATTTTCCATGACAGTAGGAAGAAAAATGATCCAGCCCTGTTAATTAGGCATTGGAAATTCAGGTTTTGGAAATTGGAGTCTCCTAATCAAATCTACTCCAAACAATCCCACTTCCAAAGCTAATTGTTTTAATCTGTTGCAACCGTCAAAGAGAGCGTCTATTTGACATAATATGACACTTGACGTTGTTATTGATATCGCGATGCGTACGTTGGGTACGGTTTTAATTGCTATTGCACTTATAAACAACGTGTGACGTGTACAATTTGAAAGTTCATTCGATCCATTAAACTGATAGCGAAAATACTGTCCATGACTCTACAACAGAATAAAAACGGTTATTATGGGGGAAGGAGGGGGAGGGGAAGATAGGTTAATGGAAACTGACCATTTGAATCAAATTGGTAAAATTTTCTAACTTTAGATATTTAAGATCGGTACTTATTTAAGTGTAAGATATACATATAGGTACATTATTTTTTATTTTTTTTTATATGACGCCCTATGCCGCCAATGGTCAGGACGACAGAGTAAGGAACCTCCTCGCAATGCGTGCCGTTCCCAAAATTGCCGCCTTCAGTATCCGGCCCTTGACTCAGTGATCCAGCGACGGCCTCTTTATGTTGATATCGGTCGAGGCTCTCTCTGTTATGAGACCGATTACCGAGACGATTATCGGGACAATTATTGTTGAGTTCTCATCCCACATTGCGGTAACCTAGTGAACCAAGTCTATGCACTTGTCATCGTCACAACTTGTCATTTTCGGCTCTTACGAAGCTATCGTAAAACGATCAAATGACGTCAAAATCAACAAGAAATGCCCGGCGCTCCAACCGGTCCACCAAAACGTTATCAGGCTTATCGTCAACAATAGTCCTGTCCGTAATGATAGACCGGTCCCAGTAGAGCTACACTCAACCGCTTTCGAGAACTGGTTCCGGTACGTTCTTGTAGTAAGGCATACCGAGGCCATACCGAAGAGCAAGCTGCTGGTGTATAATTCTGGCAACTAGGATATGCCTGTGCAAGTACTCGCCGTTGACAATATAGGAACAACCGGAATCGATGTGTCTGATAGACTCTCCAGGACCGTAAAACGCACTACAGATGTCGACGGTACCGTCCCTGAAGATGTGCTTCCGGTAGGTTTTGGTCTTGACAGTCTAGTCAGTTTATTATTATTATTAGGGCGGCCCTGCATGTTTAACGACCGATAGAAAAGTACAGTAGCGTAGTCTATAAATGGTAGGTGAGTTCTTTGCCACTGATTTTATTTATATTATTTGCTATATGAGCAAATTGAATATGCACCATAATTATGTTGCACTTAATAGTAGTCGGAAATCGTTTTTCCATGCGTTAATCATTCCTTGTGTGTTGGACGCATCATAGCTGTGCTTTTGGCGGACAAGTGAAGGAATTAGCTTGTAAATTAAAAAAAGTCCTTGTGGTAGCATTGTCATATTAATATTGTAGTGAGAGTAAAGTCGTCAAAAGAAGAAGGATTAGCAATGCGTGAATGAAGCGGTGGATGTTGCAAGCTAAATAGGGTACATTATATCAAGTGGGCGGTATGCTAAATTGTAACTAGGTAGGAAAAGGCAACTGAAATAGTTATAGGCCTATTTTCAAACTATTCTACAAATACTATAGTTATATGAGCAGCTTGTGCTACTTAATTATCTTTCAGTGCTTTTCTTTTACGTTGTTTATTATCTTCTATCAACTAATTAAATTAATGTTACCATAATGTCAGCTAAAATACATACATTGCTGGACGAAGGCATGCTCCAAGGAATTGTTTTAGTAGGTATGGCATAAATGCTTAACTGTCGGTTTGCCAATCTTAGTATGGTGATCATTAGTACTTAGAGAGACGCTGCCTCTGGTAGATCCCTGAGGACGACTTCTACACCACCCACGGGGTGAGATAACGACTTAGCCAGGTGATATTCGTCACCGAATCCACTCAGTCCAGCACAATTTACCTAAAACAGTAACTCAGAGATACATACCTAAAGGGCTGGGTGAAGCATTTATGGTAGGTATGTGACTTTCCCAGCTGCCGTTGCCATTGAGTTCCGGCTTGAACTGAGTCATAGTTTGAGCAGCTTTTACCAAGTCCACGTCATATTCTCCAGATGCAACCTCCATTACTGAAACAAAATTTTTGGTATAAAAAAAAATTAACTTAATATTTTTTATTCTGTATTTTGCATATGCTACGCATAGAGCGCTTTCAAAGGCACATTAAGTTGCTTCCACTATTAATGTTACACGTAGTTAGTTAGTTGGTAGTATGACTGACCTCGTTGGTCTAGCGGTAGCGTGTTCAACCGCAGATAATGAAGTCCTGGGTTCAAATCCCGGGTCGGAACAAAAAGAAATATTTCCGCAAAAAGAAATTTCTCAGTATCAGCCCAAAGTCTGGGAGTAGGCGGTATTTCACCCTGTGCCTCAGAGAGCACGTAAAGCCGTCGGTCCTGTACCTGATCTCTTTCCGGTCGTGTCGCTAGTCGTCCCATCGGATCATGAGAGTGCCCCTGTGTTTGCGCACACACTTGTGCACTATAATATTATGTCCTGCGCAATTGGCTAGTCTCCATTGAGACTAGCCGCCATGGCCGAAATTAGGTCGGGAGGACATTATTATTATTAGTATATGTTTATATTTTTTTTATTTGCTTTTATAGCGCCAACAGAACACACTGTTTTTTATTTGTTCTATTCTGACGTTTACAGATAGCCAAGGAAGGTTTCACTGCTGCTCCGGACAATATGGCTCACTCTGGCAACCTATTGCGGTTTTTAAATAATACAGCCTGCTCACAAACAGACAGAAAGAGAGCGAAGGCTAAGAAATAGGTTTCCGTTGGTACCAAAATCTGAAAAAGTATGATTACATCGTTTGACAAAACAACCGAGAAATCTAAAACCTATAAAGTCGAATTGATAACCTCCTTGTTTTAGAAGACGGTTAACAACGTAATTAGCGTTCAACGTCAGAATTGGTTGTTCAGAAACCAGTTGCTTTCTACTATGCACAGTTTATGGTTTTACCCTAGTTGACGTAACACTTGAGGCCGGTAGTGGCCTCGTTATCACCTCGTGCCACCGGGTTTCGGGCTCAATGAATCTAAAGAACTTGTAGCACACCAACATGCAAATTACGTGTTGTTCTTGCATGGGAAGTTAATCGCTTTTTAGAGTTCTGTACCGAAAGGGTAAAACGGGACCCTATTACTAAGACTGCTGTCTGTCTGTCTATCCATCTGTCACCAGGCTGTAGCTCATGAACCGTGATAGTTAGACAGTTGAAATTTTCACAGATGATTTATTTCTGTTGCCGCTATAACAATAGTAAAAAACAAAATAAAATAAATATTTAAGGGTTTAGGTAAGTTTAACCTTTCAAGTGCGATTCGGACTTAATAAATTCAATTTTGTTGTAGGCTCCCATACTTCTGCACCCATACAATGTATGGGAGCAGAAGTATGGGAGCCTACAACAAAATTGAATTTTTTGCTCGTTTTTATAGATAATGGTACGGAACGAGTCCGAATCGCACTTGGCAAGTTTTTTGTGTTGTTCAGTTTCCTAGACAAGCTCACAAGTTTTAGCCACTGTTTATGAATTTTTATTATCGTATAGCAATGGTTACCCTAGTGTTAGAACCCAACCGAGACCGACAGCTCAACGTGCCCTCTAAATGCTCAGATTTACGGGATTAACATCATAAAATACAATTTGGCAGTTAGCCTAATATTGTTGTTGTTTTAATTGTTGGCGTGGTTGGCAAATGCTTGCTTTTCACACCGGAGGTCGTGGGTTCGATTCTCACCCAGTACATATATTTGTGTACATGAAAATATCTGTTTGTCTGAGTCTGGGTGTAATTATCTATATAAGTATGTATTGACAAAAGAAACGTAGTATGTGTAATATATCAGTAATCTGGTTTCCATACTACAAGCTATGCTTAGTTTGAGATAACATGGCCGTGTCTAAATAATGTCCCAGGATATTATTAAATTGACTGCACGTGTGGCGCAGCGTCTAAGATAGTAGCCTTGCCGTGTCGCGGGTTCGAGTCCCGCGCCGGACAACTACTTGTGTAACCCATAAATAGTTGTTCAGAGTCTGGATGAAATTTGTGTCTGTCTATTACATGTATGTTTGTAAAGTACCCGGCGACAGCAACAGCGACAGGGATTAAATTCCCTAATGCGGGCGTTTTCTTCTTAAGAAAAGTAAAAAAAGGTTTATATTCACGTAGACTTTAAAAAAACCGGCCAAGTGCGAGTCGGACTCGCACATGAAGGGTTCCGCAGCAGCAATAATTTCAGTTGATTAAATGAAAGGTAAATTGCGGTTTACGATTTATGACGCATTAAAAAAAACTGCTTACTAGATTTCGTTCAAACTAATTTTCGTTGTTAGTTTATATGGTAATGTACATCATATATTTTTTTTAGTTTATTCGTTCTCTTATTTTAGAATTTACAGGGGGGGACACTCATTTTTACACTTTGGAAGTGTCTCTCGCGCAAACTATTCAGTTAAGAAAAAAATGATATTAGGAACCTCAATATCATTTTTGAAGACCTATGTATAGATACCCCACAAGTATGGGTACGATGAAAAAATTTTTTTTCAATTTCAGTTCTATGTATGGGAAACCCCCAAAATTATTATTATTTTTCAATTTTTGTGTAAAAATCTTAATGCGGTTCACAGAATACATCTACATACCAAGTTTCAACAGTACAGCTCTTATAGTTTCGGAAAAAAATGGCTGTGACATACGGACAGACAGACAGACAGACAGACATGACGAATCTATAAGGGTTCCGTTTTTTACCATTTGGCTACGGAACCCTAAAAAGCGCTTGATAATAGTCAGAACATGTTTGTAATAATATATATTTATTAATAATTATTTCAAGGTACATATAGATATTTAGGTACACGGATTGTAGGAAATAATTTACAATAAGTAAATAAATTAAGTTATTGGCAAGGATCATGTGTAGGTTTAATAATCAAAATTTTAAATTTTAGCTATAGTTTGTTTGAATGGTTCTGTCTATAATAAGGTACGAATTAAATGTTATTTTTTTATTAAGTAAAATTTTTAAAATATTTTATAGGTGGTCCGCGCATCTGTGCTTAACCTCACTAATTACTTACGAGTCGATAAGAGTAACAGGCTATAATAATAGATAATAATATCACTTTATTACGGACAACAAATATCCATCTGTGTGTTGTGTGTCCAATTCTACCTTAAAACTTGCTTTAATAACACAAAATAAGAATATATATATAGTTTATAGTGCCTGAAGCAGGTTAAGCAGAGAACATACTCTAAGTGGACCAAATCCCATGCTCATGCCCGCTTGAGTATGTTTCGCCGGACAGTCTCAACTGGGTCGTGTTGAAACCGGTAGTAGATGAACCCACTGAGTTTGTTTCGCTGGGTCTTCTCAGTTGGGGCGCATTGGATCCGGTGGTAGCATTAAAGCGCGACCGTCGTTATTAGCACAAGGTCCGCCATAATAATAATACCTTAATATAGACAGAACCATTCAGACAATATGTAGTAAAAATATAGCTAAAACTATAAATTTTGGTAATTAAACTTAAACATAATCTCTTTGACAATAACTTAATACAAGCTTGCGAAATATCATTGCTATTATAAAATAAATGTACCTAAATATCTATGTAACTAGAAATAATAATGTATCCAACTATATTACTATAAACATGTTCTGAATATTTAAAAGCGCTTTTTTAAAGTCTACGTGAATAAAAACCTTTTTTATTTTATTTTAACGACCAAGTAGGAGATAATTCCTAATTGACCATTCTCCATCCACAAAATCACACTCATTATATAAAGGCGAAAGTTTGTGAATGTGTGAGTGTGTATGTTTGTTACTTCTTCACGGATAAATGGCTGGAGCGATTTTAATAAAATTTACCATGGAGTTAGCTAACACCCTGGATTAACACAAAGGTTATAATTTATAAAGTTTAAGGCGGGTAAAACCGCGCGGCACAGCTATTGGTGAATAAGGGCTTTCCGCCTCCCACTATCTATGTTATACTTTGTATAATTTCTCTGAGTGTAGGTAGGTGTTCTATGTGTACGTGAATAGCATAATTATACATATATATCCAGTGCGAGTGTCGTTATTTAAAAATAAACACAAGCTTGGTCTTATAAATAACCAGAGGTGACAAGGGATTACAATGCAATGATTTGTATTCTCTATAATGAGAACATAAATGATTGTATTATATATATGTTTGTTGCTAATTACTATTCGATTCGTGTAGTTCGTGGTGGAGAAGATATGAATCAAAGTTCTTTGACTGTACAAGTCCATGCTACGTCAACAGCCCTTCCGGGATACGTAATAAAGACATTGCGAAGGTCAGAGTGTATCTAAAAATATAACACGTATTTTTTAAGATATTATTATTGACTTTACCTTATGTTCGTTTTGAATTATAATTTTAATTAATTTATATATCATACTAGCTGTGCCCCGCGGTAAAGTAAATTACAGCCTCTATATTTCAGACATAAACTATAAAAATTATAGCCTATGTGTTATTCGGACATATTAGCTATATTAGGTACTACGAAGTTTTATCAAAATACGTTGCTTAGTTATTTCGTGAAAGAGTAACAAACTTAGTTACATACATCCATACTTAAAAACTTTCGCATTTATAATATTTGTAGGATTGGCTTACGGCTAATGTCAGACTTATTACAAACTTACATGTACTAAGTATCTCATTTTAAGTAAATCATGTTCTTATGCGAATTAAGGTCTATAAACTAATAAAAGCTTTCACCGACACCACGTCGACTGTTAAGGATATTGAAAGAAGCCTATCCACTTATGAAACTGAACGGATTAAAGAAATGGTGGTGAAATACAAAACATATTTTATTGGCTAATCAGCTGATCGACATGTTTGTATGGAAATAATATATTTTTCATGTGTTTTGCAATTTTGTGTTATACATAATATTCAGTTTCATAGGTAAATTAGGTTACTTTAGTTTCGGCTACTATTTTTGTTACACGTTCTATATCTATATATATATAAAAGGAGAAGCTGACTGACCGACTGACATATCAACGCAGGGTCTAAACTATAGGGGTTAGAAACTTGAAATTTTGCACAGGGGGTCCTTTTATAGCGTAGGGGAGCACTAAGAAAGGATTTTTGGAAATTCATCCCCTAAGGGGGTAAAATAGGAAATAAAAATTTGTATGAATATCCGTCACTTTTGAAGTTAAAGGCATGAAAATTGGTATTTGGCCTTTCAGTTAGGTTTTCTGGAAATTTCACCCCTAAAGGTGTAAATTAGGGGATTTATGACATTTTCGAAGTAAGTTTAGCGCGGGTGAAGCCGCGTGGCACAGCTAGTGTACTTTTAGTGTAATTTTTGTTATTATCATGATAACGCTAAAGACCAATTAAAATGAATGATGTTCAAATTTTGTAACCATTATTCTTTAGTAGCTACTTAATCTTCACACGAACATAATACATATCAGGGTTTATTATACCAAATTACCGCTTACATACCTACAAAAAAAAATAACAAAGACCTAATCCATCAAAAGAAACATGATAATTATGATGTAATATTTATTTTATTATTTGGAGATTATATATCCAGTTGAATAATCGTTATCTATACATATAATAAAATCGTAGGAAAGTCAAAACTGTACATTGAATATTTTTTTAAAGTATACTTGCGGCGTGATCTACAATCGATATCGAAGCCAAAAATATAGTTTTTCGAATTTTTGTCTGTTTATCTGTTTGTCTGTATGTATGTCCGGGCTAAACTCAAAAAGCACTGCATGGATTTATTTCAAATTTTGCAAGAATATTACTAAGAGGTCGGGTCAACATATAGGCTACATATTATCACGCTATTACCTAAGGAGGAGGAGCTGTGATAATATTTAAAGTTTAACGTGGGTAAAACCGCGGGGCACATCTAGTAAATGAATAAATATCTTGGGACAATAAACATACTGCCAACCAACTTATCCCAAACTAGGCAGAGCCTGAACTGTGGTAAACTGACAACTGATAATCATACTTATATATTTCTAAATACATACATCCCACTAATATTATGAATGCGAAAGTTTGTGAGAATGGATGGATGTATATAATAATAATTAATAATAATAATATATAGGGACAATGTCACACAGATCATCCTAGCCCCAAACTAAGCAAAGCTTGTACTATGGGTACCAGGCGACGATATACATACTTATATAGATAGATAAATACTTAAATACATAGAAAACATCCATGACTCAGAAACAAATATTCGTGCTCATGACACAAATATTTGCACTTACCGGCATTCGAACCCAGGACCACCAGCTTCGTAGGCAGGAGCACTATCAACTAGGCTACGGTGACCGTCTGTTATCTGTATGGATGTTTGTTAGTCTTTCACGCAAAATCTACCCAACGGATTTTGATGAAACTTTGTAGTAATATACATAGATATGTAATATACATACATCCGAATAACACATAGGCTATCACACTACTATTATAAAGGCGAAAGTTTGTGAGTGTATATGTTTGTTACTTCTCCACGGCTAAACGGCTGAAGCGTTTTTAATAAAATTTGGTATGGAGATAGCTGACACCCTGGATTAACACATAGGCTATAATTTATAAAGTTTAATGCGGGTAAAAACCGCCGGACACAGCTAGTAATTTATGAAAGTACATAGGGTGTCAGCTAACTCCATACCAAATTTTATTAAAATCGATCCAGCCGTTTAGACGTGAAGAAGTAACAAACATACACAGTCACACACTCGCAAACTTTCGCGTTTATAATATTAGTGTGATAAATTACAATCAATTTAAGACTTTTGGGGTCGAAATGTTACGGCCGATCGGACACGGATACTATACTAAGGCGGCTCAGGTGAAGAGTCCAGTGGACTGGATCGGACTTACTTATTTGAACTCTTTTGGGCAGTTAAAAAATCAAAAAGAAACACTTTACGGTCACGTGAAGCATTCTTTATCATTACGTATTAATTATTAATCTAGTAAGATTTAGATCGTATTATAGAAATGTAAACTATTCCACTTTTGTTTTTCATTATCTTCTAATTTATTCATACACAGATAAAATTAATTCGATAAAACTTATTTGTCAAAATTAATTTTAATTCATCAAGTGTGTTTTATCGGATTATGGAATATCTTGGCCAAATTATTATTTCCGCAGTATTAATGTGTTTCGTTATTCTGTGTTAAAATCGATAAATTTTAAACGACACCGATTACATAAAATTTAGCTCAAAATTCACCCGCAGACAACGAAGTCCTGGGTTCAAATCCCGGGTCGAACCAAAAGTTTTTGGGACTTTTCTGTAAAAAGGAAAAATTTTCGGCATCAGCACGAAGTCTGGGAGTTGGCGGTATTATACCCCCGAGCCTCGGAGAGCACGTAAAACGACCTCTTTCCGGTCGTGTCGCTAGGCGTCCCATCGGATCATGAGAGTAATGGAATAGAAAACCTGTGATCCTGCGCACACATTTGAGCACTATAATATGTCCCGCGCAGATGGCTGGCCGATGAGCCTGGCCGCCGTGGCCGAAATTCGGCTTGGAGGACATTATTTATTTTTATTAAATATTACTAATTAGTTAACTTGTGGGTAGTTGTAAGTTTAGAAACAACTAAGTAATAACTGACGTCAGCCTGTGCGAGATTAGAATGGCTCTCGAACAGTTTAAGAACAACAAGGCGCCTGGTGATGATGGAATTACGGCAGAGCTTCTGAAGGCGGGTGGTACACCAATCCTACGGGCCCTTCAGAAGTTATTTAACTCCGTCATACTAGAAGGTCAAACGCCAAAAGCATGGCACAGGGGTGTGGTGGTGCTCTTCTTCAAAAAGGGCGATAAAACCCTCTTGAAGAATTACATACCCATCACACTGCTGAGCCATGTTTACAAGTTGTTTTCGAGGGTCATTACGAATCGTCTCGCACGCAGGTTTGACGACTTCCAGCCTCCCGAACAAGCCGGTTTCCGTAAAGACTTTAGTACCATAGACCACATACATACGCTGCGGCAGGTTATACAGAAGACCGAAGAGTATAACCAGCCATTATGCTTAGCGTTTGTGGACTATGAGAAAGCCTTCGATTCGATCGAAACTTGGGCCGTACTGAGGTCTCTCCAAAGGTGCCAAATCGAATACCGGTACATCGAGGTGTTAAAGTGTTTGTACGAAAACGCCACTATGTCAGTGCGACTCCAGGACCAGAACTCGAAACCTATCCACTTGCAGCGAGGTGTGAGACAGGGAGATGTTATATCTCCGAAACTGTTCACCGCTGCATTGGAAGATGTCTTCAAGCTTCTGGACTGGAAAGGCTTTGGCATCAATGTCAATGGCGAGTACATCACCCACCTTCGATTTGCCGACGATATAGTAGTCATGGCTGAGACCCTTGACGACCTCGGTACAATGCTCGATGGCCTCAGCAGAGTCTCTCAACAAGTGGGTCTAAAAATGAACATGGATAAGACGAAAATTATGTCAAACATCCATGTTGCACCCACTCTAGTTAAGGTTGGAGACTCTGCACTCGAAGTTGTAGAGAACTATATTTACCTAGGACAGACCATCCAACTAGGTAGGTCCAACTTCGAGAAGGAGGTCAATCGTAGAATCCAACTCGGCTGGGCAGCGTTCGGGAAGCTACGTAATATCTTCTCGTCCCAAATACCGCAGTGTCTCAAGGCGAAAGTCTTCGACCAGTGTGTGTTGCCAGTGATGACTTACGGAACAGAGACGTGGTCGCTAACTATGGGCCTTATCAGGCGGCTCAAGGTCACCCAAAGAGCAATGGAAAGGGCTATGCTTGGAGTTTCCCTGCGAGATCGAATCAGAAATGATGAGATCCGCAGGCGAACCAAAGTCACCGACATAGCCCTAAGAATGGCCAAGCTGAAGTGGCAGTGGGCAGGGCACATAGCTCGTAGAGCCGACGGCCGCTGGGGCAGAAAGGTTCTCGAGTGGCGACCACGAACCGGAAGACGCAGCGTGGGCAGGCCCCCTACAAGATGGACCGATGATCTTGTGCGGGTCGCTGGAAATCGCTGGATGCGGATAGCGCAAGACCGGCAATTGTGGAGATCTTTGGGGGAGGCCTTTGTCCAGCAGTGGACGTCTTTCGGCTGATATGATGATGATGATGATGAAGTAATAACTATCTTTGTGACTCTCTAGAGGAGCCATACTCAAACTTTTTTTTATACGGGCCACAAACACGTTACAGTCATGTTGTCGAGAGCCGCAAGCAAAAATTATATAGGCCTTAATTAAAACGTGATTACCAGTTAACGATGTACTTACTTTATTAATGAAAAGAATTGTGACTTGAGATGGGCCAGTAACAAAGGTTAAGTATAGGGGCTCAAGATTATAATGTCTATTATTTGACGGTCACCATAGCCTAGTTGGTAGTGCTCCTTCCTACGAAGCTGGTGGTCCTAGGTTCGAATCCCGGTAAGTGCAAATATTTGTGAGATGAACACGAATATTTGTTTCTGAGTCATGGATGTTTTCTATGTATATAAGTATGTATATCGTCGCCTGGTACCCATAGTACAAGAGTTGCTTAGTTTGGGGCTAGGATGATCTGTGTGTGTGACATTGTCCCAAGATATTATTATAATTAACTAAAAGCCGGATCGATAACCTATTGCGTCCTCCAAAAGGCGATGACGGTCAGAAAGTAAACCACTTCGATAGCCCTTCTATACACTCACAACGAGTTTAACCTTGCCGATAGTTTACGGAAATTAAGGTTCCTACTCATTTAAGCGCTATGACTATAGATAGCAACCATAAGCACCTTACGTCACTTCTCGTCTTGTATATGGCTACTACTGAGATCAGCTGTAATTTCGTATTCGTCATTATCAAGTTCTAAAAATGATACCTTTAGGACATTTACTTTTTTTAATAAAAATAATAATGTCCTCCTAGCCGATTTTGGAGTCTAGGGACATATTGTAGTGCACAAGTGTGTGCGCAAACATAGGGGCACTTTCTATTCCATGACTCTTGCGATCTCTCACGGAACGACTAGCGACACGACCGGAAAGAGGTCAGGACCGACTACTGATACTAAGAAATTTTTCTTTTTATGGAAAAATCCCAAAATCACGTTTGGCCCGACCCGGAATTTGAACCCAGGGACTCGTTATCTGCGGATGAACACGTTACATCTAGACTAAGGTTACTGTAAACTTTATGAAAAAGATATTTCTTTTTCATAAAGTTTACAGTAACCTCTTAGTTTCAAGCGGTCTGAACACATATTTGGCCACTCGCTATTATTAGTCTAGCGCTTTTTAAAGTCTACGTGAATAAAAGCCTTTTTTTAGGATACAATACAAAATAGGTACAAAAATTAAAAAAAAAAAGTAATTTAACAATTTTTCAGGGATTTTACTGCGTTTTAACCGATTATTTCCGGAAAATTTGATGAGAAATATCTCATTAAATTTTCCGGAAATAATCGGTTTATCAGCTATTTTTTTCAGCAGCAGCAAAACTTCAATCAGTTCAATTTGTACTAAACAATCCTGTTGACGAAATTTGTAGAGATAATACGCGCTACGCTTCGTGTTACGATCGTGCGACCTTTGTAGCGATCGCGGCCGACAAGGTCAGGGGCAGAACTAAACGCAGTAAAATCCCTGAATAATTGTTAAATTAATTTATTTTTTATTTTTGTACCTATTTTGTATTGTATCCTAAAAAAAGGCTTTTATTCATGTAGACTTTAAAAAGCGCTTGTAAGTAGTCAGAACATGTTTGTAGTTATATACTAGTAGTTAATAAAACATAATTATTTCTAGGTACAAATACATATTTAAGTACAAGGACTGTATGAAAGAATTTCGATATATTATTTAATTTATGATTTAGTTAACTACTCTTAAGTTTTTGCCAAGCTTATATATATTTTTATTTGTTAATATCTAAAACTTTAAAATTTGATAATTAAACCTACATAATATATGGTTTAATTATCGAATTTTAAAGTTTTTAACGTTTGTTTTTGAAATGTTTATTTATTGCTGCAAACCGCGGTGTATTATTCTGGTCTATGGTTTATGTAGGGTTAATCTATCTTCGTTTAAAATACATTAAAATCTGTTCATACGCTTTTGAGAGATTGTGTAAACATCTTACTTTCATCATCACACATTACAACCATTCACATTTATAATACTCGGCGCAATTTTGCAATTTACTGTTAATATAGGGTTAAAACATTAAAGCTCGTTATTCAAAAATTGCTAAAAGGGAGTTGGATAACATTAGGAATTGAGATTGGCTATTCCAAATTCAAAACAAAATCTGAAAAATAAACTCCTACGTATCTGAAGTTTTCGTTCTTGCTATTTGGCGCAAAAGTAGATCTAAATGCAGTTAAGACGTTACAAAGGTATTGCGGTATTTGTTTCATGGTTTCTAAAACTGGATGGCTATAGGTACTTACAGAAATCAGCGGGATTATGGTACGGTGGGCACTGTAATCCTGCACTGCTAAGAGCTGGGACCAGATTCCCTCTTGGTCCTTGGTACAGCGTCCTTCCCCCTTCTAGACAGTACACTGAGTCAATTTTCTCGAAGAGGAGAGCGGAAGGCTGGTGGATCGTTGCAATGAGGGTTCTCCCACCTCTGGCCAGTGCATTTAGTAAAGCTATTAATGATGCTGAAGCCGATGAGTCTAGACCACTGAAACAAAAGACAATCTTCATTAATTCTCTTGCTGTGTTGTGATAACGGCAAATTTCACAACCCCATGGCATCTAGTGATGTATGAGGGGGGGGGGGGGGCGTACAAGACTTCACGAAGGAATATCTACCAGTGATTGAGCAGCAGAGTCTGACCATCAACTGCGATCGCCAAACCATCTGCCAAGCATTGTAATTATGGCATATCATCAAATGATGATTAACTCAGTTTCGCTGGATACAAGCGCAAGACCGACCATTCTGTAGATCATTGGGAAAGGTTTTTGTCCAGTAGTGGATAGTGTTAGGTTGACATGAATGTCATGAAGAATTCTTTTATTCCGTCAGTTTTACGCAAGAAGGGTCGGATAAAAACCTAAATCAAAATTTATCAAATTCTAATACATAAAAAAACGTTTTACTTGGACTTATAGCAAACAGCCAGTACCTATTTTTCAATTTCTCTATAGAATTTTTAACGAGCATAATCGCAAGTATATTTTTAGCCTTAAACCGCAACAACACAACTGTTAAAAGCAAAACATGAGGCAAAATAAAGAAGTCCACCTCAAATTATCTTGATTGCGATGTTTTTAGAAATCTCGGAATACATTGTTCCGTTCAGGACATGACCTTCGTCATATCCTTCATGGACAAAGTCATGAACAATAATTACGCACACGAGTGGCAATGGTTGTTGAAACTGTTATCTAAACAAAACATGTATGAACTCTTATCATGTTCGTGTGGCAGGAAATAAACTATCATTTGCAGATTTTTGCACTAACGTATTTATTTCATACATTTTTTCACTAGTACCTACCAATGTTCCAGTCTTCATTTAGAAGTTATTGTAATCGCTAAATACTTATGAGAATATGAGAAAAATAAAATACTATTTATTTAGGCGAAAAGAAGAAAATAGTGAAAACTGAACATTTTGGAATATTAGTCGAACAAAAGGAGCGATGTACAGACGCCAGCACATCAAGCTCTCCCGAACTGTCAAATTTCCCCAATTTAAATTGAACCTTATGCTGTTGTGATAAAGTTGAAAATCTATAAAAGAAATTTGACAGATTGAGGTAACTAGATGTGCTGGCTTCTGTACATTTAAAAAAAAATCTCCGAGTTTTAATATATCTCTATAATCAATCTATCTAATCTCAGGCCTCAATTTCAATTGTGAAAATAATCTGTACCTATCATGATTTGGCCTCTTTTTGCAAAAAACAAGTTTTATTGAATTAGATCCAGTTGTGCATTTAAGACTTCACCCGGGGCTGTAGAGAGGGCGCCAGTGGTTAATAAGCAATCTGTCCATAGAAGGTTGTTGACAGTTTGATTTGAGTTGTCTTTTGTGGTATGATCGAAGACATATGTTGCAGTTTGCCTCACGGCTGTGGTTTATAGAAAAAGTGCAATCTTGGGTTTGAGGCCCCATCCTGCTGCTGCCATTCGACAATAAATCTATATAGCCGTTTTGGCACTTTTGTATTCTTTATTGAGATTATTATTGCATGTTAAGTTTTGGTTTAAGTAAACCCCCTTTTTTAGGCGGGGGGAATGCCTACGCAAGCGTGCGCAAGTGTCTGCGGGTTATGGGTATGTCGGACTCGCATTGAATAAACCTAACCTGCCGTGTGGTGCCTCTTGGCGCCTGATGGGAGGAGCTCCGGGAACGCGGGTATGCAATGCTGCTCCGGTGCTTAAAGTAAACCCTAAGTATTTTACGTCACTTGAGAAAGGTAGGTAGGTACAGATTAGCCGTTTAGGTTTCGATTTATCACCGTTTTCACTGCGATCTTATATACGAGGTTAAAGTGCTAATCTGGGCTGTATAATGTTTCCATCATAGTGGTCTCAAGTCTTATCAGTTAAGTCGTGCCAAATTAAGGTTGTTCAGAAACAATTGTAATAGCGATACATACACTGACACATTTCATTCTATAAACCACCAATTAACCTCTGTTTTATTCGCCTACATTTCTCATCTAATGATCATTTGCCCGAATCATATCACATTTAGTGATAAGGTCACCATTTGTACTATTTGTCGTGCTATTCCATTATCTGTACCATAGTCATATTTCTAGGGTGAAATAAAGAGTAAAATCCTACTGATATTATAAATGCGAATGTTTGTGAGTATGGATGAATGGATGTGTCGATGTTTGTTACTCTTTCACGCAAAAACAACCAAACGGATTTTGACAAAACTTTTTAACAATATAGCTTATATATCCGAATAACACATAGGCTATTAATTATGTTTAGCGCGGGTAAAACCGCAGAGCACAGCTAGAAAGTAAATAAATATCACACAGAGCCATAATCAATGCATGTACTATGGATACAAGATAACGGATAGAAATCTTACCCACTTGTTTGTAAATATATACACATAGTACACTGAAGGCACCCTGACCGAGACAAATACACATATAGTAAGCACTAGTATTAGTCTTATGCGAGGATCGAACCCGCAACCTTTAGATCAGAAGGCAGAGACACTACTAAGTCACATCGTTTGTCTATTTATCCATCTATCTATAGTACTTGTTTTTTGTCATTGGGCGGCAAACGAGCCAGTGGGTCACCTGATGGTAAATTATCACTGCCGGCCATGGACACTCGCAACATCAGAGGAGTTACGGGTGCGTTGCCGGCCTTTAAAAGAGTCAGCAAACAAGTGTTGCTGACCCTCCGCCCACCCCCCACAGCTAATGAATAACAAAATAACAATTTTCAATAAAATTTATTACACTCTCGTGTTTTGCGATAACATTTCCGATTTATTATCGGCTGTGTTGCTGAATGTACACATCTGTAATAAAATTTCCGTTGCCTTGTTTTTCCTTATCATTAAATTATGTAACACAATCTATATAACAACTTAATTACTCCCACAATTTTATTTTATCGATAACGATACAATCGATCTGATAAGTCAAATTTATGATTAAGTCAATGATACGATAATAATAAACCCACAATTATAATAAAGTACCATAACTTCATTAATTTCTACGTGATTAGTGAAAAAAAATGGAAGTTTTTTTGCGTATAATCCTTTCGTACTTGACCGACTTTGGAGACAAACAATACGCCATTGTTTAGTATAGCAAATGGCATATCTCAGCTAAGATCTCTTGGTTGACGTCATGTTCTATATTGTTCCAATTATGAGTAACAAACTGATAAGAATCGGCCATCCAAAATTGTCGAATGTGCGTATTGCGAGCATGTTATGGGTATAATATTTATAACATACACGCACATAGAGCGTGTAGATAAAGCAATGAAGTTAAGCTAATAACTTGTAAGTATTTAGTCATATTCTTATCTTAACAATATTTAACCTGTTGGCGTGGTTGGTAACGCAAGGCTAATTTATCTAATAATTAAGAGAGGGTCCCCATCCAAAATAAATCTTTGTGGGATGAGCACGATTATATTTTCTACTAGCTGTGCCCCGTGGTTTTACCTGCGGTAAACTTTATAAATTATTATAGCACGTGTTAATCTAGGGTGCCAGCTAACTCCATACCAAATTTTATTTAAAGCGCTTCAGCCCTTTAGACGTGACGAAATAACAAACATACACACTCACAAACTTTCGCCTTTATAATATTAATGTGATTAGTAGGAAGTAGGATAAGTTTATCAGTTGTCTGGTTGCCACAGTACAGGCTCTGCTTAGTTGGGGATAAGATGGCCGTGTTAGTTGTCAAAAGATGTTTATTTATTAGTATAATTACCGCTACTGACACAAGATGGACCGATCATCGCTGGATGCGGGTAGTGGTAGCGGCTAGGCAATTGTGGAGAAGTTTAGTGAAGGCCTTAGTCCATCAGTAGGTGTCTTTCGGCTGATATGATAACTACCGCTGCTTTTCATGACAAAAATACCCCAATGCGTCACGTATTACGGGATACTACTCCATTTGTTTGGCGTGGTTCACGCCGCAGGTCGTGGGTTCGATTCCCACCCAGGACAGATATTTGTGTGCACGAACATGTCTTTTTATCCTGAGACTGGGTGTATTTATCTATATTTTTTATATTTATTTATAAGGTACAAGGTAATCTTAAGAAATAGAACTGTGTCCCACAAAACAGTATAGACTATTTGACTGTGGGATCAAGATAAAATAATCTTTATACTAAAATTATTACGTTATCTTACGGTGGTAATGTCTAGCAGCTCGTCAGCTCTATATTTAATTTATTTTTCTTCTCAAATATTTAATTTATTTCTTTCAAGGTAGGGTACCTAATAGATATTTATGCAACTTTATTTTAAATTTAGATTTACTCATTTCTTCTCTGATGTCTTTAGGTACACTATTAAGTACGTATGGAATACGTTTTTTTATAGTTCTATATCCATAAACATTTTTAACGTTCGAAACAATGAATTTCCTTGAGCTCATTGGCCTTGTAGTTTATTTGTTAATTACTTTCCTAAGCGATGAATTATGCTCCTGTTTGCCATGGTTGTTTCTTGCAAGGAGGTTGAAGGTTGTAAGTAGGTACTACGTAGTACTAAGTAGTTTACGGGTAATAAGGGTAAGGGTGTCCATTAGTTAGAAATGTTGAATAGCTGGTAGTAGTTTTCTTCACATTTTTTTTATTTGTCTTTTTTATCTACAAGGAGTTTTAAGAATCTGACTTGTATATTTTCCAGTTTGTCGATGTATGATTTAAAGGTCCATAGCAATCAAATGTGTAATACTTATATATATAGCAGTTTTAATGTACATCGTAACCCGATAGCTTAAGTGATAAAGTTTACCGAGTATCACCCTTAGTTTACTGCATTAGAATCAAGTAGGAGCATTGGTAATTATCAATATGTCTCGGCGGTTGTACTTACTGAAATTTACTCTGTTAGATAAATTATTACGTTCAGCGGAAACATGTAGAATTTGCGAATAAAAAACACGTGACCAAGATACTGCTAGGTCAACCATATAGTGATAACTTTTAAATTATTCGTCCAAATTACTTAGAGTAAGAGACAAAGTTCATTAACATTGAAGACTGAAAGCGACTTATTCATCAATATTGATAAGAATTAGCTACATACTCTATAAATAATGGTAATTGTAATTTCTTTTTTATGCTGGATGGGTTTGCGCTTGACCACGATCTCACTTGATGGTAAGTGAAGATGTGGTCAAACGTGGACCGCGCGTACCCATAGTACCTGTTCACTCTAGCCATGAATAAACCCATGTTGTATGAGTCTGGGAAGACATGGTTCGGCAGGGTGTTCCAAAGCTTAGCCATGCGTATTATGAAAGTACGGCATAATGGGATGTCAACAACAAAGCGGTGGACACCTTTCCGACGCCTGGTAGTTTGATAAAAAAGGTGGAAGGAGCGATAAGTTCTTGAGCGCATTCTCAACGAAACAGTCTATAGAAAACCGATAAGCTTTAGATATCCAATTTAATGGCTTCCACATAAAAGGTAGATGCTGGATAAGTTAAATTTAATGTTATTGTTTATTATCTCACAATTATTTTGATTCATTAGATGACAACGGTTCTGAGCGTGCATTAGCCTATATAACACCCATCACAATGTAAGTAAAATACAAGATTATAAAAAAATCGAAAACAAAAAGCAAAAGAAGACGAAAATAGCAAGCTCGGAGTTTCTTTGTGGCTTTCTTCTCCGGGTCGTCCACCTAGGTCGCTAGAGAAAGCCGCAGGTTTGCTAGGGTAGGTTCCTCAGCGGCGAGGATCGCTTTGGCCCCTTAACGCGTGATCGGTGATCCCGTGCAAGTGATCACACCCTCACTAAGAATTCCGTATTTTTGCTTCAGCGGCCCCCTGAGATATGGCCCGAACCCCAAAAGGGTGGCCTCAAGTATTAGTCGTTTAAGTTAAGCTACTGGTTAAGAGCCTTCTGCGCTAGCCAACTGCTCATTGCCTTCAATTCTTTAATTTTAATACCTATAGTAGAACAAAATTTCAAAATAATAGATTAGTAACTTGTTATTTATTTAAGGATTTAAAAATGTTATGTAATAAAACAGACCGCACGGATGGACTAATTAATTTTTTGTAACTTTTATACTGTATTCGACTATGATTATGTACTGCATTGTGAGCTTGACAAGTACAAGTGTATGTTAATACACAAATGCTGAATAAATTTCATTATTTCATAATATAAGTAGAGTAGTGGATAAGTATAAGTGGATGCTGGGATATGATATCCCGGACTTTTATTTCAAACTGCTTAAGACAAACAATCGCTAGATACAGTATCTTCATGTAACTCTAACGGCTAAGTGCACGCCAAGATAGCCCTGAAAGGTCAGGAATTTTTCCTTTCCTTTCTTGATTTTTATCCTCCTCGAAAATATTTAAAAATCAATCTTTAACACACTGCTGTCTTGTTGTAAGAAATTGCAGTGGTTTATTTTCATAATGAGATGTAAGTTCATCAATCACCTTTTCTTCTTTTGTGAACAATGTCTCAGAATGTAATTTCAACTAATAATGTTCAACGCTTATCGATAATAATATATTAACATCCCAATACTAGATAATAAATTGATTTTACATTTAGTTAGTGTTTTGAACGCCACTGTACCTTGTAACAAACCGGGTGAAAAAGTAACTTGATTTAAATTTTTTAGTCGCATTAGGGGCTTTTACTTACCCAACCAATCCCCATGCTCGTAGCTAATCTCGTGTGAGATGTGAATTCAGAGAGAAATCAACGAAATGTTGTTAGCCCTTTGTCATTAAGATAGGCCCCTCTGTATAGTTATATTCTGTTGAACTTACGTGGTGGGCTCGTCTAGGAACATCAGTGAAGGGTCAGAGAGTAACTCCAGGGCGACTGCAAGTCTTCGTCTCTGACCTCCGGAGAGATCTCGGCAAAGCGTCTGTGCTGTTCCACTGAGACCTAGCAGAGCTAAGATCTCGTACACCTAGGAAAACAATTATTATTTAGAGAGTGTTTAATAGTTTTTTGTTGTTAAATTCAGGTGTTCTAATATTTTTAATTACTGACTTTTTTAATTTTAAATATTCATTATAAAAATTTGACTCATAGATTCGAATGAGATTAATGGCACATGTTTTGGGGTCCATGCCCGCGCTGAATAACTATTTAATTTTGATGTGCTTTGTGTGTGAATTGCATGTTTGTGAGTGTCCTGTATGCAATACAGGGATCTATTTTCATAAAGCCAGCATTACAATAATGTGTATTATGAATGTATATGCTTTACAGTGTTTAAATAAGGATAGCTAAATTTAGGTTTAGGTTTCTTATCAACAGCTTCTGCTGTTGATAAGAAACATAAACCTAAATCATCAATATCACGCGCTTCTGCGCGTGATATTCTAAAGGGGCCAAAACATTAAATAAAATTAGGTGTTTTTCTCTTTGTGAGAGAGGTAAACTATGATACAGTACCTCGTTACTGAATGCGGGGATAGTGAATATATGTTGTATTTAAACAATTCAAACTATATTAAACTCATAGGTTAAAAAATGTCTACTGAGTTTTATGAATTGAAATCCCGGGGTTAATAAAGATGGGCGAAATATCCAAAGGCAAGTTAAGTGATGTTTCCGTCTCTCTTTACCCTTGGATTCCACCCAGGTGTTGCACGTTATTGCAATCATCGGTCCATAAAAATTTAGCAACGCGCACAGTCCATACACCGAGAGAGTGGTATTTTGTCTCTTCGGAAGACACGTGAAGAGTCTGTGCCGCCAGACGCCTACATGACGGATTAAACAACCACTGCACTAAAACGACATGATACAAAGTAAGTGAAGTTTACAAACCTTTCCTTTCCTCTCATGAGGTGTAAAGTCAGCCAGTTTCAATGCAGCAGCCAGAGACATGGCTTCGTACACTGTCAGGTATTCTCGCAGATCGTCGTGCTGTCGGATGTACCGCGCTCCACCGCGACCTGTCGACTTCGATGCACAGCAACATACACCATTGACAGATATCTCGCCGGTTGCACCTTTGGTCCTGAGAAAAAACCGTAGTTCTCTTTAATCCCCGATAAAAAGGAGTAGTATCCCGTTAACGGGACGCATTGAGATATTTTTGGCATGAATAGCAGCGGTAATAATAATACTAATAAATAAATCTTTGACAACTTTTGGTTGTCAACTGTACTGCGATTAGATCCTTAACCAAGCAGAGCCTGTATTATGGCAACCAGAAAACTGATAAACAAACTTATATTATAAAAAAAATAATCGTGCTCATCACAAAAATATTTGTTTTGGATCCATTACATATGGGGATTTATTACATAGATTAGCCTTGCGTTAGTGCCAAGATACATAGAAACCAAGGATATAATGGACATGAAATATTTATCAGATACGATTTGGGGTATTATATCTGTTGGCTTCGGATACTTTCAATTACGGATTGTTTTTTAGTTTTAAATTGAGTTATTACAATTAAATTTGCACACGCTAATACAACTGTGCCAATAATAAAACAAACAGTGCATTATACAAAATTAAGAACTCTAAATCTACGTGCTTTATGGATATATTTGAATATTAATTAAATCTAAAAATAAAATGCAAATATGTACTTAAGTTCATGATTTGACTTGTCATTCGGTAATACTATCAGTCATATAATATTACTACTATAATACATACTTAAAAAAAACCGGCTAAGTGCGAGTCGGACTCGCCCAAGTTCAAGTTAAAGTTTATTTATTCATTAACAATTGAAATTGTGTTTGAATATACAATTAATCACAAATATAAAAACTAATACAACATAATGAAATAATAACCGAATTAAAAAAATAAAAAAACAAAAATAATAATTAAATAACACGAACAATTAGTAGACATTATGTCAATTAAAATATGGTAAATAATTAAAGTACCTACTACAATAAAATTAATAATGTGTAAAATGTCAATAATAAGGGCTCTAATTTATTATATTTATTAAAGATCGTCTACAGAATATAGAGATCTTTTGATGAGGTATGTCTTCACTTTTGTTTTAAACTCCCCGTGGTACCTATAGAGCGTTTTTTATTTCTATCGGGAGCTTGTTAAATATTGGAGGGTTCCGCAGCAGCAAGTATTTCCGTTGATTAAATGAAAGGTAAATTGCGGTTTACGATTTATGACGCATTAAAAAAAACTAATTACTAGATCTCGTTCAAACCAATTTTCGTTGTTAGTTTACATGGTAATGTAAATCATTTTTTTTTTCAGTTTGTCATTCTCTTATTTTAGAAGTTACAGGGGGGGGGGACACTCATTTTTCCACTTTGGAAGTGTCTTTCGCGCAAACTATTCAGTTTAAAAAAAATGATATTAATAGGAACCTCAATATCATTTTTGAAGACCTATCCATAGATACATGTATGGGTACGTAAAAAAAACAATTTTTGAGTTTCAGTTCTATGTATGGGGAACCCCCAAAATTATAATTCTTTTTCCATTTTGGTGTGAAAATCTTAATGCGGTTCACAGAATACATATACTTGCCAAGTTTCAATAGTACAGCTCTAGTAGTCAGACGAACAGACAGACAGACATGACGAATCTATAATGGTTCCGTTTTTTGCCATTTGGCTACGGAACCCTAAACATGCCAAAGAAAACTTATAATAAATTTAAAAAAAAACGAGTGTGCTTTAGACTCGTTTTATTTTTAAATTTATTATAAGTTTTCTTTGGGTTCCGTACCCAAAGGGTAAAACGGGACCCTATTACTAAGACTTTGCTGTCTGTCGGTCAGTCTATCCGTCTGTCACCAGGCTGTATCTCACTAACCATGATGGTTAGACAGTTGAAATTTTCACAGATGATATATTTCTGTTGCGCTATAACAACAAATACTAAAAAATAAAATAAAACCAATATTTAAGGGGGCTCTCATACGACAAACGTGAATGTTTTGCTCGTTTTTATAGATAATATAGTACGGAACCCTTCGTTCGCGAGTCCGATTCGCACTTGGCCGGTTTTGTTTTGTTTAGACCACACAAGTGAAGTAAAACTTAGATATACGAAACGTAACTGGCTTTGAGAGAAGGAGAGAAAGAAAATTTGTGCTCGTACCTCTCTCTCTGCCGCTTAAGTCATATACGAAACGTAACTCTCTCTCTTTATATCTTCACTAACTTATACCTCCCTCTCAACTTCCGTTCGCCTCACCGGATCTCACTTTTCGTAACACTCTCGTCAGATTCACCACCTTACTCCCCAAGTCAAGCATGTGTAAAGAAGCTTAACTTCAAAAACAACGAACAGACGCCAGCACATCAAGCTACCCCAATCTGTCAAATTTCCCAAATTGAAAGTGAACATAAGGTTCACGTTGCTTTTGTGATAAAGTTGGAAGATTGGGGTAGCTGGATGTGCTGGAGGCTGTACAACGTTAATTCGTTATGTATTATTTGAAATCTTCTTCAGTCTAATTGTAATCCCATAAAGAGTGACTATTTATTTAGACTAAGCTATATGAACTGAATTATGAATCATGCAGAGGAGGCACTCTGCTAGAGTGTGTTGTCTCGGTCCGGCATAGACAAAAACCTGTCGCTTACAACATGTCTCAATTAGACTACGCCGAAATAAATAGAAGCTGCATAATTAAATTTAGATTGTTATACACTTTTTTATATTGATAAATCGTATAATGTGTATTTTTGTTCAGACTCATACAATATTAATAGGTGGTAATTAAACTGGAATTTACAAGCTTGGTAAGACAAAACAAGATAAGATTTACCTTTATGCAAAGCATTCTCTGGTATTAGATATTAATTTATTTCAGACCAGGAATTGTCTTATTAAAACATATAGAATGGTTGCAATTGTGTATTCTACACGACTATACTATCTATATATTATTACATCTTATATCTAATATCATTCCATATTTTTCTAAGATGGTATAAAAAAGACGGGGTATCTTTAATACTGTCAAATAAAAGTAAGTCATATCAGAGTTGTTCCAGCTAACCAGTAGGCTTCTCACATGGCTACCATCTAATGATTACAGCCGGGACTAGGGTTACTATATCTTAGGTTTTGTCCGAGATATCAGGATTTTTAGACTGATTTCAGAATTGCAGCTGGATTTTGTTAATCTCAGGGTTTTGGAATATTCAATAAAATTCAGTTGCTGCGTCCTCCCTCCTCCCTACCACTTTGAGTGCGGTGTGTAACACGTGAGTTAGGTCCGCAGTGTATAAAAACGATAAAATTACTTTTTCTTACATTATTATATTAAGTAAGTATGTTTGAGAGAAAATCATCATTCACCTGGCAACCCTAGCCGGGACCGACAGTAATTAAATATTTTCCATAGACCACAGACCTAGGTGATATTCCAGGTGACAGCACGTTTAGTGCAGTAGGTTGAGGTACCAGCCTAGGTACTGTATGGGTGCCCTCGTTATTCGAGTGTAATCCCTGCACAAATCAACTATTTATAGCACAATTTCATTTTTGTGAGGTCCACTGTATTACACGGTTTTATTTCCCTATTGCAGGTGTTGTCTTTTAAAAACCAAAACTCAAAACACTAAATTTGACTGCAGTAACACGAAACTAAATTTCAAACCTAAACGTGCCCAGTATTTTTCATATGAACTGCGTAAGAAAGAAATGCAATATTAATAAAATTACTCTATTTGATGTAAGACAGAATCGGGACCAGTATTTAGATTAAAATCAGGACAGGAATTAGACACTGTCTGAGTATATATTGATTAATTAGCATAAAAAATAAATGTCTGGTTGTGAATTAACCTTTATTATATAACGCCTGTTGGTGGCCAGGGGCTCTACCGGCTAAGTCGCCGAACATCGATTTCTTAAATGGCGTTCAAATAAATTTAGGTTAAAAACTAATTTAGGTCAACATTGAAGAATTAAAGCCGATTCAACGGTTGATTAAGTCATTTTAACCTTTATTTATTTGCACGCCATTTAAGAAATCGATGTACGGCGACTTAGCCGTTAGAGCCCCAGGATTTGATTTGGGGGGAAGAGGGAGGGAGTATGATATAACGACCATTTTCTTAGAGCTCCGTACATAACCAATGAATTATTGATTCACTCCAACAACCAGTGGAAGACAAAGTTTTTATTTCTTTACGTCACAACTTGCCTACAGACAATACATACATACATTTACATATTTGTTCGACCTACGTAAAGTGAAATTCTTATTAACTGTATTGAAATGTCCAATTTTTATTACATTTCACACTTTGTATGTTGTATGATAATGTTCATATACAACATGTAACGTAATTAACGCACACCCTCAAACACCCCAATTAGAACATTATGTTGTAATAATAATACATACACTAAACTTTTTATTTAACATGTATATACATAGTTATTTACTAAATTAGTTTCTTGAAATAAAGTTTACTTTTCTTTATTTTGTGTTGAATGATGGAATTTGTATGAATACAAATAAAACTGTGATTTAAAAGTCTTATTACGTTGAGTTACGGTCTATTTCAATTTGTTTTGACTGTACAGGGTTAAAATAATGAGAATTTCCGTAGTTTTATTTATTTTGGAATTAAAAATGACCTATATCAAAAATGATATAAATCAATTCAGTAAACGATTCTGAACAAAATATTTTCGGGATGTGCGTTAATTAAGTTACATGTTGTATACATGACTAGCCGTATGGTTTCCGGCCCAGAAAGAATAACAGGGGTTCCCCATATCATTCCGTAGGTGTCGTAAATGGCGTCTAAAGGTCCAACCACACCAAAGGACCCGCAACGGCCCGCATCGAAACGAATTTTACAATCTTTAAACGAAATTAAATCTTGTATACAGTGTTTAAAGTTTATATTACCAAGTCAAGGGTAAACACAGCCGGTGACATGCCGCGACACGCGATCGGCTCCGTCCGCATGCGTTCGGATACCGGCGCATACGTTCGAATACCGCCGAATGCGCTCGGAGCCGTCCGCCTGCGTTCGGATTCCGCCGGGTGCGCTGGGGAAGGTAGTAGTATGCGACGACGCGACGTCCGGCCGGACGCGGTCGGATGCCGTCGCATTCGACCGTATCCGACCGCATCCGGTCGGATGCGGCGGCATCCGAACGCGTCCGTGCGGTGCGATACTGGCCGATGCGGGCCGTTTGGTGTGGTTGGACCTTAAGGGAAACACACCAGGTAGTCGGGCAGCAGCGCCACCTTGGTATATATATACATATAACTATATTAATCAGTTGTCGGGTTGCCATAATACGCGCTTTGCCTAGTTTATGCTCAGATGGTAGTGGGTTAGTTATCCTATGATTTGTATTATTTAGTAGACGGATTTACGTCAGACACAGAAAACAGGCTCAACATATTTAGATAACTAAATTTACACTATTTCCTCGTCAATCAATGTGTTTACGACATTAAATACTTACATAGATATTAACGTAACAGCTAAACGAATAAATGTAATAATTTGAACAGTCGCAAGTTTGAAGCTCCTGATGATACTTAAAATATATGCACGTGTGGCGGAGCGGCTAAGATAGTGGCCACGCCGCTTCGTGTCCCGGATTCGATACCCGCGCCCGACGACCTTTTGTGAAACCCATAAATAGTTGTTCGGAGTCTGGATGTAATTTGTGTCCGTCTATTATAAATGTTTGTAAAGTACCCCGCGACACAGGAATTACATACCCACCTGCGGGCCGGGCTTGTCTTTAAAAAATATATATTCCATTTAATGATTTTTAGACATTTAATTTATTTTTAATTTATATTTATACTAACATAGCTCTTTAAGATTAATTTACTAACAGTACTATGGAGGCTACTATCTGAAATAAATGTTTTTATTATTATTATTAAAAACATTTACCTACGCACCAACATAATAAATATTTTTTTCCAACAGTAGGACGTCGTTTTATTAGAAAATGATAAAAAAAAACAATTCGAATAATTCCTTAAAGCCATGTCAATCGCACATTTAATATAAGCCTATATTATTATGATAATTAATTAATAAAGCATAATAAGAGCTTTTGGCGGCCGCTTAATCATTTACTGATTTAAAAATCGGAAGGAGTCGAATTGTTTGCATAATACAATATTAATGAAAGTATTTTTAATTAAATTAAAGTTAGTTTTCTTATTAATATACATTGAAGAACGTTGTCAGAGGGACTTCAATTGCTTCCTCAATTTAATCCTACTAATATTATAAATGCGAACGTTTGTAAGTATGGATGGATGTTTGTTACTCTTGCACGCAAAAACTATCGACCGGATTTTGATGAAACTTTGTAGTAATAGGGCTATAATTAATAAAGTTTAACGCGGGTAAAACCGCGGGGCACAGTTAGTAGGATATAGAATAATACAATTGACAGTTTACTCTTAAAATGTCTCATACCTATCGAACTGCTTAATCTTCTTTTTACTTTGTTGCATGATACAAGCATCCGCATTGAACAAAAACTAACGCTTAATTAACAGATATAGATTGCCAATACTAATTTATTACATTAAATCGCATTACAGGTCAACCAATTTAAAGATTATGTTTTATTTTGAGATAAAAAATATATATCGCTTTAAATTAATTTCGTATATATAAAATAGCAAGATTTTTAGATGTATTTTCAGAGTAACTACCTAAAGATGTAATATACCACCCAGGTGACAGGCGACTGAAGTGATGATCCATGGTTAAAGTGAACCATTGAGGTATTGTACGTTGGTTGGCTAACGGCCATTAAGAATATCGTCACCCCATCTCACGCCGGGGAGGGAGTAGAAGTCGTCCCGAAGGAATATACAACATGTAACTTAATTAACGCACATCGTGAAAATAGTTTTATCAAAATCGTGTACTAAATCGATTTATATCATTACCATAAAGGTATTCTTTTTCCAAAATAATTTAAACTACGGAAATTATTGTCATATTAACCCTGCACAGTCAAAACGAAATTGAAATGGACTGTAAGTCAAAGTAATAAGACTTTTAAAATTATGGTTATTTTGTATTTATACAAATTCCATAATTTAATACAAAATAAAGAAAAATAAACTTAATTCCAAGAAACTAATTAAGTAAATAACAATGCAAATACATGTTAAATTGAAAATTCAGTGTATGTATTATGATTACTACATAATATTCTAATTGGGGTGTTTGAGGGTGTGCGTTAATTACGTTACATGTTGTACACCCGATAATGCGCAGTAGCGTTCTCCTGAGTACTATGACTATACTGCAATCGCCAAGCCTACCGCCAAGCGTGGCGATTATGCATGTCCCCCAAAGTATGGACACTACTCCACTGTGGAAATATTTTGGGGAGGCCTTTGTACAGCAGTGGAAGTCATTACGCTCACATGATGATGACGTTGAGGAAATAGACGTGTACTTCACCCATAAATATTCCCCCGACCTGTATTAGATACAGGTCCTGGTGACCTGTAATACAGGTTTTGTTAAAAACCTAAATCAGGCACCAGTCCCATTTTTATATAAAAAAAATAATATATAAATAAAAAAAATAAATAAATGCTAATTACTACTTTAAGCTTAGTATCGACAAATCATAAAATGTAATCCAAAACATACAGGTCATCAAAAAGTACCAAATCTAAAAGTTATTATTAGATTTTATTATCAGACTTTACACTTACGAATATCCGGCAAGAATGTTGAGGAGTGTAGTTTTGCCAGCTCCTGAAGGTCCCATGATAGCGGTCAGCTGTCCTGGCTTGAAGGATCCAGACACGTTTTTCAATATTTTCTTTTGATCTGCAACAAAAGGAATATATGTAAGTATATTGAATATTTTAGGACTTAGTAAGTTCTATGACGGCAATTTTAAAAGTTTATCAGGTTTTTCAGTCGGAATGCCTAGCTGGCTGAGGCCTCGAAGCTCCGATTTCAATGGTTTTTTGTTATCTTAAAACAAGTTTAATCTAAATAGTTAGTAACGACTTACTAGTTACATCTTCTTGGTTAAAACTGTTAGAAGAATACAGTATCATCAGTGTTTTTTTACATATTTCAACTAAATTATATTAAACGGTTGCCATAACCTATAGACATTGATGCTATAAATATTCTTTAGAAACCTTCTAAAATTATGTAAACCTACTTAGAAAGGTTTTCAATATGACTGTATTTTTGTTTTGTTTTGCGTATGTTACGCAATTTCTCCGTTGTTATGGACCAAATTTTGATATTAATAATAATAATAAATCTTTATTTCAATCTGAGTAACACACAGTACAGGTAAATATTGATAATATAGCAGGTACATACAATTAGGTGATAAAATTTTAAACTTGTGGGTTCTGGTTATTTTAGCGTTTAGCACAGGTTTTGCTTTTATAAGTACCAGCAAAAGGAAAACCTGTGCTATAAGTACCAGCAACCTTCCAATTTAGCTATTAAATGTTTACACAATTTTATTATTTTTAATCTGTAGAGAATACTTTCAGAACGGACTCATATAATATTAAATTTAATTAAAATTTGATTCAATCAGTTTGCTACAAAAAGTTGAATTGGTTTTATGTTTATTAGACATTAATTATTAGGAACTCTGCATACTAAAAACATTTGGGATACCCGTGTCAGGGGTTTTCCTTAATTATCTCAAAGCATGGAAGTTCTTCATCCTCATCATAATCATCATCATCCTCATATCATCCGGAAGAAGTCCACTGCTGGACAAAGGCCTCCCCCAAATATCTCTACAATTGCCGCTCTTGCGCTAACCGCATTCAGCGACTTCCAGCGACCATCACAACATCATTGGTCCATCTTGTAGGGGGCCTACCCACGCTGCGTCTTCCGGATCGTGGTCGCCACTGTGGTACTAAATACTATCTAAATAAGGGCAAGCCTTTTATACAACACTGCATGCCAGAGATTCGTCATCGATATATTTCAAACAAATGTCTCAAACTTAAAAAGGACTATGTGCAACAATGTCTTTGTTTACAGTAACCACATTATATTTATTATACAAAAATGCGTCATATTGTAATTAAATATCCTATGTTTTTATTATGTAGGTACTTTTGGTTTGGGAACGTAAAAAAGGGTTTTTAAAAACTAAAAATTAAAATTAATTAAAATAAAATAATACGTCTACACCGATTTGGAGGTGATTTAATAGTGGAATATAAAAGTAGCGGGCAGATACATCCGGCGAAGCAGAGACGGCTGTATCTGCATAAAAACAATTCTTAGAAGTTTATCCCTTAGTAGGCATAAACTATATTAGAGTACTAATCTAAGGCAGAGGGGCGAGGTGTATCCATAACTCCTCCCTCCTTAAGAGTAAAATTATCGGTTGAATCGATTTTAGATTTATTCCGATAATTTTGCTTAACACAAACAAATTTCAGTAATTTTAAACGAAACACATACAGTAAAAAGATAAGAAAAATACAAATGACTAAAACTACAGACACATATCCTAAATTTTCACTTAAACTGTAATCATTTCTTTCGTCTAAAACACTTTCAATCACTGCACTATTTTTTAACGAATGTTCCATATACTTCAACTCATCTAGGTTAGATTTTATTTTAGATTAGATTCCTTGCATGTTAAGTGCGCGTGCACTTGATATATTGATGTTCGTTGGTAACTGCGGTAGAGTTATCAAAGGGATGTTTTCCACCTCATCTGATTCTTCAATCACACGGTGTCCCATCCGAATTCCATTGATTTCAACATCACATGGCTCGTCGATAGTCATGATATATGTGCCAAAAATGGGCTGCTTCCGGATTTCGTTGCCACAATATTTTGTCAGTGTAGTCTTTACTCTGCTATATAGGACACAACTGTCAGAGTTGATTCTTTGCACCTTGACCTCTTCAAGTAGTATTAGGTGTTGCGTGCAGTAGGTGAGGTCATCCTCAAACTTCATCAGTTGTTCTATACAAGTACGTTCATAGTATAACGCTCGACTGTCTTCATTACATAAGAAGCTGGAACCAGCGGATAACAGGCGACATGGCTTTACAATCGGTAAGTAGTTTTCACCTTTCGCCAAAAGGTTAAGGTAAGGATATTTAGGGAAAATAGATAAGGTTTTGTTTTGGGATTCATGGAAAATTGGTAATGCATACATTTTAAAATAATCATATGTGGAGTTATCTATTAATGGTACTTCCATTATGAATACAATCTGATTATCTTTAATATATGATTTTATACAAATAGTTTCTTCTTATTTAATTTAATTACTCTCGGTTGGAGCATACACTAAGTTCTCTGATTTAGAAATTAATTTCATATGATATAATAATTCTGTGGAGTTTACAACAGATTGGTGTAATATAGACACCCTACTTAATGCTAAGGCTGTTTCAAGTTCACTTAGTCTAATAAATATCGTACGGAAGCTACTTGTGAGAATATTGACAATTCAAAAATACATGTTATAAAAATCCAATTGTCTTGTTTAGCATTTAAATTTCTTAATATTAATTCAAGCTTCTGTATGCGGTTATCTAATTTTATATTATTCTGATTAATAGTTTCCGATGTATTTATAAAGCTATCAAACATTTTAGAGACCAATGTTAGCCTTTTTGACATCATAATTTGATTATTGTTTAATTTTGAAATGAGTACATTGGTCAGTCTGTATGTCAGGATTTCCGTCAAGGTTTTGCAGACGAAGGGCCAGCGCCGGGATCGCTACCAGCAGTATGCTGCACCACCTGTGGAGGACGTTTGACGTTTTTAAGAGGGACTTTTGTTATCCTGTCTCCTATCTGTATGGGTATAGTATTCCTATCTGTTTCACCTACTACTTTTGATTTTATATATCTGGCCTTGTCCTTGCTCTTACGTTTGTTTATGTCTTTGGCAAATATAGTTTTTCCTTCGGGAAAATCAAATATTACTTCACCACCTCTCTTTTCGCGAATCTTTTCTTTAGTGCCTATCATCTTTTCCGTTAAATTCTCATAAAAAAATTTCGTCCGTCTTGCATGATCTTTAACTAGTTTTTGGAAATAACGTTTTTCAAATTCTACGTTATATGGACTTTCACTGTCTGTGTGTCCGAATACAATTTCGAATGGAGTAAGTTCAGTAACAGAATGAATAGAATGATTATATGCCATAACTGAATATGTCATGACCGATGCCGCATCGGTACATCGCTTTTCATATTTGGATAACCTGTAAATTTCGATGATTGTGGAATGGAACCGCTCAATAAGACCAATTGAGTTTGGATTATTCGGTGTACCGATATGAAGTTCTACTTAATGAAAATTTAAAAATTCTTTAATGAGTTCATTGTTAAATTCGGTTCCCGGATCCGAACTAATTTTTCTAGGAATACCGTAGCACGAAAAATATTTTAGTAAGGCTCTTATTACCTCTGGAGTTGATTTTCCTTGTATCTCTATTGCCTGTCCTAATTTGCTAAATGCATCAATAAGGGTCAAATAAGTTTTCCCTTCTATACTAAAAGTATCTATAAAAATCTCTTAAAATGGGGCATGTTGTGTCTGTGTTAACTGTAAAACGGGTTTAATAGGTTTTCTGTCGTATTTCATCTTCTGGCATGCTTCACACGCGTTTATAACTGCTGTAATTGTTTCTTGCATTCTATCCCAATAGTAACTTCTACGAATTCTAACTAATGTTTCCTTAATACCTCTGTGGCATGTCTTACCTTTATGATATTTTTCTATTACTGCTTTTTGTTCTTTCTCATCCTCAATAAAAATTACTCTTTCAGTGCACTCAAATAATTGGACCATATTCTTTTTGAAAAGTTCTATAACTAAATTGCTAAATAATTTTCGATGCTCTTTTTCTTCAAAATAGATAAAGTATTTAACCTTGGGTCTTACGTATTGCTTTAAAAATTCTTTTACTAAATCGGGATTATTTGTGGGTAAGAAAACCTCTAATACCTTTTGTTTTTCTCTTGATAAATTTTTAACTTGCATATCATTTTTAAACCATGAATATACTATAATTTGGTTAGGCTTTGTATCAATTGCCTCGTGTAAAATTGGTATTCCTGTTGATTCTAAATCTTGAGCTGAATGTATTGTCTGTGACCTACTGGATTCTGAGCTAACGGGGTAATTGGGACTAGACAAGTTTTCCGGCATAGGACTAGCTGTTAACGTTTCACTAGAGTCTGATATTGTTATCGTTGATGAGTCATTTCGTTTTGCTCTTTTTTCTGATGTTAACATTTCTATTTCTGTAACTACGTCGTCTAAATGTTTCTTTAGCTTTTGGTCTTTTTCATCGATGTTTACTACCATAGACTGATCCTCGTTGTCTGAACTTAAGGCATTTACTTTAATTCTAGATAAGGCATCCGCATTGGTATTTTGTTTTCCATTTTTGTGAATAATTTCAAAATTATAATCTTGCAAACGCAATCTCCATCGCGTAAGCTTGCTACTGGGGTCTTTTAATGATTGTAACCATGTCAATGGACGATGGTCGGTATAAATAGTAAATTTCCGACCGTACAGGTAGGGCCTGAAGTGTTTAACCGCCCAAATGATTGCAAGTAATTCTCGCTCGATTGTACTATACCGTGATTCGGTATCACTTAATGTACGGCTGGCATATGCCACAGGTTTGTCGTTACCAATCTGTCCTTGAGAAAGTACTGCGCCTAGCGCTACGTTTGATGCGTCAGTGGTCAGTTTAAAAGTTTTGTCAAAGTCAGGGTATTGTAACAGAGGGGCGTGTGTTAAAAGTTCTTTGCATTTTTTAAAAGAGTTAATGTAATTTTGGTCAATTACAATGCGATTACGTTTCTTTAAGCAGGCTGTTAACGGTTGTGTTACCTTTGCGAAGTCTTTAATAAAACGTCTATAAAAGCCAATAAGTCCAAGAAAACTCTTTATCTCCCTCGTAGTTTTGGGTAAAGGGTATCTCAGTACAGCATTTATTTTGTCGTCATTAGGTCTAAGTCCGTCTTTAGTAATAGTGTGTCCAAGGTAAAGCACTTCTTTCCTGAGAAATTTGGATTTGTCAAGTTGTATTTTTAGGTTAGTCTCTCTAATTCTGTCAAAGATAGTTTGTAGCTTATATATGTGTTCTTCTAGGCTGTTAGAGTAGATAATAATGTCGTCTAAGTATACCATACAATGGATTCCTTGAAGTCCACGTAAAACGTTGTCTATTGTTCTCTGAAAGGTTGCGGGCGCTGTTTTTAAACCGAATGGCATTCTTAAATATTCAAAATGTCCATTTTGTGTGCTAAAAGCAGTCTTCTGTCTATCCTGTTCTTCTACTTCTATCTGATGGTATCCACTAGCCAAGTCAAGTGTGCTAAAGTAAGTACTTTTTCCAAGTTTGTCAAATAGGTCAGTAATGTTGGGTAAAGGGTATTTGTCGTCAATCGTTATGTCGTTTAGTCGTCTGTAGTCTATTACCATTCTATACTTCACTTGATGACTAGATGCATCTGTCTTTTTAGGCACGAGATGCACAGGTGCACTCCATGGTGAATGGGATTCTCGGATTACATTGTCTTTTAATAGTTTTTCAACCTGTTTATTAATTTCACCTTGTATAAATGGAGATTGTCTGTATGGTTTTACATATATGGGGTCTTCGTTCTGAGTACGTATGCGGTGTTTAACTTGATTTGTAAAAGATAAGGGAATTTGATCGCAGTAAAATATGTCTTTATACTCGCGACAGAGCTGTAATATTTTTTGGTGTTCTTCGTCATTGGTGTGGTCGAGTCGTAATTTAGATAAATTTTCGTCAAGAAGTCTATTCGTGTCTATGTCAGTATCAGATTTTGTAAAGTTAATCGGAATTTCGGTATTATGGAATTCAGTAACTGAAAAAGGTTGCGTAATGGTTAATCGTTTTGGTTCATCTAAGGTATTTTGGATAACTGTTAAAGCATAGCCGTTTGTACAATTTACTATGGCACTAGGCATTCTGAGGCCTGGCGCAAATTCTTGATAGTCAAGGATAGCTTGACCTGAGTGTTGATCGGTGGGCAATTTAACGCGTTGTTCCGAACGTGCAGGTATATCGATAATGTAGTTTAAATTATTATTAATTATGGGTATGCTAGTTGTATTTGTCTTTAAAATTTTGTTCTTCAAGTCAATAACTGCGCCTAGTTGTTGCAAGAGGTCATTTCCGATCAGTCCATCATAGTTTGTATCAACGTCATATAAATAAAATTTATGAAAATCGTCACTAACGAAAGTAGGCAAGAGAGGTATGTCCATAACTTCGTCATGTCTACTCGATGCGTGGGTGCTAACAACTTGGAAAGGTTCTTTTCGAATAAATTGTCCAAAATACTGGTAGGCTTTTTGGGGACTAATGAATGACCGCATGCTTCCGGTGTCAATCATCATTTTACCGTCTATTTCCTCTAAGTAAATGTGTGGGAGTTTTAAATTTGGATCACAATTTAGTTCTAGGACTTCTTGTCTATAGAGGCTGTTTCGGGAAAATCCGTAATTTGGGGTACGTCAGTCTGTTCAGAGTCATCTTCGTATTGTAATTCCATATTATTTTCGCATGTAGTATAAGGGTCTAATCCATCTGCATCGTAAGTGTAAGGGTCATAGTAATAACTATTGTCATTATAAGAATAGTCAAAATCATCTGTAGTAATTTCATTTAACTTAAAACCTTGCTGAAAATTTGGCTTAGGCGCGACTGTCCGCATTGAAACGTCAGTTACTTGGTGTTGAGGTTTTTGAATTTGTTGATTCTGATTTTGTTGCGTTCCAAATTGTTGGGGTGGCTTATAGCCAAACTGTTGGGGTGGTTTATAACCAAACTGCTGGGGTGGTTTATATCCGAATTGTTGAGGGGGTCTATATCCGAATTGTTGAGGGGGTCTATATCCGAACTGTTGAGGGGGTCTATATCTGAACTGTTGAGGGGGTCTGTATCCGAACTGTGGACGAACCGTGCCCATATTTTGTGGGGTACCGAAAGTAAATTTAGGGGTTGCGCTATTATTTGGTAACATAGGTCTAAAACTAGTGGGCTGTGTAAAATTTTGCTTTGCACTGGAATGAATGTGGGACGTCATACCGTGTATGCGATTCCGCATCGTGTATTGTTCTTGGAAATTAACTTCCTCAAGTACAACACTTAACGCACTTTCCAAGTCCGCAGGAGCCTTCAATCTCACTATCCGTACCATGCTTTCCGGTAGATTGTATAAAAAAACATTTAGAGCAGTATTATTATATATAATTAATTTGGCACGCTTTAAGTCGCTATCTTCGATAGAGTTCACTTTCGATATTAATAATGACCGAACACTTTGGATTCTATTACAAAATTCTAGGAAACTCTCTCCGGATTTTATTTTTAAAGATTCTAATTCTATGTTAATACACGCTTCACTACGAGAGGGTCTCCAAAATGTTGGATAAGTAATTCTTTTAAACTAGTCCACGTAACAATATCCTCCCGTTCTGATAAGAGGGCAGCTGCGTTCTCTGTAAGTCTGCTAGTTAACACATTGTATATATATAAATTTTGTTCTTCATTATCCTTAGAATTATACCTTTCGATTATATATTCGCATTTTCGAAGGTATAAGTTTAATTGCCGTTTATCCCCATTAAACAATGGTACTAATTGAATAATTTCTCTAGGGATCAACTGTAAAGATGTCATGGTCAAAGAGTACGAAATAAATCAGAGAAGGCAACTGTTACACGATTATTCTAATTATATGAAAAGTTTATCACATACATATAACACACAAGAAACACAAATTACACAGTATTAAATAAAATAGAAAATTAAAACACAATATATTTTTAACATGTAAGGAATTTTTAAGAAAATTCCTTAATTCATTAATTAACATTAAATTAATTTATATTACATTAATACAAATATGTCTTTATACTCGCGACAGAGCTGTAATATTTTTTGGTGTTCTTCGTCATTGGTGTGGTCGAGTCGTAATTTAGATAAATTTTCGTCAAGAAGTCTATTCGTGTCTATGTCAGTATCAGATTTTGTAAAGTTAATCGGAATTTCGGTATTATGGAATTCAGTAACTGAAAAAGGTTGCGTAATGGTTAATCGTTTTGGTTCATCTAAGGTATTTTGGATAACTGTTAAAGCATAGCCGTTTGTACAATTTACTATGGCACTAGGCATTCTGAGGCCTGGCGCAAATTCTTGATAGTCAAGGATAGCTTGACCTGAGTGTTGATCGATTTTAAGATCAATTAAGTAATTAGTATTTATTATTATATAAAGTAATATAAAATAATGTCTCTTCTAGTATATTCTTACATCTATGGTTTAGTTCAATTCTTAGAACAAACGTTATCTCAGTAGAAATTGATACTGCGACAACCGACAAGTTACACTGAGCGAAGTCTTATCTCACTTGTAACAATTAAATACATTTAAAAACCCTATTATGGAATATAGGAGGTTAAGGAAAGAAGGATTGGCGAAAAGTTTTACTCACCGACCGACTGCCACTCCCATATTCTTCGTTTCTTGATCACAAAAGAAATTTATTTGGTTCGCCGGATATTCCCTATTCGTACGAATTTTATGTTTTTCTAAAGAAAATATGTTAACTCGCCGAAGTTATTAGAATTATCCGGTACGGGCTGCGCCACTTTTGGTTTGGGAACGTAAAAAAGGGTTTTAAAAACTAAAAATTAAAATTAATTAAAATAAAATAATACGTCTACACCGATTTGGAGGTGATTTAATAATGGAATATAAAAGTAGCGGGCAGATACATCCGGCGAAGCAGAGACGGCTGTATCTGCATAAAAACAATTCTTAGAAGTTTATCCCTTAGTAGGCATAAACTATATTAGAGTACTAATCTAAGGCAGAGGGGCGAGGTGTATCCATAACTAGGTATACAATTTAGTTAATTGCGAAAACTTTTCATTGGCCATCATTTAAATGCTTCCCAGAATTTTTATAAGTAATTAGTTTTGAAAATAGAATAAATAAAATTTAATTATTCTATTTTCAAACTTCTAAAATGGCGTTGGATTATGAGTCTTAGGGTCTGTTTCGCAATGTACGAATAAAGTATCAGATAACTGACTAACAAATAAATAAACTGACAGATATAAATTCTGGATATAACACATTGCGTTTCACCATCACTTTCCCGTTAAATTTATATTAGCCAGATAGCTATCCAGCAGTTACTTATTAGTAGGTTTGGCAACCTTGCATTTTGTCGTTCCGTGTTTCCGTAACATACAACATAAAAACATTTCTTATAATAAATGTTTTTATATGTACATTCGTACATTTTACACATTTTTTTATGGTTTTCAGTAATTTTCAGTTCTTGCATAAATATGTTCAAATTTATCTTCTAACTATTATTTTATCAAACTAAAATACATACATACATTGTTTTTTTTTGCGTGAAACAAAACGTACGAAAGTCAAATAAATAAACGTCAAATGTCAGTATCAACAAGTGCATTTTGTGTTTCGGTGGTGTTTTTCTTACTTTTGATCATAATTACCTGACGATAATGGCTAATCGTATTCTAAAATCTGTCTCATCCAACTTCTCCATATAGCAAGAGCGATGTCGGATTTCTGCGCAGTTCAGTTACACGATCAAAAAATTCATCAAATTTGTTTTCAATAGTATAAAATATTACCATTTTATTAAATCATTCTAATAATTAGATAGAATTAAAATAATAAGCATCGAATGACAGCTGTCAAATGACATATCCATCAGTTAACTTTCCTACCTGAAGCTTGATCTGACCAATAGTTTACTTTGCAGTTTATGTGCCAGTTATAACAATTCATGGATTGTGAAACGCAAACGATGTCTCTATTCGATAGATAAATTGCAAGTAGCTTATTCGGGACTTTATTTGGACATTGTGAAACAGACCCTTAAGGAAGACAAATCTAATCGGCCTGAACTTGGTCTAACGTTTATTATTTAAAAACTCCATTGCCAGTATCCGAATCTATCATCGTACCTCTTCTTTTCCTTCTATCCTTCCTATCTATTATCGGGATTTATGTAACTAACTAGCTGAGCCCTGCGGTTTTACCCGCGTTAAACTTTTAAAATTATAGCCTATGTGTTAATCCAGGGTGTCAGCTTACTCCATACCAAATTTTATTAAAATCGCTCCAGCCGTTAAGAAGTGAAGAAGTAACAAACATACACACTCACACAGTCACAAACTTTCGCCTTTATAATATTAGTGTGATTAGTGTTGATAAAAGATCACGTGGAAATTATAAAAATTAATAATAAATAATATAAATAAAATAAAAGGTTTTTATTCACGTAGACTTTAAATAATAATAATAATAATAATGGCTGATGAGGGTACTGGAGTTGTATAAAATAAATACAGCTCTACGTGCCTTCCTTATGTCATGTATGGGGCACTGGAGAACAGTCCTTCTCTGTCCAGGATCTCAACAAGTACTTGGTAGCGGCGAACCAATTAGGGTACAGCGAGGAATATTCCAGGGTGATAGTTTAAGTTCACTATGGTTCTGCCTAGCCTTGAATCCCTTAAGCACATTGCTTGAGAAATCAGGATTAGGCTATCGGTTGCGCAGAGGAGGTCAAATCATATCACACTTGTTCTACATGGATGACCTAAAAATATTTGCTTCTACCAACTCTCAATTGACAGGTTTACTAAAGGTTACTGAAAATTTTAGTAACTCTATCAGGATGGAGTTTGGTATTGACAAGTGTGCGGTCATGCATGTAGAACATGGGCACATAATGCAATCTGAAGGAATTCAACTTTCAGATTCCATTCACCTTAGGTCCCTCTGCGAGACCGAGACTTATAGATACTTGGGTATGACGGAGGCATTGGGCATCAATGATACTGATGTAAAACAGTCATTGCGGGAACGCTTTCTGTCCCGCCTTAAAAAAGTTCTAAAAAGTCTTTTAACAGGTGGAAACAAGGTGCGTGCCTTCAATGGCTGGGTTATGCCAGTGTTGATGTACTCCTTCGGCATACTCAAGTGGACCCAAGCTGAATTAGAAACCCTGGATCGGACGGTCCGTCTACTGTTAACTTCATACCGCATGCATCATCCTCGTTCATCGGTGATGAGGCTGTACATCCCGCGGAAGTGTGGGGGTCGAGGCTTTTTAAACGCCAAGAACCTACATAACCGCGAGGTGTGTAGCCTCAGGGAGTACTTTCTCCGCACCGCTGTCACGGGGGGTATGCATGCGGAGGTGGTTGCTGTAGATAAAGGCCTAACCCCGCTGTCAATGGCTAAAGGAAACTGGCGTAAACCTGTGGTACTTAGCACTGATGATCGCAGGGCAGTGTGGCAGGGCAAGGAGTTACATGGCAGGTTTTATCGTGCTCTTCACGCACCCGATGTGGATCTGCTTGCATCTGTGGCTTGGCTACGATGCGGTGAATTATTTGCTGAGACTGAGGGTTTTGTCTGTGCAATTATGGATGAAGTTATGATGACGAGAAACTACCGGAGATATATTCTAAAAGATGGCACAAACGATGTTTGTCGAGCATGTCATCGCCCCGGTGAATCCCTCAGACATATTGTCTCCGGTTGTTCTCGACTAGCAAATGGTGAATATTTGCACAGACACAACCTCGTAGCCAGGATTATTCATCAACAACTTGCTCTGCGACATGGCCTTGTAGCTTCAGAGGTGCCTTATTACAGGTATGCACCTGCGCCAGTTCTGGATAATGGTACTATCACGTTATACTGGGATCGATCTATCATTACAGACAGGACTGTGATTGCCAACAAACCTGATATTGTAATGATAGATCGACAAAAACGCTGCACAGTGATGGTTGATGTTACCATCCCGCATGATGAAAATCTTTTGAAGGCTGAAAAAGAAAAAGAAATTAAATATTTGGATCTTGCGCGGGAGATTGTCAGCATGTGGGATGTTGACTCAGCTATCATTGTACCGATAGTCGTGTCTGCTAATGGATTAATAGCAAAGAGCCTCGAAAAACACCTAAAGAGGCTGACGCTAGGCGGTTGGGTCAAGAACAAGATCCAAAAAGCGGTGCTTTTGGACACGGCTCGCATTGTCAGGAGGTTCCTGTCTCTAGAGTCGTAACCTCCGGTAGCACAGACCCTGTTCCTGCTGCCGGTTGCAAATCCTATTTTTTATATTTTAAAATGTATATTTCTGTTTTTTATATATTTTAAAATGTATTTAATAAGAAATATATATGAATAAATGATAATAATAATATGATTCTTCTAACATACATTAATCAATCGCAGCCAACTATGCGTATCTGTATAAAAATTATTCCGGTTGTGACCAGTCCTTTTTCTGAACTAATAACTTTGAAAATAGACCCATATGAATGGCCTTAACCTTATAATACCCTATAGGTAGAATCCGCATTATTTATCATTTTATTTTGAAGCATCATGATATCAACCGAAAGACGTCTATTGCTGGACAAAGACCTCCCCCAAGGATCTCCACAATAGCCTGTCCTGCGTTGCCCATCGGCTGCATCACACGGCTTCCCGCTTCCCTAACAAGATCGTCGGTCCACCTTGTAGGGAACCTGCCCACGCTGCGTCTTCCGGTTCGTGGTCGCCACTCGAGAAGCTTTCTGCCCCATCGGCCGTTGGTTCTACGAGCTATGTTCCCTGCCCACTGCCACTATAGTTTGGCAATTCTTTGGGCTATATCGGCTACTTTGGTTCGCCTGCGGATTTCGATGTTATTGATTCGATCGCGCAGGGATACTCCGAGCATAGCCTGCTCCATGGCTCTTTGGGTGACTTTGAGCCTGCTGATGGGGCCTAAAGTAAGCGACAACGTCTCTGTTCCATAAGTCATCACTGGAAACACACACTGTTCGAAGACTTTCGACTTAAGACACTGCGGTATTTGGGACGAGAAGATATTGCGTAGCTTCCCGAACGCTGCCCAGCCATTTTGAAGCATAGGTAAAGGATATGGGTTTCTTCAATCATCACGTTAATATGTATGTAAAATATACGCAAATGCTGACAAAAACCACTAGTTTTGTAAACCTAGATCGTAGCAACTACTATTGTGGTGGAATCAATAAATTGTATCGCAATGTACTAAGAACTGAACTTGTTTGTCTGGTGTCTACTAGATAAGCTAAAATCATTTATTTAATCTAAATGTGGTAATTACAAAGATGTTACATAATGGAGTTCTCACATTTAACCGGTTTACGTAATATAATAATTAATCCCCTGATTTAGTTTCTTTTGGTACATTGTTAAATGCATCTCCATACATTATTATTCTTAGATTAGTCTAGAATCCTACATTTTGTGCCACTTCCTTAAAAGAAGACTCTGATTAAGATAATTAGTGTTATTCAAACCGGTTCCAAATCCAAACACAGATAAATGTAAAAGTGTTTTTATTTTTGAATTTTTAATGTGTACAAATTATTTATACAATGGACAATGAAAATTAACTAAAACTATTAAGTAAGCACCCCTTTTTAATTTTTGAAAATAGAAACCTCTTTATGAAAATATATGAATAAAAAATACATAGATATTTTTGTAAATTATATTTCGTCTGAAAGACAACTCCCGATTTAGTACTACCCATATGGCGGGTGTAATATATGTAGGTATATTTACAAGTTATAATGGTTGCAGATAAAATCAATTTAACAGTCATTCCATGCTTTACCTAACCTCATAATCCATAATTATTCAACTATATTTTTTGTTTATAATTTGAAATTAAATTTATTGGTAATAAAATCTATACTTATATCATAGCATACCTAAGTATCTGCGCTTAATTAATAGTCAAAATTATTTATTATTAGTGACTACTAATAATAAATAATTTTGACTATTAATTTAGTTAATTTAGTATACGACTGTATATAATATGCAATATATGATAAAATACTCATTATGCTTCTTAGTAATTTGGCATTTTGGCGTGGTTGGCAAATGCTTGCTTTTCATGCCGGAGGTTGTGGGTTCGATTCCCACCCAGGACGAATTTGTCTATTTCTCCTGAGTCTGGGTGCAATTATCTATATAAGTATGTATTTACGAAAGAAAAGTAGTATGTGTAGTTTATCAGTTATCTGGTTTCCATAGTACAAGTTCTGCTAAGTTTGGGATCAGATGAACGTGTGTAAATAATGTCCCAGGATATTATCAAAATCATATACTCGTATTCTATTGGGTCACTAATAATTATAAAATAACTTAAGTAAAGAGATCTAATAAGGATTCAGGAAATTGTAAATTTGTAAGGATTTGTAAGTTAAATAACCTTTAATCAGACCTCTGCCCATAATTTAATGCAAGCTAATATAATAGAGTTACAATGCGATTAGCATAGTAATGGCTCTCTGCAGGCTCATTGTATTCTATTAATGGATACCAACCCATAAATAATGTACAATTAATATGATATATTGCTATTTAATTATGGTAAAGTATGTACACTGTACATACATCTACATACATAGTAAGATATATTAATAAACATCATGGGTCAACTAACACTCCTCTATCGGGTCCCAAACTAGGCAGAGTCATACTAGCTGTACCCCCCGGTTTTACCCGCGTTAAATTTTATAAATTACCACAGCTCTTCGCCCGTGGGTGATAGCGTGATAATATGTAGCCTATAATCGCGTATCATGATATTTTTGAAACTATGTCTATACCTACATATAAATTTAATTCTGTGATGTGCAATAAAGTGTACCTATCTATCTATCTATCTATTTTGCAAAAATGTAATTTTATGAAATAACTAGGAGTGCCCGCGGACTTCGTTCCGCGTTATAAATATTCTTGTCCCTGCCCGTTTGTCCCGCGTAATACTTCGGGATGTTGACCCGACCTCTTAGTAATATTCATGCAAAATTTAAAGTGAATCGATGCAGTACTTTTTGAGTTTAGCCCAAACATACATACAGACAAACAGACAAAAATTTTAAAAACCATATTTTTTGACGGGCCTGTTGGTGTGGTTGGTAGATACGCTGCCTTTCACGTCGGAGGTCGTGGGTTCGATTCCCACCCGGCACAAATATTTGTGTGCTTGAACATGTCTGTTTGTCCTGAGTCTGGGTGTAAATTATCTATATAAGTATGTATTTACAAAAGAAAAATAGTATATGTAGTATATCAGTTATCTGGTTTCCATAATACAAGCTCTGCTTAGTTTGGGATCAGAGAACCGTGTGTGAATAATGTCCCAGGGTTTTATTTATTTATTTATTTTATTTTGGCTTCAATATCGAATGTAGATCACGCCCCAAGTATCCTTTTTAAAAAATATTCAATGTACAGTTTTGACTTTCCTATGATTTTATTATATGTATATAGATAAATTTCACCCAGACACAGAACAAATAGTCATGCTCATCACAAAAAGATTTGTCATGGAGGGGGATCAAATCCACGATCTCAGGTTTAGCAGTCAGGTTCACTGACCAATAGGCAAGTCAGGCCAGTCAGTATTACCATGACAGTTCGGTATTCTTTTAATTTATATTAATAGAGTGTTTTTCTTTCCAATACGGCGGCCATTCTCAATAGAGACTTCTCAACTACACAGGATATATTATAGTGCATGAGTCCTGTGTGCAGACACTGATGCATATCTATCACTATCGGGGAGAGGTCAGACACATGACGGATAGCTTAACGTGATTAGTTGAGGCACGGACATGTAACACCGCTAACTTCCAGACTCCGTTTCTACAACTGGGTGTTTTTCTAGCCAGAATACTTTTGGCTTGACCCCAGCATCTCATTATCCGTGATTGAACACGAGGCGAGACTGACTACCTCGTTGGTCTAGCGGTATCATGTTTAATCGTAGTTACTGCAGTCCTGGGTTCATACAATAAACTGATTTCATAAATACTTACAACGAATCTATTATTACATATTATAATAAAATCGTAGGAAAGTCAAAACTGTACATAGAATATTTTAAAAAAAGGATACTTTGGGCGTTATCTACAATCGATATCGAAGCCAAAAATATAGTTTTTAGAATTTTTGTTTGTTTATCTGTTGGTCTGTAGGTATGTCTGGGCTAGGCTCAAAAAGTACTGCATGGATTTACTTCAAATTTTGCATGAATATTACGAAGGTCGTCGTCAAGGTCGGTTCAACATATTATCACGCTATCACCTACGGGGGAGGAGCTGTGATAATTTATATGTGATGTGATGTGTAATAGTTTAACGCGGGTAAAACCGCGGGGCACACCTAGTAGGAATTAATTATATTCACAGAAATCTAATTTATTCAGGATTCACAGACGATTTCCTAATTCTGGTGTCGATAATATTTACTTTGAATTAAATTACACATAGGTGTATTTGCGTAGTTTGTAAGTGGACGCGAATATCCGTAGTTACGATAGATTCAATTATTATTAACACAAATTTACACCTCTAAAGAAATAAACGTATTCAGTCACTCATTACCTATGTAAATAAGAGTTACACATAGATAATTCATCGAGTGGATGTATTTTTTTCTTTCGTCAAGTATTTAGTCTAGTAAGTGTAAGGAAAAGGCAAACGATAATATTGCCATGCTTATATTTGTACAAGACTTCAAAAATTATAAAAAGTGGTTGTTTATAGTTTTTATTGAAAAAAATAACGTCATGTTTGCCTTAGACAACCGATTTGAACCGTATGGGACGATACAGAATGCATTTTAATTCAGTCATTCAGTAACTATTTGTGTACCTAATCTGTAGATATGTATTAGCAGCCTGGTATTTCAAGTCGATAAATTGAATATTCTTAAAATCCTCCGCGACATATCAAATCCATACATGAACCTAATAACGAAATAGGATTGACTTACGTATTGAATAACAAAAGATGTCCGTAACTATTGCAGTGACAGGAATTGTTCTGTTTTTTTCAAAGTTATGATAATCTTCAAAGATTGCAATACCTTAATTAATAATCAAAGTGCCATCCCCAGACATGGAGCTTGGCCGGTGATATATTTTCGAAAGAAGTACCACCAACAGGAAATCATTTTGCGGTAGTCTGTCTTTAACGACCCATATAACGTTTACTACATATAAGCAACATATTCCTTAATAAATAAACAATAAACAACCAGCCAAGTTCGAGTCGGACCCAAATATCGATAAAATACAATACTCTTATTTATGCCCCAAGTTTTACATGTTAGCGTAAACAGTAACTTTAGAACGTACACACGGCTACATATCGATATATACGGCAACTTTTCCCGTATAAGCTGATCTCGCCTTTTGTACGATTACCCTACGATGAGAGGTCACCTTATATTCGAAATGTATACCTTGATATGTAGCCGTGTGTACAATGACCCCGATTCTATGCAATAACAACTAAACTCATTTTAATATCATTGCATTTCTTTCTAACATAGTCCTTATGACAAGGACAAGCCATCTTTAGTCCATATGGTTTTGGCGAAATACTGAGTAAAAATAAGCTACACATCAGAACTAATTATGCGCCGGCGCACAGTGGTTCGTGTAGAACAAGCTAGCTGGACAATATTATTTGTTTCGATTTTTATTTATAAATGAGGTTATTAAGCAAAGATATAAGGGTCATAATACTGTTTGAGGTCCATTGGTCGTTTGAGCAGGTATAGTGAAATAAAAACACAATATTTTTTTAAACAATTTTATAAATAAATTTAACTATAAATGTAACTATAAAATCTAATATCAGATACATAAAATACCTACTTAAAAACTAAATCGATCACTCATCATCACTATCATCAGATGAATCATCCATTGAATAGTCATGATCATGAGTGGCAGAACTATGAAAACTAGAAACTATATTAACATTTTGTTCCTTAAAGCTAGGTTGAACTAATAAATCTAGGACTTCGATAGGGAATGAACCTATTTTCTTCCGGGGAATTTCTCTTAAACCATTTATTACAGGGTCAGATGTTATCAATAACATATTAAGTAAATCTCTATTCGTAGCTATTCTTTGCACAGCTGCTCCACTTTTCAGCCAATTTTGAAGAATATTTTGAGATGATGACCTTGACGTCTCTCAGGGACTGCTCCGTAACACCATCAAAGTCATGTCTCAAAGATATAAACCGAAAGAGCTCCACGTTTCACGTTTCCTTCGGGTGTTTTAGCCATTCTTCAAAAAAGTCCATTTTTGAGACGGTGAAAACTGTTTAAAGAAAAAAAAAGAAAAAAATTAGTTGTGCAAATAATTCGCAATATTTTTTTCTACTAATTACTACTAGATACTTGTGAGAATCATATAAAATAGATTTTACAGAGTGGACATGAGTGGACATGTAATATTTTGACTATTGAATTCAAAAATATGGGTGAAAAAGTCCACTTTTATCGAAACATTTAATTTAATAAAATTAAATAATGAAGATCCTGTGATAAAAATTAACTAAAACAAAACTACTTACCCTTATGTACACAATCCATCACAAAAACACTATCACAAATTTCTTTTAGTGACTTAAAATAATGTTAACAATATGGTGTAAAAATGCAAATGAATGCACTTTGAATTATCAACACTTTATATACTTACCTTAATGACGGGCCTAATGAGGGTAATTACGAAAATTAATAGATGTATTCCTTAATGTATAGGGCTAATGAGTTCATCTTAATAATTAACTATTAGGAATTGAAGAGTTGTTTTTGTCCAGCTAGTTTGTTCTACGCGAATCACAGTGCGGCGCCCAGTGCGTGTATTACTGCGCAATTTTAGTAGTTTGACAGTTCTACGTATTTATAAATTCTATTCATAGAATCTTTATTAGAGAGATGTTATGTCATTTAATAATAATATCCTGGGACATTATTTACACACGGCCATATGATCTCGAACTAAGATAAACTACTATAAACCAGATAACTGATGTACTACATTTCTTTTGTAAATTCATACATATAGATAATTACACCCAGACTCAGGACAAACAGACATTTAAGTTAGCATAGTCGTGTTGACCAGCAACGGCGGCGGTCTTATCGCTTACTGCGATTTCTTTTAGACAATTAAAATGGACAACACCTTAGATATTTAGTGGTGTAACTATAAATTTTTGTTTTTCCCTCTTTAATCTTGGCAAATTTCCATAATCTAGGATAGCAGAGGTATTCTATAGGTTTTGCCTCTCTTGCGAGTGTCATAAGGCCATATCTTTGGATTGAATTAGCATTTATTTTTGTTTACAGCTGCAGTTGCTACCCTTAATATATATTACATTCAACTTGATGATTCCACAGACAGACAGTCAGACAGACAGAATAAGTATAACTATTTCCTTTAGAGGGGCGGAACCCTACAAAATTAAAGAACACAGTATTGTTACAATATGACGGGTAGCTTCACTCGTTTAATTGTTTCAGATAGACTATAAGAATGGTATACATAATTAATTGACTTATAATGACCGGGTGTAATTCAAACGGTACCTGTATTTCATCCTGTTTAAATTACTTCACATTCAGTTAATATTGAATGATTGATGACTGCACTTGTGGCGCAGTGTTTAAAGTACTGCAACACAGTGAACACTGCAATAGTACCTACTGCAGATTACATTAAATACTGCCCTCGGGTTGCGGGTTCGCTCCCCGCACAGGACTATTGTGTACATTCCATAAATGTACACATTAGTCCTGTGCAGGACGTCCTGTACGCCCTCGAAACAGGCATTTATTTACTTGGTGCAGCCATTGCATTTTTTAAATAAACATAAACAAATTAAGCTTGAGTACCTCGATAATTTTAAGGGATTAAAATTTATGTAAGTTCTTAAAATTATCGAGGTTTTTAGGGTTCCGTAGCCAAATGGCAAAAAACGGAACCCTTATAGATTCGTCATGTCTGTCTGTCTGTCTGTCTGTCCGTCCGTATGTCACAGCCATTTTTTTCCGAAACTATAAGAGCTGTACTGTTGAAACTTGGTAAGTAGATGTATTCTGTGAACCGCATTAAAATTTTAACACAAAAATAGAAAAATAATAATAATTTTAGGGGTTCCCCATACATAGAACTGAAAATCAACATTTTTTTTTTCATCGTACCCATACATGTGGGGTATTTATGGATAGGTCTTCAAAAATGATATTGAGGTTTCTAATATATTTTTTTTCTAAACTGAATAGTTTGCGCGAGAGACGCTTCCAAAGTGGAAAAATGAGTGTCCCCCCCCCCCCCTGTAACTGCTAAAATAAGAGAATAATAAATCTAAAAAAAATATATGATGTACATTTCCATGTAGACTAACAACGAAAATTGGTTTGAATGAGATCTAACAAGTAGTTTTTTTTAATACGTCATAAACCATATACCGCAATTTACCTTTCATTTAATCATAATACTTGCTGCTACGGAACCCTTCATCTGCGAGTCCGACTCGCACTTGGCCGGTTTTTAAGTTTTCATTAAATAATCATTTTTGTTTACTAATCTAAAAGTAATGCCTAGCCTATCTCGCGTAATTCTAGATGAAATTAAAATGTAGTAGGTGAATAAAATGACCTCAAAAATCAAATAAATATAATCACAACTTAAACTCGAATTATAATTAATTGTAAGAAATTGCATCATCAGGTTACTCATTTATAACATAAAATTAAAATAGATAAAGTTTTAAGAAAATATTATATTATGAAATTAAAATTTTAATCGCAATTTGAGTTATATAATTGTATTAAACAAACACAGAATATATTGTTTGCGACGAATTTCAGCTTCCTTATTTGGTTAGACAAAGCACATTTAATAAAATCACCAATATTTTTATATTGGTCTCAAAGTATTTTTACTAATGAAGAAATTGAGTGTAGTCAAAGCAAGTACAGTATATGTTTATTAGGTAAATAAAAATTATACAGTTAACGCTCTGGTGGCTTCTAATGAATTATACATGCGGCGGGTTTCATTACAAAATTATGAATGATTTAGGTTAGCTTACTTTCATTTGAATAGTCGTTTTTCTAGAAGGGAAAGCCAGCCATGTCAAGGTTAATAGTCAAGTTTAATTGCTATGTTTAACTGGATTTTGTTCAGCAATCTCTTCTAGTATTGACTTATGAAATTACGGATAAATTATATTATTTGTATTTACCATTTTATTGATCGAACGCAGTAGTAGGAATGGAGTCTACCTTGTCATACTATCCAGGATAAGGTTCCCGGTTATTTGATGCCAGAAATTAGGTCTTATAAAAAGACGAATTTTAAATAAAACTAGTGAGATTGAGAATATCTTTCAGATAATGGGTAGCAGTGTTTTCTGAGCATCATACTGCGATCGCCCATCCATCTACTAAGCATGGCTATTATGGCATATCCCCCCCCCCCTCCCACCAAATTATGTACCCAATTCCATTATGGATATCGTTGGAGAGCTCGTTGACCAGCTAGTCCACAGCAGGACAAAGGACTCTCCAACGATATCCATAATGGAATATCTTTCGGTTGATATGATGATAATAATAGGTAGGACCCTCTGCTTGTTTTTACATTTTTATATTTCAACGTGTGTCATTTGTTTTTTTTCTACGGCAAATTTAAAATCACGTTATATCAATTACTTGGAAAAAATTATCGATGCATAATTAGAACAACTTCTTTCCAAGAACGTATGATAATTTTAAATTTTGGAATCAGTAAATAATAAGGCGACTATTTCTTAACAAGTAGGTAATAATAGTAAATTGAAGCCCGATCCTTTCATTTCTTTTTAATCTAAACTTATCAATGGACATGAAAATCAATTGCACAAGCTTTCTATTGTTTACATTATTAAGTAATGTTGCCTATTTTGGTAGCAAAACAACAATGTGATTAGGACGCATTTATTTAATGCATCCACAGTCCCTAAATTATATTATCAGACTGCACTTGGCGCAGCGGCTAAGACAGTCGCCTCGGTGCTTCGTGTCGCGGGTTCGAGTCCCGCGCCGGACAACTATTTGTGTAACACATACATATTTGTTCTGAGCCTGGATGTAATTTGTGTCCGACTATTACATGTTTGTAAAGTACCCCGCAACACAGGGATTAGATTCCCTAGTGCGGGCGTTGTCGTTTTTGAAAGAAAGTTTTTTTTTAAAGAGGTTTACAATTTTAATGATATTTATTCAATAGCTAATTTAGTTCTTGTGAAAATCACAATGTAGAAATTGAATTTAAGCAAATAAATACGTAGTTAACTTAATTACAATATATGTTTCAACAAATAACCCAGTATGCCCGTCAGTTTCGTAACACTGATATTATTGGTCAATTACTTTTATCAAGTGGCAAGAACCGAATGCCCTGCCAGTTTTACAAATCTAGACTACACAAGTCTCAAGTCCGTACCCAGAAAGAGGGTACCCTTGTTTAGTCTAGATTTGTAGTACTTTTGGAGTACGGAGCTCAGACTCAGGGTGGCGCAGAAGTGAAGAGATAGGTTATTATTAAGTAGTTTTGTGGACAGGCTACAGGTACCGGCTCAAGTATAGGGAACTTATGCTATTCTAGCAAACCTGCTGTATGGACCTCAGACTGGTGGCGCTGAAGTGAAGAAATTGTTTGTTGTTAAGAAGGTGTGTGGACGGGCTACAATGACGAGATACCAGATCAAGGACGGAGAGCTAACGCTGTCCTTGGGAGGATCCTATTCTAGCAAACCAGCAGTACGGATATCAGAGTTAGGGCGACGCTGAAGGGAAGAAATACATAGTTTATTATTATATTAAGAAGTTGTGTGGACGGGTTACAGTACGGGGTATCATATCAAGCACGGGGAGCAAACGCGGTACTAGGGAGGATTATGTACTAGCAAACCTGCAAGTTTTCACTTTCTAAGTAAACATTAATGTAGGGAAGAAATTATTAGCAGTATATGACATTGTAAATGGATAACAGCTTAGTATTATACTGATTAATGTAAGAGTCTTTTATTGATTTAAGTCTTTTTATAGAAAATTATCAACGTATGTCAAAAAAGGTCAAAACACTAATTTTTTTTAAACGAGATATTATTCAACATTTTCCATTAAAAACAAAAAAGCGGTCACTGCAGATAAGTAGGTGCATTAACATATATTGCACATTCAAGATTTTAGGTTCCAGCTGTGTCCTAGCAACAGAGTTTCCCGTCTAACACAAAATAACCACTAAACGAGTCTCTTTTCAAAGACGCAAAAACTTGTCCAAATGCAAATTATATCCCTAAGGGCAATGGTCACTGACTTTATAGAGGGGTTCGGAACAGTCATTAGGCCTCTGACATGGCTCAATGATTGTAGCTAATGTCTATAGCAGAGACCGATAACCCTGTATTATTCTTCTTTCTAGGTAAGTATACTAAGAAAGAAGAATAAAATACATGTTTCACCTCACCGAACGTATAGGGACTGGGAAATGCAACTGACCATGCAACGCAACTGTTTTATTTCATCAGAATTCATACATTTTAAGCTATAAATAGGTAAAAAAGATATAAGCGGTAGATTGTATATGTCTGCAAATTAATCATATTTATTTATTCTTAAAACGTTTCAAATACAGTTCCGCCCGCTATAAAAATCTGCTGTCGATAAGCTTGAATTAAACAATAAATCCAAGAATGGTTATAAATAATTTATAATATGCAAAACTATTGGCAGTAAGTATGTCTATACTTACTGCCTTTACTTAAATGTAGTATAAGAATAATAGCAGGATACAGGTAACATATCAACGTTTGTATTACGATTTTCGAAACATTAAAGAGTTATATTTTTCTGTTTTAATGTGACAGGGGAAATGCCTCATTATGCCTCCCGCAAGAAGTGTCTGCGGTTGGGTATGTCAGGCTCGCATCGACTAAACCCAACTTGCCGTGGACTTCCCTTGGCGCCTGAGAACGCAGGTATGTTGCTCCGGGAACGCGGGTTTACACCCAGACATAAAACAAATAATTATGCTCATCGCACTAATTTTGCGCTGGTAGGGAATAGAACCTTCGACAAGTTAGTCAACATAATATATAAGCGCAGATCCACTACTAATTAGGATAAATTTAGAACGTTTAGTTTCTGCTCTTTATTTACTTAATCTGATCAGTTTTTCCCGGTAAAGAAAAAAAATGTATTTATTATTGACAATAAAATCATAAGATACTTAGCAAATATTAGCAGAAAGAAGATGAAAATTTGCTTAACTGTCGAAAAAGGCCGTATCTCAGCATTAGATCCGGCAACACATATACAGTATGACATACTATGTATAGATATCTTCTTTTGTTTACAGATTTCGTATTGACAACAAACAACCAGTTTAATGGGTACACAGATTTCTCGAAGATTTCTTAGCAATTGACTTTCACTACGTAAGTTCTGCACCGGCACGCTTACGATTCAATAATTGAAGTGCATTTCTGTCTGTTACCAGGTTCATTTGGATGAGTGATTACAATATTATTTTACTATTGTTTTTTTACTGTGTTGGATGAATGAGGAACTGATTTCTGTTTCCATGAGCTTTAATATACCTCGGCCACAGCCGACAGTCTCAAATGGAGACTAGCCATCGTGCGGGACATATTATAGTGCAAGAGTGTGTGTGTGTGTGTGTGTGTGTGTGTGTGTGTGTGTGTGTGTGTGTGTGTGCAAAGACAGGGGCACTCTCTATTTCATCACTCTAATCAACTAGCGACACAACCGGAAAGAGGTCAGGTACAGGAGCGAGGGCTTTACGTGCTCTCCGAGACACGGGGGTATAATACTACCAACTTCCAGACTTCGGGCTGATTATGAGAAATTTAGCTTTTTACAGAATCGAGCCAAAATCACTTTTGGCTCGACCCGGGTTTGAGCACAGGACGTTTCACTGCGGGTGAATTCAATGTTGTATATTTTTATATAACTTGATTCGCGTTAACTAGCTACAACCTACATAAGTGTGGCTTTTCGGTTTTTTGAACCGATGCCTGTAACAATTCAATACATAAGATACTATAGAGAGTGGTGGGGATAATAAGATATTAATTAACCACAACTGGAAATAGCGTTAGTTCTACGTATACCAAAAATTATCAAAATAAATAATATTTATATCAAATACGTAAAATACAACCGGACCTTACATCTGTCACCAATATAAAATGTGTACCATAAAAATGGTTGTAATTTACGTAGTTTCATTTAACTATGAAAAAGAAAAACACTTTTTTTTAAGTGCTGCACCACTACACAAGGCGACAATACAATATTTTACGAACTAGTTTGTTTCTTTAATTTCAATTAATAATTCAATTTCATAAAACTCCTCCGCTATGTACAGACGCCAGCACATCAAGCTACCCCAATCTGTCAATTTCTTTTACAGCTATTCAACTTTATCACATGAGCATAAGGTTCACCTTCAATTGGGGAAGTTTGACAGATTGAGGTAGCTTGATGTGCTGGCGTCTGTACCATAAAATAAAGGAGGAATTGTATGTGTATAATAATGGATTTAAAATAAGAATTTGATATCTCACCGTGAATTCAGATGGCAAAAAAACATCTGTCTATGCTTTTTCATCTTAGACTGAGATTACCAGTTACGCATGGTAATCACCGGCAGGATCCATCTTAAATATAAAATGAACCACGAACAGAAGTAATGCTATAAGAACTAATTATCAATATCTTTATAAGTGGTGACTCTCCCATGCCTTCATCACCCGTCCTATATAAAACATGCATCCATTATTCAGGTTAGTAGGTGGCCACATATAATCATTTCAGATGTTGCATTGGCACATTACATTTGGTGAGAATTTTCTAGGTTATTAACCTCTAGCGTAGCTGGTAAATTTTGGTCTTCATCTTTCACTTTATTCGAAAGTAGGTCATCAGTTATCACGTAACAACTCAACACGTACAAGAAAATAAACACAATACATTTAATTGTGACGAAGTATGCAGAGTACGCATACAATGTATGTCGTGAACGGATCCCAATAAATCCACAAATAGGGAAAGACTATTTTTCCTGGCTACCTATATTTCACGAGTAAAACCGGCGCTTAAACAGTTTTTAATGTTTTCCGAGGTGTATTTAGGAAGCCAGTGCCTTAACAAGAGGCAGCGCATAACACGTTTACGCTCAAAGAGCTGTTCAACTCTGAGACAACCTCTACAAGAGGTAGCGCATAACACGTTAACGCTCAAAGAGTTGTCCAACTCTTAGACAACCTCTACAAGAGGTAGCGCATAACACGTTTACGCTCAAAGAGCTGTTCAACTCTGAGACAACCTCGACAAGAGGTAGCGCATAACACGTTTACGCTCAAAGAGCTGTTCAACTCTGAGACAACCTCTACAAGAGGTAGCGCATAACACGTTAACGCTCAAAGAGTTGTCCAACTCTTAGACAACCTCTACAAGAGGTAGCGCATAACACGTTTACGCTCAAAGAGCTGTCCAACTCTGAGACAACCTCGACAAGAGGTAGCGCATAATACGTTTACGCTCAAAGAGCTGTTCAACTCTGAGACAACCTCTACAAGAGGTAGCGCATAACACGTTTACGCTCAAAGAGCTGTCCAACTCTGAGACAACCTCGACAAGAGGTAGCGCATAATACGTTTACGCTCAAAGAGCTGTCACACTCTGAGATAACCTCTGCAAGATATAAGGCATAATACGTTTACCCTCAACGAGCTGTCCATCTGGGAAAGTACCTCCACCTTACGGAATACAATAACTGAATGTTGTTTCTATTTGTGAGAAGGGCTACTAAAGCTCATCAGGGAGTGAGAATGGTTCAGCAACGCGTGTTGATGATCCCATTATCGAAAGCTTCCAGAGGCTACACTAACCGTTTACAATTTAACCAGGCGTATTCTTGTATCCAAACGGAATTACGAACTTATTTTAGTTGTTTTATATTCTTATTTTCGAATTAAATATCATGCGCATTATTCTCTAGAAAGTTTTATTTTATTTTACTTCTTGAGAAAACTTATAGCTAGTTTACAGATAAAGCAATAATGTTCTCCTTAATTATATACAGATAAGTCTAATATTGGATGTACAATATCAGATTGAAAGACCCCGGTATTGCAAGCGTCCATAAGCTACAGTAACTGCATGAAATTAAACCGGCCGTATCTTAATTGTTACTGTAACTTAACATAATTTTTAATATTGTACTAAGAATCTCTAATTAATAAATTAATATGAGATACGCAGGCGATTTAAAGTAACCGACATAGCCCGGAGAATTGCCAAGCTGTAGTGGCAGTGGACAGGGCACCTAGTTCGTGCAACCGACGGCCGCTGGGGCACCAAAGTTCTCGAGAGGCGACCATGAACCGGAAGACGCAGTGTGGGTAGGTCCCCTACACGATGGACCGATGATCTTGTGAGGGGCGCTGGAAGTCGCTGGATGCGGATAGCGCAAGACCGGCAATTGTGGAGTTCTTTGAGGGAGGCCTTTGTCCAGCTGTGGGCGTCTTTCGGCTGATATGATGATGATGATCTCTTGATTCTTCTCTATGATTATTAAGTATATTGCGCATTATCCTCTAATAAGATTTGCGTATTAATTATATTTCAATGATGACAACTTTTTAGATAAGTGCAATAATAATTGATGTATAATTATTTCCAGTTAGGTTGAAATAATAATTATATCAAGTTCAATGCTTCTGGAATAATATATTGAACTCGTGTCATAAATTATATTGATAATTGTTTGACCTGTACCGATTACCTAATAATAAAATATATTTTAACCTTGAAGGCATTCGCACAGTTGACCCCGGTCAGTTTAATCCTGAGCAATTAAGGCTTGTATTTACAACCCAAGCCCAGGTATAGACTGTACATAGATGTGGTACTTATTGATTGTCTCCTTGGTCTAACGGTAGGTGAGTTCACCCGCAGAGAACGAGGTCCTGGGTTCAAATCCCGAGTCGGGCCAAAAGGGATTTTGGGACTTTTCTGTAAAAATAAAAATTTCTCAGCATCAGCCCGAAGTCTAAGAGTTAGCGGTATTATACCCTCGTGCCTCGGAGACCACGTAAAGCCGTCAGTCCTGTACCTGATCTCTTTTCGGTCGTGTCGGTAGGCGTCCCATTGGATCACGAGAGTGATGGGATAGAAAGTGGTCTTGTGGTGTGTGGTCTAATCTCTATTGAGACTGGCCGCCGTGGCCAAAATTCGGCTAGGAGGGCATTATTATTATTTCCTATTATATAATCTGATTGGATAATCAACTCTTCAGAAGTTAACCCCGAATCTCAGTTGAATTTGGGTTATAAACATAAAGCTTCTTTTGGGATTCCGTAATAAAGAGCCGAATCTCAGTAAGTATATAAGTTGAAAAACAGTTTTCCGCCTTTCGTAACTATTTAGTAATAATCCAAATTACACCGTTGTTTGTTTGTTTTAGTGCAAACTTCACTATAATAGCCTAGGACATTATTCACACACGGCCATCTGATCTCAAACTAAACTGAGCTTGTACTATGTAAACCAGATGACTGATATACTACATATACTATATTTTTTTTGTAAATACATACCTATTTATATACTTAGATAATTTACACCCAGACTCAGGACAAACAGACATGTTCACGCACACAAATATCTGTCCCGGGTGGGAATCGAACCCACGACCTGCGGCGTGAAAGGCAGCGTATCTACCAACCATGCCAACAGGCCCGTCACTATGGATGGCGTCTGAACATCGTTTTGAAGGTCAGCGTAGTGTTTCTCAACAAACAATATCCTGCGACATTATTCACACACGGCCATCTGATCCCAAACTAAGCAGAGCTATACTATGGACACCAGATAACTGATATATTACGTATACTACTTTTCTTTTGTAAATAGATGCTTATTCACAGTTGCCGGTCTTGCGATACCCGCATCTAGCGGTTTCCAAGCGATCCTCACAAGATCATCGGTCCATGGTCTCAAGAACCTTTCTGCCCCAGCGGCCATATCGGTCCGTTGGTTCAACGATACGTTTAGCTTGGCAATGGGCACGGCATATGTTTAAAGGTTTTAATTTTTAAATAATATCTAGGGACAATGTCACACAGATCATCCTAGCCCCAAACTAAGCAAAGCTTGTACTATGGGTACCAGGCGACGATATACATACTTATATAGATAGATAAATACTTAAATACATAGAAAACATCCATGACTCAGAAACAAATATTCGTGCTCATCACACAAATATTTGCACTTACCGGGATTCGAACCCAGGACCACCAGTTTCGTAGGGAGGAGCACTACCAACTAGGCTACGGGGACCGTCAACAAACGTTTTCCCGGAACAAAAGTGGTAAGAGCTGAAATACTCGAACAACTAGTATCAATACTTATGTAACTTAACTCGTAGTACTACTGAGTGGGTGTGTACGGAACCACTGCGTTTCTAGACAAGTCGATTGAACTTACGTAATTTTCTCTAATGACCCGAGCAACGAAAGATAGTTTAAACGCCTATGACATAATGTTTAGATAATTATTCGTTAAACCGGAAAGAGATTTTGTTACATAACTATCCAACATAGCAGTGTTGTTTTGACTGATCATTTATTTATGTATGTATGTTAATGTTTTTATTTGGGCCACCATAACCTTCAAACATTTTAAA